>CM060118.1:16422150-17079650 GCA_030522415.1 Channallabes apus
TTTAACTGGCACCCATCTTTTTGTCCATTTAACAGGATTAATTAATATATTAAAAATTATATAATCAAAAACCAAATCTCTGACAATGCAAAAACAATATCTACAGCATTTGCTTTCCCTATTTTCTGTTGTCACTGCATACAATTCGGGCATCAGAGAAGCGTAATATGTTTTATCAAATGCATTTATAAATGTTGTGAACCTTCAAAATATTAACATAATTTTATTTTTAGGCAATACACACCTATCTTTTGATCTTTTTAGATATATGAGCAATATTTGAGAGAGACATCTTTCCAAAGTCTACAGCCGGACGTGCTGCAGCAAGACTTTTAGTAATCTCTGTTTCATGTTGTGTTTTCAGGCTTTTTCTATGTTTATGCTGCATTATTCTTAAATTTTTTCATTGTTTTTTTTCCTGCTGTTTTTCCTTTAGAATGCCAGGTTCAGACTTCACTGTGAATGATGTGAAGATGTTTGTGGGTAAATAATTGACTTTTATTAAACACTAACATTTACACTGTAAGCCAAAAAAAAATAGACAGCTCTAAAGCAGTATTACGTAAGTACCACTGCTGTTAATAATAATTAAAAAATGCTAATTGGTGTTAAAATATTGTAAAGATAATGATTAAAGACTCATTGTGCCAGTATGAGAATGCCAAACCTTTTCTATGGCAGGCAGTCGGAGAATGATTGACGTGATGGATGTGGCTACTCAGAAGGGCACAGAGATGTCGATGGCTCAATGGAGGCGATATTATGAGACCCCACCTTCCCAGAGAGAGAAGCTCTACAATGTCATCAGCTTGGAGTTTAGCCACACCAAAATGGAGAATTTAGTCAAACGACCTACAACGGTTAGTACATGTAAACAAAAACAGTAAATTCTCGATTCACTTATAGGTTATCCTTTCTATAGGGTGCACTATAGGGCCATCAAATCGGGCCGATGTGATCTAAAGACATTGAGGATGCAGAATTGTAGAGGGATTTTTGATATCTTAAATGGGTCAGCCATGACGATGCCTTAAACTTGTCCTGAAAAGTAATTAATAACTTTCTGTGTGGCATTATATTGAGCGACATTATACTCCGTGACATCACCATGAGTAACATCTAGGATGTTTGTGATGCTTTTTTCCCCACATCTGTGGCCTATTGTAAACACGTACACATCACAAATGTTAACATTCTCTCACACGCAGACACACACCTCTCTCGCACACATGCACAAACAGTCATATCACACACATACACACTCACATCTCTCTCTCTCACACACAGACACACATGCATGCACGCAAAAACACACTCGTACATCACAAATGTTAACACTCACACACACACAGACATCTCTCTCTCTCACACACACACACACACACACACACACCAGCTTTTTGGTGGTCTTAACATAAAATTCCCCCTATTCCACACACACACACACACACACCTGGATGGCGATGGCTTTTTGTACGTCTTAACACGCTCAAAAGCCAAGACACAGGTTGTGTGGTGTATGGCCCGCTCATCATTGCTTGCAACTATATTTTCTCTTATTGTCTCACAGGTGGACCTGATAGATTGGGTGGATAATATGTGGCCACGCCACTTAAAGGAAAGACAGAGAGACTCCACCAACTCCATTCTTGAGATGCAGTACCCTAAAGTGCAAAAGTAAGCTAAAATAATGCTTGGTTTGTAAATTCATGTTTTTCCATCACGCAGTTAAGGGGCACAGTGTCCAATGGCGTGCACGCACACATATAAAGGCATGCTGATGCAGCGAGAGAGAAAATGGATCTTTAACCTCTCTAATGAGACTTCCTCTTGCTTTACGGTCAGATACGCGTGTAGTAAACAGTACATGCGTGCTGTACACATGTACAAACACAAAATAAAATGTTTTACACGCCAACACGTGGTCAGTGTTATAGTAAATAGTACGCCCTTGCACGAATGTTGTCTATACCAGTGAGAGACATGCACTAAGACCGAGCAGGGGGGACGATTACCCACAATTTCGCAGTGCAAGAGAGAGAAAAAACCTTGGCTCAGTTGTGATCTGGTGACACTCGGCGTCAAAACAAGAAGCGCATGAGTGCTACATGATACTCGGTACTCGTAAACCAAGACTTGTTCGTTTTTCAAGTCAAAATGTACTAACAATATTTGCTCGTCTTGCGGAACACTCGCAAACCGCTTTTACTCGCAATCTGAGGTTCCTCTGTACTTACATGGTTCAGACTGTAGTTATATTATGCGTTTGTTCCATTACCATAATTCCTCATCTTCAGAACTGTGAAAGTCTTGAGCCCCACCCCTCATTTCTTCATATTTTGCTTCCAAAAGGCCAGACCTTTGGACAGAGGAATACTTGTCTAGGCCACTTGAAGGTACCAGGAATGTTTGTCATTTGTTAAGCCACACAGGCACATGAATTATTCAAGCATAAAAAAAAAATCTAACTTAAGGCATGAACCAATAAGAAATTGGTGCAGATGATGACGCATGATGAGGCTTGTGATTATAGTATACTGGTGATTCTGATTCCTGGGTGGTCTGAAAATAAGGTTATTAAATAACCAATTAAAATTCGATTAAAAATCTTTAGGCATGTTGTAGCCTGTCGTATTAAAACATTTGTTCCCATTTTTTAAGTTTAATTTAATATGAAGAAATGATGGCTCATACCAGCTCATACACAGAAATTTTATGGTGAGTGTGTCACACTCTAAGACCAATAAATATCAGATAAAACATGCTGTTCAACAGCAACAAAAAACTTAGGTTGTCTGATAGTGTTTTGTAATAAGGCAGTTATTTTTACATTGGCTAAGGAACATATTTAACATTTTTGCAAGCAAAAATGTCTATTTTCTGAATCAAAACAGACTTGCTGTTTATTTTAAGAGAGAGGGAGATGCTAATGCAGGAGTAAGTATTTGTTGCAAATTTAACATGCTTTTTAACATGTTGCAAAATGTATATAAGACAGGTTAGATCAACGTGTCTAGCTACAGTGGTGTGAAAAACTATTTGCCCCCCTCCTGATTTCTTATTCTTTTGCATGTTTGTCACACAAAATGTTTCTGATCATCAAACACATTTAACTATTAGTCCAAGATAACACAAGTAAACACAAAATGCAGTTTTTAAATGAGGGGTTTTATTATTTAGGGAGAAAAAAAATCCAAACCTACATGGCCCTGTGTGAAAAAGTAATTGCCCCCTGAATCTAATAACTGGTTGGGCCACCCTTAGCAGCAATAACTGCAATCAAGCGTTTGCGATAACTTGCAACGAGTCTTTTACAGCGCTCTGGAGGAATTTTGGCCCACTCATCTTTGCAGAATTGTTGTAATTCAGCTTTATTTGAGGGTTTTCTAGCATGAACTGCCTTTTTAAGGTCATGCCACAACATCTCAATAGGATTCAGGTCAGGACTTTGACTAGGCCACTCCAAAGTCTTCATTTTATTTTTCTTCAGCCATTCAGAGGTGGATTTGCTGGTGTGTTTTGGGTCATTTTCCTGCTGCAGCACCCAAGATCGCTTCAGCTTGAGTTGACGAACAGATGGCCGGACATTCTCCTTCAGGATTTTTTGGTAGACAGTAGAATTCATGATTCCATCTATCACAGCAAGCCTTCCAGGTCCTGAAGCAGCAAAACTACCCCAGACCATCACACTACCACCACCATATTTTACTGTTGGTATGATGTTCTTTTTCTGAAATGCTGTTACTTTTACACCAGATGTAACGGGACACGTACCTTCCAAAAAGTTCAACTTTTGTCTCATCGGTCCACAAGGTATTTTCCCAAAAGTCTTGGCAATCATTGAGATGTTTTTTTAGCAAAATTGAGACGAGCCTTAATGTTATTTTTGCTTAAAAGTGGTTTGCGCCTTGGAAATCTGCCATGCAGGCCGTTTTTGCCCAGTCTCTTTCTTATGGTGGAGTCGTGAACACTGACCTTAATTGAGGCAAGTGAGGCCTGCAGTTCTTTAGATGTTGTCCTGGGGTCTCGGATGATTTGTCTCTGCGCTCTTGGGGTAATTTTGGTCTGCCGGCCACTCCTGGGAAGGTTCACCACTGTTCCATGTTTTTGCCATTTGTGGATAATGGCTCCCACTGTGGTTCGCTGGAGTCCCAAAGCTTTAGAAATGGCTTTATAACCTTTACCAGACTGATAGATCTCAATTACTTTTGTTCTCATTTGTTCCTGAATTTCTTTGGATCTTGGCATGATGTCTAGGTTTTGAGGTGCTTTTGGTCTACTACTCTGTGTCAGGTAGCTCCTATTTAAGTGATTTCTTGATTGAAACAGGTGTGGCAGTAATCAGGCCTGGGGGTGACTACAGAAATTGAACTCAGGTTTGATAAACCACAGTTAAGTTATTTTTTAACAAGGGGGCAATCACTTTTTCACACATGGCCATGTAGATTTGGAGTTTTTTTTTCTCCCTTAATAACATAAACCTTCATTTAAAAACTGCATTTTGTGTTCAATTTTGTTATCTTTGACTAATAGTTAACAGTTTTTGATGAGCAGAAACATTTAAGTGTGACAAACATGCAAAAGAATAAGAAATCAGGAAGGGGGCAAATAGTTTTTCACACCACTGTATAAACAAGTAAAAACATATTTTTCATTAATAAAGTAATCATTGAGTGAACAGTATTACACTCTTTTGGTTTCAACAGTGAAGAATCTAATCACATGGTTTTTCACTTTTGTTTTATTGCTTATATGTGTTTGTATATAAGCATTTGGCAGTTGCAAGAATCATTGTTTATTGCATGAACTGGAGGAATATTTTTACTCAAACCAGATGCTTGCTTATATTCCTTTAGAACTTGGCCACTAATGACCTTTTCCCTTGACGTTTCTCTCCTTTCCTTTCTTGATCTCATATTTTCATCATATTTTTGTGTGCAAAGATACTGTCTGATGAGCGTTCAGGGCTGTTACACAGACTTCCACATAGACTTTGGAGGCACGTCTGTGTGGTATCACATACTGCGAGGATGCAAGGTATGTATGATCTTGTTAGACTACATGATGATGATGATAATAATTATAAAATGTTTCCATAAGTTTAAAAATATGGTGTTTTAGTAATACATTGCCAGTTTTTAAAACTGGTATGAAGAGCACCTATTTGACAGGGGTATGGGTAAAGGTGTCAAGAAGTTTCAGGGAAATTTTATTAGATTATTATGAGTTAGAAAAATGGAATCATTATACTGAATAGGGTTTTTTTTTATTGTTGAAAAATTAGAATAGTTTAAATCAATTGCTCTTTACTAGTACTTTTGAGGAAATAAAATTACTTTCAAATTAGTTCCAAATGGTGTCACTGTATCTATAAAAGCAATTAGTAAAGGAATCAGATGAGCCAGTGGCTGACATTCTGTTCCACAGGTATTTTGGTTAATTCCCCCGACACCACAGAACCTGGAGCTCTACGAGAACTGGGTGTTGTCTGGAAAACAAGGAGACATCTTTCTTGGAGACAGAGCCACCGAGTGCCAACGAATTGAACTTAAGCAAGGGTACACATTTATTATCCCATCAGGTGAGTAAGTAAAAATATAAACAGTACTAATTAGTAATTTCACCAAAATGTGTAATATCAAGTTGCATCAGGATTGCATCCTGAAATTGTGCTATATTAAGATTCATGTTTATGTAGACATTCGCTTGTGTCTGCAGGCTGGGTTCATGCAGTGTACACACCTGTGGACACAATTGTGTTTGGTGGAAATTTCCTCCACAGTTTTAATATTCCCATGCAGCTCAATATCTGCAACATTGAAGACAGGACACGGGTGAGTAAAGAATTACATAATCGGAGTTAAAATTGTGTACAAATAAAAATAAGGATTCTTTTAGATGTCATTTTCTGTCTTTTTTGTGCACTATTAAATGTACAGCTTGCTCAATTGCATTTCAGTTCCAATACTTCTATTCTATTTTTAGAATAAACTTTTTATTTAATGTTAACATGTTTTTTTATTTCACTCTCCACTGCTCAGGTGCCTGCTAAATTTCGCTACCCATTTTATTATGAGATGTGTTGGTATGTGCTGGAGCGGTATGTGTACAGTCTGACCAACACCTCCTACCTCATCCCTGAGTTTCAGAAACACTCTCTAGGCATTGGTTGGTATCTCAGCAAGAACATTTAATCTTAACTTGCTAAACTGGCTAATGGTGAATAGAAGGTACTTTAAATCAGTAGGCATAAAACTAACTTTGTAATTTTTTTGCAGATTTAACCGATTGTTTGATCATTTTCAGGTCTGTTTTATGCAAGGAATATGAAGTGAAAGTATAACTTTCTTTCAGGCCTTAAGCGAGAAGCCTCCAGTTCTGAAGCCTTAAATGGTCATGTAAAGGATGAAGATGATCCTCCCTCTCCTCCAGCTCGGCCAGGGATGAAAGTTCACATGACACCTTTTGAAGTGGAGGGATTATGGAATTTGCTTGGAAAACTAGAATCTCTCCCATCACACAAAAAGTGTGTCCCTGCAGGCATACACAATGCACCTGCCTTGCTCCATGACATGAGGGTAAGTTTAAGGAAATAATGCTGATCAAAGCATTAACAAGTATATTAAGTGGATGATGGTGTATAAGCACTTATTTGTTAGGAATATCTGTAATAGAAAGAAGGCAGCATCAGTTGACTTTCACTTTTGTATATAAAATGAGTTATCTTGTTAACAAGTTATAACCTTGAAATAAAAATAAATGCACCTGTCTTAGTTGAAGTTACTTGAACCCTATTCATCTTTTGCATAAGGCTAATGCACACTGTTTTCCCCAGGCATTACTTAAAGAACATGCTAATGATAACCCTAAACTCTCATACACTGGAAGACCCATTGTTAAATGGCCAAGGAGGGTAAGATAATTCTAAATTTGAATGTAATATCACAGACAATGTAAAATTGTAAATTACATTTACATATGAGAATATGTATTACTTGATCTTTTAGTCTTTTATGTGTACACTTTGAATTTGAACTGAATGTAAATCAAAAGTGTTATGATTATCATTACCCTATTAGCCTTTCCTTCTGTTTCTTCATCTCTCCTACATGGTTTCATCTAGCCATCCTGGTACCAGCCTCCCCCACCTCCTGCGCCAGTAGGTCGTCCCAAATTAGCCACCACTCCTATTATCCCTCGTCCAACAAAGCCGGCCTCCTCAATGTCAGCACTGCGGCGGCGACGTGTACGCTGTAAACGCTGTGAGGCATGTCTACGGCCAGAATGTGGCGAGTGCAATTTCTGCAGAGATATGAAGAAGTTTGGTGGCCCTGGCAAACTGAAACAGACATGTGTCCTTCGCCAGTGTCTTGCAGTGAGTTTAGAGTTGGTGTGTGTGTGTGCGCGCGCATGTGTTTGCTGCTTATGTGGGTCTTCCCTAGTTTGGAAATTCTGCACTATATCACAAACTATTTATTTTTTTTGTAATAACCTCATAATTCTTGAGTGTATTGTCAATGAATACACTGTGCTTGTTAAATCATGCACATACAGACCACAAGCTTTGGTTGCTATACACATTAAACACACAGACTTTTTCCAGCCTTCAACTATACAGGTTGGGTCAAGTGTTTGGTGCATGCTGAGCTGGTCTTCTTCTCATCATGAATGTAAAGAGTGATTTTAAAAAGTTACTCTATATATCCTCCTTGGATGTTTCAACCAATCTGGCCATTTTCCACTCACCTTTTTAATCGAGAAGCCCTTGTCGGTTTCCACCCATAAAACTGTTTATTCAATATTGTTTGCATTTAGTACTTTACGTGTAAATTCTGGACTGCTATGTGTGAATTCCAGGGTTATTAAATATTCAGACCAGCCCATATGGTTCCATCAATGGGTCACATTAAACATCAGACTGAATCAGTGTGAACATGAGCTCTATGTCTAAAGGAATTTTCACAGTATGCATAACTGCATAATTGTACCTAAAAAAATAGTAATAAAACCAATATCTTGTGCTTTTAAAATGTCTTTCTTCTATAGCCTGGATTGCCCCTCTCTGCTGTGTGTGAAATTTGTGAAGAAGGAAACCAGGACACTGGAGAAGAGCTCATGGAATGCTCCAATTGCGCACAGATTGCCCATCCTAGCTGCCTTAAGGTATTCGCATGTCAAGCAGTACTGTTTTTTGGTACTTGGGCGTCAAATATGTAGGTTCTGTTAATAACTCCTATCATAGCCTATCAAGCCAAGGTCTCCTCCAAAGTTAGATTTGTCATTTGCTTCAAATAGTAGTCACAAAGCAAATGCTGTTTGATGTAAAGATCGTGCTGCATCTACCTATACTATAGTGCGTGAAAGCATGTCTAGAAGCATTGTACCACATGTGCAGGTAGTATATGGCATATAGAAATTATGCAAGATTAATATAGTAGTATCCTTTAAGACTGCTCTTATTTGCGGTGATCTTGAAAAAGAAATTGTGATTTTAAAAAAAAAATGCACTACTCACAATAAGTTAGAGATATTATTTACACGAGTGCTTTTCCTATTTGCTCTGAATTTGAATGAAATAAGTAAAAGTTCCCTTTGATATTACTAATAATGTATGAGAAGAAACGCCATTTTCATTAGTTTAATGTTTATTACCCCAAAAATTTAGACAATAACAGAGATAGTACATTTTTGTTATTTGGGGCTATCAGTAGCGGGTGTTTCCACCATTTGCAGCAATGAAAGCTTGACAGCGACGTCTCATGCTCCTCACTAGCCGCATGATGTTGTTCTGAGGCAATGCGTTCCACTCCTCCACAAGTGCTACATGCAGTTCTGCCAGGTCACATGAGGGTGGGGTACAATCATCGAGTCTCTGCTTCAACTGGTCCCAGACGAGGTACCATATGAGGCACTCGAATTTCCTGAAGTCGAGCTGTGACAATTCTGCCACGATGTGGTGGAGCATTATCATCCATGCAGAGAGAGTGTATGAAACGACACGATGTGAAATTACGTGCGTGCGCACACAATGCACACACTTTGACAGAGAGGGACAATTTATTTTTAACCTTCTAATCAGACTTTCTTTGGCTTTACACGCGTGTTATAAGAAACAGTAAACGTGCGCTGTACACACGCGCTTTCAAACACAAAATAAAATGTTTTACACACAAACGTGGCCAGTATTATAGTACACGCGTGCACGGATGTTGATTATACCAGTAAGAGACGAGCACTAAGACCCAGCAGGGGAGACTATTACCCCCGTGTGTGTATGTATGTATGTGTGTGTGTGTGTATATATATATATATATATATATATATATATATATATATATATATACACACACACACGCACAGTGAAACCTCGGATTGCGAGTAACGCGGTTTACGAGTGTTCCGCAAGACGAGCAAAGGTTTTTAATAAAATTTTGACTTTGAAAAACGAGCAAGTCTTGGTTTACGAGTACCGAGTATCATCTATCACGCATGTGCTTCTTGTTCTGACGCCGAGCGTTACGTGATCACAACTGAGCCAACGGTTTTTCTCTCTTGCACTGCGGAATTGGGGCTAATCGTCTCCCCTGCTGGGTCTTAGTGCTCGTATATATATATATATATATATATATATATATATATATATATATATATATATATATATATATATATATATATATATACACACACATGCAGGTTAATCTCTTATTTTTATTTTTTGTATCAATTATTTTCAATATTTGTGGGTTGTGGAACGAGTCATCAGAGTTCGCTTTGATATACAAGCACGCTTCTGGATGTGTGTGTGTGCATGGTACTTATATAGGGTAGTTATTTCAATAGTTATTGATAGCAAAACACTATCCATTACTTGAGAAATTGTATATATTCAGCATAGATTAGTGTAATTGTTAAATTTGTTTTTTGTTGTGCTTATTAATTTTTTTTTTTTCTACAGGTGCCAGGTGAAGGTGTAGTGAACAAAGACCTACCAAGTTGCTGGGAATGTCCCAAATGTGTCGTGAGCAAAGACACAGACTCTGAGGTAAAACATGTACCCATAGTTTTTGATAAGCTGACTTTGAGCAAATGGTTTTAAGTTTCACCTTGGTTCTGAATGGGGAAATTCCTTGCAGAACTTTTTTTTTTTTTTTTGATAAGGTACATTTAAGGCAGTACCACTGGATGTATACAAGCACATAGCTCTAAGTGTTTAACAGTGCTGCTTCTTCCCCTGTGTGTCAGTCGTCGGGCAGTGGTGAGGACATCACGGCTCAAGAGGGGTCAGGGGGGCTGAGGGTCGAGGGCGGGGCGTGGCACGGGGTCGGGCGGCCCCCTTCCTCTCTGCCACCTGGGTCGCTACGGAAACAAGTGGCGGCCCCAGAGCAGCGGCTCAGGAAGAGGGTGAGAGGCTCCGCCTTCCTCACGCCACAGCTGCCGCACGTACACTCGATCTCCGACTATCCCCTTTTCTTTGTATCCCTTTTTAACTTCTTGCTCCCATTCTCCTGTTTCTATGTGTCTTACGATCTGTCTTGCCCTTCCTGCCCCTTTTCATCATCATCCCGTTGCCCATCGCTGCTCGAACTGACTGGTGGGGGGGGAGGTCCTCAGAATCAGCTCTGTCCGCCGCCTGTTTGATTTTTTTTTTAATATTTTTTTTTAACTTGGATCATGACATGAATTTTATGTGTTTGCATTTATAAGGGCTTGTATTAAACACCAGTTTTTCTTTTTTTGACAGAGCAAGTTGGAAACGAGCAAAATGCATGTAAGTAATAAAATAGTAGTGCACAAATTTGTCAATAAAAAAAACTATATTTGTTTCTATTATTTCTAGGGATGTAACAGTTTCAAAACTTCACAGTACGGTAATACCTCGGTATGAATGGCACGGTACAGTATTTATTGAATCATTTACAGGATAAACAAAACTAATGAGACTCGAAAAAAGTTTAATTTGTTTTGTTGAAGTTAAAACTCGGAGTGCTACACTTGATAGTTTACTATTGTTCAATGAAAAAAAAAATTTTTTTCTTTGAATCGTTTGTATTGTGTCTTTAGAAACGCAAGTCATCCTCGCTGGATCCTCGTGTGGCTAAGATCTTTCGCAGACATGGAATGGATTCAGGGAGTGATGACGAGGATGGAGAAACAAGGAAAAAACTCTCCCTGCACTCAAGGGGTGCAATATCTGCTCGCCGTGCTTTTGGCACCAGTAGGCGTGGGTTGCTAAGAGGTTCTTCCCATCGAGGTGCTAGAGGAAGTGGAGGCATGACCACAAATTCCTCCTCCCTGAAAATAAGACGTGGACTTGGTGTAAGGGGTGAACGTGGGGGGCGGGTTCGTTTAAGAGGAGGATCCAAGATGCACCGAAGGCGTTATGAAACTGATGATGATGACGAGGAGGATGATGATGACGAGGAGGATGATGATGACGATGAGGAGGAGGATGATGAGGAGGAGGAAGAGGAAAGTGAAGAGGAAAGACACATGGGAAGGCCTGAAAAAGAGCATCGTTCAAGGCGTCGGCGGCGTAGAGGTGAAGAGGATGATGAAGATGAGGATGATGAAAGTGAAGAACAAGACTTTGATGGAGAAGATGAAGAGATGGAGGAGGATCTGGATGATGGAGGAGAGGAGGATGAGGATGATGAGGGTGAGAACCATTCAGACTCAGAACCTGACCCTCCTGTTCTGCTTGTCTCAGACTTAAATGACGAACTGTTAAATGGGTCTTATTTGACTGTTACATTGCAGCGGCCATCAAAGGCTAAACGTGATCCAGGGTCTATTGTGCCTAAACTGGAGGCAGCCATGTCTCCTCGCACACCTGGTAATGCTGATTTACTCCAGCGTAAATCCCTTCACAAGTATCGGCAAAAAAATGGCAGCTCTCTTTCTACTGGAAATGGTCTTTCACAACCCAAAGCCATTCTAGCATCAGGCCGTCATACACGCCTCAGGGGATTAAACCTTGATGGTAGAGCCTCACCTTCCTCCACTTCCTCTCGCTCTTCCATTTCTCCTCCTCCACCTCCCCCGACATCCACCACCATCTCCTCTCCTCCTTCCCTCCTCACTCATCCCTCATTCCGGGATGTGGGGAATGAGCCAGGGTGTGAGAAGGAGGTGTGGGTGTCAGTGTTTCACTACCTGAGCCGAACAGACCTGGCTGTGTGTATGCGGGTTTGCAAGGCTTGGTACAAATGGTAAGTAGAGGTGCTAATTAGTGATTTCCTTTTTCTGTGTATGAAATGTAAATGTTTACCAAAAACAATTAGTTTTACACGGTTTGCTCATTTTTTTTTTTTTAAGTATTATTTAAATATTAAGTTCAGTTTGCTGTTGAAAAATAGGCCTGTATCTTCCATAATAAACTAATTCAGAAAGGCCTGCATTTGCATAGTAGAGCACTGTTATGATTCTCTATCTTTCTGTATTCTAGATTAGAAATTCAGTTAAACCTTTTCAGCTCTTTAAACACACGTGGTTACAACTTGACGAGTTTCTGGACTTTAATTACATTCTTCCCAAAATATTGTATTGTATAAAAATATTAAGAGGTTTCAAGATGCATTTTTATTAGGTCAAAGGGTCAGGTCCTGATATTGCTACAGACAACCAACAGATTGGATATTGAGCCTCAGTTGGGTAGTAATTGAATGTTAATTTTTTTTTTATTAGATCACCACTATCCAATTTTGGATATCTATTGTATCAACATGCTAGACAATGTGAAAAATGGCCATAAGTTAAATTCATGGTGGTTAAACGGTGTATGTAGAAGACAATGTCTTGGGAATAAACAAGTAAATAAACTATCCAGCTTCTCATGAACAATTTTTCATGATCTCATTAAGCTAGAATTAGGCACTAAGGGTGCAGCTCTTCCAATCTTCCTCTTGCAAACAGTCATTCTATGTTGAGATATTTAACCACATTCACATTTAAAGAGCTGCAAAGACCAGTTTCCATGCTACACAAATGCCTGTTTGTACTTGTATTTATCATCTTGCTTTTTCTGTTCGTTATGATGATTAAAGCAGGATAGCTGAAGGACCTTTTCTTTTAACATTTTTGCCTTTTTTTTTTTTTTTTTTTAGGTGTTATGATAAGCGCTTGTGGAGCCGGATAGATCTCAGTAGATGTCGCTCCCTCAGTATTCAGGCTTTGACAGCTATTATTAAACGACAGCCTGTCACACTTGACCTATCCTGGACACCCATGTACAAAAAACAGATGACCTATCTTCTCCACCATCTCCCAGGTATTATTGCTAGCAACAATATACAGTGGCTTGCAAAAGTATTCGGCCCCCTTGAACTTTTCCACATTTTGTCACATTACAGCCACAAAACTGAATCAATTTTATTGGAATTCCACGTGAAGGACCAATACAAAGTGGTGTACACGTGAGAAGTGGAACGAAAATCATACATGATTCCAAACATTTTTTACAAATAAATAACTGAAAAGTGGGGTGTGCGTTATTATTCAGCCCCCTGAGTCAATACTTTGTAGAACCACCTTTACAATTACAGCTGCCAGTCTTTTAGGGTGTCTCTACCAGCTTTTCACATCTAGAGACGGAAATCCTTGCCCATTCTTCTTTGCAAAACAGCTCTAGCTCAGTCAGATTACATGGACAGCGTTTGTGAACAACAGTTTTCAGATCTTGCCTCAGATTCTCAATTGGATTTAGATCTGGACTTTGACTGGGCCATTCTAACACATGGATATTCAATTAAATTTTATTTGTATAGCGCTTTTAACAATTGACATTGTCTCAAAACAGCTTTACACGATCAAAAGAACTATTTAAGGTTGTATGGAATGTGAATGTGTATGTATCAAAATGGTCAGATAGTCCCTGGTGAGCAAGCTGCGGGCGACAGTGGCAAGGAATAACTCCCTTAGATGGTAATAGGAAGAAACCTTGAGAGGAACCAGACTCAACAGGGAACCCATCCTCATCTGTGTGAAACAGATTGCAGGAAATTATCTGCATTTATACAGTGTCTTAGGTGGCAGGCAGTTCAGCTATAATAGTTGATGTTAATTGATGTTAAAATGGAGTCCAGGTAGTTATTGGAGACTCAGATAGACTTGTAGAAAGTTCCAATCCAGAACTATCGAATTGTCAAGTCCTCAGAGAAACAGCTGCTAACACCAGTCGAGGCCAGAACCGTCTTCTAAGTAGAGAGAATCATCCCCAGACACCAGACGCATCCCAAAGAGACACACAGGGGCATCCATGCGACGAGACCTCCAACCAGAAGCGGGGCACCAGGATGGATCAGACAGGTCCGGAGGCAGAGGGATTCTGGATCACTGGCAGCTCAGGGATGACGTGTAGCTCGACAGAGAGAGTGAAAGGGGGATGTAGATGCGGTCATGTTATTTCACTAGTTTTGACGCGTAGCTTTGGTTCAAAGTTTCACTCACACAACAGAAGTCCGATCTCTTTGTCTCTTGTAGTTTGTCAGCATCAAAGAATCAACACTTCATACAGTCGTCTTGAGTAAATCCACTGTGATTACAACACCAGTTGCTGTATCTTATAAAATTCTTACGCATATGACACTTTTGTTGTATATCTGCTTACGGGTAGCTTACGGTTACAACAACCTAGTTGCTGTATCTTATAAATTACATTCTTAGCTTACGGTCAAAAGCTTGTGTTTCCGTAGCCTTCCGCATCTAAACTGACTTTTCTATCATGCCATAGTCATACAAATACATGTCATAGTGGAATGACATCACAGACCAACTTACGATTGTCAAAATGGATGCATAACTAACAAATTTAAAGCTTATGGCTTATGTAATAAACTTAATGCTTACTTCTAAACTAATGAATAGAATAAGGTAGAATAAATGAAATAAAATAAAATGAACACAACAAATTCATAGCAAGTACGATATGGCTCTTACATTCCAGCCCCTAATTGACAGGCATGGAGATTGACTTTCAATTTGTGGGTTTTTTTTTTTTTTGGACAAAGCCATGAAATCAAACATTCTTAACCTTCTAAATGTTGTAAATCTTGTAAATGTTATAATATTTATCTCAGGTGTTTATATTTGCATATCAAATTTCATAACACATTAGCACACATTTAACAGTACATTTCACATATGAGGCACAGCTTGTCGATGAGTGTTTGGTCTTAGTTTTAACTAGCACGCGTCTCACAAGTCCCCTTTTGTCGGGGAACACTTTCGTGATTCTGCCCATGAATTTCTTGGAGAAGACTCATCAATTATTAAAAGTATGTCTCCAATCGAGAGGTTTTTTCTTTCTTGAAACCATTTTTGCCATTCCTGGAGCAAGGGCAAGTATTCACGCACCCATCGCTTCCAGAACAGTTCTGAAAGGTACTGAATCTGCTTCCACCTGCGACGTGCATAGATGTTTTCCCTTTAGAAAAGTCCAGGGGGCAGGTTTGGCTGTTTTTTCATCAGCAGCAGGTGGTTAGGTGTCAGAGGTTCCAGATCTGTGGGATCTTCCGAGACAGTAGTGAGGGGTCGGTTATTCATTATCGCTTTTACTTCACACATGAATTGTATGCAGGCTCTCGTCAGTTAATGTTTGTTCTTTCAGTACTGATCTCAAGATCTTTCTAACTGACCTGATCTATCATTCCCATATTCCACCAAAGTGAGATCCAGAAGGCGGGTTGAATGTCCACTGTATGTTCCTTTGAGTGAGGAAGTTTTCAATTCGTGATTGATTCCATTGCTGAATAGCTTCGCGCAGTTCAGTCTCAGCGCCTATGAAGTTTGTTCCATTGTCACTTCTCATAACTGACACCTGACCTCTCCTGCTTATAAAGCGTTGCATGTCATTCACACAAGAGTCTGTGTCAAGCGAATGAGCGATTTCAATGTGCACGGCTCTTGTTGTCAGACAAGTGAAAAGTACGGCATATCTTTTAACGTTACTTCTGCCACGTTTGACCTCGAAGGGTCCGAAGTAGTCTACTCCCACATTAGTGAAGGGTGGGTGGTCTGGTATTATTCTGTCGCTTGGCAATTCTGACATTTTTTGCTCACATGTTTTCGCTCTAGACTTTCTGCATATCACACACCTGGAGAGAAACTGTCTTACGAGTGAGTTAGCAGTCGGTATCCAGTATTTCTGCCGCAATTCTGAAAGCATGTAATTTCTGCCACTGTGTCCAATCTTGTCATGAACATCTCTTAATATTAACGTTGTGATATGTGAGTCTTTAGGTACAATGACTGGGTGTTTAACGTGCTCTGGCATTGCGGACCTGCCGAGACGTCCTCCGACTCTCAGCAATCCATCCTGTAGTACTGGGTCCAGTTTGGACAAGCAGCTGTTTCTTTTTACAGATGCCTTGTGTTTTTGCTGTTTGGGAATTCCCTGCTTGAATTCTGCTGTTGCTTTACCCTTTTGCAACATGAGAATTTCTTCTTTAAAATTTAGTCTTTGAGTGAACTTAATGATTTTGTTTTCTGCTCTTGTTAGGTCTTGAACTGTTAGTGACTTGTGATTTTCTGTCTTTGGGTTGTCTACTTGTTTTAACCCTTTCTGTTTTTTGTTTGAGCATGTCTCTGATGCGAAGGATCCAGGCAACGGATCTTTTTAACTTATGGCAGTCGGAGTGATAATTAATTAATTTACTCACTGCGTCTGTGCTTTCTGCAATGCTCATAATGTTCACTAAAGCTGAGAGCTTAATCTCATCATCATTTTCTTTTATTGATGTGTCCTGAATATTTTCAGGCCATTTGCACTCTGCTTCTTTGAGAAAGGAAGGACCATGGATCCAGTTAACATTTTTCATAAACTTTTCACAGGATGCCCCCCTGGAGGCAGAGTCAGCTGGGTTTTTTGAGGTATTAACGTACCTCCATTGCTGTGACTTGGTTGACTCTCTTATAATGGCGATTCTGTTGGCCACAAAGGTTTTAAAACGAAGTGTTTCGTTGTCAATGTATCTCAAAACAGTTGTACTGTCAGTCCAAAACATAGAGTCCAGCAATTTCAATTCTAGCTGTTCTTTCAACATTGTCATTTTTTTTTTTTACAGCGATCACTGCCGCCGTCAGTTCCATTCGTGGAATGGTGGTTTGTTTCAGGGGTGCTACATGGGAATTCCCCATCATGAATGCACAATGTGTAAGTCCATCAGAGTTTACTAACCTGAGGTATGAGACAACTCCGTATCCCATTTCACTCGCATCGGAAAAGTGATGAAGTTGCACCGTAACTGTGGCTCCAAAGTCGGCTGGTTTCACGCACCTTGCTACGTTGAACTCGGACAGTTGGGGTAGCTCTTGCAGCCAGGTTTTCCATAATTTAGCAAACTGCTCGGGAATATCGTCGTCCCATGCGAGTTTTTCTTTGCATAACTGTTGCATTAGAGTTTTGGCTGGCAGTATGACAGGCGCGAGAAAACCTAAGGGGTCGTAAATCGAACTGGTGATTGACAGGATTCCTCGTCTTGTCACAGGTCGTTCCTTTAAACTAGTTTTGAACTTGAACATGTCTGAGTTAATGCACCACAGCACCCCCAGAGCTCTCTCAACCGGGAGTGCATCCTTACTCAAGTCTAAGTCTCTCATGTCTTTGATCCTTTCGCTCTCGGGAATGACAGTCAGTAGGGCACGGCTATTGCTTGCCCATTTAGTGTGGTTAAACCCTCCGCTTGCACAGAGACTTGAGATCGTTGTATAGGGCGACTGCTTGGTCATGACTCGAAACAGATTTCAGGCAGTCTACATAAAAGTTTTTAAGTACTGTTTTACTGTAGAGTGCAAGCAGGGACTCCGGCAGGACTAACTATGACAGCACAACTAAAAGGGAGAGCCAGAAGGAATCACAAATATGAGGGCTGCCTGAGATGTAAAGCAAACAATCACCTCACCGTCAACAAACCTGAGTGATCAAATGAGAGTGAGGAAGACAGCATCTAAACATACCAGTTCACCATAATACTCTACGTCCATGAGTCCCCCAGATCTGCTCCTTTACCTCCTTTTTATAAAAATGCTTGGCTAAATAAATAGGTTTTTAGCCTAGACTTAAACACTGAGATTGTGTCTGAGTCCCGAACACTATTTGGTAGGGTTGGGTATCGTTTGGTTTTTTTTCGATACCGGTGCCAAATCGATACTTTGAAAACGGTACCGGTGCCAAAACGGTGCCTGAACCGATACTTTTAAGCCAAAAAATTATAGTGGATGGCTCAAGAATGAATTTTTATTGAACAAAAAATTTTATGCTTAAAATTTAACAATATATTAAAAGTTTAAAGTATATATGAATATGTAAGCTTCAAATTTTAGCAATTCTTTTGCAGAAATTTCACCATATTTGCCTTTTCTGTCAAAATACGACTCCTTTCCTGACTTATTGCCCTGCACAGGACATGTATAGCCTTCTTTGCAATGGTAAATGGGGTCACTGTTGTAGTACTACTAGTACTAGCTGGAAAGCCATAATTATAAACAGAATCCATGTTACATTCGTTTTTTACAAATCGTTTGACTATTTGTTAGCATGAATGCAAGATTTGCATTTTGCTATTAACGTTGCATTATCCTACTACTATCATAATCGGTGACTCCTTTTTGCTACAGTTGGTGTGACTGGGACTGAGGGTCGTCCACACTGATAGTGCCAGCTGTTGTCCACAAGCTGTTAAACACGGTGCCTCCCTCTGCTTTTAACTTTATTCCGTCTGCCCTCGAATGTTTCATTAGATTTGACATGTTTCCGCCTTTACACGCAACTGCTGTGAAACATTTGCTGCACGTCGCGGTGTCGGAATCCTTTCTTGTGAAATGCAGCCACACTTTCGACCGTTTAGTTTTAGGCATTCTAACGAGAGTTGTTTACTTTAGCATGCTAAGCTATCGGTAGACCGCCTGCTGCCGTCAGAGCGAGTGTAACGTTAGTTACTGCATTCACGCGCATCTCGGCTGGTCTCTCATTTCCGGATGATTTATGCTTTTGATTTTTTTATTTAATCTAATAAACTATTAATCTACAAAAATATATGAATCTAGAGAACAAATATTTCAATCGACAGTTCAGGCATTTAAGTGGCACCGAAATGAGGCACCGAAATTCGCGTTATGTTTCGGTCCGGTACATATCGGTTCTATAGGTACCGGTGCCGTCTTGGCACCGGGTTTCGGTACCCAACCCTACTATTTGGAAGACTTCCATAATTTTGGGGCTGCATCCTTTGATCCAAGTAGGCGTGACACTAGCAGTTCGCTCAGATACTGCGGCGTGAGACCATTTAATGCTTTATATGTCGAGTATTATTGACATATAAAGCGGAATTTCACAAGGGCACTGGTGGCTCAGTGGTAGGTGTTTCGCCTGCCATGCGGACGGCCCGGGTTCGATTCCAGCCAGTGCCCACACCCCAGCCACTGGATACAGTGCCGGTCCCAAGCCCGGATAAAATGGGTGGGTTGCGTCAGGAAGGGCATCCGGCGTAAAACCTGTGCCAAGTTGAAGTGCGGACTGGATATTCCGCTGTGGCGACCCCTTGTCGGGAGCAGCCGAAAGACCAACAACAACAAAGCGGAATTTCACAGGGAGCCAATGCAGTGAAGATAGGATAGGGGTGATGTGCTCATATCTTCTGGTTCTAGTGAGGACTCTCGCTGCTGCATTCTGGACTAGCTGAAGCTTGTTTATGCATCTAGCTGAACAACCAGACAGTAAGGCATTACAATAGTCCAACCTAGAAGTGATTATAGCATGAACTAGTTTTTCTACATCGTTTAGCGACAATATATTTCTTATCTTGGCAATATTTCTGAGGTGAAAGAATGCTATCCTGGTGATATTATCTACATGAGCTTCAAATGAAAGGCTGGAATCTATAATCACGCCGAGGTCTTTTACTGTTGCACTTGATGGAACAGAAAGGCCATCTAAAGTTACGGTGTGATCTAAGATTTTACTCCTAGCTGTATGCGGTCCTATGACTAGAACTTCTGTCTTATCTGGATTAAGCAGAAGGAAGTTAATTAGCATCCAAATTCTTATGTCCTGCACACATTGCTCAACTTTAAGCTGTTTTTTCTCATCAGGTTTTGCTGAGACATATAACGGTGTGTCGTCAGCATAACAATGAAAACTAATACCATGCTAATACCATGTTGCCCAGAGGAAGCATGTAAAGGGGGAAAAAAGCATTGGGCCTAAAACTGAACCCTGCGGAACGCCAAACTCCACTAGAGAACATGCAGAATAATCACCATTTAAGTCTACATACTGATAATGATCGGTCAAATAGGATCTGAGCCAGGAGAGGGCTGTACCCTTAATTCCTACTACATTGTCTTATCTGTGAAGAATAGCATGATCAGTGGTGTCGAATGCTGCACTGAGGTCGAGTAATACAAGCATAGTTACACAACCCTGATCAGAGGCCAATAGGAGGTCATTTACTACTTTAACGAGTGCTGTTTCTGTGCTGTGATGAGGCCTAAATCCTGACGTATGCCATTTCTATGTAGATATGAGCATAGCTGCTCCGCTACTATCTTTTCCAGAATCTTAGAGATAAAGGGGAGGTTTGATATTGGCCTGTAATTGGACAGCTGACAGGGGTCGAGGTCAGGTTTCTTAATTATTGGTTTGATAACTGCTAATTTAAAAGATTTTGGAACATAACCAATACTGAGTGAGGAATTAATTATTCTCAACAGCGGTTCTGTTATTACTGGTACTATCTGTTTAAGAAAATGTGTCGGTATAGGATCTAATATACAGGTTGATGAATTTGCAGAAGAGATGAGTGAAATTAGTTCATTCTCTTCAAGGGGAGTAAAGTATTCTAGGTTCCGATCTGACATGGCTAGGTTAACATACAGTGGTGTGAAAAACTATTTGCCCCCCTCCTGATTTCTTATTCTTTTGCATGTTTGTCACACAAAATGTTTCTGATCATCAAACACATTTAACTATTAGTCAAAGATAACACAAGTAAACACAAAATGCAGTTATTAAATGAGGGGTTTTATTATTTAGGGAGAAAAAAAATCCAAACCTACATTGGCCCTGTGTGAAAAAGTAATTGCCCCCTGAACCTAATAACTGGTTGGGCCACCCTTAGCAGCAATAACTGCAATCAAGCGTTTGCGATAACTTGCAACGAGTCTTTTACAGCGCTCTGGAGGAATTTTGGCCCACTCATCTTTGCAGAATTGTTGTAATTCAGCTTTATTTGAGGGTTTTCTAGCATGAACCGCCTTTTTAAGGTCATGCCACAACATCTCAATAGGATTCTAGGACTAGGCCACTCCAAAGTCTTCATTTTGTTTTTCTTCAGCCATTCAGAGGTGGATTTGCTGGTGTGTTTTGGGTCATTGTCCTGCTGCAGCACCCAAGATCGCTTCAGCTTGAGTTGATGAACAGATGGCCGGACATTCTCCTTCAGGATTTTTTGCTAGACAGTAGAATTCATGGTTCCATCTATCACAGCAAGCCTTCCAGGTCCTGAAGCAGCAAAACAACCCCAGACCATCACACTACCACCACCATATTTTACTGTTGGTATGATGTTCTTTTTCTGAAATGCTGTGTTACTTTTACGCCAGATGTAACGGGACACGCACCTTCCAAAAAGTTCAACTTTTGTCTCGTCGGTCCACAAGGTATTTTCCCAAAAGTCTTGGCAATCATTGAGATGTTTTTTAGCAAAATTGAGACGAGCCTTAATGTTCTTTTTGCTTAAAAGTGGTTTGCGCCTTGGAAATCTGCCATGCAGGCCGTTTTTGCCCAGTCTCTTTCTTATGGTGGAGTCGTGAACACTGACCTTAATTGAGGCAAGTGAGGCCTGCAGTTCTTTAGATGTTGTCCTGAGGTCTTTTGTGGCCTCTCGGGTGAGTCGTCTCTGCGCTCTTGGGGTAATTTTGGTCGGCCGGCCACTCCTGGGAAGGTTCACCACTGTTCCATGTTTTTGCCATTTGTGGATAATGGCTCTCACTGTGGTTCGCTGGAGTCCCAAAGCTTTAAAAATGGCTTTATAACCTTTACCAGACTGATAGATCTCAATTACTTTTGTTCTCATTTGTTCCTGAATTTCTTTGGATCTTGGCATGATGTCTAGCTTTTGAGGTGCTTTTGGTCTCTTTCTCTGTGTCAGGTAGCTCCTATTTAAGTGATTTCTTGATTGAAACAGGTGTGGCAGTAATCAGGCCTGGGGGTGACTACAGAAATTGAACTCAGGTGTGATAAACCACAGTTAAGTTATTTTTTAAGAAGGGGGGCAATCACTTTTTCACACAGGGCCATGTAGATTTGGAGTTTTTTTTCTCCCTTAATAACGTAAACCTTCATTTAAAAACTGCATTTTGTGTTCAATTATGTTATCTTTGACTAATAGTTAACGGTTTTTGATGAGCAGAAACATTTAAGTGTGACAAACATGCAAAAGAATAAGAAATCAGGAAGGGGGCAAATAGTTTTTCACACCACTGTATGTATCAATTATATTGTTCGGTTTCAAAGCCTCAATTTTATTATTAAAAAAGTTCATGAAGTCCTCACTATTGCATGATGTTGTTGTGGAGATTTCTGTAGTGGTCTTATTTCTGGTTAATTTGGCTACGGTATTAAATAAAAATCTAGGATTATTTTTATTTCCTTCTATAAGAGTGGAGAGATACGTTGATCTAGCTACACTAAGAACTTTCCTATAGTTCAGCATGCTCTCTTTCCATGCTATTTGAAATACTAACAATTTAGTTTGACGCCATTTACGTTCTAATTTCCGAGTGGTCAAATTTTGTCCCGCACCGCACGCCGTGCGCTGGGTCCCGCGGTACTCCCGCAGGAGTGCAGGTCTCTACTCCGGTGGGCTAGCCTTAGCGTTAGCTTTGACTGAACGAGTATGCCACCGAGTCGTCACCCACTCGCCCCGCTGTGAGGGCTCTGATGCCGGAGTCGGGGGCTGATTATCTCCGCACCCAGACTGTCGGCTACGGGAATAACGCTGCTCTCACACTCTCTAACCCTCTCTAAAGTCTGGAGGCGCTCCTCTAATGCTGATATCTTCTCCGTCAGAATGCTCACTAACACACACACCTATCACAAATAAAATTATCACTAATGCCTGAGGAAGAATGTCTAAACATCCTGCACTCCACACACTGAACGAGCTGAACGGTAGACATGATGACGTACCTCTGTGTCGGAGTTTTAGTTGTTCAGTTGGAGCTGAATTCCGTTTGTTGTTCTAAGACGAGGAAACTCGTGCGTTCTCCAAAAATTGCAGGAAAAAGTCGAAACCGAATAGTATGGAGATGTAAAAGCTAGTTGCTATTAATATTATTATTGTATAAATGAAAAAGATATGTAATTTAAACGCTGATACAGACGCGAAACTTTCGCGGCAACGATACAAAAACCATTCCATTTTTGCCCTGGCTTTATGTTTAAGGTTGTTGTCCTGCTGAAAGGTGAACCTCCGCCCCAGTCTCAAGTCTTTTGCAGACTCCAAGAGGTTTTCTTTCAAGATTGCCCTTTATTTGGCTCCATCCATCTTCCCATCAACTCTGACTAGCTTCCCTGTTCAGAGTGATGTGCAGTGTTCGTTTTCCGCCACACACAGCGTTTGGCATTTTGGCCAAAAAATTCCATTTTGGTCTCATCTGACCAGAGCACCTTCTTCCACATGTTTGCTGTGTCCCCCACATGGCTTGTGGCAAACTGCAAACGGGACTTCTTATGGTTTTCTGTTAACAATGGCTTTCTTCTTGCCACTCTCCCATAAAGGCCAACTTTGTGCAGTGCACGACTAATAGTTGTTCTATGGACAGATTCCCCCACCTGAGCTGTAGATCTCTGCAGCTCGTCCCAAGTCACCATGAGCCTCTTGGCTGTATTTCTGATCAGCACTCTCCTTGTTCGGCCTGTGAGTTTAGGTGGACGGCCTTGTCTTGGTAGGTTTACAGTTGTGCCATACTCCTTCCATTTCTGAATGATCGCTTGAACAGTGCTCCGTGGGATGTTCAAGGATTTGGAAATCTTTTTGTAGCCTAAGGCTGCTTTAAATTTCTCTAATTTATCCCTGACCTGTTTGGTGTGTTCTTTGGACTTCATGGTGGTGTTGCTCCCAATATTCTCTTAGACAACCTCTGAGGCCGTCACAGAGCAGCTGTATTTCTACTGACGTTAGATTACACACATGTGCACTCTAGTCATTACCACTCATCAGACAATCTCTATGGGCAACTGACTGCACTCAGACCAAAGGGGGCTGAATAATTACGCACACATCACTTTTCAGTTATTTATTTGTAAAAAATGTTTGGAATCATGTATGATTTTCGTTCCACTTCTCACGTGTACACCACTTTGTATTGGTCTTTCATGTGGAATTCCAATAAAATTGATTCATGTTTGTGGCTAAAATGTGGAAAAGTTCAAGGGGGCCGAATACTTTTGCAAGCCACTGTTGTACGTATATGTGCTTAGAATTCTGCAGCTTCTCCATTAATCTCTATGTTGCAGAATCAGATGTGCATAAAATACATAAATAAAAATAGTTTTTATATATACACAAAATATTGATTGTTTTTACTTGCCAGGGCTGAAGGATCTGATAATGTCAGGCTGTTCATCATCATGTCTTTCGGGCTTGAGTTCTCTGAGCATCCCTTGTCTGCGAACGTTGGACCTGTGTTGGGCCGAAAACGTTACCGACTCTCACCTCAAAGACCTTATCACGTCATCAGGTCAACTGCATGCACCCCATTTAGTATCCCTTGTTAAAAAACAAATGTTCTCTAGTCTTATTGTTCAAGATAAGCTAGATGAAATGTAGAGAAAAGCTAAATTTCTTGCTGAATGTTACCTGGAACTAACTACTGTCTTATTCTCTTTGCTTTAAACCACCTAGGCAGTGAAAATCGCAGCAGGTTGAAAGGCTTGTTATCTTTAAGGTTATCTGGTCTGGATGTGAGTGACTCGACACTGAAGCTGATAATCAAACACATGCCCTTGTTAAAGAGGTTAGACCTGTCACATTGCCCTGTGCTTACAGACCAGTCAATCAGCCTGCTTACAGCCATTGGCTCTAATACCCGCAGCACTCTCAAAGAGGTCAACCTCGCAGGTATGCATATTTCTTTCAAATAACCCTGATAGTATTGTAGTAAAGTGAGCTTGACCACCTTGTACTGAATGTTGAGCATTAACCTAGAAAGAGGAACTTATGAGTTTAATAATACTTCTAATTTAGAAGCTTTTTTTGCATTTAAACGAATGAGTAATCTGATCTGTTTTTTTTTTTTTTCCTCTTTATCTCCTCTAGGCTGTAATAAGCTAACAGATATGTGCCTGAATTATATGAAGCGTCTGTCTGCTCTAACTCTGTTAGACTTGCGGGGCTGTAAGGGTATCACACGACATGGCTGTGAAAACTTCATTTCGGACCTTTCCTACTGCACCTTCTTCTGTCTGACTGGGGATAAACTCATCCAGAGGATATCTTAACACAGACACATACAGCAACATGCTCTTAAATGTGGTGTGCTCTACGGGCTCTGTCAAAACGCTCTTACAGGATTCTGAGCTCCCTCACAGAGTCTGGTTGGGCAGGTGGATGGAGGGCTAGAGGCTGCGCCCCTGGGGAGAGGCGAACGCACAGAATTCAAGGAGAGTTACGTTCTTTGTGTCTGACATTCAAAGCGACTCGTAAAGATACCAAGGGTTATGTGAACAAATAAAAAAATTGGAATGTACTGATCTAAACTACCTGGGTGATGAAGAGCAGCCCAATCTTGTGATTATGAAGGTTTTAAAGAATGTTGGCTACATATTTCAGGAGTGGCTTTTACGATACTGTAAACCAGCATTACCAGTGCGAGACAAAATCACACAACCATGGGGCAATATGTGACATGACATAGATTTTAGTGCCATGAATTGAACTTTGACCTGAAATCCCAAATAGTCACAATTACAAACGTACATAGTTTTTCTGTCTTATCTTTTATGTCCTGTGTGCCTGCAGATATGTCGAGCTTTGACATGACGCGTAATGCTTTACCAACATTCTCTAACAGACTTGGACAGTTGAATTGAGTTCCACCTAGGCCTCGCTCCTTTTTATTTTTTCTTTCTTTGTCCTCATGTATCTTTGCCTCTGTCAGGTTTCTCCTACATCACCATCTCACTTTGTACATTTTGCTGCCTTGTTAATAGTGTACATGTATTTTTTTTTTTTCTTAAGCATTGTCTTAAGTGTAGCCTGTAGAAAACATTTTTTTCTGCTTTTTTCCAAGAAAAAATAATAATAAATGTCACATTTTCAGTGAGATTTGTGGCAAAATGCACATAGTTTGTATTATTTTTTTTTAAACTGTGTAACCTCTCGTTGGAGAAGGGAGTGCTAGGCAGGATTTCTTGTCACTCATTCCAACAATACAAGTCTAAATCTTTAAAAAAAACATTTTGGGGGATTTAATAGCCCTTGTGTACACCAATTAGCCACAACATTTACCACCACCACTAACACCAGGTGAACTGAATTGCATTGGTCATTAATTATATACCAGTCAACTGGTGACAGGATCAAGGCCAATCTATACAATAAAGGGAACCCACACAACATTGAGCTTAACTTTTTGGAGTTTAATGTTATGGCTGATTATTGTATTTGTAGAAATCTCAATAAAAAAAAAGTTTTAATGTACTTGCTTTGAGACTAATCTGAATATTCACAGCAAAATTAACATAGAGGTCCAGTAGGACTCAAATCAACTTTGAAACTGTTAAATCAATAATTTTACTGTGTTGTCAGATTGGATTTGATGCATTCAGGCTGTATCCAGCCTTGCTGTAGAACATTCTCTTGAATTCAGCCTTGAATATGGAAGAAATCTGTGATTTCAGGCATATATTTTAGTAACCTCACACACGACACAATATGGTTAGCAGTACCTGTGTTTGAAATTTAAACACCTTACCATTGATGTGCAATCAAAATAGTTTTAGTCTGGGAAAAGAGGAGTAAATACTTAATTACCAAGAAACCTTAATTCCACGTTTGACTTGCTTTATTTCGCCCTGTTATTTTTTCCATATCTTGGTAAAGTTCAAGTTAGCATCAGGCACTAGAGGGCGCAGCTCTTTCAGTTGCAAACAGTCATGATATATGAGGATATTCTACTCTAACATTTATAGGGCCACAAAGATATTTTCATACTGTGCAAATGGATATTGCATTATTTTGTCACTTTTTTTTTTTTTTTTTTTTTACACTTCTGTTAACTTCAAATAGACCTGTAGCACAGTTATACGTGTGTGATAGCGTTCCGTGTGATGGGTATCACACGGGTGATAGCGTTCCGGATTTCCGGCGTACTGTGGCTGCGGGGTGGAGAGAATCAGGTTCGCGAATATTGATCTGTCATTTCTCTAGATCTGAGATGCGCATGTGATAGAGAAGGAACAGCCAATCAGCAGTAGTGTGTGGATGTCTGCAATTGGCTGTTTTTGTGGCTGTTTTTTTGTAACACTGGACAAAGTTAAGCGAGCGCGCACAGAAAATAAATGTTGCACACGCATGCAGGCAGAGTCGCGCGGCGCGGAGAACATGTTGAACAAGTAAGGGAGACGCCGCACGCGCAGAATCGCTCAGAATTGTGGCAGGAATTCATTTGAGCTTGACCTGTCATTTAATATCGCCCACCCGCTAATTTATGTAAGAAATTAGCGGAGGATAATCAATTAGTTAATCAATCCCTGTGTACTTTGGAGTACTATTATTGGCACGTTTGGGTCGCCGCCATTTTTTTTAAACGCTCCCTATAACTCCGCCCACCGCTCGTATATGTTCTAATATAATCTTTGATAGCGATTATGTAGGGGGACAATCCATGGCAGGGGGGCATTTTAGCGCATAACACCGGCACGGGAACCAGAGCAGTAGTGACCTGGTATGGCTGTAGCATTTACTTCCAGTGATTGTACGAAGAGAGGCTAATAATGTCAATCTAGGCAATGAACATATTGAGAAGAAAATGCTGTTTTTTCTTGAATAATACTGGGGGCATAATGCAAATATGAAAATATCTAAAAAGAGCCACTTGACAATGATCAGAGTTATACATCGGCTGTTTATATATTTGGGCCCAGGGGCCAACAAGTTGTGTTAAAAGTGTGTCGCATACATAGTACCCCCCACCCCCCTACTCACCTCTAGGGAAAGGAAAAAAGTTCAGGCTCAGGAATTTTTCCACTATCAGCCCTATGTGTGTGTATATATATATATATATATATATATATATATATATATATATATATATATATTATATATAAATAAAAAAAATGTATGTGTATAGAGTCCCGATCAAAAGTTTATGACGACTTGAAAAATCATATTTTGCATGGTTGGATCTTAACAAGATTCCAAGTAGAGCTTCAACATGCAACAAGAAGAAATGGGAGCGAAACAAAACATTTGAGCATGCAATTTAATGAAAACAACAGAGGTGTCAAGTAACGAAGTACAAATACTTCGTTACCTTACTTAAGTAGAAATTTTGGGTATCTATACTTTACTAGAGTAGGGGAGACCGGGTATGGTTGTAACATGGGGAGAGTTTTAACACCCCCAATTCCACCAATCAGGGATAGGATAAGAGTCATATGATTATTTCAGTGTTTACCCACTTCTTCCCTAAACCCACATGGTGGATATCAAGGCTGAGAACAAATACATGCAGATTCTATTATTAAAAAACAGATTTTGAGGTAAGAAAGTAATTATTTTTTGTCCAAGACTATATTTTGTTTAATATTTATACTATTGCAGATAAAATCATATAACTTATATTTGATTAAATTGTAGTTTCTTAGGTAAAATGTGATTCATTTATCCCTTGCTAATTTCAAACCACTCCTACTACAGGTAGCTAAACAATGGCTAAGAGGAGTGGGGTGGGTTGTAACATGTCTTTAAAAAGTGTTACAACCGTCCCCTTACATACAACTAAGGACAGTTTCCTGATTTTAATAATTTTACAGAATGCCTAGACAATGGAAAAGAATGACTGAAAGAGGTGTGCCTGCCAGTGTTTTAAAAACAGCATCTGATGAAGTCACAAAGAAGGGCAAGTCAGTCAGGTCAGTTGCGAAGGCACATGGGATCTGCCATGTAACATTGAGCAGATACTTCAAATCACTTCAGAAGCTGAGAGACCAGGGGTCCAGTGATCATCCAAGTTTGTTCTAAAGGCAGAGCAGAGGACAAAGTGGTGGAAGCTGAGAAAGGAAGAATGTTGTGTAGTCTTTAGGGAGGAGTTGAGACAAGCTATGGGTGGTCAGGAGGTGCTTTCAGTTGACTGGACAACTACAGCCAATGTGATCAGGGAGACGGGTAAGGGCAAAGTGGACAAGGAGACTTGGTGGTGGAACGAGGTGGGTCTGCATCAAGGATCGGCTCTAAGTCCCTTTTTGTTTGCTCTGGCGAAGGACAGGATGACAGATGAGTTTAGACAGGAGACTCCATGGACTATGATGTTTGCAGATGACCTTGTGCTTTGTAGCGAGAGCAGGGAACAGGTGGAGGAAAATTTGGAGAGGTGGAGGTACGCTCTGGAAAGCAGAGGAATGAAGGTTAGCCGCAGCAAGACGGAATACATGTGTGTGAATTAGAGGGACCCAAGAGGAACAGTGAGGCTACAGGGAGCAGAGGTAAAGAAGGTGCAGTACTTTAAGTACTTAGGGTCAACGGTTGAGAGCAACGGAGAGTGTTCAAAGGAGGTGAAGAGACGAGTACAGGCAGGTTGGAATGGGTGGAGAAAAGTGTCAGATGTGTTGTGCGATGAAAGAGTATCAGCGAGAATGAAAGGAAAGGTGTACAGGACAGTGGTGAGACCAGCAATGCTCTACGGCTTAGAGACAGTGGCACTGAAGAAAAGACAGGAGGCAGAGCTAGAGATAGCAGAGCTGAAGATGTTGAGGTTCTCTTTGGGAGTGACAAGGATGGATAGGATCAAGAATGAGTTCATCAGAGGGACAACCCATGTTAGATGTTTTGGAGATAAAGTCAGAGAGGCCAGATTGAGGTGGTTTGGACATGTTCAGAGGAGAGAGTGTGAATATAACGGTAGAAGGATGCTGAGGTTGGAACTGCCAGGCAGGAGGTCTAGAGGAAGACCAAAGAGGAGATTTATGGATGCAGTGAGAGAGGACATGAAGTTAGTTGGTGTGAGAGAAGAGGATGCAGAGGATAGGGTTAGATGGAGGCAGATGATTCGCTGTGGCGACCCCTGAAAGGGAACAGCCGAAAGACAAAAGAAGAAGAAGTTCTAGCAGACTCACACACAGCACCTGAGTCAAACTTAAAGTGGATTTGAGTTATGATCAGTCACAGACAAAGACATTGTTCTGTGGTCTTGTTCTTTTATTTCAATATTATATATATATAATTTGTGTGTGTGTGTGTATATATATATATATATATATATATATATATATATATACACACGTGTGTGTGTGTGTGTGTATATATATATATATGTATATATGTGTGTGTGTATATATATATATATATATATATATATATATATATATATATATATATATATACACACACACACGTGTTTGTGTGTATGTGTATATATATATATATATATATATATATATATATACACACACACACACACGTGTTTGTGTGTATATAAAATTTAAGCGTTCAAGAATATGTTAGTGAAAAATAGTGTTTTCATAATCTTCCTTTATATTTTCCGAGAAGTGTGAGTCATAATTTTTCTTCTGTTGTAGTTAAATGCCTACCTAACATTTTCACTGTGTGTGATAGGTCACAGTATTCAAACAAGGTTGGAACTTGCCTCAACAGGTTGCTTCAGTTCCTACGTTCAAATCTGCGCATATAGTTTTGTGCACTTGGTGCTACAGGTCATGAAAGTCGGATGTACACTAGAGGAAAGATGTGTTAAATATCTTTTCAAGTATAAAATTCATGCAAAATCTCAAACAGCTCATACATTTCATACTCCCATCTTTCATAGGCGATTATACGTTGCTGTGTAAAACTATAGGCTAATTGATGGTTTTACAGAAAGAATGCATAATCACAATATTAATTTACTCAAAGGCTTATGGGGGGGAGGGGACTAATTAGGAGCTTATTTTAATAATTGGCCACTTAAAATATTTCCCATCTGGGAATTGAAAGTGTCCATGTGTCTGAACAAGTTCCAGATTTCTTTTTTTTTTTTTTTTGGCTTAAACGTGTAATGACCAATGATACTGCATTAATGATAACTTTTACATGCATAGTTGTATATGCACAGCTGGGGGGGGGGGGGGTATGGTATGAGTGCCACAAAATAATTAACTTGATTTTTTATTTTTTTTTAATCTGATGTTCTTTAATTCATGATTCTGAATTTGTCAAATCCCAGCTCTCCCAGTACAAAGACAATTTTAAGCTGCTTCTGTCCTAATTTCTATTGCTATTGCCAAATTATGCTTTAATATGAGGGCTAGTCAATATGGCATAATTAAAAAATTAAAGAAAATCATGCCACATACAGTGGTGTTCAAAATAATAGCAGTGTCTTGAAAAAAGTGAGTAAAGCTCCATATCCATATAAAAACTTTTAATTTAAATCACATAAATGCATTGGACACCCTGCACATTCTATTCTGAATCACAACATGAAGAAAAATATGCTAAATGGATTATTAGTTTAATTTAAGTGAAGAAAAAATAATAATAGCCTGTTCAAAAAAAATAGCAGTGTGGAGTTCAATTAGAGAGGTAAATTATTCTGTGAAAAACAGGTGTCAAACAAGTTCCCCTTATTTAAGGATAAATGCAGAAAAGGTTGTCCTGTGCATTTCTCCTTGAAAATCAGAGTAAAATGGGTTGTCCAGACATTGTTCAGAAGAACACCGTACTTTGATTCAAAAGTTGATTAGAGATGGGAAAACATACAAAGAAGTGCAGATGATGGACTGCTCTTCTAAAATGATAAAAAAAATAATTTTTAAGCTTTAAAATGGGGACCAAAACCAGAAAGACGTGGAAGAAAATGGGAAACTACCATTCGAATGTATCGAAGAATAACAAAATTGACTTGAACATCTAAAGTTACATGTAAGTACTGTTACTATTAGAAGACGGCTTGTGAAGTCAAGCTATCAGCAAGAAGCCCCCGCAAAGTCCCATTGTTGAAAGAAAGACATGAGGTTACAGTACGCCAAAGAATACATTGGCTGGCCTAAAGAGAAATGGTGCAATATTTTGTGGACTGATGAAAGCTGATGATGAATTTTGGGTCTTGAGACCGCAGACAGTTTGTCAGGCCCCCATACATTGAATTCACGCCACAGGACACTGTGAAGACAGTGAAGCATGGAGGCACAAGCATCATGATATGGGGATGCTTCTCGTACTATGGTGTTGGGCCTATTTATCACATTTGAGTACATCAGAATACTTAGAGGTCATGTTGCCTTATGCCGAAGAGGAAATGCCCTTGAAATGGGTGTTTCAACAAGGCAATGCCCCCAAACACATCAGTAAGCGAGTAGCATCTTGGTTCCAGTCCAACAAGATTAACGTTATGGAGTGGCCAGCCCAATCCCCAGGCCTTAATCCAATAGAAAACTTGTGGGCTGACATTAAAAATGCTGTTTCTGAGGCAAAACCAAGAAATGCAGAGGAATTGTGGCATGTAGTACAATTGTCACATATGTGAAGCAGTTCTCAGAAACCATGGTTATACAACTAAATATTAGTTCAGAGATGCACATGAAAGATTAAACTTGAAACTATTTTGTTTAAACGGTAAATTCATCACTTTGTAAAAAAAAAAAAAGGTCAACCTTTTTCTGCATGAGCTGAGAGATGTGTTCACCAAAGATACAACGCTTGGCCCAACAGTATAAAAAACATCCTTAAGTAAGCTTGCAGGAATACCATCACAGGGGCAATTTGTAGGGTGTAGTTGTTTCACTATGTCAGAAAGATAAGAAAAAGTAACAGTTTCAAACTGCTGGAAGACAGCTTGACAAAATAGGAGGATCAGTAATAACCATTAAAACTAAGACCAGCAATCTTATCCACAAAAAAAATTCAGAAAGTTTTCACACAGTGTTACAGATGGGGCAATACAATTTGACTCACATGGATTAACAAGAGAATTAAAAACATTAAAAAGAACTTGTGGCTGCTGTTTATTATAGGCTACTACGTTGGGGAAAAAAATAGTTTTAGCAGATTTTACAGCTCTCTAATATTTACATAGCGCATCCTGCAACATTTCAAACGAAATTTTCAGTTTATCCTTTTTCCACTTGTTGCCAAAAAACAAATCTTGACACAATTGACTGACCGACATAAACTCTAACCATCCCATAAAGAGCTGATTTTTCAAGAATTGGGGACCTTCTTGTGCTTATTCATGGCATGTCATGGCAATGAGTTCTGAATTGCTTGTGTGCTAGTTATGAAATATTTATGTAAAAAATATAGCTGTCTATAAAACGAGTGTTATACTGTAGACAGATAGTTAGGAAAGGGACAGGTGGTAACACTACCTAGACCTGGATAAACAACTTGCATTTTTTTAAATACTTAATTGTGGTTGGGTGTGTATGTGTGGGTGTCTTTTTTTTTTCCAGTAACAAGCCTATATTGACAGTATAGAAATGAACAGTAAACAATTATACCCTTCTTGCTTCTCCCACCGCACCCATCTTCAGTAACACACAAACATGCGTACTACTCTAACCTAATGCCAAACCTACATTTTGATTCACTATTAGTTTATTCCTGGGTCAAGCAACTCATAAATGTTAAAAGCAGTTAGCCATATGAAATTGAGATCTCCATTATGACTACTGATAGCACAGAAAGTGCAGGTCTACCTGCAAGCAGAATTCTTTTTTTCTTTTTTTTTTTCTTTAATAAAGCATGAAATTGAGTTGTTTTTTTATTTTTATTTTTTTATATAATATAATAACTTTAATTGTTTAGTCCATATAATTCTAACTTTACATAGATTATTAAGTTTACATATCAATTTTAGGTGACAATAGGAGAATAAAAAGCTTATAAAACTCTAGTGCATGTGTTGATATGAATCTTTTTGCCATGTTTACTTTGTTTTACAGCAACTATCAATATGATAAGTGTAGTCTGATCAAAACAACCTTTTTAGGGCCTACACAGAGGGACTTCTTTTGCCACTTCAAGGTACACTGCATCCGATCTTTATTTACCATCACGTTGTGTACTGTACTGTATGTGACAAATAAAATTGAACAGAATTTTTTTTTAATTAAAATTTTTAAACAGTTGGAAAAGTGAAATAACATTACTTTAGGTTCTCTTTATACTGGCTAAATACAAGACACTGACTATTAAATGCACATTATAAAAATAATAGTTATTATGACTATTATTGTTACAATACATGTAAAATTTGGTTTATTTATATTTATTTCATTAAGAAAGGCTGTCATTACCCTTCAATATTTTTACACCAGACTATAAAAATTAATCTATATGAATATTTTATTTGCTTATAATATATGGATAAATAGTCTTCATGACACAATCATATCATGCACATGGTAAATTGATAGATTTTTCAGTGATGCATACTAATAATGTCAACTGAAATAAACAGGATAAAATGCACATATGCAAGAATAATGATTATTAAGAATAGTTTTATTATCCATGTTTTTTTGACAAGTCACATTATGCAAACTACTGCAATGCCCTTATATCTTAAATACATCCCTCACATTTTGATTTACTGTTAGTTTATTCCTGTGTCAAAAAAAAAAGTAAGGCAAATAAAGGCAGCTGACATTTCCATCATCACTATATAATACTGTTACTGTTAGAGCAGCCAGCGGAATCTTCTTGTTTTAATTAAGCTTGTATAAATAAGAGTTGTTCTGATATTTTCTATTAATATACTGATAATATAATGACTTAGATTGTTTACATCAACATAAACATTTTTCTAGCCTATAAAACATTACATAGATTATTAATAGTCATCAAGTTTAACGTGTCCTGTTTCAGAGCAGGATGAAATACAAATGTGCATGCTCATAAGAGAAGAACTATTATTAAACAGGTATGTTAAACGGCACCAGTGAGTGGTGTCGGTTATTCGAAAAGAAAACACGACAGCATTACAAACTCCAGACAGGGATCCATTAATTCTTTCATTGCGCTGTCTCGCCGAAGCTAATTATTCACGTGACTTTTCAAAATCAATTGACGCCATTTCCTGGACTGGGCGTGGCCGGTTAGGTGCGAGTGTGTCTTTTGTAGAGTCTGCACGAGTGATATAATTATAATCAGATGTTGTAGATAGAAGCAGACTATAGGGCTGTGTATAATTATTTTCGAATTCCAAATGAATATTAAAAGCAGTATTAACTGTCTTCATTACTTATTTATAAAATAAAAGAAACATCAAAGCGGACATCACGGTCTCTGAAAAAGGAGGTCCCACAGACCCCACCTATTTCCTCTGGCCAATCCCGAGGTTTTTGCTGGTATGCTAAGGATTGTTTGCAGTTAAGCAGACGGACGGGTTTTTCAGTGAAAGGAGATTTTCCCTCGCGACTGGGTTGGTCCTTTTTATCTGATATTTGGGTAGGGTTTTTATTCTTTTAGGTGATTGCATATATTGTTTAGGAATTTAATATATTTGGTTCACTCGGAGGCTCAACATTCCTCATTCATATCGTAGGTGAGTATAATGTGAAATAAATTGACTGTTCCTGCTTTGTAATGTGTGGGTTATAAGAAGACGGTAAAAAGTCTTGGAGTTCAGTGAGTCCAGTTTTTTTTTAATCCAAAACAAAGCAACACAGACGGGACACATTTGCTTCATGCTGTAGAAAAGCGGGTTAGACTGCATGTTACTTAAGGCAGAAAGCTTTAAGTCTCAGTCTGTAATTTCTAGATACGCAGTAGTTGCTATGTTCTATTGTTATGAAGAATCGCAACAAGGTTAAAAAAAAAAACCCTTAACTGATGTACCAAGATCAAACTTTTATTTTAGCTTTTATAAAGTTTATGCTGCGGTTCAAATGATCGTGATTGCAGTAGTTTGAATAACGTGACTTCGAAATGATAAAACCAGTCATGTCTTAAGTAACGTTTCACAAGCATTCCTTCCTTCCGGTTTAGGATTTGGAGTAATGGTTAAAGTTGCCCAGAGGAAGACTGAGTGGAGTTGTGAGTCAATATTAGATCAAAATCTGTGCTAAGGATATTAATGGTGATGCGTGATAAGTGATATCTCTCCAGCGCTGCACGATATGATTAAAAAAGAAATCACATTGGCATTATTTTGAGACATTATTGCATTTTAAACAACTAATAAATGTATAATTTTGTATTCAAGTGGCTAATGGCAAACAATAACACAAATGATCTCATAAGGGGGATGTTTGCCAATATTCATTTATCACCTCAGAAGTATAGTGTTTTTTTTTTTTTTTTTAAACATAAATCAATGCTCCTATTATTAAAATAAGAAAGCTTGTATTGTTAAACAAATGCTTATATTATTTCCAAATAAAAACATGCTTATAATATTGGCCAATTATACATGTATTCCTAACTGTGCATATGTTACCCTGTAATAATTTGTACCCTTTTGCGATTAAAGAATTGCACAGGTCCTATTGCGATTTTTGAATTTTATGCAATTAATTGTGCAGCACTAATAAGGACTTTAATCCCACTTGATGCTTCAGACACCTTCATTCATTTAATTTTTACCTCAAATAATTACAATAAATGTATAATCATCGTTATGGATTAATGTTATTGTAACAAGGGCGTAGATTTGCTCTGGGCATTGGTGGGGACCTATGACTCCACCCACCCATCAACCCCTCCTCCCACCCCAACTCCATCAACGGAATGCATGTTTTTTTACTATGCTGCAAAATCACTTTACATTAATACTAACAATGCTTCGATTGATATTAATCCACTCGAAATGCAATTCATTAAGTTAAATTAAGGAATAGTGTAATGTTAAACGAATGTTTAATAACTGACAAAAAGATGGACAGAATCCCATGTTCATTTAGCCATCTGTGCATGAGAGTCTTCTTAATGTGATATTTTAAGAACTGGTGGTTGAATGTGTGTAGAATTTATATGAATTTCCATGACAAATTTTGGAAATAGTTTTTCCTCAAATGTTACCTTTCTATTTATTTTAACGGGTATTTCAGGATGCAAATTAGTACGCAAATTAGGAAAGCCAGATTTGTGAGTGATGAAGAGATCCAGGAAATAGAATGCTATTTTGATCAATATGAGTTTCCACCTTAAGGCATTTCTGACCATCTTCGAAATTTAACACCTTTAAGCTTCCATAACAACACAGCTTAGGCTTGCTTCACCTCTCTCTAGAGCACTCTATGTCGAGACTATTTCCATCCATCAGACATTTCACACCAGATCAACTACCGTAGCTGAAACAAAATCACAGAGGGTCACAGAGGGGAAAAAAAGCATATATAACTGATCAGCCATAAGATAATGACTACCTGCCTAATATTGTGTAGGGCCCCCTTTCTGCCACCACAACACTGATGCACTGTGTGTTGTGACACGTTTCTATAACAATCAGTATGAACTTTATCATAAATTTGATCTACTGGCCCAATCCTCTAGCCAGTCGCTCAAATCCATATGTCTCTGTTTTTTTTTAAATATATTTAGATATAGGGTGGACGGAGGGGATGTGTCCCCACCAATATCCTCCGACCATTGAAATGTCCCCACCAATAATTTAATCCACTTAATTTAAAAAAAATCGTGCTGTCAACGATTATTTAAACCTAGACACGCAGAAAGGAATAAATCACATTCTCTCCTTGAGTCCTCCCGCTCCCAAAACACACATGAACATTTTGATTGGCTGTGCCTCTCCCTGCTATCATGCGAGAGGCTATGGCTGCATTCAGATACAAGCAGCGCCAAATGCAGTGGATTTTTTATTTTATTTTTTTCCCCCGTGCAAGAAGGTGTGTTGGGTGACATACATGTGAGGATGGCAGCAGCTAAAAAACATAAGGAGACTTAAGGAGCGCTTTTTTTTTTTTTTTTTTTTTTCTCTCTCTTTTCTTTGACGCACATTCATTATAGCAGGGCAGGCTATAGTCTGTGAATACGGACTTAAAGCTAACAGCAGATTAAACAGCTAAATGTAAAAGTATAAATATGATCCCTGTCAGTACTTCTAATCTAATGACGACTATTTGTCAGAAATCTTGTGAAAGATTGCCATGGCTAGAATTTTGTTGACGGTTCACCAATAGACAAATCCACATCGCACAAATAGTTTTTAAAATGCGTGTTTTTAAATTTGGTGTTACCAAACAGTAGTTCATGTTTAGTTGTAATCTACTTTTATATATACTGATGTTTGAGATGTTTCATTTGCTCTATGACTCAATAAAGAATAGTCTTTATTAAACTATCTTTTTGTCAGTTATTAAGCATTCCTTTAACATTACACTATTCCTTAATTTATCTTAATGAATTGCATTTCGAGTGGATTAATATCAGTCGAAGCATTGTTAGTATTAATATAAAGTGATTTTGCATTTTGCAGCATATTAAAAAAAAAAAACATGCATTCCGTGGCTGGAGTTGGGGAGGGGGTGGTGGTTGGTGGGGGTGGGAGGATGGAGTCATGGGTCCCCACCAATGTCCAGAGCAAATCTACGCCCTTGATTTATTTTTTTCTTCTTCCAACACATCAACTTATATATACTTATGTACTACACCCACCCCCTTTTACCCCCCATTTTACCAAGAGATTGAAAATATATCTACTGTGAGAAGGGTCAAAGCAACTCCAAAACTGCAGCTCTTGTGAGATGTTCCCAGGGTGTACTGGTCAAGACAGAAAAAGTGCTGCAAGGAAGAAAAACCGGTGAACTGGCAACAAAGACGTGGGTCAAGACGCGCCAAAGCTCAGTGATGCACATGATGAGTCACGTTGACCTGTGTTGTTTGATCCAATAGAAGAGCTAAAATTGAGGGAAAGGCTAATGCTGATTTCAACAGATGGGTGTCATAGATGGGCACATAGATCATTACTGTTTTGGTGACAAAGTGGGGGATCTAATCAATATTGGGCGGGCGGTCGGTCATAATGTTATAGCTAATCAGTGTAGGTAAAAAAAATAATAATAATAATATGCAGCGCGACCGGAGCAGTATTGCAAAAGAGTGCTGTTTGCCTGAATTATCCTATGTTGTTCTTGCTAGCACCAATTTAAATATTTCTTTGTTACCCACAGAAAATGCAAGGCTTCTGGATTCTGCTCGTGGCCGTTCATGTTGCATGTAAGAATGTTTTGTTCACCCCCCGCATTTTATCTCACTTCCTTGTTTTCTCACGAATGATTAAAATCATGTTACTACAAAGACTGCAGTGCAAGATTACTGAGTAAAAAAAAAAAAAAAACACCACCTCATATATTTACACAAAACCTAAGTAGTGTGAATATCTTTTTTTTTTTTCTCCATAAATTAAGACTGAAGTTTTGTGTATTACAAATAACCAAGTCAAAGATTTTATAGTTAAATTACCAACAACAGTGAATAAATATTATTTTATATAATGATAATACAATTTCGATAGCATAAGTATCATATGTGAGGACCAATTAAGTATATTTGGAAGGTCAAGAATTCTAACTTTTTCTCTCTTTCTCTTCTCAGACTCCTATGCTGCTGTTACTTCAGCTAGGACATATCATGAGCACCTGATGTATGGTGAAAAGCTGAGTATCAAGCTGTCGGCTGGGGCTGATAAATTGCAGTTTGCCTCTGCGGATGAAAAAAGACAGGAAGTCTTGTGGTCCAGGGTTTTTCCGCCCAAAAGGGGAGTCGTTACAGGAAGCGATGATGACAGAAAATTTATAATTTATTCTGTCACATTTGATGATCAAGGAACCTACACTGTGGTGGACTACTGGGGGAAAAAGTCAGCTGATTATTTGTTGAAAGTTATGAGTAAGTGATGTGCTCTATCTAATGCCACTTTTCTTTGTAACTCTTTGTTTTATATTTTTTCATGTTTATCACATTTTATATACCATACATACATTTCCTCTGTACAAATATCCTGTTTAAATGATAATTTAATACTACCTCTGTTAATCGCTTTGGCAGCTAAAAGGAGTTCCCAGGGTTGTGTGGCTGGTGAAACGTTTAGAATTCCCCTTGGTGATCTTAGGAGGAATGATGCCACACTACTTTTTTCAAACGAAGATTTCAACCTGACTCTGGTAAAGTATGGGTCACCTGTGGGCAACTCGTACCCTGACTACTTGGGTCGGATTAAGATCACTGATTACAACATTGAGGTGCTCAACGTCAATGTGTCAGATGTGGGCGACTACACGCTCACAGATCGTCTGAATCGCCCAGCAAAGGTCATCTCTATGTACTTGGTTGGTGAGTTTCGGCCTGGAATTTTTAAATATCCTTTCCTAGATTTTTATAAAATGTAAAGTTGGAAGAGCATATCTGGCAAGAACTATATATTACTGATTAGAATCTGATTAATAAAAAAAATAATTTGTAGATCTAAATAAAATGCCAATAGTGAAATAAAAAGGTTTTAAAACCAAAGTAGGAGAACAGTGAGAAGCTTGGCCTACTTACGAAATCATCAGCTATCATTTTTGGAGTTAGCATGTTCTCCCCATGCTTGGTGGATTTTCACAGAGTACCCCAGTTTCTTCCCACAGTCCAAAGATATGCAGATTACGGTAACTGACATTCCTCAAAATTTCACATATATGTGTGTGTGTGTGTGATTCTGAAATTCTATAAAATACCATAATATATTTATCTATTGCTGAAGGTGAACATGTGCCCAGATCATGTTATACCACAGTTAAGAACTTGGAGACACACATTTACCAAATGGCTAAAATAAGTCCATACTGGGGTGTTTCTTTTTGAAATTTTTGCCACTATGTGGAAGCACACAACTCAACCTAAATGGCTCAGACCTGTTTCACCCTGACCAAGGCCCTGTGCACAAAGTAAGCATGATTTGTTAAATTTGGTTGAGAAGAAAGAGTGACATACACACACCTAACTTCAACCCCAATTAACACATTTTGGCTGAATTGGAATACTGAAAAACTGCAAGGCCTTCCAACCAGCTTGACCGCACTAATATTCTTGTGGCGGAATGGGCAAAGCTTCAAAGCCATGCTTCAAAATCTACTAGAAATAATTCCAATAAGGGTAGAGGTTTGTTATAACAGGAAAGTATGACTAAATCTGGAATGGGATTTTCCTGAAGCACGCAGATTCGATGGTCCGGTGTATACTGTGGCAAGATGCTGTATCGTTGTGACGTTGTGAAAGAGTGTTCCGAGGAGTTTAAGGAATCATTTTCACACATTAACTGGACACCATGTTGTGTGCTATAATCAAAGCTAAATGAGACTAAATAAAATTATTTAGTATTTCCCCCCCCCCCCTTTTTTTTTTTGTTTGGCCAGGCAGTGTATATGCACTGACTTTTGAGAGAACGATTGCTGTCCCCCTCCCCCTTTACTTAACATGCAACTGCATATCATAAATAACCAATAATTAATTGGTTATTAATAGTTTTCACCAATTAGTTTTAGTTTATTTCAGTGTGACATTGTACATTAATTCAGATTTGTAAATGTATTAGAATTAGCATAACGGCTATTTTCATCTACAAGTTATTTTATTTCTTCACATGTTTTCATGTTGCATTAGAACAGCACCAGGCACAAGTTCCAGCATCATCTACTTAGCGAATGTCGATAAACTATCAAATATCTCTTTCATCAACATTTTTTTAAAAATGAAATGTTATTTATTTATTTTGCCCACCTTTTTTTCTACAATACTCTTTTCCTGATACTTTAACATCCTCTTTAATCTATCCACATGTTTTCCTTTTACAAGTTTTATATTTTGTTTGCTTACACCAAAATTTTAGACATGGCTGACTGGGATCAATACACGTCTGTGTTGAGGTTTCTTCTTGAAGGAGTTTTTAAAATCTTTTCCATTGTTTCAGTTGAGAGCTCTCCATTTAGGGCCATGTTTCCTTTCAATTAACTCAAAACAGCTATTTAATGCCCATAAACATGTAAAATTAGCATTTCTGTGGATAATTTTTTCAATTCAATTCAGTTTTATTTCTATAGCGCTTTTAACAATTGACATTGTCTCAAAACAGCTTTACACAATCAAAGACTAATCCAAATAAAGAAATCAGCACCACTTGTGTGAAAGCTGTCCACAGACAAAACTGATAGATGCCTACTGTATGTGTATGAAGTTATCCTAATCAGACTGTTCCAATGAAAACTGTTTCAAGCCATTATAATAGAGCTGTATACATAATCCGATCAAAATGATTTCAAAAAGAAAGCCAGACTAGATGGATGAGACCACTTTGTTTTTCAGAGGAGGTAGTAAGAAGTAAAGAAATAATTAAATTAATATTCTGCTATACTCTTACCTCTCAAGATAGTGAGTGGACAGCAATTTTTTAAACCATCAATACAATCAGTTTGCCGCACATACCTCTGAGGAGTGCAAAAATGAGGGTACGCCATTAATGAAGTGATGGTGCTGCTCAAAAACTTTTAAAATCGACTGTACGATCATGCTGCATCCATAACCACTTGAGATCCTGTTATAATGTTTCTGGTTCACATAAGCCTTCTTGTCGGTGCTCAGGGCGAGTATCTGAGTGTGTGCCATGGATGATGCCCACAACTCCAGGGAAACCAGCAAAGCTACCTTCATGAGCATGTTTCTGCGTTTGTTTCATACGTGGTGTGGTGGGGAAATGAATGATCAGCGCTGCTGCAAAGTTTGATTTATCATTTCTGACATTGTTGGGTGTCAAAGCTGTGTCTTTTCTGGCACCTTTTTTTTTGTCCCCTCTTCTACTACTTCCTCTCTGTAGATCGTCATCCAGGGATTGGTGCAGGTCCTTTGGCAGCTCTCCTGCTGTTGCTTGGTATACCACCCTGCATTTGCTGCTGCTGTAGAAAGAGAATTTGTAAAAAGGGCAGCCAAACCACTACCGCAAACGCCACCGTCGTGAAGTTGGACGACCAAGTGATTCCTCCTGGACCTCCACCAGCTTACATCCCTCCAGCAAACCCCACACCGGTAACACCTGCACATGACACAGGACAGGACTGTGTAAAAGTCATTTTAGAAATGTAGTACTCCAGCCACTAATTACTACCCCTGCATTAGACTTACATTATGCATGTGTGCACTAGAGAGGGTATACAGATATTAGTACATAAAAAGTAATGTTTTAGCATTTCACCATATTTTAGTTCTTGCAAAAAAGTAGTAATAGTTTCCTGGATGCTCTTCAGAATTCTCTGAGGCAGTAGAAATCAATGTCTCACTGTTTGAAAAGATTTCATTTCATTATCCTTACTGTTTGTTACATATTTTGTATTATATTTATATCTAGATAAAAGAAGTAAAAGTTTTTACTATTATTTACCTAAAGAAACAACAACCAATTTAAGTGCCAATGCTTGTACAGCTTTACTTCTGTACCTCTGCTACTGTTTTACAGGGCTATACTCCTGGTTACCCTACTGTAGGGGAGAATATTGTTCATCCTCCTCCTAATCCTACATTTCCTCCTCAACCTCAGCCACCCTTCAGTGGATATCCTGCAGCATCACCTGGTATTCCCCCTAACCCTGTAAGACAATCATGGACCACACAATAAAATGACTATTTCCTGGCATTTTATATATTCAAGTGACCGTTTATTTTCTTCTATGTATTTAATTTATGTAAATAAGACGGGTAAATGATTTATCAACAGAGGTCGGCAAAATGTGCAAATTCTTTACTTGAGTAAAAGCAAGACATGCCTAACCACAGGTTGCATTATTAGGCATGTCTTGAAGGAAAGGTAAGTTTTGCAATTGTGCGTAATAGTTAGCAGATGGTGAAATACCCACTTAAAATGCTACAAATATTTGTTGTAAGATGTAGCAGAGTCAAAGTAAAAAGTATCATCTAATTAAACTACTCATGTAAGGTATAGACATATGAAATATTTACGTAAGTACAGTAACAAAATAAGCATAATTCGTGACCTTCCATCTCTGCTCATCAATGGGATTCATCTTTTTATTTTTATTTTTTTTTTATTTAGGCCTTTGATCCCAATCACAGCAACCAGAATCCCCTTTACCCTCCTGCATCTGGCTTTGATCCAGCTCAACCTCCTCAGTGGAGTGGTGCTCCCTACAACCAGCCTGTTCCCTCTGTAAGATTCTGCTTCATTTGTTGATATCTTACTCTGTCCTTCTGTTCTGTCATTTTTTCCTGGTTAGATTCAAATATCTAAAATGAAAAGTGGTCCTCATTTGTGCCTGTTTCTGTACTTGCAGGGTTTTTCTCCAGTTGTGTATAGTGCTCCTTCTGTAAAAGCAGAAATAAATCCTACAACTCCACTCCTCACACCTCCACAGCCTGAGGTACTTCATTAAAAAAAAAAAAAAAAAAAAAATATATATATATACACAGTGGTGTGAAAAACTATTTGCCCCCTTCCTGATTTCTTATTCTTTTGCATGTTTGTCACACTTAAATGTTTCTGCTCATCAAAAACCGTTAACTATTAGTCAAAGATAACATAATTGAACACAAAATGCAGTTTTTAAATGAAGGTTTACGTTATTAAGGGAGAAAAAAAACTCCAAATCTACATGGCCCTATGTGAAAAAGTGATTGCCCCCCTTGTTAAAAAATAACTTAACTGTGGTTTATCACACCTGAGTTAAATTTCTGTAGTCACCCCCAGGCCCGATTACTGCCACACCTGTTTCAATCAAGAAATCACTTAAATAGGAGCTACCTGACACAGAGAAGTAGACCAAAAGCACCTCAAAAGCTAGACATCATGCCAAGATCCAAAGAAATTCAGGAACAAATGAGAACAAAAGTAATTGAGATCTATCAGTCTGGTAAAGGTTATAAAGCCATTTCTAAAGCTTTGGGACTCCAGCGAACCACAGTGAGAGCCATTATCCACAAATGGCAAAAACATGGAACAGTGGTGAACCTTCCCAGGAGTGGCCGGCCGACCGAAATTACCCCAAGAGCACAGAGACAACTCATCCGAGAGGCCACAAAAGACCCCAGGACAACATCTAAAGAACTGCAGGCCTCACTTGCCTCTGTTAAGGTCAGTGTTCACGACTCCACCATAAGAAAGAGACTGGGCAAAAACGGTCTTCATGGCAGATTTCCAAGGCGCAAACCACTTTTAAGCAAAAAGAACATTAAGGCTCGTCTCAGTTTTGCTAAAAAAACATCTCAATGATTGCCAAGACTTTTGGGAAACTACCTTGTGGACCGACGAGACAAAAGTTGAACTTTTTGGAAGGTGCGTGTCCCGTTACATCTGGCGTAAAAGTAACACAGCATTTCAGAAAAAGAACATCATACCAACAGTAAAATATGGTGGTGGTAGTGTGATGGTCTGGGGTTGTTTTGCTGCTTCAGGACCTGGAAGGCTTGCTGTGATAGATGGAACCATGAATTCTACTGTCTACTAAAAAATCCTGAAGGAGAATGTCTGGCCATCTGTTCATCAACTCAAGCTGAAGCGATCTTGGGTGCTGCAGCAGTACAATGACCCAAAACACACCAGCAAATCCACCTCTGAATGGCTGAAGAAAAACAAAATGAAGATTTTGGAGTGGCCTAGTCAAAGTCCTGACCTGAATCCTATTGAGATGTTGTGGCATGACCTTAAAAAGGCGGTTCATGCTAGAAAACCCTCAAATAAAGCTGAATTACAACAATTGTGAAAAGATGAGTGGGCCAAAATTCCTCCAGAGCGCTGTAAAAGTTATCGCAAACGCTTGATTGCAGTTATTGCTGCTAAGGGTGGCCCAACCAGTTATTAGGTTCAGGGGGCAATTACTTTTTCACACAGGGCCATGTACATTTGGATTTTTTTTCTCCCTAAATAATAAAACCCCTCATTTAAAAACTGCATTTTGTGTTTACTTGTGTTATCTTTGACTAATAGTTAAATGTGTTTGATGATCAGAAACATTTTGTGTGACAAACATGCAAAAGAATAAGAAATCAGGAGGGGGCAAATAGTTTTTCACACCACTGTATATATATATATATATATATATATATATATATATATATATATATATATATATATATTAGGGGTGGGCGATATAACCAAATCTTCTGTCACGGTAGAAGCAATTTTCCACCTCGATAACGATTTATATCACAATATAGCAATTTGTATCTGAAAATGCATAAAAAAAATTCTAAAAATACATTTTTAGATAATGTAATTTTATTTAAACTGTGAATTGCTGAGGTTTGCCGCATTTTTTTACTTTGGCCATATTCGTTTGGATGTTTGGATTTCAGATGATAGAAAAGGTTTGACGTGTTTCCACCACTTGTTAAAACAGTGCACTTGCGTACCTTGCAAATCACATTCATCTCATTCGTATCACTTTTCTTATACCCAAACCAATTCCACACCACAGACGAGGCACCTTTTTTCTTTACAATCTCCTCGTTCTTGGTTTCGTCACATGTAAGCAAACTCTCTGCTACTGCACCGTCTTCTTCCATTGTCGAAGTCTATGTGAAGCCAAACACCTCAAAAGTGGGACGAAACCGTGGCACCCGATTGAACCGAATACCTGCGCGGCCCAGTGGACAGCGCAGCGCGACTATGTGGTTAGTGCAGAGATGATCTGGTTTATTCGCGCAGCACGGATTAACTTTGATCGAATCACAAACCTGCCCGACCCACTGTTTTTTATCTAAAAACAATTTATTTAAAATGTTAGAACTGTTTAATATTGTTTCCGCCTTGCCATGCCTGGTTTGTACGTGCGCATCCCAGCGGGGTAAAATGTATTTTGATGGTCGGCGCGGTCTATTTCTATCAGCGTTGCGCAAGCTTGTGATTCGAGCAGCGCTGCTCAAGTTGGTCCGCACTGCGCGATCCACCGGGTCTGGATATTTGTTCTGCCCACGCCGGCTCAATCGGGTGCCACGGTTTCGTCCCACTTTAGATGTGTTTGGCTTCCCATAGAAGTGAATGTGTATTGCGTTGATACGTAACGTGCAACGTCACATCATCTCAACCACGATTAAGACGATAGACCAAAATCTCTATCGGTTGACAAATTTCTACCGGTTAACCGTGTATACCGATATATCGCCCACCCCTAATATACATGTACTGTATATAGTGTATACACACACACATACACATATATTATACTGTATATATATATTTAACATTCTATGACTGTGAACTCTGTACTAAAGAATATTTGATTATTATTCTAAAGGTTCAAATTAAAACATGTTTGTCATAAATATGCAGTTCAGTGAGGTGAAAAACAAATGCAGTTGAAATGCTTATTGCAGTCCTCTGTCACTCCCCATTTTGAAGTGCACAAAATATATATTTATAGTTTAAGGCTATTTTGCATGGTTGGATCTTAACAAGGTTCCAAGTAGAGCTCCAACATGCAACAAGAAGAAATGTGAGTGAGACAAAACATTTTTTGAGCATGCAATTTAATGAAGACAACGAATAAATTGAAACAGGCCGTTTTACAGCTGATCAAAAGTTTTGGACCACACCTCCAAAAAAAAAAAACGTAAACAGAAATCAAACTTCCAAACATGAACTCCGTACTGAGTAGCTCCACCGTTATTGTTGAAATTCATTGCGGCATGCTTGATGCAAGCGTTTCCGTGAGGTGAGTGGGAACATTCCTCCAAGCGATGAAGACGGCCGCACGAAGGGCATCTACTGTCTGGAACTGTTGTCCATTTTTGTAAACTTCCTTTGCCATCCATCCCCAAAGGTTCTCAATTGGATTTCGATCAGGGGAACACGCAGGATGGGCCAAAAGAGTGATGTTATTCTCCTGGAAGAAGTCCCTTGTCCTGTAGGCATTGTGTACTGTAGCATTATCCTGTTAAGAAACCCAGTCGTTACCACACAGACGAGGGCCTTCAGTCATGAGGAATGCTCTCTGCAACATCTAGACATAGCCAGGAGCCGTTTGGCGCCCCTGCACTTCCTGAAGCTCCATTGTTCCACTGAAGGAAAAAGCACCCCAGACCATTATGGCGCCCCCTCTACTGTGGCGTGTAGAAAACATCTAAGGTGGGATCTGCTTGTCATGCCAGTAATGTTGGAAACCATGAGGACCATCAAGGTTAAATTAATTCTCATCAGAGAATAAAACTTTCTTCCACCTTTGAATGCCCCATGTTTGGTGCTCTTTTGCAAAGTCCAAACGAGCAGTTCTGTGGAGTTCAAGGAGACGAGGTCTTTGAAGACGTTTTTATGTTTTTGAAGCCCTTAAGTCTCAGATGCCGTCTGATGATTATGGGGCTGCAGTCAGCACCAGTAACGGCCTTAAATTGGGTCGAGGATCGTCCAGTGTCTTGACAGACAGCCAATTGGATCCTCCGGCTCAGTGCTGGTGGAATGTTTTTGGGTCTTCCACTTGACTTTTTTGTTCCATAACCCTCAGGATCATTAAAAAAATTCCAAATGACTCTTACTGCGTTCCACATCAGCAGCTTATGCTGTTCAACAACCCGACCACGTTCAAAAAGGGAGAGTTTTTTGTCATCAGAACGTGTGACTACCTGACAGAAAATGCCAATGAATCCACATCTTTGCAGAGATTTGGCCTAAAATTTTGATCAGCTGTAAAATGGCCTGTTTCAGTTTAATTGTTATTTTCAATTAATTGAATGCTCAAAAAATATTTTGTCTCACTCCCATTTCTTCTTGCATGATGAAGCTCTACTTGGAACCTCGTTAAGTTCCAACCATGCAAAATATGATTTTTTGCCATTTTTCAGGTGGTCTTAAACTTTTGATTGGGACTGTATATAATATTTATTATTCGGAGGGATCTCTCTCTCTGTTTAAACTTTTGGTAACGGGCGTGGTCAAAATAATCAGACATCTACCCATGTAATGTTTTATAGAATATAATATACATTATAATAATATGCCACATTTTCAACAACATATTTTTATCAAATTACTGGTCAGGTGCTTATAATGCAGGTTTGACAGAACTGTCCAGAAAAGCTCACATTACATGACATGAACATCAAGCAACTCAGCGGCAGCAACTTGGCATGGTTCTGAATTGACTCTTATAGTAAAGTAGTAAAAACTTATTTTTAATAGTAAAAGGGAACCAAGTTCAAAGTAATGCCACTGGATTTAAAAATGTTGACAGTGGGGAAAATAATTATTTGATCCCATGTAGATTTTGTAAGGTTGTCCACTTACAAAGAAATATTACAAAGTGTCTTTAATTTTTATGATACAGTAGGTTAATTTTCCATCTTATAAAATCCAGAAAAAACACATTATATAAATGTTATAAATTAAGTTGCATTTCAATGAGTTAAATAAGTATTTGATCACCTAACAAAAATAATTCTGGCTCCCACAGGCTGGTTATGTGCTCATGTGGTACACAAATTAATTTTAAGAAGGTGCTCCTAACAACTTCCGCAGAATCTCTATCTTCCATTCAAACCTCACATTATAGGAAAGAACAAAGAGCTGTCATAGGACGTCAGGGACAAGATTGTAGATCTTAGGCTGGAATGGGCTACAAGACCTTCAGAAAGAAGTATGGTGAGAAGGAGACAACTGCTGGAGCGTTTATTTGCAAATGGAAGAAATGAAAAGTAACTGCCAATCGGCCGCTGTCTGGAGCTCCATGAAAGACTCTGCCTCAAGGGGTATGGATGATCATGAGAAAAGTGAGAGATCAGCCCAGGACTACATGGAAGGACCTTGTGAATGCAAGGCAGTTGGGACCACAGTCACCAAACAAACCATTGGTAACCCAATACGCCACCACGAATTGAAGCCCTTCAGCATTGCAAGGTTCCCCTCCTCAAGAAGGCACATGTTCAAGCCTGTCTCAAGTGACAATGAAAAGATAAGGATTGGTAGATACTTCTGTGGTAAGATGATAACAAAATTTAGCTCTTTGGCATCAACTCAAACAATTCTGACTATGACCCGAAGATCACCATGCCTACAGACAAGCATGGAAGTAGAAACATCATGCTTGGCGGCTGTTTCTCTAATAATGGTACAGGCCAACTTTGCCATCTTGGGGCCCAAATCTTGGATGAGAACCTTCTGAAAATGGGTTGAAGATGAGAAATCTGCATGGGATCAAATAATTATTTTCCCACTGTAAGTGTTCACATGTAGTGTACAAAAAGGGAAAGTATATTTTCGACACAGATGTTGTCATAGCAGGTTAAACAAACAAACAAACAAAAAAACTGTACCTAACCTATATACAGTACGTGTTCATGTATGGAACAAAAATGCCCATAAAGGAACATTATTGATGGTTGAAGACACTGTACCAAATGGATAATGAACCAAAAACTGTTATGTGGTCTATGTATTTAAGATTACAATGAATTGGCATTGGATGTACTGGTGATTTCGATGATGGAGTAGAAGTTTTGTTGAATTAGTTTGTAAAAGATTTTGATGAATTCAAAACAAATACCAGGTTTGAACAAAATATTCCTTTTCTCTTTCTTTCCTTTTCTGTTCTCACAGAATCCAGCCCCATACACTGCTCCAGATGTACTTAAAACCTCTGACTCCACCATTCAGTTCAACATCAATAAGGCAACTGACTCAAGTGCCAACTTCCTGTAATTTCTGCTCCCTCTTGGCTATTACTTGAACTACAAAAAACATGCACTTGTTCAGTGTAAAGTACTGATGCAAATGATGTACAATAAGGTAGACTGGGAAGTCAAAATTTACTTAGGCCTAACTCGTAGTATGCAGGTGTCTTTAACTAATGTACTATGTTCATACAATTTTAAAGAATGACATGAATTTTTTTTTTTTTTTATGTTTTTCTTATGCAAGAAATTTTTTCAAATAAGTTTTTTTTTTAATGCCATGTTCCTATTAGTGGATTTATTTTTTTTCTTCTTTTACCTCAACCTTTACATGATTTATTTAAAAAAAAAATCGTTGTGAATTTGGGATACTGAGTGAAATTCTTTACATATTTAGGCATATGTAGCTCACAAAGTCTGTGTAGTCAAATTTTCTTAGAAACACAGACTGCATGAAAAAAGCAAATGTTAAAATATAGGCTTGTTTTTAAAGCAATGCCTTTTACAAGCCTATATTTTAGTGTACTTATCATTGTTGTTGTTAGTCTACATGTACACTCACCTAAAGGATTATTAGGAAAACCATACTAAGACGGTGTTTGACCCCCTTTCACCTTCAGAACTGCCTTAATTCTACGTGGCATTGATTCAACAAGGTGCTGAAAGCATTCTTTAGAAATGTTGACCCATATTGATAAGATAGCATCTTGCTGTTGATGGAGATTTGTGGGATGCACATCCAGGGCACGAAGCACCAAATCCCAAAGATGCTCTATTGAGTTGAGATCTGGTGACTGTGTGTGCCATTTTAATACAGTGAACTCATTGTCATGTTCAAGAAACCAATTTGAAATGATTCGAGCTTTGTGACATGGTGCATTATCCTGCTGGAAGTAGCCATCAGAGGATGGGTACATGGTGGTCATAAAGGGATGGACATGATCAGAAACAATGCTCAGGTAGGCAGTGGCATTTTAACGATGCCCTATTGGCACTAAGGGGCCTAAAGTGTGCCAAGAAAACATCCCCCACACAATTACACCACCACCACCAGCCTGCACAGTGGTAACAAGGCATGATGGATCCATGTTCTCATTCTGTTTACGCCAAATTCTGACTCTACCATTTGAATGTCTCAACAGAAATCATGACTCATTAGACCAGTCAACATTTTTACAGTCTTCAACTGTCCAATTTTGGTGAGCTCGTGCAAATTGTAGCCTCTTTTTCCTATTTGTAGTGGAGATGAGTGGTACCCGGTGGGGTCTTCTGCTGTTGTAGCCCATCCGCCTCAAGGTTGTGCGTGTTGTGGCTTCACAAATGCTTTGCTACCTCGGTTGTAACGAGTGGTTATTTCAGTCAAAGTTGCTCTTCTATCAGCTTGAATCAGTCGGCCCATTCTCCTCTGACCTCTAGCATCAACACGGCATTTTCGCCCACAGGACTGCCGCATACTGGATGTTTTTCCCTTTTCACACCATTCTTTGTAAACCGTAGAAAGTGCAGACTGGATACTTCGCTGTGGCGACCCCTTGCCGGGAGCAGCCGAAAGACCAACAACAACAACTTTGTAAACCCTAGAAATGGTTGTGCGTGAAAATCCCAGTAACTGAGCAGATTGTGAAATACTCAGACCGGCCCGTCTGGCACCAACAACCATGCCAGGCTCAAAATTGCTTAAATCACCTTTCTTTCCCATTCTTACATTCAGGTTGGCGTTCAGGAGATTGTCTTGACCATGACCACGACCACACCCCTAAATGCATTGAAGCAACTGCCATGTGATTGGTTGATTTAGATAATTGCATTAATGAGAAATTTAACAGGTGTTCCTAATAATCCTTTAGGTGAGTGTAATATGTTCTCATTTGTTAATTGTTCTTTTTAATTACCCTGAAAGAGTTTTCTATAATGGCATGGTTGTGTAGTGGATAGACCTGTGGCCTAGCATCTCCAGGGTCGAGGACTGAATTCCTGCCTCAGGTTTGTGTGCGTGGAGTTTGCATGTTCTCCTTGTGTTTGGTGTGTTTCCTTTGTGGTGTCAAGGGATGGGAAATATTACACAGAAAGTAAACATTCGGTTCTCGAAATTGATTTGTTGAAAGCAGGAAAAATGGGCAAGCATAAGGATCTGTGCCACCAAATTGTGATGGCTAAATTCTACGTATATGGCATTTTCCAAAACAACAGGTTTTGTCTGGGTGTTCCTGGTATGGGGTGGTTGGTACATACCAAAAGTGATCCATGCAAGGACAGCCAGTGAACTGGCAAGTGTCATCACCTAACAATGTGCAAGGGGAGCTGCAAAAAAATATACTGTAGCAATGCTGTACAGTACAGTACAGACTTGAGGCAGAGAAAAGGTCTACTTGCAGGAAGTCAGGTTAAGTACCAGAAAAGCTTTAAATTGCAAACAATTTCAAAATAAAATCCCAAAATTTAGTTTTTAGATGTTCTCAGCATTTAAACATTTACATTGCTTCTTAGATGTTGCCGAACACTTGTACTCCTTTTTTTTTTTTTGGCTTGAGTGATTCTTGGGCATAAATGATATTTACTTTTGAGCATAGTAAACCTAAATATGTTTGTCCTTGTTATATGATTCATTTAATAAACATTTCATATCATTTGCAGAGACATAGCTACAAGATATTTTAGGGGGCAGCTATCTGTGGCTCCTCTAAGGTTTTGTATCATGTGTATTACCTCAGGAAATGTTAGGTTTTTTTTGTTGTTGTTGCTGTCTAGCAGATGCAATCCCACAAATTGTCATTAACCTTTATATTGTAACTCATGTCAAATAACTTCATAAGAGCATAAGCTGAAGGTAATATAAAGATGTTTCATTTATATGACCTTCAACTGCATTATCATTAATTAAAAAGTGTGCCGCTTTTATTTCATGACTAATGTGTGGTAATGTCATAGATCTTAGCAGTAAGTAAACATAAAATGCATAAAGTTTTGAGAAATGTAGTACTATTTTAGCCACATTATAGAAGTATGTAGTGTATACAAGCATAGATCATATAATCATTATATTAAAAAATGACTGTTAAAATTTGTTGTCGTCATTATTATTATTACCACCCCAAAATGTTCTTACTTGTTATCATTTTTGTTTATTCTCCTGGAAGTCTTATTACATATTACTCTCATTGCTTCATGAAATATTTTGGGTTTTTTCCCCCTTAAAAATTGTGGTAAGAACTGGCCTGGGGCAGCAAGCAGTTGCCTGCCTTTTCTGTTGAGGCAGGTGGGACAGAACAGCAGTGGCACAAAAGCTCAGCTGGATGACAGGGTAAATGAGGTTGCTGCTGAGGTTGTTGCATAAACAACCAATTTTTAAAATGTATCTTTAGGTATTTTAGCATGTACCTAGTGTTGATTTAGAATACAGGGTTTGAGTCCAACATGACTCATATAAACAGTTATGGGAGTTATTTCAACACTGGAGTATTTACTGTGTTCTTTGTGTACTCTGTCACAGTATAACATTTGTTTTTTGCTTTTTGTTTGATTTAACCTACACAATTACATTTAATATAAGGAAATAAGGGGTGAGTCAAGACTTTCACACACTAATGCAATAAACAAGAAGACATTTGACACAGTAAACGGGATGAAATATGAATATGCTGAGTATATCATAGAATGCTGTTTGTCTTTTAGCTGCTCCCGGCAAGGGGTCGCCACAGCGGAATATCCACCTACCACTGAGCTACCAGTGCCCCCTGAGTACATCATAGAATGAGGGCCACAAATTGTTAGAACAGTCTTATGGACAGATGGGTGGATTAATTGATGGATTGATTGATTGTGGGATAATTTATATGAATTATTTCCCTTCTGCCCTGCCCAGTGCCCAGACCCTACATAGGATTTAATAGAGTAGAGTATATTACATATACTGTATACATATTGGTACATTTAGTACCAAACCAAACATGCCCTAAGTATTGGTATAAACCATAAAAATGGGTGATGCAATATTTATTAATTGATCAACATTAAACATTACAATCGATGGCACTCAGCAGTAGTATAAGTCGAATACCACACTCCAGCTGGGGGAAGGGTTCATAACTCCTTATTTAACCCTCACATATGGTTAATTTTCTGACCATTCGCTGTCATTTTTACCACATGTTTAACGACATTATTTTGTTTGTTTGTTTGTATATACAGGTCCTTCTCAAAAAATTAGCATATTGTGAAGTTCATTATTTTCTGTAATGTACTGATAAACATTAGACTTTCATATATTTTAGATTCATTACACACAACTGAAGTAGTTCAAGCCTTTTATTGTTTTAATATTGATGATTGTGGCATACAGCTCATGAAAACCAAAATCCCTATCTCAAAAAATTAGCATATTTCATCCGACCAGTGTTTTTAATAACAAAAAAGTCAACCTTCAAATAATTATGTTCAGTTATGCACTCAATACTTGGTCGGGAATCCTTTTGCAGAGTCTTGTGTCTCTCAACTTTCTCCTCACAATATCCCACAGATTCTCTATGGGGTTCAGGTCAGGAGAGTTGGCAGGCCAATTGAGCACCGTAATACCATAGTCAGTAAACCATTTACCAGTGGTTTTGGCACTGTGAGCAGGTGCCAGGTTGTGCTGAAAAATGAAATCTTCATCTCCATAAAGCTTTTCAGCAGATGGAAGCATGAAGTGCTCCAAAATCTCCTGATAGCTAGCTGCATTGACCCTGCCCTTGATAAAACACAGTGGACCAACACCAGCAGCTGACATGGCACCCCAGACCATCACTGACTGTGGGTACTTGATACTGGACTTCAGGCATTTTGGCATTTCCCTCTCCCCAGTCTTCCTCCAGACTCTGGCACCTTGATTTCCGAATGACATGCAAAATTTGCAACCTGTAGCCCATTTCCTGCACACGCCTGTACACGGTGGCTCTGGATGTTTCTACTCCAGATTCAGTCCACTGCTTCCGCAGGTCCCCCAAGGTCTGGAATCGGTCCTTCTCCACAATCTTCCTCAGGGCCCGGTCACCTCTTCTCGTTGTGCAGCGCTTTCTGCCACACTTTTTCCTTCTCACAGACTTCCCACTGAGGTGCCTTGATACAGCACTCTGGGAACAGCCTATTCGTTCAGAAATTTCTTTGTGTGTCTTACCCTCTTGCTTGAGGGTGTCAATGATGGCCTTCTGGACAGCAGTCAGGTCGACAGTCTTACCCATGATTGCGGTTTTGAGTAATGAACCAGGCTGGGAGTTTTTAAAAGCCTCAGGAATCTTTTGCAGGTGTTTAGAGTTAATTAGTTGATTCAGATGATTAGGTTAATAGCTCGTTTAGAGAACCTTTTCATGATATGCTAATTTTTTGAGATAGGGATTTTGGGTTTTCATGAGCTGTATGCCATAATCATCAATATTAAAACAATAAAAGGCTTGAACTACTTCAGTTGTGTGTAATGAATCTAAAATATATGAAAGTCTAATGTTTATCAGTACATTACAGAAAATAATGAACTTCATCACAATATGCTAATTTTTTGAGAAGGACCTGTGTGTATATATATATATATATATATATATATATATATATATATATATTAATTGTTAATCATACATTTGTTAGTGACTATAAAACATATGTATGATTAATATTTAATTAATGTTTAACTTATGTCATTTATTTAATTGTTGATGGCTAGATTTAGATTGTTGGACCACCCTAAAAGGTGATGCTATGGCTGGTGCACAGGGGAAATGGGATTGACTTTGCAATTAAAGCAAAATGCAGGTCAGGCTTGTTCCTCCTCATAGTACCAACAAATGTGAGGTTTCCCTACAGCAGTTGCTGACCAAATAATCATAAGATCCAAAGTTGTCATAGTTCTAATAACACCACCAAATCAGCCGAGGTATAGGGGCTCAGATAAAGCATTAACACAACCGTCTGGGAATTGATTGGCTAATTACTTTGTTTGGAGATGCTTACAGAAGCCTGCACAAGTGGGTATTCCTGTTTGACTCCATTGTTCAGGTCAACATCCTGTGTATCTTATTTTGTCGTCACAAATGCAGTAGCTTATTATATAGTTTTTTTGCATATGTTTGCCAATACTATGTATGTCATCAACCAGTTATATTTGTAAAAAAAAAAAAGAAGTATTGAGCTCTTGTGATCATTATTTTTTGCGGCAATTAACTCTTGTCTGCTCATCAATCATTCTCCCACTCTCAGCTTGATTGCTCTGAATAAATGTGAAAAATTATATTAAGTAAAAATATAAAGTACTCCTCATATCTTGCTAGAAGACTTAGACTCTACTGTATGTACAGTGATTTATGCAACATGTGCAAATGTACTGTACATGGAAATACAGTACATTTGTCTGTATTGTTGTTTATTTTTCTAGCTTAGATTTATTAAATTTATTTTTGTGGTAATATTCATTTATTTTCTCGCTCAGAATTAATATCAATTGTTATTTTGTATTAATTGTTTTATCAATTTGTTTAATCATTTGTGCTAGAACAAGAGCAGCATGCTATCGATAAACATTATTAAATACTGTAATAATATAATTTTGTTTTGCATCTAAATTTTTTAACATTTGCAAACTTTTCCTTTAGTTTTCTTTAAGAAATCAAGATACAAACTCACAGAGTCCAGTATATTTGTCATCTTGTTGTTTAGCTAATGTAATAAATTATCAATTTCTCAGAATAACAATACTATGTCAGGAATATTATTTCTCTGTATACAGGAATTACATATCAAATTATGGCTCAAGTTTACTAGGAAATGCCATTTTACTGAACGTTAGCATGTCTGTGATGCAGTTCATGAAGGCAGTTAATATTTGTAGGCACGAGGGGCAGCCATCTGATAAAACCTTAAACATTATCCATGGTGGCCATTGGATGAATAATGTCCACAAAGTCCACATCACCTTCGTTAGGGAGTATCTTGAGAATTTCTAAAAAATTTACAAACATATTTTATAAAGACTATAGTTGCCCTAATTTAAATGAATTAGACACTGAACCTGTGTCTAAGTCTAAGTGGCAAATGTTTAATGCACAATCTGCTGTAATATCTACAATATTTATTATTTATTTATTTACAATTATAACATCCTCTGGAATAGGACTTTTTCTAATTTTTTTTTTACTCTTTTGCCATTGACACAGATTATGCACACAAAATAATTTTAGTGTATTAACTGAATGCATGTTAAACATACCTCAACCAATTAAATTCATTATTTTAATTAATGGCATATGCATTACCATAAAAAGTAGGGACAAAAATATGGACTCCTCCTCCTCACATTGTCATTATCATCATCACCAACAACAAATATAACCGGGAAAATTCTCACAGAAACATTCATAATTTTACCAGCAGGAGAGATTATTTTTATTATCCATCTGAGTGTTTTCCTAAATTAGTGCTGCAATGTATCTTTATGTTAGGTTTTAAACTTTTATTCTTGCTGTTCTTTGGAAGGTCATGCACCCTATTTAAACTGCTCCTGCACACACATAGCTAGACCCTTTATTTAGCTCTTTATCCCCTGAGACTGGAGTGGGGATGACTCTGTAACATGTTTAGAATGGCCAGTGATTGACAGAAGGAGTGTGCAAAACACTACACCTGAAAAAAGATGGGTTTATTAATAGAGCAGCTATCCACATGACCACATGACCATGCACTAGACCTTTAAAAAAAAACATTCTGCTAGGCAGCTATTAAAAAAAAAAGTTTTTAGAATGGTGTGGATAGGTCTTTAAACTATTGTGAAATGATATTTGATCCAGTTAATACAGTATGTGCAATATAAAAAAGCCTGATCTGTAAGAACTGACACTGATTTTTCAAATGTCATTATTCTTTTTAAATTGTTTGCGAGTATTACTGTCTGTTCACTTTGTAGTTTTTATATTTACCGTTAATTCTTACATTTAGGCATTTGGCAGACGCTCTTATCCAGAGCGACTTACAATTTTTTTTTTTATCTCATTATACATCTGAGCAATTGAGGGTTAAGGGCCTTGCTCAAGGGCCCAACAGTGGTTGTGGGGTTTGAACCTGGAATCTTCCGAACCGTAATCCAATGCCTTAACCACTGAGCTACCCCTGGCCCTACAATGTTAATGGTATTATAACAGTGGATGCAATTAGGAATGGCAACAACTCAGCCACGAAGTGATAGGCCTAGGCATAGTGCACAGAGGTCGACAACTTTCTGCTTTGAATCAATAGCTAGAGACCACCAAACTTCATGTCGCCTTTGGATTAGCTCAAGAACAATGTGTAGAGAGCTTCATGGAATGGGCTTCTCTTAATGCTTTTGACATTTTAGACTATTTTCATACTCCCTACTTTCTGGGAACAGTTTGGGGATGGCCCCTTCCTGTTTCAACACGTCTGTGTCCTGACTTCAACCTGATAGAACACCTTTGGGAAGAGTAAGAGTAGAGCAAGACCTTCTCGTCCAGCATTAGTGTCTGACCTCACAAATGCGCTCCTGAAAGAATGGTGAAAAATTCACATAAACACACTCTTAAACATTATGGAAAGTCTTCCCAGAAGAGTTGAAGCTGTCATAGTTGCAAAGGGTGGGTCAGCATCATATTAAATCCCACTAATTAAGAATGGGATGTTACTTAAATTAATTTGCATGTGAGGGCAGGGGAGTGAATACTTTTGGCAATATACAGTGGTGTATACAGTATATATACCTGGACCAGATGGGTATCACTTTCTTGCCTGAAGGTCTGTGCATTCTCAAACCCTCCCTACCATGACTACAGACCTGTTGCCCTTATATCTGTAGTTATTAAAGACATTTGAACATTTGGTGTTGAATTAATTGAAAAGAATCACTGCTAGACCCAGTGCAGTTTGCCTACTCAGCAAACATGTTGGTGGCTGATGCTGTTAACATAGCACTGCACTACATCATTCAGCATCTTGACTCTCCATTCACGAGTCTTATTTATAGATTTCAGCTATGTGTTTGTTTATTAATTTATTTATCATCTCAGACATCCTCCACACCAAGCTCAATCAAGTCACAGAATCTCAATGTCAAATTGTGCAAAAATGGCTGCATCTCAGGGGACGCATCAACAGCACACTCATCAGGTGATGAATCTGCATACAGAAAGTATATAGAGCAACTGTTCCTGTTGTGTCAAGCTAAACATGCTAAAAATAGTAGAGATTACAGTAGACTTCAGGATGAGCCCCTACTCCCCTTCACCCCCTCACAGTTTTTTTCTCACAGTATCTTTGTACTTCAGTAGACACCTCAAGTCACAAACTCTGTCATACTGTTTCAAGCAGTTTACATAAAATTACAAGTGTCCAATTTTGGGGGCAAGTGGAGAATACGGCATCTTGTACATAAATGAGACATCGTAACTCACCAGTGTTTAAACATTGCTACTTTAAAGCTCCTAGTTTTGATCTTGATCAATGTTTACTGTTTGTGCAGAATTTCTCTTTGTTTGGCAAGCACAGAAGTCTATGGATCCATACGCAAGGTCAACAAAATTATTTTCTAAACTGAGGGCAACAACAGCATTAGCTACTAACTCGTGAGCTACCTTTCACCGAGGAGGGTAGTTAAACCAGTGGCAGCCAGAATTTATTTATTTTTAAATAAGGTGTCCAAAAATATGTCTGTGTGTTCTGTTTTGCTCAGTTTTGTCCTACGTTTAATTGTCAGTCTCTTCTTAAAAGCAAGAGCATGAAAATGTTTCCAGGCTAAGGTGTTGTAAGTTAGTTAGTACGCAAGTTGGTAACTAACTAGTTCAAAGATAGCTACCTCAACCTATACAAAAATGCAAAAATAAACCAAACATAAATATATACTTGAAATTTATTCAAGATATGATTGTTAAATTTGGTCTTTCACTGACATCGAGTGATCAATTCAAGATTAATATTTTATATTAACAGAACAGTACATTATTCTTTTTTTATCACTACAGGTTTGACAAGCTTTATATTAGCAGAAAATACAAGACTTTTTTTTTATTAAACACTTGAAATTTTTTTAAAGATGTATTGAATCACAATTAATGTACAATCGTTTTATGGCTGAATGTTAAAACAATGATAAAAATGTTAATTTAGTTAAATAAAATTAAAACATGACAAATCCACCAAATGTGTTAACATAAGTGTCATGCTCGTGGGTTATTCAATGAGGATGCAAGATACAGGTTCAAACTCAGATTCACGTTTTATTTCTCTTCTTAAATTAAAGTTCTTTTCCTTTTTTAAAGTCTTGGTGAAAATCAGAACTCAAAAAATAAAAAACAAACACAAGCACGTATCACACGAAACACAACGAACAAAAACGGGGAAGCTCCTCAGGGAACCTCCTCAGGCTGGCACGGTTACACAAGCACAGTCCTTTCCTTCCAAGAAACACACAGTAGCAATCACTCGAGATAATGGCGCTCACGCCTCACGTATCAGCATTGACTTTAATCCAAGATACCTGTTATGACAGGTCTTACCCCGACCCTGCAGACACAAAGCAACATAACGTGAAGACAACAGTGAACGGACAAACGTGTCCGGATCTGACTGGCATTTATAGACACACACGAGGGAGTGACACAGGTGCACATCATTCTGTTGATGAGGGGAAGACATACCACGTTGACACACTAGGGGGGGACAAGTAGTCCCTGAGTGTACTGAGTGCAGCTCAGTAGTCCGGAGACCCAGATCGTATTTCCCCGGACCGTGGTGGCACAGATGTGACAAATAGGCACATTTTTCATTATCGTTTTTGAACATTTTTAAACAGTTTACTAGGGATTGTTATAATATTTAAAGAAAGGGCAAAATGCAAACTGTAACAAATTTTTATATGAAGAATAGACATGGTGTGGCAACAAACACTTGAAAGCTGCCAGTTATGAGATTTTTATGCACACTTCAAAACAAAATATAACAGTTGTATGTTTGTATTATATTTATTTTGTATCTTTACAGTCCAAAAAAGCATGTTATGTGGTGTACAATTTCATTTCATTTTATGTATGTGGGAAAAAACGTTTGCATTCTGTGCATCCCTGATCTGTATTTATTTATTTATTTATTTCCTACCATGCACCTACAACTATATATGATGTACTTTTAGGAACATTTTTGATCAGCAGACGTCATTTCATACATACATTTTCAAATTCCTATGTATGATCATAATCTAGTTCTATGGGCCCTCATATCATGTTTTACATGAGTTTCAAATGTGTTCATTCACTGTCAAAAATTCATCTGATAACTTTTAAATAGCTTAAGCTGAATATATGACCAAACTGAAAAATTCAAATTGTGCATACTGAGAAATACTTAGAAATTTACAAGGGATCAGACGTTGTCCTTATTCTAGCGCCACCTAGTAGTCAAATCAGAATAAACTCTTAAGACAGAAATCAAACTTTCAACTTACTGTTTTGCAATTTTTAAATAGTGACCGCTTTGTTCTTTCTTTTTACTCTAGATCAGAAATCAAACGACACCAGCGTCACCGTTTTTACACCTAAAATAAGCAAACTCCTTCAGGCTGGTAAATACAAATTTGCATAATCCGTACAGTAGTTTCCTACGAATATTCCATGGAATCTATTAGTGTTTAGATTGGTTACTGACACCGATCACGTGATTCTCTCGTCCCCCTACAAGACTCAATAAATAGTCTGCTTTAACGGACTTTCCATATGAGGACTCGGATCCTCGGTATTATATGTTACATCATTATTATACACACGTTCTTTTAGGAGAGAGTTGGCTTTTCACATCGATCTTCCCTCATTCAGTCCAAACATTCTACAACCAGGTGAGTGTAATCTTAAATAACCAGTCTGTATCAGGAGGTAGGGAGGCTGTGTGATCATAACATTATACAGTATTATATAATCATAATAATTTGCTGTAAAAGCTAATTGATGCTGTCAGATTGAAAGAAATATATAGAGAGAGGAAGTATTGGAAAATAAAATAGTACTTAGAATATTACTAGGCATTACGAGAATAATTGTTAATAATTATAAAGTGACATTGTTGGAGGTAACGAGCCCTAAACAAACCCCTGAAATTCCTTATTTTTTTTATTTTATTTATTCTTTGTTTGATAAACAACTCTAAATAAACACTTGTGAAGTTATTGGTTTTGAGGCACTCTGGATTTAAAAATCTAGCTTCCACAGGACCATAATTTTATACATTGTTCATACCAACCTAAATATCTCATCCTTTAATTCCCAGAAAAATGCAAGGCTTCTGGATTCTGCTCTTGGCTGTTCTCATTATGTGTAAGATTTTTCCTTTCACTCCACCCCCTTATTCTTATACATTTTTAACTAAGATTCAGGAAAATGTTGTCTCCACAAAAACACTTATTTAAAGTACTACACACGCACACTCATACTTTGTAGTGAAGCAGAGAGGAAAACATGACTGATTTTAGGCTGTTTATACCCATGTGTGTGTATTGCAAATAACACAGACATGATTATAAAGGTGTTTTTATTATACCAATAACTTTATCAAAACACATGCATAATCATGTTACATATTCTTTATAATTAGCATTACAATGTGCTAGGATATGGAACGATATCGCGGACAATATTCAAATGCAATTGCAAATTACATTTGCAATTGCGTTTCCCAGATGTGGACGCACAAAGTGTGCCATAATTCAAATGCAATTGCAAACTTTGCATTACCGTTTGCTGATTCGCCTTTGCGAGCGCACACTGACTGCCAAATTTCAAATGAAAAAACAAAGTCCATTTGCATTTCCCAGGTCTTACACGTCATGAACCTGTCATATTTAAATATCAAAATCAATTACCACATTTGCTTTTTCACTTTCTCTGCGCCGCGCGTCAAGCCGGCCAAAATTCAAACGCAATCGCTAATCCATTTGCAATTGCATTTCCAACACGTTACACAGAAACCTGTCAATCAGCGTCAGGGGCGGGTCTATACTGTGGGGCAGGATTTTATGGGGAGTGACGTCACTCGCACTCGCCGACCAAGAGGGGGATATTTGAGCACTGGAGGTGAACCGAGATTATCTCATTTGTTTATCAAGAAATAAACACACAAAAATGACAAATCGCATATTTTCTTGCTCCGGAGTAGACAGAGAAGTTTTTACAAATAAAAATATTTTTAGATCTTCTCCTGTTACAGCCTGCTGGAGCTAAATCTTTCAGAAACGCTGCGTACCGGTGTTATGCGCTAAAATGCCCCCCTGCCACTGATTGCACCCCCACAAAATCTCTGTCAAATATATGAGGACGTCCACAATCAAAAATTCATATTATTATTATCAAATATAATATATGAGTATTATCAAATATATTATTACTATTATAATTAACCCTAAGCACGTGACATGGAAATTAAGACACATAATACAAATTCTCATATAATGTTTATTTTGTGGCACATTTATTTTGCAGGGGTTTGTCATGTAATACAAAAATGTTTACACTAAACAAATATTGTTTATGATGAAAAATTACACGAAGCGATTTTTAATATAAATAAGAAATAAAAAAATATACATGTACAACCCCTGGCAAAAATTCTGGAATCACCCCTCTCAGAAGATGTTCATTCAAATGTTTAATTGTGTAGAAAAAAAAACAAGCACATACATGCCACAAAACTATTTTCACTCACCAATCCAAACTTCTGGCTGTATAAAACACTTAAAAAAAACAAAGAAAGATAACTATAGTCAACGACAACTGTTTTAACAGCTCAAACAGAGGAAAAAAATATGGAATCACACAAATCTGAGGAAAAAAATATGGAATCACCATGCACTTTGCATTTCTACAACTGCTAATTAGTCTACAGTTAAAAAAGAGTGCTTGCACACATTAGGGATGTGTTGAACAAAGATGATTGACAACTCATAGCTCCAACACGAGAGATGTCAGGTGAAACAAAGGAGAGAATTATCAAACTTCTTGAAGAAGGTAAATCTTCATGGAATGTTGCAAAAGATGTTGGTTGTTCCCAGTCAGCTGTGTCTAAAATCTGGACCAAGTACAAATCAAATGGAAAGGTTGTAAAAGGGAAGCGTACTGGTAGACCAAGAAAGACATCAAAGCGCCAAGACAGAAAACTTAAAGCAATATGACTTGAAAACAGAAAATGCACAACAAAACAAATGAGGAACAAATGGGCAGGAAGTGGAGTCAATGTCTGTGACCGGACAGTAAGAAATCGCCTAAAAGAAATGGGATTTACATACAGAAAAGCCAAAAGAAAACCATCATTAACATCTAAACAGAAAAAAAACAAGGGTTCAGTGGGCTAAAGAAAGACAATCTTGGACTGTGGATGACTGGATGAGAGTTAGATTCAGTAATGAATCACGAATCTGCATTGGGCAGGGTGATGATACTGGAACTTTTGTTTGGTGCCGTTCCAATGAAATTTATAAAGACAACTGCCTGAAGAAAACATGCAAATTTCCACAATCATTATTGATATGGGGTTGTATGTCAGGTAAAGGTATGGGAGACATGACACGTCATTACATCTTCTATAAATGCACAAGTTTATGTTGAGATTTTGGACACTTTTCTTATTCTATCAATTGAAAGGATGTTTGGTGATGGTAGCATCATTTTTCAGGATGAGAATGCATCGTGCCATAGGGCAAAATCTGTGAAAACATTCCTACAGGAAATACATATAATGTCAATGGCATGGCCTGCAAATAGTCCGGACCTTAATCCAATTAAAAATCTGTGGTGGAAATGAAAGAAAATGGTCCAGGACAAGGCTCCAACCTGCAAAGCTGATCTGGCAACTGCAATAAGACAAAGCTGGAGACAGACTGATGAAGTATACAGTTTGACATTAGGCATGAATCCATGCCTCAGAGAATTCAAGCTGTCATAAAAGCCAGAGGTGGTGCAACAAAGTACAAGTAGTGTTTTTATTTGGTGATTCCATATTTTTTTCCTCTGTTTGAGTTGTTAAAACAGTTGTCATTGACTATAGTTATCTTTCTTTGTTTTTTTTAAAAAGTGTTTTATACAGCCAGAAGTTTGGATTGTTGAGTGAAAATACAGTGGTGTGAAAAACTATTTGCCCCCTTCCTGATTTCTTATTCTTTTGCATGTTTGTCACACTTAAATGTTTCTGCTCATCAAAAACCGTTAACTATTAGTCAAAGATAACATAATTGAACACAAAATGCAGCTTTTAAATGAAGGTTTATGTTATTAAGGGAGAAAAAAACCTCCAAATCTACATGGCCCTGTGTGAAAAAGTGATTGCCCCCCTTGTTAAAAAATAACTTAACTCTGGTTTATCACACCTGAGTTCAATTTCTGTAGTCACCCCCAGGCCTGATTACTGCCACACCTGTTTCAATCAAGAAATCACTTAAATAGGAGCTACCTGACACAGAGAAGTAGACCAAAAGCACCTCAAAAGCTAGACATCATGCCAAGATCCAAAGAAATTCAGGAACAAATGAGAACAAAAGTAATTGAGATCTATCAGTCTGGTAAAGGTTATAAAGCCATTTCTAAAGCTTTGGGACTCCAGCGAACCACAGTGAGAGCCATTATCCACAAATGGCAAAAACATGGAACAGTGGTGAACCTTCCCAGGAGTGGCCGGCCGACCAAAATTACCCCAAGAGCGCAGAGACAACTCATCCGAGAGGCCACAAAAGACCCCAGGACAACATCTAAAGAACTGCAGGCCTCACTTGCCTCAATTAAGGTCAGTGTTCACGACTCCATCATAAGAAAGAGACTGGGCAAAAACGGCCTGCATGGCAGATTTCCAAGGCGCAAACCACTTTTAAGCTAAAAGAACATTAAGGCTCGTCTCAATTTTGCTAAAAAACATCTCAATGGTTGCCAAGACTTTTGGGAAAATACCTTGTGGACCGACGAGACAAAAGTTGAACTTTTTGGAAGGTGCGTGTCCCATTACATCTGGCGTAAAAGTAACACAGCATTTCAGAAAAAGAACATCATACCAACAGTAAAATATGGTGGTGGTAGTGCGATGGTCTGGGGTTGTTTTGCTGCTTCAGGACCTGGAAGGCTTGCTGTGATAGATGGAACCATGAATTCTACTGTCTACCAAAAAATCCTGAAGGAGAATGTCCGGCCATCTGTTCGTCAACTCAAGCTGAAGCGATCTTGGGTGCTGCAGCAGGACAATGACCCAAAACACACCAGCAAATCCACCTCTGAATGGCTGAAGAAAAACAAAATGAAGACTTTGGAGTGGCCTAGTCAAAATCTTGACCTGAATCCTATTGAGATGTTGTGGCATGACCTTAAAAAGGCGGTTCATGCTAGAAAACCCTCAAATAAAGCTGAATTACAACAATTCTGCAAAGATGAGTGGGCCAAAATTCCTCCAGAGCGCTGTAAAAGACTCGTTGCAAGTTATCGCAAACGCTTGATTGCAGTTATTGCTGCTAACTGTGGCCCAACCAGGTATTAGGTTCAGGGGGCAATTACTTTTTCACACAGGGCCATGTAGGTTTGGATTTTTTTTCTCCCTAAATAATAAAACCCCTCATTTAAAAACTGCATTTTGTGTTTACTTGTGTTATCTTTGACTAATAGTTAAATGTGTTTGATGATCAGAAACATTTTGTGTGACAAACATGCAAAAGAATAAGAAATCAGGAGGGGGGCAAATAGTTTTTCACACCACTGTAGTTTTGTGGCATGTATGTGCTTGTTTTTTTTTCTACACAATTAAACATTTGAATGAACATCTTCTGAGAGGGGTGATTCCAGAATTTTTGCCAGGGGTTGTATATGAAAATAATATATAATTAATATATTTTCCCCCTATACTACATGTGTTTTTTTTATATAGATTATTTTATAATCAAATTCGTTTGGTGCAATTTGTAAATCATAAACCTATTAATTTATGTTGTAATATAATATTTGATAGAGATTATGTTGGGGGGTGCAATCAGTGGCAGGGAGGCTTTTTAGCGCATAACACCGGTACGCAGCGTTTCTGAAAGATTTAGCTCCAGCAGGCTGTAACAGGAGAAGATCTAAAAATATTTTTATTTGCAAAAACTTCTCTGTCCACTCCGGAGCAAGAAAATATGCGATTTGTCATTTTTGTGTGTTTATTTCTTGATAAACAAATGAGATAATCTCGGTTCACCTCCAGTGCTCAAATGTCCCCCTCTTGGTCGGCGAGTGCGAGTGACGTCACTCCCCATACAATCCCGCCCCACAGTATAGACCCGCCCCTGACGCTGATTGACAGGTTTCTGTGTAACGTGTTGGAAATGCAATTGCAAATGGATTAGCGATTGCGTTTGAATTTTGGCCGGCTTGACGCGCGGCGCAGAGAAAATGAAAAAGCAAACGTGGTGATTGATTTTGCTATTTAAATATGACAGGTTCATGACGTGTAAGACCTGGGAAATACAAATGCAAATGGACTTTTCTTTTTCATTTGAAATTTGGCAGTCAGTGTGCGCTCGCGAAGGCGAAACAGCAAACGGTAATGCAAAGTTTGCAATTGCATTTGAATTATGGCGCAGTTTGTGCGTCCACATATGGGAAACGCAATTGCAAATGCAATTTGCAATTGCATTTGAATATTATCCGCGATATCGTTCCATACTAGGAGTCACTATTTAAAAAATGAAATTATAGAGTTCTCTACTTTTTTCCCCTCTTCTTAGACTCCTATACTGCTACGTCAGATATTATAGAACTAAACCATGGTGATCCGCTGAGTTTCCCAGTGCCAAAGGAGGCTGTGAGATTTAAATCTACTGAGCCTAAACGTTGTGTAGATAAATCAAAGAAGAATGTTCTTCGGCCAACATCTTCCACAACTAAAGGGGGAAATGGTAGTTCAAATGATAATGATCAATTTATCATTGATTCTGTCACATTTGATAATTATGGAAAATATAAAGTGATGAATGGCACAAACAATATCACTTATCTAGTAAGAATTTGTGGTAAGTAATTTTAGACTTTCTCTAACATGCACTTCTAATTTCAGTGTTCTTTCTTCACTTCCATCTTCATTTTTTCCCCATGATACATGTGCCTTCATATACAACAATTTATCTGTGTTTAAACTTCCTATTTAAAAATGTAAAATGTAATCTGTTGTTGATTGTTTTAACAGAAATAGTGGATAAACAGTATCGAGTCGCTGGTGAAACTTTTATTATTCCTCTGGCTGGACTTGAAGAGAATGATGCCACACTAAACTTTGAAAACAATAATTTAAATCTCACTCTGGTGAGAAAAGGGTCCCTTGTGCGCAAATTAAATTCTAGGTACAACAAACGGATAAAGGTGACTAATGTCAGCATCGAGGTGCTTAATGTTACTGCGTTGGATGTGGGTCTGTATACACTTTATGATGGTCAAATGCGTACTGTCCTGAGAAGTGTTATGAATCTGGCTGGTAAGTATTGCTTATCGAGTCATTCCAAATTTATTATTTAAAAGTCAATTTTTGTCTTATTAGTAGTTTTGTAGTTGTAGATTATAAAACATTAAATAAAATAAGAAAAAGTATAATTGTCAAACAACTAAATTTAAAATAAAATAATTAAGGAAAAAAAAATGCTTATTATAAAATTGCAAAATATTTCACTCATGTTTATAATTTTTTTTTCTTTAGGAAAAGGGAAGAATTTTCTGTATGCTCTGCTGCTGTTACTTGGCATTCCATTCTGTGGGATTTGCTGTTGTAAGATGCTTTGTAAAGCTGATACCAGCCAACCCACTGCTACCACCGATGTGAAGTATGATGCAGAAACCTCACAGCTCACAGCTCCTGCAGGACCTGCACCGGTAACACAGCAGCACAATGCTCTATAAGTAACACATTTTCTGTTACCTCGAAAGAATTTATTAAATATTATGCCTTTGTGTGCGCATGGGTGCAGGATAGAGCATTGTTTGTTTTTATTTGTGCACATCAGGTAGGTTATGTCCATTGAGTTTGTACATTTAGGATTAGATTTTTTTTTTCATTCACTTTAAGAACAACAGAATCCAATAAACATAGCCTTACAGTATCTGTGCCACTAATTTACAGGGCTATACTCCTGCTTACCCTGCTGGAGGTGCGAGTACTGTTTATCCTCCTTCTCAACCCGCATGTCCTCTTCAACAACCATATGGTGGATATCCTGCAACAGGCAACCTCACCTGCTATGCCCCCCAACCCTGTAAGAAAGACTTTTTTTGAGCATAACACACACACACACACTTACAATACATAAATCTAAAATGGTGGATTAATTCTGTCATTGATTTACCTGTTGTTATTTGTTTTTACCTCTTTAACCCTGGATAATGCCCTACATCTGGGGTTTCTCCAGCTCAGCCTCTGCAGTGGAGTGGTGCTCTATAAAATCGACCTGCTCCAGCAAGCCTGCTTCATCTATTGCACATTTATCTCATGCTGTCCTGCCCTGCATTCTCACATTCAGATATCACCATTAACATTTATTCCACACACCTTCACATACTCAGTCACTCAGTAGAGGCAATTTTATTGTAACCTATTCATCCCACAGTATATTTTGGGATGTGGGAGTAAAAATAACTCTTCAGAGAAAACTCATATGGGCAAATACAGCTATTGAGTAAGGGATCCAGATCCCTGAAGATGTACAGTAAAGCAGCAATGATCCCATATCTTACACAGATTTCACAGAATATATATCATATATACAATAAGAGACACCACTTATAATTAGTTACTGTGTACTGTACTGTGTTAGCTAGCTGATGCATAAATTTGTATTCCCATGTGGCCATGGACGAACCCAGTATAATGTTTTGTACTGAAGAGTGCAGCATAGCTTTCAGCAAGGCACTGATGTAGGACACCACCTTTTTATCCTGTCTCTTTTCCTGCCTCCTTTACAATTTCACGTGTTTTTAAATAAAAACATTTTAAATGAAAAGGGTAATAGTTTTTTTCCCTAATCTTTGGATTGTCGTTGAGTTTTTGACTTGACTTGAGTTTTTGTGAATATTTTACAATAGTTTCTTTTTCTTTCCTTTTACCAATTTATATTTTCTTTATTGTATTGTAAATTGGCTATACTGTACATCTCAATAACATGTATGCACAATTGTTTGAATTGATCTTAAAAGCAACATGTCTCCAAGAGACATTCCTGACTCATGTAAATCTACCATCCACTTTCTGGGATGTATGCATGTATGTATACATACACACACATACTTTTGCCTCTGTGTTGGTGTTCAAAATCAGTGTGTGCCAAACTCGTGGGGGGTGGGGCGTTAATGGTTCCTATTAAAATGGTTATAATGGCTCCTATTATCATTTTTCTCCAGGGAAAATGGCCCAGCAATGGCATGACAATTACAAAATGTATACCCAAGAAAATAAAGGAGCTTGACAAAATACTACAATGTCTGTGTCTTGCATAGACCTGTCTCTTTTCACTGGAAACTTAATTCTGGAAATTTACAGAGCCAATCATCTTGGAGCCCTATTATCTTTAAAAGAGTTGAGGTTTACAAACTTTGATTCCTGCATTTGGATAACATTTATATATTTGAAAAGAATGAAACAAATCGCAGTTGCATGTAAAGACCTGTTTGTAAATGAATGTATTGAGACTACAGTAACAGAATTGGAACCTAAAGATTTTAGCTTGGATTTATGAATTTCTTTGTAGAAGAATTTTTGAATTAATTTTTTGAAGGGCATATCATCCACCATTGCCTGCTTACAGTTTGAGCCAAAGTTCATGTTGCTATCCGTATGGAGTTTCCTTTGCATTATTAAGCAAAGCAAACCCTATTTAGGATATGTTCTTGCCTCATGGTCAGTGTTATTGATAAAGGCTCCATTTGTGCTTTATCGAATTGTAACACACACACACACACACACACACACACAAATATACAAAAACTCATGCTATTGCTGCTCTTGATAATTGTGTCTTTAAAGTATTATCTAGTAGTCTAGATAAAGTACTCTATACTGATTTTTTTTTTCTGTTGACAACATATTACATATTATTGCTGTATTGTTTTCATAAAAGGAGAAACAGCACTTATATATCACAAAGTTTTGCTTTGGTTAAATTTGATTTAAAATATAATTGTCTTTTAAATACTGCCAAATGTAATTTTTTTATTCATTGTGTTAAACTCCATCTAGTGCAGTGGTTTTCAAAATGGGTCAGGAAAAGTATTTTTTTTTTTTTGAGATTGAAATTGTTTTTTTTTTTTCTCTGGAAGACACTCCTAGATGCTACTACACCTTTTAAGTGGGTTAAGTACTGTAGGTCATGTTCCCAGGAGAATTTTGTATGAGCTGAAGCAATGTTCTAACATGCATATTTTGAGATCCTGTCATTCACAATGAAAAAGAACTTGAATGAAAACATTTTGCATACGTAACAAAAGTAGAGTCTAGTCACGCTACTGAATAAATGGAAATACTAGAATTACCAGTATAAGGCAAACAAAAGTGAATGAAAAGTGTTTAAAATATTTACTCTTGCATTTAAAAACAGAAACATCTTTCCCTAAGAATTCATAGCAGAACTCTTTTGTCTGACTACTTTGTCTTAGAAAAGCTGAACTGCAAATATTCAGCAGAAACAGTGGCAAATCTTTAGATAAGTATGCAGGCATCAGGATATACATGTAGCTGTAGGAAGTCAGTGGAAGAAGCGCAAAAGTCCTCAACTGTTTGAAAAGACATTAAAGAAATGTAGAGAAAGTTCAGTTTTGTACGGTATGTATTCTACAGGTCACTTATGAAACATATGGGTATTTGTGTAGTATTGGAACACTGGAGTAATCACTTTATTTCTGGCACAGGGTCTTTATAGTTTTGGTGGCTTTCATAATGTGTGATGGAATTTACAGAGACTCTAAAAATTAAAGGTCTAACTGTATATTTTATGCATTTTCATAGAAATGTTAAAATTTTTTCAAAAATTACTATTGGGAAGCAATAAATAGCCATCCATCCATGAGATCTTAGTTCACTGACTTATACAAATTTAACTCTCATGAAACACGCGAGTTTCCTGAGTAATTCATGTCTAATTATTAATATTCTATCCCATGTTAATGTTAGACAACAAAATCCATAGAGGTCTGGACATCATTCAGTACTTTGGGCTGGAGACTGCTCCACCTATAAGCGTCTCCCTGACTATAGTAAAGTGTTAAGAATCAGAGAGAAACTTTGCACATGGAACTTTGCACATCATTCTGCTCATGAATTTAATGACATTGCTTTTCTATTTCAATTACATTTCAATGACATTTTATTACTTGTAAATTTTAAATCTTGCTAAAATGTTTTCTATATATTTTATACATATTTAGATTCTTTTAGAAATTTAGATACAATTTTGTATACTCTATTTTCTCTTTTATTGTATTATTTTAGATTTTTTATATTTTTATAATCTATTTTCCTTTTTTTTTTTAATTTATGGTCATGGGTGGTTGTTCAAGCATTTCACTGCATATCATACTGTCTATGACTGTATGTGAGCTTCAAATTTGTGAATGAATTTGAAAAATATGAATTTGATATAATTAGCAAGGATACAGAAATTTGGGGTACAGAGGATTGAGAACATGACAAACTTGTCAGGACTAACACTTAATTGCTTACTCATATTGATTTCCCCCATGTATAGAGACTTTTGGGACACCTGGAAGTATTTTGAGTATTCCTTATAGTTATCAGATATAATATTTTGTATTTTTTTTCTGTTTTCAGTAGTTCAGTTAACTTATTACACACTCGCATGCCTAAGTGTGGCGGTGCAACCTTCTCTACTGTATATTGGGAAACCAAATTCCCCTTAACAACTGAATTACCGATTACGCCACCCAGGATTGGTTACCCGGGAAAAATGTAGGACACAGGTTTGAATCTTTCATTGACACAGGGACATGGATGCAAAAATACACGACTCTTTATTCATGCAAGCAATATTAAAAATTAGCAACATCAATATCATTTAAAATCAAAGACTAAAACATCCCAGACAAAGAAACAAAAAGAAAGCGGAGCTGGGAAATTAACCAAAGAAGGACAGGCTAGAGATGGGGCTACACTCTTGCCCAGTCATAAATGATCACACGTGCACCAAACCACTCACTAGGAAAAAGGTAATACCACTCCACACTGTGTAAACATAAGCGCATCACTCTATAAGCCGCTAGCCTGTCTTCTGTAGATTCCCAGCTCCTAAAGAAAAGGAGGAAATACAAATAAATACACTAATTACAAAAAAAAAGAAATCAATAAAACAAAAGTAATATATAAAAGAAAAAGAAGTGTAGCTGCAGCGCACCCTCCAAACTAGGAGGACAAATACCTAATCAGCCAGAACGGTAATCAAAACCCTGGCCACCAACACCTAGCACAGCAGCATACACAAAGCAAAAGAGAAACTAGTACAAATAAAAATATTTTTAGATCTTCTCCTGTTACAGCCTGCTGGAGCTAAATCTTTCAGAAACGCTGCTTATCTATAAGCTCTGTTGCTATAAAGCGGCGTTTCTGAAAGATTTAGCTCCAGCAGGCTGTAACAGGAGAAGATCTAAAAATATTTTTATTTGTACTAGTTTCTCTGTCTACTCCAGAGTAAGAAAATATACGATAATTTTTTTTTTGCATAATTATTGATAAACAGATGAGTTAATCTTGAATGTGTGGCGAATGTCCAATATAAAACCAACTTCACCGCGATTCATCTCTCGCCGTGCACGCGCACAAACTGTGCGGCTCTTTTAGAAAGGGTAAATATACATGGACGGCAACGAGCTGCTTCTCCACTGCCTCGGACGCAATAAAGATCTAAGAAATCGCCGGCTTCCCAAAGGAAAATCACTATTAGCTAGATAATCACATTTACAAATAACCGAAAGTCCAGCATGCCAAACATACCTTTCACGCACACCGAGACCAGACGACACACTTCCGGAAGCGCAACCTGGGGGTGAATTAGCGCCACACCTGGCTTCTTCTTCTTCTTCTTCTTCTCTGGTTTCTGGCGGGTCGCAACCAACTTCATAGGTGCATATCGCCACCTACTGTACCGGGGTGTGTAATATCAAGGTTTTTGTTCTTCAGTTACAAAAAAAACCCAAATAATAAATAAATAAATAAATAAAACAGCGATGATTGCATTATCCTGTTTATATTTTCACTTCTAACCCTGTACTTTTAAGAAATGTAAGCACTGCTCTACTATTTTCCCTCATTTTCTCCCACGTCCCTAGAATCCCTTGCAAGCTCCATTCTCTCTCCATTTCATATATTTTATCTTGTAGTATATTCCTCTCTGCATTATATTTTTTACACCATAAAATAACATGCTCAACATTTTCAGAGACATTACAAACATCACATTTATCTGTACTGCATTTATCCATTTTGAAGAGTGTTGATTTAAGTCCAGTATGTCCTAGTCTAATTCTTGTAAGAACCACTTCTTCCCTTCTACATTTTCCTTTAAAAGCGTTTGCCTTTATTGATTTCTGTATTTTATAGTAATGTCTCTCTTTGCAGTCTGTTTCCCATATCATTTGCCATGTGTTCTCTACTGCTGCTTTAATTATTGACTTGGCCTCACCTTTCCCAAAGGGAATTTCCATTATCTCTTCATCCTTTAGTTTTAATGCATTCTTAGCTATTGAATCTGCCTTCTCATTACCCTCTACGCCGACGTGTGCCGGTACCCAGCAAAACTGTATTAAAGTTCCAGCTCTTTGTATCCGTAGTAATGTCATTGATATTTCCTTCATCAAGTCATCTCTTTTTGTTTCACTAGCATTCAGGCTCCTGAGGGCTGCACTAGAATCTGAACAAATGACTGCTCTCTTAGGTCTTATTTCTTCTATCCGCTGCAAACCTAAGATTATGGCAACTATTTCTGCTGTGAAAACTGATAGTTTATTATTAATTCTTTTGTTTATAGTTATATTGAATTCAGGTATATACACTCCAGCTCCAACATGGTTGTTTCCTGGATCTTTAGACCCATCAGTAAATACTAGTAAATAATTAAAATATTTCCTCTTAACATAATCTGTCACCAAATATCCAATATTATCTATATTATTTTCAATCCATTCTCTCTTTTGTTCTATAAGTTGCAGATCTACATCCGGAGCTGGCAATATCCATGGAGGTACATTACCCCATACAGTATTGGGTCCAATCTTTAGCCTATTTAGCCCATATTTTTCACACTATTTAGCCACATCCATAATCAATACTGGATCGTATTAAGGCCCTATATATCTAGAAGAGATTGTTTATCCGCTCCCCAGTTGTATTCAGAGACCGATCTCATAAGGTTCAACACTTTATTACATTTAGTCACAATCTGTTTTATATGTGTTTTCCATATACATTTCTCATCAAACCATAGTCCCAAATATTTAAACGTTGTTACCCTTACCATATTTTGACCATACAGTTTAAGTTGAGTGTTGTCTAGCCTTCTCTTTCTGGAGAATAACATATAGCATGATTTTTCAGTTGACATCTTAAAACCCCATTCATACGACCATCTTTCAACCTTTATTATGGCACTCTGAATACTCTTAATTACATGTCTAATATTTTTCCCTCTTTTCCATATAGCCCCATCATCTGCATATAGTGAGGACCCTATATCTATGCTAACATTGTCAAAGACATCATTTATCATAATGTTAAACAATATAGGGCTAATAACACTACCCTGCGGAACACCATTCACAACATTAAACTCATCTGATACAGCATCACCTACCTTAACTCTGAACGTTCGGTTAGTTAAAAAGTTTTGGATCCAATTGTACATTCTCCCACCAATACCCATCTTATGAAGTTTAATCAATAGTCCTTCTCTCCACATTGAGTCATAAGCTTTCTCAATATCAAAGTACACTATAGCCATAACTTCTTTTGTGCTGATTGCTATTGAATACCTTTGCGGAAGACATTTTGATACGTGCTAATCAATTTCCTTTGCTCCAAGAAATATGTCAGTCTGTTGACTATCACCTTTTCCATCCATTTGCACAAGTGAGATGTTAGCGCTATAGGCCTGTAATTTCCTGCATTATCCGGGTTTTTGCCAGGCTTATTAAAAGGTAGTATTAAGGCACTTTTCCATTTATTAGGCATTACACCTTCATGCCATATCCTGTTAAACAGTCTTCGTATCATTTCTAAGGCTTCATCCGGCAATTGTCTGAACATTGCATAGCATAATTGATCCTGTCCGGGAGCCGTATACCCACTTTTCTGTAACGCTGCTTTTAACTCATGTATTGTAAAGTCCATATTAAGGCAAGTATCATCATTACATCTTTTCTTTAGTATGTCTGGGTATTTCCTTAAAATATACTCTTTCTGTTGCTTATGCTTTTCATCTAAGTGACTTCCATTATGTATACTTACAAACTTTTTACCTAAAAGATCAGCTTTCTCCTTATTTGTAATTGCCAAGTATTGTTCATCGACTAACACTGGAATTTTATCATATTTCCTTTTCCCACTCATTTTTTTAATCATCAGCCAAACATCATCCAATCTTATTTCTCTACCGATAGCTGAACAGAAATGCCTCCAAGCATTCCTCTTTGCCTTTTTGATTATTTTCCGTGCCATAGCTCTCTTTCTTTGATATTCAATCGAATTCTCTTGACTCAGTTGTTTCCTTAATATTCTATAAGCTTTATTTCTATCCTTTATAGCATTTCTACAATCATCATTCCACCATGGAACCATCTTCTTTTTCCCGTTTATTTTGCTTTTGGGGATGCATGCTGTTGCAGCATTTACAATCAATTTCGTCACTGCTTCTGCACAAGTGTCTATGTTACCTTCCATCGTTATTGCTTCCACACATTCTTTACAATGTTCTCTAAATTTTTCCCATTCCGCTTTATGAAAGCACCATCTCTCTACTATACATCCTTCCTGCAACTTTAGTTCGAAATTTATAGTACATAAAATCACATTATGGTCACTTCCTGTGATGATATCATTCATTACTTTCCATTCACATACGTTACTAATATTTCCTGATACCAGCGTAAGGTCGATGCATGATACTGAGTTTCTTACTATATCCACTCTAGTGCCACTGCCATCATTAATACAGACAAGTGATCTCTCATCCATAAGCTCTTCAACTATTTCCCCATTTCTATCTATATGATCACTTCCCCACATATTATTATGGGCATTAAAGTCTCCACACCATATTTCTCTTCTATCCACACTTCCACTGATCTCTTGGAACATTTCCATTGATAGCCTCTTACAGGGATTATAGAAGTTTATTATTTTTATGTTTCCCCTGGGACTCCATACTTCTACTGCTACGCATTCATACTCATTTGGTACATTAATCCTTCTATATGCTAGAGAATCTCTAATAAATGTTACACAGCCTCCATCTTGTGCTGAGCTTCTGTCACATCTAGCATAACTGTATCCTGGCAGCACAAATTCCAAGTGTGGTCTTAACCATGTTTCTTGAATACATATAATGTCAGGTGTATCATTCAGATCTCTTATAACTTTTTTAAGTTCTTGCCCGTTCGCTATTAAACTTCTGGCATTCCATTGGAGGATATGAAATACCATCAGTAGACTAATCTACTCCTTAAGACCTCCTATTGGCCTCTGATCAGGGTTGTGTAACTATGCTTGTATTACTCGACCTCAATGCAGCGTTTGATACCATTGATCATGCTATTCTTCTTCACAGATTAGAAAATTTAGTAGGAATTAAGGGTACAGCCCTCTCCTGGCTCAGATCCTATTTGACCGATCGTTATCAGTATGTAGACTTAAATGGTGATTATTCTGCATGTTCTCTAGTGGAGTTTGGCGTTCCGCAGGGTTCAGTTTTAGGCCCACTGCTTTTTTCCCTTTACATGCTTCCTCTGGGCAACATAATCCGTAAGCATGGTATTAGTTTTCATTGTTATGCTGACGACACACAGCTATACGTCTCAACAAAACCTGATGAGAAAAACCATCTTACTAAAGTTGAGCAATGTGTTCAGGACATAAGAAATTGGATGCTAATTAACTTCCTTCTGCTTAATCCGGATAAGACAGAAGTTCTAGTCATAGGACCGCATACAGCTAGAAGTAAAATCTTAGATCACACCGTAACTTTAGATGGCCTTTCCGTTCCGCCAAGTGCAACAGTAAAAGACCTCGGCGTGATTATAGATTCCAGCCTTTCATTTGAAGCTCATGTAGATAATATCACCAGGATAGCATTCTTTCACCTTAGAAATATCGCCAAAATAAGAAATATATTGTCGCTAAATGATGCAGAAAAACTAGTTCATGCTTTTATCACTTCTAGGTTGGACTATTGTAATGCCTTACTGTCTGGTTGTTCAGTTAGGTGCATAAACAAGCTTCAGCTAGTCCAAAATGCAGCAGCGAGAGTCCTCACTAGAACCAGAAGATATGAGCACATCACCCCTATCCTATCTTCACTGCATTGGCTCCCTGTGAAATTTCGCATTGATTTTAAAATACTACTCTTGACATATAAGGCATTAAATGGTCTCGCGCCGCAGTATCTGAGCGAACTGCTAGTGTCTTACGATCCGCCACGCCTACTTCGGTCAAAGGATGCAGGCTGCTTATCAGTACCGCGTATTATGAAAACTACAGCTGGGGGCAGAGCTTTTTCTTACAAAGCCCCAAAATTATGGAATAGTCTTCCAAATAGTGTTCGGGACTCAGACACAGTCTCAGTGTTTAAGTCTAGGCTAAAAACCTATTTATTTAACCAAGCATTTTATAAATAGATTTGCCATAAGGTAAAGGAGCAGATCTGGGGGACTCATGGACGTAGAGTATTATGGTGAACTGGTATGTTTAGATGCTGTCTTCCTCAGTCTCATTTGATCACTCAGGTTTGTTGACGGTGAGGTGATTGTTTGCTTTACATCTCAGGGAGCCCTCATGTTTGTGTTTCCTTCTGGCTCTCCCTTTTAGTTATGCTGTCATAATTAGTCCTGCCGGAGTCCCTGCTTGCACTCTACAGTAAATATACATTCACGTTAGACATTGTGACTGTGACCATACCTAATTGCAATCTCTCCTCCTCTTCTCTTCCTCCCCCTCTTTCTCTTTCCTCTCTCCCCCTGTCTCCCCCTTTCACTCTTTCTCTCTCTCTCTCTGTCGAGCTACACATGTGGTTCCTGAGCTGCCAGTGATCCAGACTCCCTCTGCCCTTCGGACCTGTCTGATCCATCCTGGTGCCCGGTTTCTGGTTGGAGGTCTCATCGCATGGATGCCCCGTGTGTCTCTTTAGGATGCGTCTGGTGTCTGGGGATGATTCTCTATACTTAGAAGATGGTTCTGGCCTCGACTGGTGTGGTCAGCTGTTTCTCTGAGGACTTGACAATTCGATAGTTCAGGACTGGAACTTTCTACAAGTCTATCTGAGTCTCGAATAACTACTGGACTCCATTTTACATCAAGTATTATAACATCAATTAACATCAACTATTATAGCTGAACCTAACACTTAACACTATATAAATGCAGATCATTTCCTGCTATCTGTTTCACCCAGATGAGGATGGGTTCCCTGTCGAGTCTGGTTCCTCTCAAGGTTTCTTCCTATTACCGTCTCAGGGAGTTTTTCCTTGCCACTGTCGCCCTCGGGCTTGCTCGCCAGGGAATATCTGAACATTTTGATTCATACACATTCACATTCCATACAAACTTAAATAATTCTTTTGATTGTGTAAAGCTGTTTTGAGACAATGTCAATTGTTAAAAGCGCTATACAAATAAAATTGAATTGAATTGAATTGAATTGAATTAATCACCTTGAGACAGTCCATCATGGTTGGTAGGATTCAACATCTCATGAATCATTTCTGCTTTGATATCTTTGATTCCTAGTAATTCTGTTGCTGCCTCCACGACTGTTTTAATTCTATCGCTTTTCCTCTGTTGCTGCATTGCTACATTCACAATCTTGCATATGAAAGCTACAAAGTTGGTTTTATCCACAGTCAGTGTATCCTCCTTTATATTTTTAACCCATGGGTTTATTTCTGGTTGTTGTTGACTTATTGCGCAAGTTGGGATTTCTGTTGATTTTCTTCTTACTGACTGATTTGGGTTAGCCACCATTGTATCCCTGCTTCTGGCAAGTTCACTTTCCTTTACTTTTTTAGCTGCATCCACATATGAGACTTCGTTGTATATTTTATATTTCTGTATCTCTCTAGTCTGCCTTTGAACTGGGCACCCTCCAAACGCAGCACTATGTTCACCACCACAGTTACAGCATTTGATTTTTGCATCTTTAGCACATTTACCGTATTCATGCTCCCCTCCGCATCTAGCACATCTTTGTCTTCCTTTGCATTGCCCTGCAGTGTGTCCTATTCTTTGGCATTTGAAACATCGCAGTGGGGCTGGAATGTATTCCCTTACGTCATAACTCAGATATCCCATTCTGATTTTCTTAGGCATACTCTTTTCAAATTCTAGAAGTACTGATAAACTTTCAATTTTCACCCCATTTCTGTTCATTTGTAATCTTGTAGCCTTTAACACCTTTCCTCCTTTCACTTCTTCCATTATTTCATCCATTTTCATTGTTAGTGGCACATCATATATTACACCTCTCATCTTAGCTGCGTTTCCTGGGATATGTGCATTAATTCTTTCTCCATTCAATGTTTCAGCCCGTAGAAATTTCTCTCTTTGCAGTTTATCTTTAGCAAAAATCAAGAGTCTCCTGTTACTTAAGAATTTAGCAAACTTTATTTTGCCCATTTCTTTTTCTATAGCTTTTGTCAGTTTTAGTGGATGAAAATGTACTTCTTTTTTGAAAGTTATCACCACTTTCCATTCGGCTTGTTCGTCCTCATCCTTACCATTTTTCTTAGTAGCCCTTTTCTTATTCATATCACCCATCTCTAATCCTATAGTAGAGCTTTCTGAGCTAGTACTCCTATTTTTTCTTTTCCTCATAACATCCTGCCAAGCCATATCATCACTTTCACCGACCGAACTTTCACCCATGATGATTACATCCACGGTACAGCTGTTGCTATACCCGCCAATCCTTTCAATCCTCAAGCAACCAACCTTAAACCTTAGCCTCCAGAGTCTTCGCTCTTCTTCCAAATCCTCGACCCTCCCTCCGTCTTTCTCGCGCGCCTCCGTCCCAGCGCCACACCTGGCTGTTCTTGCTGCACCTTTTTATACTCTCCCAACTACACCCAATAATCAATCTCAGGTGCATAACCTGAAATCTGGAAGGAAGTGCAAAACTCCGTCTCACCACATAAGCAAATCATATGTCATGAATGAAAATGTCATTTTTTCAAGATCTCTTTTGAATTAAAACTGTTTACCATGTGGGTTGTTTAGCATTCCAACACCCTGAATGTAAAACAACTTTGTCCCTGCATATAAGATATATAGCTACACTATATTTCCAAAATTATTCAATGAAACATTCAATGGCATGCACACCGCTTCTACAAACATTTGTGAAAGAATGGGTCGCTCTCAGGAGCTCAGTGAATTCCAGTGTGGTACCGTGATAGGATGCCACCTGTGCAATAAGTCCAGTTGTGAAATTTTCTCACTACTAAATATTCCGCAGTCAACTGTTAGTGGTATTATAACAAAGTAGAAGGTCACCTAAAATCAAAGGGTTGGGTCAGCAGATGTTTGCCACTGTTGCCCTTGGCTTGCTCATCAGGGACGATCGGATCATTTTGATTCCTACACATTTTTCACATTTCATACAAATTTCAAAAATTTTTAAATAAATAACTACACAGACCTCCAAACTTCATGTGGCCTTCAGATTAGCTTAAGAACAGTGCGTAGAGTATTACATCAAGTGCAATGCAAAGCATTGGATGCAATGGTGTAAAGCAAGCCACCACTGGACACTCGAGCAGTGTAAAGTTTGGTGGTGGTGTCTGACCTCACAAATGTACTTCTGGAAGAATGGTAAAAAATAAAGGCCCATAAACACACTTGTAAACCTTGTAGAAAGCCTTCCCAGATGAGTAGAAACTGTTGTAGCTGCAAAGGGTGGGCCAACATGATATTAAACCCTATGGAGTAAAAATTGGATGTTACTTACAGTATGCATGTCCTAAAGTTTTATATGTTCATATGATTTTAGTAAGAAGCTGTATATTCCTATATATTTTAATGATTCATTTAGATGCACATTTATAAAACTATGCTAATCATAAAAATGGTTTTATATATATCTATATGACCAAATATCCTCAAATGTAGTCTGAAGGTGCAATATTAACACTCTGGGTGTAAATTCTATAATGGGGATTTTGCTGTGTGCACCTGAAGCTTATGCCTTTTCCCGCAAGTTCTTCCTCAAGATACACCCATTTCTTATCTAAGATACACAGTGACAGAACATTATACACCCACTAAAAACCTAAAATTAATACACACATTAATCAAATGCACTCACACCAATGCAAAAGTAATTAATAAAATTGTATTATACCACCCCGCCTAGTGCCCGAAGTCTCCTGGGATAGGCTCCAGGTCCCCCGCGACCCTGAACACAGGATTAAGCGGTATAGAAAATGAATGAATGAATGAATGTATTATACCACAGTGCTATTGAATTCTTAAATCTGATTGGTTAGAAGGTGTTGATAAATTTTCCCATGGACAGCATTGCCAGTTGCAAGGCAAACAATAAATTTATATTAACCTGTTTGTTTATTGTTGAGCTTATTCACAGGGGTTTCCATACTCCTAGATATAGTCTCAGGCATCAGTGCTTTACAACAGTCAATAGGTGTTCTGATTCAATTCATAAATTTGCCATGGAATTTTATTTTGGGTTAAAAAAAAAAAAAAAAAAAAAAAAAAAAAAAAAAAAAATATATATATATATATATATATATATATATATATATATATATATATGCACTTGGTGGCATCTATGTATAAAGTGCATAGAAAAGTACAGTAAAAGCACAAATATTACAAAATGCAGTGCAAAGCCCAAAAACATACACATGTGGAAGCACATTTAAAAAGAAAAATGCTGCAAAACCAAAAACACAAAAAAATTAATTTAAATGTATTCTGGAATAAAGATAAGCCTGGTTAAAGTGAAGCCTTTAGTTGTCACATATACTTTACTGCACAGTGAAATTCTTTCTTCACATATCCCAGTGTAACTGGGTCAGAGCACATATTCAGCCACAATACGGCACACCTGGAGCAGATAGGGTTAAGAGCCTTGATCAAGGACCCAACAACAGCAACCTGTCTGAGCTGGGGCTCGAGCCACCAACCTTCCAATCAGTAACTCAGAACCTTAACACAATAAGCCACTACTGCCTCAGTTATACTCAGAGGTGTCAAGTAACGAAGTACAAATACTTCGTTACCTTACTTAAGTAGAAATTTTGGGTATCTATACTTTACTGGAGTAATTATTTTTCAGCCGACTTTTTACTTCTACTCCTTACATTTTTAAGCAATTATCTGTACTTTCTACTCCTTACTTTTTAAAAAATAGCCTCGTTACTCTATTTTTGTGATCAGAACGCGCAACCCCTCCGGTCACATGATAAGAACGCGCACAACGCCCCCCGTCACGTGATCAGAACGCGCACAACGCCCCTCCCCCGTCACATGATCAGAACGCGCACAACGCCCCCCCCTTATCTTTATCTCATAATTATGACTTACTATCTCATAATTATGACTTAATATCTCATAATTATGACATCCTTATCTCATAATTATGACTTACTATCTCATAAATATGACTTACTAACTCATAATTATGAGATAATATCTCATAATTATGACATCCTGATCTCATAATTATGACTTAATATCTCATAATTATGACATCCTTATCTCATAATTATGACTATCTCATAAATATGACTTACTAACTCATAATTATGAGATAATATCTCATAATTATGACATCCTGATCTCATAATTATGACTTAATATCTCATAATTATGACTTATCACATATAATTATTAGGGTTCTGAGAAGACAGGGACAATGGAGCAAATATTGCTAAATTTAATTAGCTTTTATTTCTTGGATTGAGATACTGGGAGATATTAATGTCATTGAGTAATTTGGATGCTATTATCATTAGTATGTCAACACTGCGCAGGTATCTAAAGTGCTTAGGACTGTTCAGAAGGAAAGCACCTTCTATCCTTCTCGAAGTGGCTCTTCCTTCAGGAGAAGCTAAACCTGTAACATTGCGGCTCTTACGAGGGGCAGAACCACGCATAAATACTCTGCAATAGTCTGAATGGGCAGATCTGTAGAAAAGAAAGGCAGACAGACAAAGTGTGATGTTCAGAGACAGAGGCAAAGCCCCAGCCTGTGACGCCGGTGAGAGCGAGAGAGAAAGAGGGAGCGCGCGGCCCGCATCAGTCCAGCGCGCGCACTCACGTTAAATACAGGATGAAAGTACAAAAAGACACAACCCCCCCCCCCTCTCTCTCTCTTATAAATCCTCGGTAAGGGCGAACACTCCGAGAGGATCTAAAGTTTATTTTTAGTTTCCCGAGCACCGTCCGTTCTCGCGTAGCCGGCGGAGCTCCGGTCATTTTGCGTTTTCAGTTTTAATTTTGTTTCCTTTTAAGTTCCTAATTAATAATCCCCCCCCCCCCGCCCGCTATTTCCAGAACGGAAAGGTCTTCCCGTGCGTATCATAATCACTCTCATAACAACTCCTATTTCACTGACCCCCTCTAAAGCCCTGCGTTAGGACTCTTATACACATCATAACACATCGTGGTGCAGCTCTCCATAACCGCCCCACGTAACAAAACCAATATGGAGCGCTTCATAAATACAAAATCATGCATATGAAATGCATCCAAGCTGGCTTTGTGGTATCTCAGATAACTATCTGGCACCTGCTTAAAATTCTGGTTCCTCGCTTCCTCGCAAAAGGATGCAGTAACTTCCGTTTCCGGTGTCATGCGCTAAAATGCCCCCTGCCACAAACTGCCTCCCCTTATCTCATAATTATGAGATAGTAGGTCATAATTATGAGATAAAGATGTCATAATTATGAGATAAGGATGTCATAATTATGAGATAGTAAGTCATAATTATGAGATAAGGATGTCATAATTATGAGATATTAAGTCATAATTATGAGATAAGGATGTCATAATTATGAGATATTAAGTCATAATTATGAGATAGTAAGTCATAATTATGAGATATTAAGTCATAATTATGAGTTAGTAAGTCATAATTATGAGATCAGGATGTCATAATTATGAGATATTAAGTCATAATTATGACATAAGTCCCGTGATTTTTTTTTTTGTGTGAATGCAATGCGCTTCCGTAGTTTTGAAACCAGTACTTTTAAACTTTTACTTAAGTAAAAAGCTTGGGTTGATACTTCAACTTCTAAAGAAGTATTATTGAACCCTAGTATCTATACTTCTACTCAAGTAATGAATGTGAATACTTTTGACACCACTGGTTATACTGTATATAATCTATATTTATAACTATAATTAAATTAATTGTTGCCTATATTTACTAGATGACTTATTTATTTCCATGATAATAATACACAAAACAATGGTTGTAATTAGTGATGTTACTATGACACAGAAGCTCAGAAGCTTGTATCGAGCAGAAGGGGGCGTATCCAAATAAAGCCTCGCGTTGAGGTGTGTCAGTTCCCTGAGAGTCATGTGATCAAACGAATTCACTCTTCAGTTAATTTTCAAAGATTCAGAGATGTTGAATATGTTCATAAACATTTACTTGAACAGTGCTGCTACATGTATATATTAATTGTGCTGTTTGCAATGTTACGATGTAGCTGCTACACAAAATTTGTCCACAATATAGCAGTACAATAAGCGTTTGAGTGAAGCTTCATGAATGAACCTTATGGGTGAAACTATTGGCTGGGAAGCCTCGACACCTATATGAGGGTTCACTTGGCCATCACTAGTTATAATAACTGCAAAACAAACAATTCATTTTGTTCATTTACCTCTTGTAAACATTAATGTCTCATTCATTGGTACTTCCTGGTTTATCAATCAGCTAGGTCAAATTAAGCACAACACTTCTACAGTACTTGAGCAATCTTTTCTGTATAGTTTCTCTTTTGCATGTGCTTTGACTTTTGAATGTTTTTTCAGTATTATTCTTTTTGCATGTCGGTTGACTTTTTTGTTTAGGGTTTTGACGTGTTTAACTTTTTGCATATGCTTTGACATTGTATGCGTTTTAGGATTTGCAGCACGTTTCTGTAATTTTTGTGCTTTCACCTATGTGATTTGTCCCTATACTGGCCACTATAGGGAACAGTAACTCCAATTTATGTTGGGATTATGTTCTTATTACAGAATTCATCAAGTCAAATCATGTAAAATTTATTTAAAGCACATTTAAAACAATTAAAAGAAACTTTTTTAATTTAAATTTTGATAAAGATGATCATAGTTCTGAACCACATAAAGTAAAAACAATAAGAGTTTTATTCCACAAATTCTGTAGGAGTAGTCAGACTTGCACAAAAAAAATTAAATAAAAAGAAATCTAAGGACAGTACAACATTCAAAAGGTAAAGCATTCACTGAAATGCAATTTTGATATTTTGACTTTTATTATTTCACTTTGAATATTTTATATCATTCATTTAAAATCACGTGTCGTGTTATGTACTATTGTGCTACCAGAGTGCTGCGTGCAGAAGCGTCAGGGTTTCTGGAGGGTTGACCTGAAATTGGAAGAAGTGGATTTTCATTCTTCACTGTATGTCCAGTAGTGTTGTTGTTGGTGGTTTTGGATTTAGTGCATTTTTTCTTTATCTTATCCCCATAGCAGCAGAAAACTATAAGTGGTATAAAAAGCAACAGCAGCAGAGCCAACAGAGGATTCCGTTTATCTGTATAGAGGAAAGCACTTTTAGTTAGACAGCAGCAGCAGCAAAAAAAAAAAAAGATGATTATTGATAAACTACTGAGATTTTTTTGCATTTGGATTTGTAACCGTCACAAACATAATATTAATAATTTACTATAAAACACAAAGTAACAAATAAAATGACAAAGCTTGCTTAATTAGAAAAAAATGTCACAATTAGCACCCTGAAGTTAACTATTTTCCATTAACAGAGGAGAAATGGGCAGAAAAGTATGTTTTAATTAAATAATTTTTTTTTTAATTTAATTTGTTTGATGGCTGGCAAATATTCATACATTTCTAAAAATTCTAAATTCTGGCACAGAAATATTTTAGTTGCGAGAACTTACAGATAAAGTTTGGTGTAATGACCTTGACCATGCGATCTTCACGATCAAAAAGTGTGTAGTTGCCCATATCAGTCACATCAACGTTGAGCACCTGGATATCGCTGCTAGTCACCTGGATCCGTTCGGAAAAGTGATTTAAGTTGCCCACAGGTAAGCCGTGTTCCACCAGAGTGATATTTAAGTCTTGGTTGGTGAACTGCAGTGTCACGTCATCTTTTGCAAGGCCATCCAGAAAAATGCTGAGAGTCTTACCAACTATACAATCCTGAATATGGTTTGCACCTTTTAAGATAATCACAAAAGGTAGTATTAAAGTTCATACAAAACAAACAATGAAAAAAATGTAAATAAAAATGTACAAAGCATAGGAAGTCACTTACAGACAACATCCAGTTTATAAATAGAAGACTCTTTGTTCTTGTAGTTCCACCGTGTGTAGGTTCCTTCATCATAAAATGTTACAGGACGAATTATATAATCCCTTTCATAACCTGATCCTTTAACATATTTCCTTGTGTTCAGTTCACAGCTGGGCCAGAGAACAGATTGCACATTATTCACTGAGCTAAACTCCAGCTTCTTAAACCAAATCGGTAGATTAATACTCAACTCCTCTCCATGCTTCAATTTCAATTGGGTGGTTTGAAGTTCACAGCCTAAGAAGAGGGGAAACATATACAAAATAAAATTAAAGACATGAAGCCTTAGTATGTACAGTGTGTTAAAAGGCATGTCATTTTAGTCTTCTTTGTATTTAGGTGCAATATAAGAATTAATTAATTAATTAATTCATTCAATCTTTCAATCTATCTATCCATCGATCTATCTATTGTACAGTGCTAATTTTTTCTATGAGATCCCCAGCTTATAAAACTATTTTAGTTATTGTTTCATACAACTTTAAAGTCTTTTAAACTTTAAAAATGGGTTTAAAAGACCCATGCTTTACAGCAATAACTATATAGAATACATTAACAATAAGTCTTGGAAAGGATCAGGACACATTGGACTGCTTCTTCTGTGATGCCCATACTCTTTAGTTAAACCCATGGCAAAATCACATGAATTATTTTTTCAAAATATTTCCCAGCCAAATTCTTAATCTAAGGTTTTCTGTTCATCACTACTGGTCTATACATTTTCTTGACACAAACACATATTATGAACATTACTGTATTAAGTGACCACAGTAAGCCTCACAGCTCGATGTTTATTATGACAAACTAGTTGACTTCTGATGTAAAAAAAAAAAATCTATCACCATGTTTTATAAACTATACTTTCCAGTTTCAATGGAATTTTAATTAATATTTCTTTATTGTTAGTTGAAATTGTAGCTGATAGCTTACTTACCAAGCTTTATATTTGAGGTACAATTATATAGTATATGTATAATTCTGACTTGGTCTCTAAGACAATATTTAATATGCATACAAATTCATTTACTGATGTCTTAACATTTTCATTAATATAGTAAGAGCTTCAGCAACTCACCACCTAAGTTCAGAGTCAGGATCATGACTGTATTATTTTCACCGTCACTGAGTGTGTATTTCCCCACATCTGAACGATCAACAATAAAAACTTTGATGTTTTTGGTAGTTACTTGTATTCGTCCCCAATACCCAGGTATTTGGTTGTCCATCGGCAAGCCATGCTTCACCAGAGTGTGGTTGAAATCTTTGCTGGAGAACTGTAGTGTAACATCATTCTTCAAAAGTCCGTCCAGGGAAATGCTAAGATTTTTGTCAGGCATACAACCCTGGATAAGTCTTTTAGCTATGAAAACAATTAAGAGATGCACTGTTAGACTAAGATGACAAGTTTTAATCAAGGAAGCGGTTTTAGAAAAACTTAAACAAAGATCCAGATAGAGGGAAAATAAATGTAAGGAGTGAATACAAGAGAAAAACTTACAGGTAATCTTCACTAAATGGACTGTTTTTACTTTGTCCCAGAAGTCCCACTCTGTGTAGTTTCCCTGGTCAATAAATGTGACAGACTTAATTATGAAGCGTTTTTCTTCTCCTGATTTTACCACTTCTCCCCTTTTGGCTTGGTTACGTCCGGACCAGATAATAATCGACTGCAGATTATTTGTCGACGTAAACTCTAATTTCTCTGTCACACTTGACAACATGATGCCAAGTTGCTGGCCATATGTCACTTCTAGATGATTTATTGTAATAAGAGGCTCTAAGAACACAGAAAATAAACAATAATTGAACTTGCATTGCAGATATAATGATGCTCATCACTTCTTAAATGGAAAATCCACCCTGAATGACATGGATATTAATCTTTATGAATAACTTTTATATCTCATCAACTCACTCATCACCTACTGTATACCAATTTATCCTGTGCACAGGGTCTGCGGGGGACAGGAGACTACCCCAGGAGTCTTAGAGCATGAGATGGGGTGTCAGTCCATCGCAGAGCAAACACATACACACTCATTTAATTCAATTTTATTTTTATCTGTATAACGTTTTTAACAATTAACATTGTTGCAAAGCAGCTTCAAAAGAATTATTTAAGTTTGTATGAAATCTTAATGTGTGTGAATCAAAATGATAAGATTTGATTAAGAACCAGACTTAATAGGGAACCCATCCTCACTTGGATGATAAGATTTAAAAACTAGGGTCAATTTGGGAACACCAATTAACCTAATCTGCATGTCTTTTGACTGTGGGAGGAAACTGGGGCATCCAAGGGAAACCCACCAAGCACAGAAAAAATATGCAAACTCCACGCACACAGACCTGAGGTGGGAATCAAACCTAGACTCTGGAGGTGCAAGGCGATAGTGCTAACTAACTAAGCAACTGTGCCACTTACCATCATACCTAATGTTTTTATTTATCTTTTCTGCCACCAAAGATTCATTTTGTGATGTAATTCCATGTTTAACTTAATATTTTCAAATGTCTTTCTTCAATATGTTCATCCATTTTGTTTTCTGACAGTTTCCCACATTACCCATAACTCCTTCATTATCTATCTAAAGCAACTGATGCAGCAGCACTTTAATCTTTCAGTGTGTACAGCTAATACCTATTCAGCTCTGTACTCTGCATAAACAAACCAGGTTTACTTTCCCACCAGTACCACCATCAAACTGAGCTAAGTGTCCTCAGCTATGTAACTGAGCAGGATTCAGTTACACAGCTACAGTACATAGAAGTCTGGAACCTTAAGTCCAGCATTTGCTGTCTTCACTACTTCTACTCCAGATTTCCTATAAATATGATATTGAAAATGGTGGGAAATTTTTTACTTTTTTTTTTTTTTTTTGGAGCAGTTAAAAGTAAAATTTTATCACAAGCACATCAGAAATATATGAATATATACATAATATACTACCTTTAATAAAAAACTGGAACAATGTCAATGAACAATATGTGTTTTTTTTTATACATGTACTTATTAAAGAAAAAAAACAAGTAGTACTACTTTCAAGAGTTGTTCACATAACTTGTACTTATACTACACTATGATTCATGCATTCTTTCAGAGGAATTCTTGTGAATCTGTGTGAGTGAAAAAAAAAATTCTTACCAGTTAGAAAATGAGCAGTCATAAAATTACTAGCTAAAAGTAAAATCCAAACCTCCCACATGTTCATTGGAAAACCTATTACACCATGAGAAAGGATGTACCAGTATGAGGTTGAGCTTTTCGTGCCCAAACCTGAAAGACAAAAGACAGCCCAAAGCATTTTACACAGCATGCTCACTGATACAGTATAAAATAATGATAATCATATCGCCATGTAAACATTTTTAAGGTAACAACTTTTATGATATACCTTTACACACCAGCTAGCAAAATTAAAGTTTTAGTGAAGTTCTAAAGTTGCTTTGTATAAAGGAAAAATATGTTACATTTCTGGTACATTGAATACTAATGAGGACATGCAGGGAAAAAAACATTTACATAACGTGTAGTTCAACTGAAAACAGTCTACACCCACATGCAATATGCAAATGAACAGAGTAATGGAACTTTTTTCTTTTTAACAGCACAAACTTTCTGGTAGCTGTAGTCTAAAGCAACTGCAAACTATAACATTAAGACTGGCTTGCCATCTGATCACAACAACCTCGATAGTTCACTGTTTGCACCACCGCTCTAACAAGACATAGGCCTACAGTATAATTTGAACTCTTAAAATTTTTACTTACTTGAGATTTTGTCCTTCTAGTGTAGAAGCAGGAAATGTGTTTCTTTTCTAACTAAGACATCTGTAATACGTAAATTGATGGCTACCGACAAGAAAACATTCCAAAGTATCAGGTTGTCATGCACAGACCTGTCTACTTTCACTGGAAGACTTATCAAACCGGCTAAATAGGACGTAACATGCCAATGTGTAATCAAGGCAGAGATACACCCTGGGTGAGGTCTGACACGTACACATACACACAATTTGTGTTTGGATTATACCAGCAACACCTGACGCAGTACATAAAACAGGCTGGCAGAGAGTCTCTATGACCTACAGTAATAATAAATTGTTCTCAATAAATACAGTAATTTTTTTAAACGGATCTATCATACACTTAATAAGTCTGACACCTTAATACATTTGTTTCACTATTAACTATACACTATGCACAATTCATCATTCCAGAATAGAGAACAAATAAAACATTCCTCAGTGAAAGTTAATAAAAATTCCTCCACTGTGAGGTAAAAGACTGATAAAGTCATAAAAGAAATGATTACTTCAGGTTATTGTTACTAAAGATCGATCTACCAGTTATTGAATAATGGGGGTACTTAGAATTGCTCACATTTTTGTTAAATAAACAACAGGTATATGGATGTTTATCTGAGGTTGTATTTATCTAATACTGAGACCTGGTATGAGCAGATGATTTTTAAGATTTTGACTGGAGGTTAACAAACATAAGTGTTTCATTTCATTCATAATATTATAAAGAGATAAACATGCATACTCTTATCTTTTGTCCATTTTTCCTCTTTCTTCTTACCTCTTTTTCCTGAACTGGTCAACTTTGATCATTTAATATATATCTTATGACGTGTCGAGCATCAGAACAGTACATATCCTTCAACTTGATCAACTGTTAAAACTAAAAGAATTCACCTTGGTGTGTGTGTGGACTGGTTTTATATTATTTTGAACAATTTCATAAATTGCAAAACAAATGCAAAAATTAGCCTGTGAAACTATATAGTATAGTATTTATTAACAGTATTACAGTATGCATTAACTGTGGTTTATTTGAGATTAAATATTAATGGGAATTTTTTAAATTGCATTGCTGTACAAAGTCTGACTTACAGTACTGCCGATAATCTGAACACAGCTCTCACTTTGGGCATAAAGGGATTGGATGGCCCTGAGAAGTGACCCCCTCACCCCATACTCCCGCAGTACCTCCCACAGAAAATCCCGAGGGACCCAATCATATGCTTTCTCCAAATCCATAAAACATATGTAGACTGGATGGGCGTGTTCCCAAGCCCCCTCCAGGATTCCGTGAGAAAATCAAGAGTAGAGCTGCTACTTCTTTACATGGAAAGGAGTCAGTTGAGGTGGTTTGGGCATTTAGTAAGGATGTCACCAGGGCGCCTCCCTAGGGAGGTGTTCTTGGCACATCCAGCTGGTAGGAGACCACGGGGCAGACCAAGGACTAGATTGAGACATTATATCTCCACACTGGCCTGGGAATGCCTCGGGATTCCCCAGTCAGAGTTAGCGGAGGTGGCTGGGGAAAGGGAAGTTTGGGGTTCCTTGCTGGCCAACTTTAGATAAGCAGTTGAAGATGGATGGATGGCTGCCCATGTGTACAGTCGGTTCTGATATTGCCTTTCCACATGGGCCAAGGTGCTCACCTTTGACACAGTTCCCAGGAAGGACAATGCTGGAGCTCCCCCTTGTGCTGTATGTAGGAAACCTAAGGTGTTACTGTACTGTACATGTGATGCTTAATTGAAATGGGTGTCTCTTAAAATTCCTTTTTTTTTTTTTTTTAAACCTAGGAATCTATATCACACAGCTTTGTTATTCATTGATTGACACTGCAATGAAGGTTAGACTGCATGGACAATACTCTATGGTATTCCATAATAAATAATACATAATACCATGCGCTACAATAAGTGCTACAATGCTATCTCTCCCAAGCAATCATTTCAGAGCTCCTTTCAGATTAATGATCATAAATTCTACAACTCATTAGACTAGACTAACATACCATGATTCTTAAACCAGGTATTAGTACTTATGGCAGTGTGGACAGGTGCCCATCCTGCTGGAATATTAAATATGCATCTCCTTAAAGCTGTTCAGCAGAGGAAGGCATGAAGTGCTCTAAAACCTCCTGGTGGACCGCTGTGCTGACCTTGGACTTGATAAAACAGTGGACCAGCTGTGGACCAGTCAGTGGACCATCCATATCAGCAGATGATATGGCTCCCCAAACCACCACTGGCCGGCCAAACTTTAAACTGGCCTCAGGCAGGTATTCTGTGCCTCTCCTCTCTTATACCAGACTCTGGGACCTTGATTTACAAATAAAATGTAAAGTTTGCTTTCATCTAAAAAGAGGAATATGGCCCACTGAGCAACAATCCAGATCCTTTGGGTACTGTGGGTTATATTCACTGACGTTTTATTTATCATGTCATTCAATTCAATTCAATTCAATTCAATTCAATTTTATTTATATAGCGCTTTTAACAATGGTCATTGTCTCAAAGCAGCTTCACAAAAATTAAAGAAATTTAACAAAAAAAAAAAAAAAAAAAATTATATATATATTATATATAAAATAATTATATATAAAATAATAAATAAATAAATAAAATTATAATAGAAAATAAATAAATAAAAACAAATAATAATAATAATTATAGAAAAGAAAATAATTGGAAGTGTGGATGTGTGAGAAAAATGTGCAGATAATAATGAGACGAATGAATTAAATTTCTCTGATGAGCAAGCCAAGGGTGACGGCGACGGTGGCAAGGAAAAACTCCCTGAGATGGCATTAGGAAGAAACCTTGAGAGGAACCAGACTCAACAGGGAACCCATCCTCATTTGGGCGATAACAGATAGAAATTATATAACATCTTGTGTGTTGTGCAGGTGAAAATTCAATATGACAGAAATTATTTAAATTGACATGAAGACCAGTTCAGCATAGGGACGAGTCAGTAGGTGCAGAGGGCAGATGAGGTCTGGATCACTGGAAGCACAGGAGCAGCATGTGTAGCTCCAACCATCATAAAGCTGAATCCAGCTGGAGCTGGTCCTTCTCTGGATGCCTCAGGAACCTTGCAGGGTCGGCCTTTGTCTACTGAAGCTGGCAAAATCTCCCGATGCCTCGGGATGGGTAGAGAAATACAGAACAGATGGGGAGAATTAGCGTAGTTGCCATTCGGTATAGGTGTACTGGAGTATGAGTACTGGGATGAGTTATGTGTATGCCAGATTAAAAAGATGCGTCTTGAGTCTACTTTTGAACTGAGAAACCGTGTCTGCTCCCCGAACACTGTCTGGAAGGATATTCCAAAGCTTTGGGGCTAAATATGAAAAAGCCCTACCCCCTTTTGTAGATTTTGAAATTCTGGGAACTACCAGAAGTCCGGAGTTTTGTGATCTTAAGGCGCGTGGTGGATTGTAGCGTATCAGAAGACTGGTTAGGTATGTGGGAGCTAAACCATTTAAGGCCTTGTATGTAAGTAATACTATTTTGTAATTTATTCTAAACTGAACAGGTAGCCAGTGCAGGGATGATAATATTGGGGTTATATGATCATATTTTCTGGATCTAGTGAGAACCCTGGCAGCTGCATTTTGGATTAACTGAAGCTTGTTTATTGAGGATGCAGGACAACCACCTAGTAATGCATTACAATAGTCCAGTCTGGAGGTCATGAATGCATGAACTAGTTTTTCTGCATCAGATACGGATAAGATGTTCCTAAGTTTAGCAATATTTCGAAGATGGAAAAAGGCTGTTTTTGTGATATTTGAAATGTGATTTTCAAAAGACAAGTTACTGTCTAATATTACTCCCAGATCTTTTACTGCTGAGCTGGTAATAACAGTACATCCTTCTAAGCGCAAGCTGAATTGTGAAAGCTGTTGTGTGCTGGTTTTTGGGCCAATAAGTAATATCTCTGTCTTATCTGAATTTAATAAAAGAAAGTTATTGGTCATCCAATCTTTTATGTCCTGGACACACTCAGTTAATCTAGATAACTTAGGTATTTCGTCTGGTTTAGTTGAGATATATAATTGGGTATCATCAGCATAACAATGGAAACTAATCCCATGTCTTCTAATGATGTTACCCAAGGGAAGCATGTATATTGAGATTCCTGAGATAGATCCTCCCGCACAACAGGTCATTGAACTTGTCTTATAAAGTCAGTTTTGGTTATTTTAAGATCCAAGTAACATGCTTTTTTCAGACACAACCCCTTGATATAAAACATTAAACTATATTTGTTGATGAAATACTAACTACAGTACTTGAATATTTAAGGGTCTGAACCCAAGGTTTAAGATCTAAACCTGCTGAATTGCGAATGATCTGATTTATGCTGTAAAAAAAAAAAAAAAAAAGCTGAATGAAATCCTGCAAAGTGCATAAACTTAATACAGTGGAACCTTGGATTTTAAATAACTTTGTCTGCAAGCATATTGCAAGACAAGTTAAATTTTAAACTGAATTTTAACTTGATAAATGAGGTCTTGACATTTGAGTACATTCAGTATGTGTTTTATCTGCTGAGCATCAAGTGATCACTCCTACTGAGCTACAGGTTCTTCTCTCTCGTGAGTGCTGCAGGATTGTGGGTATTCGCTGAACCTTTGAAAGATATCAACTTTACGGAACTAATTTCAGTCAGAGTGACTGCAGAAGCTTCCTGAAAGTCTCAGCTGAATTTTGGAAAGTGTCTTTTCATGGAAAGAGGGTTATGGAATTTGGCTCCATTCTGGTGGACAAATTCACGATCAGCAGAAAAACTTAGAAATCGCAGCACCTATGGTAATGTACTTGTATGCGCTTCCATTTTGATTGAAAACAAACTTTAAATTTGTAAACCAATGAATATGTACTTTTATAAAATAATTCAAGTTTAATTCTACAATTGTCCATCGGTTTATGCAGTGTTTTAGAAGAATAAAATAAAATGTCTGAACGTTTAAAAAATGTACATAAATATATAAACCACAACCAATCAAAGAGTGTCTAATCATAAGGAGAAACAAGAGAAACTTTTGCCCAATAATAAAAAGTCAGCCCATTGTCCACCTATAAATTCATGTCTATCAAAATCATTACTAGAGCAGCTTCATATGTTTTTGTTATTTCACTGCTCCATCATGTCTGTCACTCACTGTATGGAGAAACACATCTTTGGACATGCACACATCCACTCAGTCAACACAGATTCAAAATCCCTGTTCCTTATGGATAGAAGGCCCAAGTTAACACAAGCCACATAATTTCTTTAAATTTAAGGTCTGTCATTCTTCTTTTCTTTTCCTCTCCATCTCCCTTAGCTGTTTCTCCAGCGCCTTTACTTTTTGCTCCAGGTGGGTAGTGGCATCTCCACCCCAAAACGAAGGTCCAACTCCCAGCAGGATGCAAGCAAAAACCAGGCCTGCTAGTCGCATCGCTGTGGTTTCCGCACTGGCTTCACCATCACTCACAATCAGCCAGAATGCAGCAATGGCAAAGAAAACTTTTAGTAAAAACAAGGTTCGTCTAAAAACACCAGTCAACAAATAAACTGCCAAGGACAGCAGCCAGTATGCAAGCACAGCCAGCAAAGCCCACTGAGCCACGAAGACCACACCTTCAGGGGTAATGCGTTTTTCAGACATCTTCACTGGACAAAAAAAAGAAAAAAAGAAAAAAAAGGGGAAAAAAAAAGGTAAAATCACTTTTCACAAGATGAGGCTGTGTCTATAAAAGTAATCAGTTTTTAGTTACTCCTCAATTAAAATACTAACGGAATGAGTGCACGATCAGCTAATTATTATTAAATATACACAATTCAAATATATACAATTTATTTAATGTTAATTTACTTTTCACATTTCAAATTATCTGAAATTTCTTATTGATACAAACAGTAATAATACAAATTTTATGTTAAACTCACAATCAAGAAGATCTTCGATGTATGCCGCAACTACATTTAGAGCATGAGCTGTGGCCTGTGATGTCACTTTTACAGCATCTCCCATGGTCTGTTTAAAGCAGTGAAGACAATATTACATACAGTACACTCTGGCTCTCAAATATGCCCTGATATCATTAGGTTTAGACTTGCGTACAGTAAGAAAACAACTGAGCCAAACAACTTGCAAGCAAGTTCAGTTATCTGCAAATTGGTTTCGATTAAGTATATTCTGAAATTATATAAAAGTTGTATAATATATTGGTCAGATCATTTCCCTGAATTGAAAACTCAATAAAAAGAAATCATAAAAAAAAAGTCATAATGTGAACCTAAAACACTTACTACACACCATAGTTCAATTTGACTGAAATGGTCGGTCATAAAAATAGAGATCAATTTATTAGGTACCTTATACATATATACACATGAGCACCTTTAACAGTTAATCCTACTATAGATGCTCGCTGTCCGATGTATTATGAACGCCTATACATTCATGCAATCTTATAATTAGTCAAGGATATGATTTATCACCAAATTATCACCGTTTAAGGACATGGTGAGCAGAAAATCACTGCAAAGCCTACAACAAAAAAGCGATTAAAAAAAACATTAATCTAAGGCTACAGTGAACACAGACTCACTCAAACTGGGAACTGATGAAAAAGACAAGGTTAGGCTTATCATATATTCAATTGTTCAGTTTAAGTGAACTTGTGCTCATCAGATAATTCTGGATATATCTTGTTTTCGGCATATTTATTCTCAGCACATGCTCTAGAGTAAAATTCTAGACCTTCAAGATGAACCAACAATTTAGCCTGGGAGTGAGGAAGTGTTTAAAATGCTCAATGCTTATGGAATAAAATCACTGTCAAAAATATTCGTGCTTAAAAAAAAGATTTGTGTGTAATCTACGGCCACGACAGCGTACAGATACGAGATTTTGTGTGTTTGTTACAATACAACTCTGAAATATACGACTCTGACCGCTTACAGATATGAATCTCGTTGTTACAACTCCTCTGTTTCACGGACGAATTGTGAAATTACGGGTACGAATGCTGTGCGTGAAACCACTGTCAAAAATACGTCATCAAGATCACAGGCATTACTATCAGAGGGAAGATTAATCGATTCCACGATATGCGCATGAGCCCTTTAGCGGTTTAAACCACAGGCGCCAAAATGGCGGATCAGCAGCCAATAGCTTACTCATCGACTCATCGTCTCAGGTAAGTGCACAATTCCACCCAAATTTCTAAGGGTTAGTTATCACTAATTACAGAAAGGATTAATATTAATAAGATTGTTTAACTATAGTAAGTAAGCACTCAGAATCATGCGCATATCGTGGAATCGATTAATCTTCCCTCTGATAGTAATGCCTGTGATCTTGATGACGTATTTTTGACAGTGGTTTCACGCACAGCATTCGTACCCGTAATTTCACAATTCGTCCGTGAAACAGAGGAGTTGTAACAACGAGATTCGTATCTGTAAGCGGTCAGAGTCGTATATTTCAGAGTTGTATTGTAACAAACACACAAAATCTCGTATCTGTACGCTGTCGTGGCCGTAGACTACACACAAATCTTTTTTTACGCACGAATATTTTTGACAGTGATTTTATTCCATAATATGGAATAAAATCGATTACACACAAATCTTTTTTTACGCACGAATATTTTTGACAGTGATTTTATTCCATAAATGCTCCCATGTCTGTTACACCAAACGTCCACTGCCATGTCCATGTCGCTGTCTCATTAAAAAAAAATTAACACCCTAAAAATATCCGGACTGCAATAACTTGCTATACTAAGAGACGGATTGCAATCAGTAAGTATGGACCTGGCAGGTTTCCTTCACTATATAATATGAGTGCACACAATAAAGGGGGCAATTAATATAAATATGAACTGGGACTCGAGTGAAACTTAGTTTTACACGTCGGAATTTACACGTCGGAAGATATGCTCGTGAGGGCTCATGAGACTGGGTAGAGGAACGGAGAAACATTTGGCCTTCTTACCTTTAGTAGTGTGTCGACTGTTTGTTTACCTAACAGGGAAACCAGATAGGAGTGAGCATCATCAGCTAAGCTCCTAACAGCGGAGAACATGGTCGAGGCGGTTTCTGACACAGCACACACCCGCTGACAATTCAGTGTGAACAAAATCAACACCGCCGTGACCAAAACCTTCGCCATTTACAGCCTAAACTTCTCAAACAATTAACAAAGTTTAGAGTGTGTTTTTCCTTCTGTTATTATAAGCCTGAGTATATTCCCTGTAACTTCTAATAACTATCTAACATTCTCGTGGACAAAACCGGAAGTAATACAGTCGGCAATCGAGGAAACCGGAACTCCACAAGGCTCGGAAAAGTGAAGCGCTACAACGTTTGCTCAGTGTGGAAATGCGGCCAGAACTCTAATGTAATTCATTAAAAAGCCCTCGAAGCATCTAAGTCAACAGCAACACCGAAAACAAAATCTAACTTTGAGCCAGAAACCCCTTTGGTAGCCACGTATCACGCAGTCCAAGGCAGCATCCCAAACTGCTCCCTACCGCCCTACATAAGCGCACTACGTCAGGAATAAGGACATTTACAGTGACTAGTACACTTTATCTGCAATGTGGAGCAGTTTGGAATCTGGCCCCTGGTTTTACGGAATAAGAGGATGCAACATTGGCACCTATTTTGCTACTGGATTTTATATATGTTCTGTACATATATTATATTATATAGTATGATACGTATATTATATTAATATAATATTAATACTATGATATATATTGTATTAATATAATATTAATAACATTATTAATGTAAGAGTGCATCTCAAATTAGAATAGCACACAACTGTAGCACACAACCTGTTTGCCTTTTGAGCGTGTTAAGACCCACAAGACCCACAGTGTGTTAATCGCCGCCCGGGTGCACAACTTGGACACTTCACACAATATGACGTAATAGGGCTGATGTCAGTTTGAGCCCTAAATATTTGTCATGTCAACATTGTGTGTGCGCGCGCGCCTGTTTGAGACTGAAAGATGTGAGTGTGTGAATGTTAACATTTGGGATGTGTGTGTAGAATAGTGGGAATTTTATGTTAAAACTTCTAAAAAGCTGTGTGTGTGTACATGTATGAGTGAGAGATGAGTGTGTGAGTGTTAACATTTGTGAAGTGTGTGATGTACAGTATGAGTGTGTTTGTGTGTGTGTGTGTGTGTGTGAGAGAGAGAGCGTTAACCTTTGTGATGTGTACATGTGTAGAATAGGCTGCAGATGCTGGGGGAAAAACATCACATTATGATGTCACTGAACATACTGTACCACTCAATATAATGTCACTCAATATAAGGCCAAACAGAAAGTATTTAACCACTTTTCGGCGCAAGTTTAAGACATCATCACGGCTGACCTATTTGAGAGCCCTCTACAAAAACCCCTCTACAGTTTTGCATCCTGTCTTTAGATCATATAGGCCCGGTTTGTTGACGTATGATTTTTAAGAAATATATATTTTAAAGATTATGGCTTACAGCTAGTGAAAACCCCAAATTCAGTATTTCAGAAAATTTGAATATTGTGAAAAATAGACTCATAGTGTCAACTGTTCATCACCAAATGTCATGTCAGAAGCATCTTACCCGGGCTAAGGAAAAAAGAGACAACAGTCCTCTTTTCAGATGAAAGTAAATTTAGCATTTATTTGGGAAATCACTCACACTCATTTAAGATGTTTTTCTGACAACCAATTACAGTATATAAAGTATGGCTTCGAGAAAGAGAGCAAGTTTGTTTCCTCTCAGAGTGACCTGGCGTGCAGAAACTCCCGTACACCCCTCTCCACACTGCGCACACTACACTCAGTTTGATGTACAATGTGTAGAACACCTGCATTGTCATATAACAGTTGGCCTCATATCTTAATAACTCTGTCACCAGTAGTTTGTCATTCCTGCTTCTATTACTGAGATGCTGTAAAGCCTATACAGTATAGAGTAATAGGAATTTTCTCTGCATGTTCATAGCTCATAAAGCATTATATAAAAACTTCAAGTATAATTCACCATACCAGAATATAAGAAAATATGAGAAAAGAGGTCAAAAATGGCAGAGGTTAAGGCATTAGACTACTGATCTGAAGGTCCTAGATTTAAATCTTATTACCACCAGGTTGCTTCTGCTGGGTCATTGACAGGTGTCAAGTAACGAAGTACAAATACTTCGTTACATTACTTAAGTAGAAATTTTGGGTATCTATACTTTACTGGAGTAATTATTTTTCAGCCTACTTTTTACTTCTACTCCTTACATTTTCACGCAATTATCTGTACTTTCTACTCCTTACATTTTAAAAATAGCCTCATTACTCCTATTTTATTTCAGCTTGTCATTCAAAAAACAAACAAACAAAAAAAACCATCCGGATAAATTGCGGCATAGGGATGGAGCGAATTTGATTGTGGTTGGATGATGTAATGTTTGCATGTAGTTCTGTTCCAAGTTTTCTGTTCAGCATCCTGACTCTGACGTAAGCACATAAGCACGTCGAGCGGGACGAGGTAACTAAGCGTGTGTAATCTGTCACTGGGCATGCGCATGAGAGAACAAAAAAGTAAACGGCACATTCGCTAACAACTCCGTTTGTCTATGTGATCTTTAGTTTCTTCTATACCGAAGGACGTTACAGATGAGAAGTATAAACATTCCATTCCGACACCCTGTTGGTTGGTACGCGATCCATCCCACCTGCACATGACGTTACGTCACACACTCCAGCAAGGACGTTTGAATAAATTAGCATTTTCCGTTGATAAGGTTGTGATAACTAGACGAAGCTGTCCGTGATAGAGACTCAAGATTCGAGCGAAATGTCACAACCAAGCACCAGCGAGGAAGGTAACAGGAATGATATACACACACACACACACACACACACACACACACACACACACACACACACACACACACACACACACACACACACATCATTTTATTTTTTTTGATTAACCACTTGGATTAAGCACTAATGTTTATTGTAGACAACCATACAAGGATAATTGTTACTAAGCCTGCCCTGGGTACACTCATTTTCTTGTATGTTGCCCTCACAGATTCCTGCAGCTAAGCTTGGATGTACATTTACATCCCAATAAAGGTTACCGATGACATGCCTCTGAAGTTTGACTTTTTGCACCATTAAAATACTTATAGGCAACTAGTTATCATCTCTTCTTCTCCATGAAACATGTTAATGCTCAGTGGTACACATATATGGTTCTTTAATGTATTTGCATTGTACTAAAATGCATTCTTCTTCAATTGCCATATACAGTATCCCAAATCACTATGGCTGTTAAAAATACAACAAAAAAAACAACATATTTTTCTTTTCTTTTTTTTATGAGGTGTTGGTGTAGTATATCGGCCCGTGGCACAGCCTAAGCGTTTATCCTTAATGCTCCCCCCCCCCCCACGTTACTTTTACTTTTATACTTTAAGTAATTTTGAAACCAGTACTTTTACTGGAGTAAAAGGCTTGAGTTGATACTTCAACTTCTAAAGAAGTCTTTTTAAACCCTAGTATCTATACTTCTACTCAAGTAATGAATGTGAATACTTTTGACACCACTGGTCATTGAACAAGGCTCTTAACTTTCAACTGCTCAGATGTATAGTGAAGTTATACAAGTTTAAGTTGTTTTGTTCTCATTATATCATATCGTATTCCAAAAAATGGTGAGTAAAAATACTTTTTAAGGAGTTTTCAATGTCAGAGGCATAAGAATGGCAAACAACCATTAATTTCTCACATAAATAATGAAAATACAGCACCAACCAATTAGCATAGGAATCATTAAATACGTCACACATATTTCAGTATAAACATAAAAAGTATACAAATTTGATGGTATCCAATCACTAGTAAAACACTGGAATAAGTGCATTAGTGTAGCAGGAGATTATGTAGAGAAATAAGGGGAGCTTTTACTCTCATAACTTTATGTAATTCTGCAAAATCAGTCCCATTTTGAATACAAAATTTGAAAAATAAAAACATGTCCAAGAACTTACCAGCTAAAAGCAGAATACTACAACCCTATATGTAAAAAAGAATGTGATTACAGGGCAGTTACATTTCTATGCACACACCTTAAAAAAAGAGTATATAGAATATAAAAAATGGCATAATATTTTCTCATAGGTTTCTTGCTAGTAAAAAATAATTCTAATCATATCAACATGTTAAATTAACCTCGTGTACCTCTATTTTGATAGATTGCACCTTTACGCCAAACATAAATGAAGCCATTACATTTAAATGTATAGATGAAGTTATTTTGTTATTGTAGTTATTGAAGTAAACCAGTTACATATCTGTGACACTGCATTGTAAAACATTGTGTCTCTTTTGTACATTTGCAAGTAAGTAGATATAAATATCAAAAAAGTTAATTTTATGGTAATGTGTTCGTGCCCTGCAATGGATTGACACAGCATCCAGGATGTACTCCGCCTCGTTCCCTGGAATAGATTCCAGGCCTATGGGTACTGTATTTTCTTTTGCTTCTTCCTTTCACTTCTGTGCTATTTCAAATTCAAATTTTATTTGTCACATGCACAGTCATACACAGTATAATATGCAGTGAAATGCTTACACGACCGCCAGTGACCTTAAAAAGAAAATAAAAGCTTGTACGTAAAATAAATAATCAATAAAAAGGAAATACTAAAGAAATAATTTTAACTAGTAAAATTAACTGTACAATAAGGGCATAATAAAATATTGCAAAATATAAAAATATAGGGTAGAGTATATATGTATATAGAATTAAAGTGTCAGTGGTTGTGCAAATATGCATGAAAGGTGACATGTGCAATTGTCCAGATGTATAAATATTTAGTGCAAGTGTGTATGAATGTGTCCATGATTGTCCAGTCAGTGTTGTGAGCTTAAAAGATGTTATTAGTTATTATTAGTTATTAGTTATTATTTCTGCACAAGTCCCTGCTTGCACTCTGAAGATAATATATTTGGACTTTATCCATTATGTGACTGTGAGCATACCTAACTAACCTCTCTCTTGCTCTCACGCTATCTCTTATCCCATTTCAAACACCCTGTTCAAGTGCCTTTGCATAATGTATGACAGGAGGCCAAATTAGGGGTCATTGTTGTTGTGCATTTAAGCTACGAGCAAAGGTAGTGAGTAACAGGTTCAATACGAGAAAAGGAAAGGAAAATTCTCCTTATCGTGGAACAGGGCTCTTTCGTTTAGAGATGTGATGTGTGCAACATGCCTTATGAAATAAAATAAAAAACTACATTTAGTAGATAACCCAAAGATAACTTGTATAAAGAAGAGCAGATGTACCAGATTAAACTGGACCGTATTAAGAACAATGAACTGAAGGATCAGCTGTGCCAGTCATACCCTCATATGGTCTGCTTATAGATTCTACATAAAAACCATAAAGATATCTTTAAAGTACATTTCTTACAAACACTTTTGCTGTGATAGCTAATGACAGCAGTTTCTCTAATATATCCACAAACAGTTTTGTACCCTAGTCCATCGGTCAACCAAGTGGACTTGCTAACTAAAATGAATTTTCTAAGATACAATTGCACTTTTGACCATGGCTGGTCATGTCATGTAACTTGTTGTCTTTCATATAATTTTTTTTTTAATGTTTGCCTACATTTTGCATGTGCCATAAAATGTCTAAATAAAGTTTAGTTGGTCAAATTCAACATTTTGCCTGCAATGGCTCATTTTATAATGGTTATAATTGACTGCTAATTAAATTACAAAAAGTTAAGTATAATTCAAGGTTTTTGTGATTCCTTGTTATCAGAGTTTCTTAATTTATTTTTTAGCTCAGTGGTGAACATGAAATCTTTAATCCCTGATGTGCTCTCCCCTTATTGAGCAGGAACATACAGCATGTCAGTGTCTGAGCAGAGCATTGCATATATGTCTCAGACACTATGCAAGCTCAATGAATTTGCACCAGTAAAATTGGTTTTGTGTGCAAGCCCACTGTTGCAAATGTAGGATGTCAACATGCAGAACACTCATTGGTGTCTGTCACTTCAGTCATTCAGCTTTGGGGATTCCCTCAGACTAGGCACAGATAGTCACCTGCAGGCCGACAGCTCCCAGACATAATTTGTGCAGTCACCCACAACACTCACCCACACACACAATCAATGTGAACTTGATAGACCATGTTGTTGTGCTTTTTCTGTATAGGTTTTGAAAAAAAGTGGAACAAATAAACATGAGTTTGGCTAACATTATGCTTGTCTCCGGAGTCTTTCTCTACACTCTCACACACCTGGGAAACAACCAGAGTGCGTGGAGGAAAGCATGAAATTAACTACATCAAGGCAGGTTTAGGATTAAGCTGACTTGTGAGAACATGTGTCTGAACATATAAGAACAACAAACAAAGAAAAAAGTACTTGCTTTCCTTTCTGTACATTCCCACAGTGGCAGGTGGTACCAGGAATTATTATGTACAACTGAGCCAGTGGATTGTGTAAATGGAAGACTTATGTGACAACCTTTAGAAATAGTGGAATATTCCCATTTAACACAATCAAAAGTTTTGCACAGATACCTTTAACATTGTGTTATGTCCAGCACAATGTATTATGTTGTACTGTAGTGCATAAACAAATTAAGTGAGCCTTGTTGGCACCTTAAGCCTATCATCATGTATTTTTTAGAACAGCTGAAATCTGGAAGACAATACACTGTTGGCACCATTTGCACCAATACACTTTTGTCTGCTTCTTGGTGCATGCATCATGTAAAAACTACAGAACAAATTTTAATAGGGTTTTCAAATGTATATTTGGCCGAGCTTAAGGTAAAATAAAGGCTTTGTTTCATCACAATCTTCCCACAGGAAAAGAAGATATGCTAATCTAAAATTTTAATGGAAAATGCCCTTATATCATATAACAATCGATCTTGGAAAAATCATTAGTTGATCTTAAAAATTAACAAATGGTTGTTGTAAATTTTTTTAAATGCACTTATAAGTGTGCAATTAAATTTCACGCAAGCAAGGTCGCGAGCAGATCTAGTATATTTTATATTGGCATGCAACAATTAAAGTGTTGAAGCAGCTGCAGACGGAATGCTGTCTTGCAAAGACCTGCACACATTTCACTGGGAAACTATTTGTATGTTGTCACAAATATTGCAACATGCCATAGCAAGATATAAATCTGATGAACAAAACTACAAACCGGATTCCAAAAAAGTTGGGACATTAAACAAATTGTGAATAAAAACTGAATGCAATGATGTGGAGATGGCAAATGTCAATATTTTATTCAGAATAGAACATAAATCACGGAACAAAAGTTTAAACTGAGAAAATGTATCATTTTAAGGGAAAATATGGTGAATCAAAATGTCATGGTGTCAACAAATCCCAAAAAAGTTGGGACAAGGCCATTTTCACCACTGTGTGGCATCTCCCCTTCTTCTTACAACACTCAACAGACGTCTGGGGACCGAGGAGACCAGTTTCTCAAGTTTAGAAATAGGAATGCTCTCCCATTCTTGTCTAATACAGGCCTCTAACTGTTCAATCGTCTTGGGCCTTCTTTGTCGCACCTTCCTTTTTATGATGTGCCAAATGTTCTCTATAGGGGAAAGATCTGGACTGCAGACTGGCCATTTCAGTACCCGGATCCTTCTCCTACGCAGCCATGATGTTGTGATTGATGCAGAATGTGGTCTGGCATTATCTTGTTGAAAAATGCAGGGTCTTCCCTGAAGGAGATGACGTCTGGATGGGAGCATATGTTGTTCTAGAACCTGAATATATTTTTCTGCATTGATGGTGCCTTTCCAGACATGCAAGCTGCCCATGCCACACGCACTCATGCAACCCGATACCGTCAGAGATGCAGGCTTCTGAACTGAGCGTTGATAACAACTTGGGTTGTCCTTGTCCTCTTTGGTCCGGATGACATGGCGTCCTACATTTCCAACAAGAACTTTGAATTGTGACTCGTCTGACCACAGAACAGTCTTCCATTTTGCCACACTCCATTTTAAATGATCCCTGGCCCAATGAAAACGCCTGTGCTTGTGGATCTTGCTTAGAAATGGCTTCTTCTTTGCCCTGTAGAGTTTCGGCAACGGCGGATGGCACGGTGGATTGTGTTCACTGACAATGGTTTCTGGAAGTATTCCTGAGCCCATTCTGTGATTTCCTTTACAGTAGCATTCCTGTTTGTGGTGCAGTGTCGTTTAAGGGCCCGGAGATCACGGGCATCCAGTATGGTTTTACGCCCTTGACCCTTATGCACAGAGATTGTTCCAGATTCTTTGAATGTTCGGATGATATTATGCACAGTTGATGATGATAACTGCAAAGTCTTTGCAATTTTTCGCTGGGTAACACCTTTCTGATATTGCTCCACTATCTTTCTGCGCAACATTGTGGGAATTGGTGATCCTCTACCCATCTTGACTTCTGAGAGACACTGCCACTCTGAGAAGCTCTTTTTTATACCCAATCATGTTGCCAATTAACCTAATTACTGTTAATTGGTCTTCCAGCTCTTCGTTATGCTCAAATTTACTTTTTCCAGCCTCTTATTGCTACTTGTCCCAACTTTTTTGGGATTTGTTGACACCGTGAAATTTGGAATCAACATATCTCGGATTAAACTTTTGATCTGTCATCTATGTTCTATTCTGAATAAAATATTGACATTTGCCATCTCCACATCAATGCATTCAGTTTTTATTCACAATTTGTTTAGTGTCCCAACTTTTTTGGAATCCGGTTTGTATGAGTTTCCAGTATTCAAGCATTCAGTTGAAGGGTTTCTATGTATTATGAATAATCTAAACAATTGCAAAATTAATTGTATTTCATGTGATCAATGTGAAATTCCATTATTTTCAATGCACTGATTTTCATAGTCTATGATTATCAGATTCCTTTGGCTATGTAAGAATATGTTAACAGTCTCACACACACCACTGTAAAACCCTACTTCATACAAGCCACCAAGGCTCCTCTTGGTACTCTGGTTTCCTGCAGTCCAAAGATATGCAAAGTAGGTTCACTGGTAATTCCAAACTGCCTGCAGTGTGTTAGTATATGTGCTTGTACCCTGCAATGGGTTGGCAACCCATCCAGGGTGTACCCTGCCTTGCCTGGGATAGGGATAACTGATATACAGTAGATAATTAATGATTTCATGAAGAATTGGCCTTGCAGTTCCAGTACTTTTATGGCGCTTTTCCACTGCATAGTACGGCACGGCACGGTTCAGTACAGCTCACTTTTGGGGGGTTTTCCACTGGGAACAGTACCTGGTACCTGGTCCTTTTTTTAGTACCACCTCAGCCGAGGTTCCAAGCGCGCCGAACCGTTACCAAAATGTGACGTGTAAACTCTGCTGGTCACTGATTGGCCGGAGAAAATCGTCATTACTGCGTCACTGAAGTTGCGACACGAGACACAACACAACCGCTATATTTAGCACAGCCAGCGAAGGATCGGACGCACCTTTTTGTATTAACCAAAAATGGCTGTTTCATGGTCTATTACAGAAGTACAGACGTTCCTCTCGTTGGTAGGCGAGGAGCAGATCCAGCAAGAGCTTGATGGGGTGACGCGAAATGAAAAAGTTTTTCAGGAGGTCGCTAAGCTCTTGGCCGCACACGGCTACCATCGGACTTACAAACAGTGTAGGGACAAGTTAAAAAAACTGAAGAGCGACTACAGAAGTATGTAGAAGTATTACGATGATGTCACGGCAGTAGAGGCGGCGCAACTATAACAACACGTGAATAATCCTGCCCACTCTAAAGCGGTACTAAACTGCAGTGGAAGCGCAAACCGAGCTGAACTGAGCAGATGTACTGAGTAGATTCTACGGCAAGCCCCGAGGGGAAAAATTGTATCACACACACGCGAAGTGCGCATGCCCCTCGCCCTTTCCCTGACCTGCCTTCAAAGGGACAGCCAGGAAAGAGCGGAGGGAGGAGTAGTAATGGTGGACCAGCGCTGGCGTTATTTGTTTGGATGAGAGAAGGAGAGATTGCTGTGGATCATTTTTGAACCGGATTATTTTTGACTGGACATATTCCCCGGACTTCTCACCATCTGTCATCGGCCTCTCGGACTTCATTAACCCCGGTGAGACCAAACCACACTCGGTACACTCGGATAACACACATACAATAAACACGGACTACTGACATTTTCCACTCACTCGCGTTCACATACACATACCGTTTATTATATATAGTTTGTAAATATTGTTTTGTCTATTGTATATCTTTGTTTGGTTGTGGTGCACCTTTTTTATTTACTTTATTTAGTTTTGTATAATACACGTTGCTTTATCTACTTGTTTGTATTTGTCCTTTTTGCTTACCGGCCTTTTAACGCAACCCCGACACAAAGATAAAAGACCTCTCAATTTTTGTAGCCACAGTTAATACAAAATTAGCTGGTCGTTACACGGTAAAACCGACGCCATCTTTTCTATGTATTGACGGGTCTCCATAGCCGTCATTCAGTTATGGAAATGGGTGTTTCGTTTTCCGACACACGCTGTAGACCAATCATAACGCCATCTGACCAATCACAACACCAATACTAATATATTTAGTATATTTAGTACAGTGGAACCTCGGATTGCGAGTAATGAGCAAAAATCTTTAATAAATTTATGTCTTGGTTTACGAGTACCGAGTATCATGCATCACGCATGCGCTTGTTGTTTTGATGCTAAGTGTCACGTGATCGCAACTGAGCCAATGGTTTTTCTCTGTCTTGCGCTGTGAAATTGTGGGAAATCGTCTCCCCTGCAGGGCCTTAGCGCTCCTCTCTTACTGGTATAATCAACATCTGTGCGCGCGTGTACTGTTTACTATAACACTGTGACCACAGGTGTGCGCGTAAAACATATTTTATTTTGTGTTTATTTTGTGTGAGAGTACAGCGTGCATGTACTTTTTATTATAACACACATGTGTGTGCGCGTATAAAGTTAAAGCAAGTCTCTTGTAAAGATCCATTTCTCTCTCCCTCTCTGTATCCCCCTGTCGTTCGTCGTTATTAGTGATGTGTCGTTCATGAACGATCTTTAACATGACTCAGAAGAATGAGTAGTCTCAGAGAGTGATTTGTTCATTTTCTACTGGGCGTGCATGCGCAAATCATCGCAAAACCCCAGTAGGTTATGTACAGGAAACAGAATTGAGCGATTCATTCTCAATGACTCTTCTACTGCTAGTCGTTCGTTCTTTTGTCACGTGACTCCCATAGACGCTATGCAGTGCATAACACAGGAAACAGAATTGAACAGTTCTCAACGAGTCTTCAAATCTCGAGTTGTTCGTTCTTTTGTCACGTGACTCCCATAGACGTTATGCAGTGCAGTACACAGGAAACAGAATTGAGTGATTCTTTCTCAACAAGTCCCGAGTTGTTCTTCTTTTGTCATGTGACTCCCATACAGTAGATGCTATGCAGTGCAATAGATTCAAAAGAACGAACGACTCAGACTGAAAGATATAAGAGGTGAGCTACTTATTCTGTTTATTATAATATGTTGTATTGCACTCCATACTTACTAGTGACTTGTTTCTCTGGATGCCTCTTCTCCTATGTTTTAATGTTTGATATAACAATGTAAGCAAGTTTCAGTATCACTGCCCTGTAAATATCAACCAGAAGCAGGCAGCTACTGTATAAATACATACAGTAGAAGGTTTCAACAAACATACTGTATTAGTATATATTGATGATCTCTATGGTACATTTATGGTACATTTATTCTGACATTTATTCACTGAATGGAATGAGTCATTTAAAAATACAAATAAGCAACATTTTGGACAGTAAAAGCAGCTGTTAATGTAACACAAGTCATCTCTGACCCTGTAACGCTAGCAATGTTAACGTGAGACTCGCCTGAGATTTGCAGGATTAATAAATGAGCTTTTTATCACCATGGTACTTTTCATACAGCAAAATATCAAAATGTAACTCCCCGCGACGTCTCGTCTCCCGCTTTACTCAGTTATAGTTAAATGCAAAAAAGGTTTCATTGCAATCCCCAAAATGAGGACTGAAACTCAATCAACAGAAAAATCCCACAATCTGCACTGTTTTAAAACAGCTACACAGCAAATACTTGGGTAAGAATATACAGGCCTATATTAAGAAAGCTGATGGCTATTTTCCTGGTGATTTTTCAGAACAAATGTCATCAAAACAAATATTTGTTGCTGCACTGAGTATCAGTCTCCTACTGTACATTATCTTTACATTCATTGAAGGCATGTAGCAGATAACAGAGCCTACATGTAAGTGTGGGACTTCTGCTGCCTTATCTGTGCACCTTCTTTTTAAGTCATGAAAAAATGCTAAACTTGCATCAAGAACTTGAATGTCAAAGTATTACCTAACCAATAGGATTTACCTCAAAATTACAAAGAAAAACATTAAATTTTTAGTATGGACATTAACCTTTATCTAACGAGCTTCATTTGTAATTAAAATGCATTATTGTAATTTTACATGAAGTTGTATGTACGAAAACAGAAAAAATAAAGTAAAAATAGCATGGGGTTTTACTGTTAAAAAATGTGAAAAAAACTTTTAGTATTGAAATAATACTTAAAATAACAGTAATATTTGTAATTTTACAGAGATTTGTATGTAGTTATTTTTTTTAAAGGAAAACTACTATAAAATTTTAGTTATTTTCTGTAAAATTAGGACTTTTTGACCTAGTATGTACATACTAGGAACAGTTACATTATTTTTTCTTCTCCACGGGACTATCCTATTGAGTTGGGTGTCTCCTCTCTGCAAGTACATACCTTTCTATCATAGTTACAGTAGCATGACCTTTTTTTTTTTTTTAGCTATTTGAGCTGTGGTGCTTTTTTGTGGGATCAAACAGGCTACCATTAATGAGCAAACAGGCTAGCATAAATGACCTTGGGTGCCCATGGTCATGCCACCATTTTTCTGGTATACAACTAATAATTAATTTTATATGATGTTAATGTTATAGCTGATAATAGCAGACATACTGTAAGTAGTCTTACTATTAGCTGTTCAAAGGATATTATTGCCTTCTGCATTGTTTTATAATGCCAAAGGTGTTTCAAAAGTTTTGATTGTGTGTGTGTGTATGTGTGTGTGTGTGTGTGTGTGTGTGTGTGTGTGTGTGTGTGTACATATACAGTGGCTTGCAAATGTATTTGGCCCCCTCGAACTTTTCCACATTTTGTCACATTACAGCCACAAACATGAATCAATTTTATTGGAATTCCACGTGAAAAACCAATACAAAGTGGTGTACACGTGAAAAGTGGAATGAAAATCATACATTATTTTCATTTTTTACAAATAAATAACTGCAAAGTGGGGTGTGCATAATTATTCAGCCCCCTTTGGTCTGAGTGTAGTCAGTTACCCATAGACATTGCCTGATGAGTGCTAATGACTAAATAGAGTGCACCTGTGTGTAATCTAATGTCAGTACAAATACAGCTGCTCTGTGACGGCCTCAGAGGTTGTCTAAGAGAATATTGGGAGCAACAAAACCATGAAGTCCAAAGAACACACCAGCCAGGTCAGGGATAAAGTTATTGAGAAATTTAACTTTAAAATTTAAAGCAGGCTTAGGCTACAAAAGGATTTCCAAAGCCTTGAACATCCCACGGAGCACTGTTCAAGCGATCATTCAGAAATAGAAGGAGTATGGCACAACTGTAAACCTACCAAGACAAGGCCGTCCACCTAAACTCACAGGCAGCCAAGAGGCCCATGGTGACTCTGGACGAGCTGCAGAGATCTACAGCTCAGGTGGGGGAATCTATCCATAGAACAACTATTAATCGTGCACTGCACAAAGTTGGCCTTTATGGAAGAGTGGCAAGAAGAAAGCCATTGTTAACAGAAAACCATAAGAAGTCCCGTTTGCACAGCAAACATGTGGAAGAAAGTGCTCTGGTCAGATGAGACCAAAATTGAACTTTTTGGCTAAAATGCAAAATGCTATGTGTGGCGGAAAACTAACACTGCACATCACTCTGAACACACCATCCTCACTTTCAAATCTGATGGTGGCAGCATCATGCTCTGGGGGTGCTTCTCTTCAGCAGGGACAGGGATGCTGGTCAGAGTTGATGGGAAGATGGATGGAGCCAAATACAGGGCAATCTTGGAAGAAAACCTCTTGGAGTCTGCAAAAGACTTGAGACTGGGGCGGAGGTTCACCTTCCAGCAGGACAACGACCCTAAACATAAAGCCAGGGCAACAATGGAATGGTTTAAAACAAAACAAATCCATGTGTTAGAATAGCCCAGTCAAAGTCCAGATCTAAATCCAATCGAGAATCTGTGGCAAGATCTGAAAACTGCTGTCCAAAACGCTGTTTTGCAAAGAAGAAAGGGCAAAAATTTCAGTCTCTAGATGTGCAAAGCTGGTAGAGACATACCCTAAAGGACTGACATCTGTAATTGCAGCAAAAGGTGGTTCTACAAAGTATTGACTCAGGGGGCTGAATAATTACGCACACACCACTTTTCAGAGAGTTGGGTAGTTTTTGTGTAACCCAGCTGCTGGGTTAAAGTTTGATTGGCCCCTCCCCCCAAGTTCACCGGTGGATTCAGCGGCTGTCACTCAGCTTCGTGTCTCTTGAGCTCCCACACCGCTGATGACGGTTCATCCTCCTCGGGCATTTAAGGGAAAATGACGTTAATACAAGGTCTGTATACACATGTTCACTCACCTAATTCACATATGACTGAAAAATTATTACTATATGTAACATTTATTACTGTTACCGTGTTAAGGTTACACACAAACTTTCTGGCTGGTCTGAGGTACTGGATGATAATTTAGCTGAGAATAGCTGCTAGCCACCCCACCTGTGTATGAAAGAAATGGCTAAGATGTCTGAGTTTTTTAGCTTTCTCTGTAGAATGTTTGCAGGGTTACGAAGATGGTGAAGTGATGAATGAATGCTAAACTGTTAACTGTAGTGCTAGCATGACGCAGGCATTTAGTTAGTTTGCTAGCATTAGCAACCACTTTAGAACTTTATTAATCTCACTGCTTGAGACAATAAAAAGCTGGAGTGTTACAAAACACTGACCCACTTACAGTACAAATATACAGACCCGCTAACCCTCCCGTTTTTCACTAGTAATTTACTCTGCGGTCAAATTTCTCCTGCGTTTCTCCCGAGTTATAACAATATTTTACACCTTTCCACCTTTGGCAAGTATGCAAATGTATCACCAGTAGCATGTAAGCTAACCAGGTAGCCCTCTTTAACCAAAGTTAAATTAACTATCAGGCAGCGTGCCAACTACAGGAAAAAGTACCACAGCGGTATAGATAACTACTAGATGGAAGTATTAATATTTTGGTGATTGTAATGTACCATTATGAAAGATATCTTAAGTCACAGAGAGATCCTGCTCTGTAGAAGCTGCCTCAGTCTATTTGTGCTATTACTCCATTCTGCCCTTGTCAGTAAATGGAAGGAATTTTTAAAAATAAATGTTTTTTCTAAGAACATTTAATAGGATGTTGTTTATTGGATATATGTATGTTTTTTTTGTAATAGACCAGTATATCAAAGTAATTTAACTGTTTAATAGACATGGGTGTTTTTTTTTTATTTTTTTACAGATTCACTGTAAAACATGAAAACAATAACCTACAGTATTTGTGAGGTAGAATTAACCCAACATTCCAGTTAAAATGAACCAACAAACCCCAAACATATGGGTAGAACATTTGACCAATTTATGTGGTAGAATTAACCCAGCATTATAGTTAAATATGACCTAGCATTTGGGTTGAATATTTAACCCATCTTGCTGGGTTAAACAAATAACCCATCTTGCTGGGTTAAATTAACCCAGTATTTAGTTAATCCTATATGTACCCAGCAGCTGGGTTAAAAACAACCCAACAACTTTTGCTGTGATGACACCTTTGCACATACATGGCAGTCTGTCAACCAGTCTCACAAGGAAGTTAACTGGAATTATTTTTGTTAAAAGTCTTTAAAAATTTCCATATCTGTAGAGAATCTTTTGGCTCCCAAAAGTGTGTACAGCTGGCATCAAAGTAATTGGAAAATCTAAAATATGAAACATTTTTAAAAATATGCTATCATTTACGAAATAATTCCACATGTTCTTTTTTTAGCTTTGTGAAATATAGAAAATGTAGAAAATAGTAAAAATAAAGAAAAAATATATTATAAGTGTGGCCAAACTCCTCGACTGGTACTGGATATATAGATTGCTGCTGTTCTCTTGAAATAAACACTTTACGATAACAACATTCGCATATGTACCACCATGCATTGCAATGGTCTAAGCTGGATAGATAACCATAAGTTTAACTAATATATTAATTGTATCTTTCTAGCACCTTTGCTAAGTATTCGGCTTACCCCTTTGATCTTACAGGTGGTCATGCTGGATAAAATAGATGCCCAGAAATTGTTTATGCCATAAAAATAATCATGTCCTTGATATATTGTTGTTTCCTCAGGGATAATGTTAAAACTTCTGTGTGGATTTTCTCTCTGTTTGACTAAAAACTTTTATAAACAATTATTCTTCAGAGATGCAAATATTTTTTTTTATCACAGGTCTCTCAGAAACATTGTATGGATCCATATGGAAGACGTTCATTAGTACAGACATTAGAGTAAAACTTTTTCAAATTATGCACACTACTGGGAAACAGGTGACAGGTAATTTCCTTATTTTTACCCATAATTGGGTGAAAGTGGTAGGACTCATCTAGCTGACATTGCTCTGTTTTAATGAACAGTATAACAGACCATATTTGAACAAATCAGTTGATTAAAACCATAAGGAATCTGTAAACCACAACAGTGTAAAGAACATGACTGAAGGTCATTAAAATACTCAGTGACAATGAGCTATTATAAATAATATATACTATTGAATTGAATTTAAAAACTATTATCCAAACAAAACAACTAAGACCTTACATGAATAACAGTGCAGGGGGGCACTCGTGGCTTTTATGTTGATCCGAGAGGAAATTGTGATTGTGTGACAGTGGAAGAGTTTAAAAAATTCAGGAAACTTTGCCCTCTGGCGCCTCTGTAGAGAATTGTCCAAGATAGACGTTACACTGTCATATACAGTAGTGTTAAAATACTCCAGTCTTTAGGTTTCCAAATAGTTTTAAGTAACCTGTCTGACACATATTTAAACTAAATGTCATAAACTGAATTGAACACTTGCTCCACTACACTTAGCTTATAATTATACTGCATCAATTAGATCTATCTACTGTAGATCTGCCAAAAGAAGCCTATTCATATTTTTCACAAATCAATTAACATTGACTGTTGGAATATGGGCCATTGTTAAAATAATAAACCTTGTTGTCCTAATGAATGACGTAAAGTGTATGCAACACTGTACACTGTACAGATCACTTGAATAATGTACCACTCAAATAATGTAGAATGTATTTTTTTTCATGACTGTTTTATATTTCAAATAGCATTTCAAATAACCATTGTCGATTTTGTGGCCAGTTTCAGGAAAGTGTTTGCAAAAAATGATAAACTAGCTCACTGTAGTTTCCATGGCTCAGCAGTCTTTACAATGCTGACATCCCGCAGCTCACAGGCCTTGTGAGAAGACTAATAACATCCCTCCTATTAATGTTCAGTAAAGGCAAATGTTTTATTATGGTTAGTGATTTCACTAATTCAGGCTTTAAACTCTGGTGACGAGAACGCAACCGAGAAAGCAACCCGCTCTCTTAGTTTTAATTCATAAAACTAATTTCTGTAATATACAGTAAGATGGAACACTGTACTGAGTGCAGGACAGTTGTAGTACCTGCTCCAAGTATTTTTAGGATTTTTCATCCCAGTCAGTGTGGAGTGTGGCAACCCCTAATTAGAGCGCTTATGGACAAACTTACAGTAACAATAGCCATTTTCTGAATTAAAAACTCTCTGTAGCGTCATAACTGTACCTTTTTGTCATACTGCATCCTTATTTACAACCAAACAAAATAACCTACAATAACCTGCAATAATAAATGTTTACTATATTTGCTATTGATGTGTACTATAGGAACGATATCTATTTCCATCCATCCACCAATGTGTATTATAAGGAAGGCCCTGAGAAAATACAGCAAAAATAAACAGCAACATTTTAAACTTTTAAAAAATATATTTACTTGTAAAATTGTAGGAAAAATAGAAAAGCTGTTATAAAGAAAGGTTATGCAATCAATTAATTTAATCTTTTTAACTAGTTATGTATTCCAATTTAAACTTGCAATTTCTTTGGAACCTTAATTTTGAATTTGATTTTATTATTATATAAGCCATTTAACACCTATTCTGTAAGAAACAGCTACATTGAACTCAGGGTATCAAAGACCAAGGTCTTTGTAGATACAGAAGTGCAGAGATGCAGTCAGATTGTAACCATGGGCGTCGCTAGGCCATTTTTAGGGGGGCTTTAGCCTCATGAGGGATTAATCAGTTAAATCTTCGCTGTGTTCACCCTCATCACACCAGCTGTTTCCTCCAGTGAAAATGAAGCCCTTAATATACACACTCTATGAACCTATAGTCTAGTTTATAAAACAATCATGTCGTTGCTGTTTTAATTGGAAAACCTAACTGTCTATATAAAACATTGCACAGTGCATATGGCATTAACTACAATAGAGTTATGCACATAGATGATTAAAAATAGTGACAGACATCATTCAGTGCTCTCGTTTTTAACTGCATAGCAGTGTGATTTACAGAGATAGAAAAATAATTTTTTTGTAATAAATATTGTAATAAATAATGTCCCAAATCATTAAATACATTTATTAGCCTTAGAGTAAGGTTTTTGTCACTTTGATTTAGAAAAAGTAACTTTTTTAATGAATAGAAACAACAAAAATAAAATGATATTAAAAAGATGCTTTGTTTAATTACATTAGCTATGAAATTTTAAGGGGTTGAATAGAGACCATATTGTCTTATTTACAGTGGCTTGCAAAAGTATTCGGCCCCCTTGAACTTTTCCACATTGTCACATTACAGCCACAAACATGAATCAATTTTATTGGAATTCCATGTGAAAGACCAATACAAAGTGGTGTACACATGAGAAGTGGAACGAAAATCAATTATTCAGCACCCTGAGTCAATACTTTGTAGAACCACCTTTTGCTGCAATTACAGATGTCAGTCCTTTAGGGTATGTCTCTACCAGCTTTGCACATCTAGAGACTGAAATCCTTGCCCATTCTTCTTTGCAAAACAGCTCCAGCTCAGTCAGATTAGATGGACAGCGTTTGTGAACAGCAGTTTTCAGATCTTGCCACAGATTCTCGATTGGATTTACTGTAGATCTGGACTTTGACTGGGCTATTCTAACACATGGATATGTTTTGTTTTAAACCATTCCATTGTTGCCCTGGCTTTATGTTTAGGGTCGTTGTCCTGCTGGAAGGTGAACCTCCGCCCCAGTCTCAAGTCTTTTGCAGACTCCAAGAGGTTTTCTTCCAAGATTGCCCTGTATTTGGCTCCATCCATCTTCCCATCAACTCTGACCAGCATCCCTGTCCCTGCTGAAGAGAAGCACCCCCAGAGCATGATGCTGCCACCATCAGATTTGAAAGTGAGGATGGTGTGTTCAGAGTGATGTGCAGTGTTAGTTTTCCGCCACACATAGCATTTTGCATTTTAGCCAAAAAGTTCAATTTTGGTCTCATCTGACCAGAGCACTTTCTTCCACATGTTTGCTGTGCAAACGGGACTTCTTATGGTTTTCTGTTAACAATGGCTTTCTTCTTGCCACTCTTCCATAAAGGCCAACTTTGTGCAGTGCACGATTAATAGTTGTTCTATGGATAGATTCCCCCACCTGAGCTGTAGATCTCTGCAGCTCGTCCAGAGTCACCATGGGCTGCATTTCTGATCAGCACTCTCCTTGTTCGTCCTGTGAGTTTAGGTGGACGGCCTTGTCTTGGTACTGTAGGTTTACAGTTGTGCCATACTCCTTCCATTTCTGAATGATCGCTTGAACAGTGCTCCGTGAGATGTTCAAGGCTTTGGAAATCTTTTTGTAGCCTAAGGCTGCTTTAAATTTCTCAATAACTTTATCCCTGACCTGTTTGGTGTGTTCTTTGGACTTCATGGTGTTGTTGCTCTCAATATTCTCTTAGACAACCTCTGAGGCTGTCACAGAGCAGCTGTATTTGTACTGACATTAGATTACACACAGGTGCACTCTATTTAGTCATTAGCACTCATCAGGCAATCTCTATGGGCAACTGACTGCACCCAGACCAAAGGGGGCTGAATAATTATGCCCACTCCACTTTGCAGTTATTTATTTGTAAAAAATGTTTGGAATCATGTATGATTTTCGTTCCACTTCTCACGTGCACACCATTTTGTATTGGTCAAAGTGATGATCAAAGTTTTAATATGTATATTTAACTGTAGATGGAAGGTTTTTCAATCTTTGTGACTTGAACAACCTTCCATCTACAGTTCTTCTCAGTACACTATATCTCAGTTCTCTGAAAGGGCAGCCTCTCAGGCACATTAACACTGTTTTCTAGTTAAATTTTTCTGATTGTACCTGTACATACTGTAGAAAAAGGTTTATACGGTAAACAGCGTGTGTGATCAAGAAGACTCATTTGAGTACTAATTCTGAACAAGCCAAATATGTGTTAAACATCTATGGGGGCTGAGCCCCCCTTAAATGAAAATCCTAGAAACACCCCTGATTGTAACCTTCAACATTCTTGAGGTTCTGGACATAAATTTGTACAAAACATTTGAAAAAGTTTAGCTTAAGTATTAGACAGTTTTTTTTTAGTTTACACATTAATTATAAATAAAATAACACACACAATGTTTTACTTTGTCAGTTTTACTTCTTACCTTTTTTTCTAGACACTTACAATGTTGGGAACAACTCTGGTGAAATGATACTTTACTTCTCTTTTATATTTTGTTAAACAGAATAAAAAAAAACATAGAGAATACAAATGAATTAAAATTTAAATATAAGAGACTTTTTAAAAATAAAAGGCAACATATAGCAATATACACCGATCAGCCATAACATTATGACCATTTGCCTAATATTGAGTTGTAATGGTTAGAGTGTTATTGTAATGGTTAGACAAGAGGGTCAGAATAACTTCAAAACTGCAGCTGATGTTTTCAGGCTGCACTGGTCAGGGCATACCAAAAGTGATCCAAGGAACGAAAACCGGTGAACTGGCAACGGGGCCATTTGTGACCAACACAACAAAGGCATGATGAAGAGTGAAGGTTGGCCATGTCAATGTGTCAATCAATGTTTTTTCTCTATAAACACACTTCTGTGCCAAGCTTGTGTGCAGATCGAAAGTTCAGCAGTGGCAACCCCTTGCCGGGAGCAGCCGATAGACCAACAACTAAATGGCAGATAAATACAGTGGGGTAAAAAAGTATTTAGTCAGCCACCAATTGTGCAAGTTCTCCCACTTAAGAAGATGAGAGAGGCCTGTAATTTTCATCATAGGTACAGTATACAGTACAGTACCTCAACTATGAGAGACAAAATAAGAAAATAATAATATGCAAATAATCTAGAAAATCACATTGTAGGATTTTTAATGAATTAATTTGTAAATTCCTCTGTAAAATAAGTATTTGGTCACCTACAAACAAGTCTGATTTCTGCCTTTCACAGACCTGTAACTTCTTCTTTAAGAGGCTCTACTGTCCTCCACTCATTATCTGTATTAATGGCATATGTTTGAACTCGTTATCAGTATAAAAGATACCTGTCCACAACCTCAAACAGTCACACTTTAATCTCCACTATGGCCAAGATCAAATAGGACACCAGAAACAAAATTGTAAACCAGCACCAGGCTGGGAAGACTGAAATGAAACTGCAATAGCTAAGCAGCTTGGTGTGAAGAAATTATTAGAAAATGGAAGACATATAAGACCACTGACAATCTCCCTCGATCTGGGGCTCCACGCAAGGTCTCACCCCAGGGAGTCAAAATGATCACAAGAACTATGAGCAAAGATCCCAGAACCACACGGGGGACCTAGTGAATGACCTGCAGAGAGCTGGGTCCAAAGTAACAAAGGCTACCATCAGTAACACACAGGATTTGAGCCAGGGACTCAAATCCTGCAGTGCCAGACATGTCCCCCTGCTTAAGCCAGTACATGTCCAGGCCCGTCTGAAGTTTGATAGAGAGCATTTGAATGGTCCAGAAGAGAACTGGGAGAATGTCATATGGTCAGATGAAACCAAAATATAACTTTTTGGTAAAAACTCAACTTGTCATGTTTGGTGGAGAATGAATGCTGAGTTGCATCCAAAGAACACCATACCTACTGTGAAGCATGGGGGTGGAAACATTACGCTTTGGGGATGTTTTTCTGCAAAGGGACCAGGACGACTGATCTGTGTAAAGGAAAGAATGAATGGTGCCATGTTCCGTGAGATTTTGAGTGAAAACCTCCTTCCATCAGCAAGGGCACTGAAGATGAAACATGGCTGGGTCTTTCAGCATGACAGTGATCCCAAACACACCGCCCGGGCAATGAAGAAGTGGCTTTGTAAGAAGCATATCAAGGTCCTGGAGTGGCCTAGCCAGTCCCCAGATCTCAGCCCCATAGAAAATCTTTGGAGGGAGTTAAAAGGCCATGTTGCCCAGCGACAACCCCAAAACATCACTGAGGAGATCTGCATGGAGGAATGGGCCAAAATACCGGCAACAGTGTGTGAAAACCTTGTGAAGACTTACAGAAAATGTTTGACCTCTGTCATTAACAACAAAGGGTATATAACGAAGTATTGAGATGAAATTTTGTTATTGACCAAATATTTATTTACCACCATAATTTTCAAATAAATTATTTTAAAAAAACCTACAATGTGATTTTCTGGATTTTTTCCCTTATTTGTCTCTCATAGTTGAGGTATACCTATGATTAAAATTACAGGCCTCTTTCTTCTTTTTAAGTGGGTGAACTTGCACAATTGGTGGCTGACTAAATACTTTTTTACCCCACTGTAAATAAGAGGAGAGATTGTGAGGATATTGGTAGAAGAATGCTGACGTTGGAACTGCCAGGAAGGAGGTCTAAAGAAAACCAAAGAGGAGATTTATGGATGCAGTGAGAGAGGACATGAAGTTAGTTGGGTTGAGAGAAGAGGAAGGAGGATAAAGTTAGGTGGAGGCAATTGAAAGGAATTAGCCAAAATACAAAGAAGAATTTATTGATACATGTTAAAGTCCTAATACAATGCTACCTATAGGTTTATAAAAGATTTTGGCTGAAATCTATAATTAATTTTAAAAAATTGAGGAAAAGGTTAATGCTGGTTCTAATAGAAAGGTGTCAGAACACATAGGTCATTAATGTTTTGATGGCAAAGGGGTGACCTACGCAATATTAGGTGGGTGGTTATAATGTCATGCTTTATTTCAGTGTACTTAGAGTAAATATACTCAGAGTAAATATATTATATGAAACTGATAATATTAACTGAATTGCAAAATTCAGAAAATATATTGATTAAATTAATTGATGATATTTTTACCTACTGTATGAAATTCCCATACAAAGACACAAATCAATATATATTAAGGAAGAAAAACAACAAAAAAATGTGCTGTGCCTAAGAATTGAATGTATGGTCATATAAATTTTTGTCATCTTTAAATTTGGGGGATATAAGAAATCATCGAGCATTGTAACTGTAAAGTCACTGCAGACTGTTACAGTCTCCCGTTACGGATAAAGCTGAAGAGGTGAGTACTTCTGTTGTAACAAGAGTGAAATACTGTAGGGAACTGAGCAAGAATTTTGAAAGGTTATAGGCCACCAGCTGCAAGAGTGGACACAACACAGCTTTTATTGTACATTCACGGAAACTAGCAAGACAGTACACCAGAACTCTGTTTACGGCTGAAGCGATCTCTTTCACAACACAGTTGTGTGCAGTTGTAATGCAATTTGAAAGATTCATTGTATAGAGCCTACTTTATAAAATGTTAACAAAATGTCTAATGCATTCCAATACACAGTATGTCCAATATATATTCCTTAAGAAACAATACATCTACATGTATGCATGTATTATAACCCATGTATTATATAAATATTTACAAATAAAAACGTGTGGAGACTGTTGATTGAAGTCCAAAGCCATCAATGGGTTTTTTCTGTATACAGGACATCATTAATACACAAACTAAAAGAGAAAAAAGATACAAGGTTTCTTTGGTCAAATCATGCATATTATGGTTGATAAATAGATTTATTGATACATGTTACAGTCTTAACACAATGCTGTTAAATATGGTTAAAAGGTTAAAAGTGAAAAATAAGTTTGTTAAATATTTCGGTTGAAGTCTATAATTAATTTGTATTGCCATTAAACAGTGTCACTTGCCTTGAAAAAATAACATCACATAAGGCAGTAATTTGTATGTGTCTTTAATTAGTTTTAAACATATAACATTACATTATTTTCATAATTTATATAAAAAACTATGTAAACAATATAATAATATATAAAATTATAATATAAATAATATAAAAAACTAAAATCTTTATAATGACTATTTAGATTTACTATTTTTATGAATTATATGCAGCTGTAGTACACTGTTATTCTACTGTAACATGCTGCAGGGAACAGCTGGAAACAACTAAGGCAGCTACGTAGTGAAAGAACAATGCAATCAAAGGAAAGTAATCATGGAAACAAATGTTGTTTATGTCTCATATTCAGACCACATTTGCAAACATCTCTTTTATACTCTCCCTTGTATAACCAGCAAGATGAAGTGCTGTATCAAGCGTGTGTCAGTTTCTGCACAAAAACCTGCTTGATATGTTGCTAGTTTTTGTTTTTAATAAAGTTGCTAAAATGACATAAAAGCCACCAAATCTAGCAACAAAGTCACATAGTTTACCACACACATCTTGCTTTAATTTCTAGATTTTTTTTGTCTAAATAAATTAATAAATATTTCAAGTATTTTTGGAGGCAGATAATTTATTCAGACTCTGGAATATTCGCATCACTTGGTTATAGATTGACTAATTCATGAACCTTTGAACAAGTTGCACCAGCTCTGCAACGGTGCATTTAACCCTCTATGATGAGAATAATAGAAGTAAATAGGGTCAGATGTTAAGTCAGATGTTTTTGAATGTATGGCTCTTACCTGGTAGTTGTTATAATTCTGCCTTTCTTTGTACAGAATAAATGCAGAAGCAGAGGAAATGGCAGTCTGCACCAAGCTGAGTGACAAGAGAATTGACTTCACTTCTACACTTAGTCTCTAAGAAAAAGAAAGGGGGGAGGGGAAAAAAGAAAATAATAAATAAAACATGCTCCCAGGTTTTCACCACCATCACAATAATGAAAATCAAATGAAAAGATTGAGGTAGGCACAGTTCTCCCTGGCATACCGTGGTGTAAAACTCTTCTTCACATGGCTGTTTTGTAATGAACTTGCAAGGAGTCTGTGGGTGCTTCATAATGTCAACAACATAGAAGATTCCAGCAATGACTGAGATGACTGCAGCCAAAACTGTGACCACCATGCATGTGAAGACCTAGAGATGGTAAGGAAACACATATCATAGGAAATAATTTGGAATGATGAGGTAAGGATGGGCTAAGCTTTTGTTGTATTATCACCGCCAAGACATACACACATCAATCCCTCCCTCCTTAACATCACTACTTACTTTGTCTACTTTTAGCTACTCTTCATTTTTACTGCACCTTAATATTTTTCTGGCAAATCTACGATTTGTTTCTTGCAAGTTATTTTGTTCTTCCAAGACATATTCTTCTGTGACTGGCAGAGCTAACTAACCGGGACTGGCGGAGCAGGTAACTGACAACTAGCAACAACCAGTTAATTCAAGTAATGGTTGAAAGTTGTTTTAAATTCTTACCAGAACTATGTAGCCAGAAGTTGAGAAGAATTAACCATGGTAGTGGTAAACAATCCTGAGAAAGTTTATATTTATATTAGAGATTTATTTAATATTTCCTTTTATTCTTCTTTAGAATATGAGCTATCCTCCAGGGTTCCGGGGCTGAATCCCAAGCAGCGTTAAAACGGAAAGCTAGTGCACTATGTAGGATGTACAATCCCTTGTTCCACACACCAAGTGAGGGTGCCAAGAACAGGGGTTATAGAGGGATTTGGGATTCAGTCTTGTGTTAGAAGCTAGGTAGCTTTGTAGCTCGCTCTAGCTATGAATTGTTATAGGGACTATGGAATGCATGTCATACAAGACCCGTTCAAGCTCCACCACACTGAAATGTTTTATGATAATATATTTGTACTTAAGATAAATAATTTTAAGTACAAATATAGCATCTTGCATACATCTTTCACCAACTGTAACTTACCAAAGAAACTCTGTTATGTTTTTCCAATGCAAGAGTAACGGCGCCTGCTAGGACAAACTAAAAAAAGAAAAAACATGAAGTGGTGACAGTTGTTAATGTACATCCAGTTTTATTGACGGATAGCAGGACTTCTCTGATGTAGGCATGTTCTCATTTTGATGAGATAGTTTAAAAAAATGCTATCTTACAGAGATTCCGCTCCACCACGGCACACCAAACATAACCACCTCTGTGAGTTTAGCAGAGAGCAGTGGCACAGAGTAAGAGATGATCAGAAATCCAATTATGACCTGAGAAATCTAGAAAAAGACTTTGTTTAAGTAAGATGGGTCTTATATTGTGTGATATTATGAAGGGCTCATAATAAGGCCAATTAAAATAATAATAATTATATATATACAGGAAGCATTCATGTGCCATTTCCTGGCCTGAATTTCACACTTGTTTTTCATAACTTTATATTTTATATAACAGTGAATATTTAATTACTCTGGACTCCATCTGACAAAGTGACTTACCCCTATTGACTTAGGCTCTCCTTTCTGTAAGCTCCTTTTCAGTTCCTCCTGTTTGCCTGTTAATTTGTTAACATTCTGGTCTGCAGTTGCATTGACAGTCAAGTCACTTGACACTGTCAACGCCATTCTCATTGAGTGCCTAGAGTACCTTCAAGAAAAAAGAAGCATGTAAGTTTGCATATGACTTTGGGGTCTCCAAAATATCTGGTAATTTTCAAGCAAATTTACCACCATGGTCATGCTTCCTGGCATGCTTGATTTCTTTATAAACCAAAAACAGTTTTCATGAAAAAAGCACTTTTTCCTTAATAGTGCCTTACATATGTACACGGAAAAATAAATAAATAAATAAACTAATTGAAGAATCTTCATCAATATAATTTTAAAGCAGTGAGACAAGTCGTGGACATTTTGAAACAAAAATGCAACTTTTATAAGTCTATATGTAATCCTTTACAGTCCCCAAAAAAACATTTTATGTGTCTTATGTATGATGTTTCAAAATATAAAAATACTGATCCAAGCTTTCCAACTGGTAAATACGGGGGAAATAAATCCTCTCAGTGTGCTGTAAAGGACACATGACAAAGAATAATTGAAATAACTGAATCATAATTAATATGCTTTTTAAGGATTGATGTAATGTAGGTACAGTGTAGGGTATAGTAGTATAGCATTAATTAATATAATTAAGAAACCTATGCAACACCCTTTATTTAGAAGAATTCCATCCATCCATCTAGGAACCTCTCTAGGGACTGTGAAGGCCAATTGGGACTATTGCATTTATTCTCATTTTGTACAACCATGGTAGGAACCACATCCCGCACATGCACACACTAGGTCAATTTGGGAACAGCAATTAGCCTAATCTGCATATATTTGGACTGTGGGAGGAAACCCACCAAGCATGGGGAGAACATGCAAACTTCATGCACACAGACCTGGCGAAGGAATTGAACCAAGGACCTGGAGACAGTACTAAACACTAAGCCACCATGCAGCCAGTTAGTAGAATTATTATTATTATTATTATTAATAATAAGGAGAAGAAGAAAGAGCAGATTTAAATAAACATTGAATTTATGAGAAGGAACAAGCAAATACCAGTAAAGAAATAAGTTGTTTGTTTTTTTTCTTTTTTCTTTTGCTACACGAATGACCTTTAACTTAACTTAATTTAAATCGTTCTATAGTTGTGATGTCTGGATTTCTCATTCTTATAGGTATTTTGACTATCGTAATACAAACATTATGAAAAAACAACCTAGTCATTTGGGGATTTTGAAGCAGAAGTTAAAAATATATATAATAAATTATATAAATGATAATAAATATATAAATAATTATAATAAACTTTACATGAGGACGATGTCCAAAGCCAAGTATTAACACTGGCGGTAAACTAGTTAGTGCCTAAATAGTACTAAATATGCTGTTTGGTATGCAGACGAGGTAAATACACACACATTATTTATCATGCGGCATTTTTAATACAATTCGATTATTATTAATGCTAACTTATTAACCTACCTAAAGTCTTGAAATCTTCCGACAGCTGCAAACACTTCGGTTACTGTCGAGAAAACAAAAATGAAGCGCACACACGTCCTGCCCGCTTTCCCCCTTTTTCTCCGAAAGAAAACGGGTCCCTCCAAGCAGCACCCTCCCGTCCCGTCCCGTCCCGTCCCTCCTCCCTCCCAAGTGTACCAACGCGCTTTATTTCTCTGCTCCTCTATATCATCACGACTCCTGCTCAGTGTTCTCCTGCTGAATAAAGTCATAACGGAGACAAGAAAAACTTCTGTCAAAGTAAGTCAATAGTTTTGATTAGACCTTCTCGGGAAAAAAACTGACACAACAGACACGCTCTTTTTAATTTCAAGTCAACTGTTAAAAGTGTATAGTGTTTATTATAGGTATGTGGGAGAGTAATTTCTCACAGTAAGGTTTGTGCAGTCATTTTCGTTCCGATAAACTACTAACAAACGTTTTGTCATTCGCTACAGAAACATCATGTTGTTTAAGAATTTTGGGTAGGGGTTGGGGGGGGGGGGGGTTTGCAGGGGGGGGGGACCTGAGGACTGTGTTGCCAGATTGGTAAATATAGCATCTAATGCATAGGTTGAAGTAATGCAGGAACACTGTTTAGCAATCCCCATCATTTAATACATCTTAATACAACTTACTGGTAATTACAGATATCATTTGTATGGGCTTGATTTGATGAAGCTATGATTGCATCTCTGCAGTCTGGACCTGAATCCAAAATGTACCCATAAAATGTTATCACCTTCATTTATATACGCAGGTTTTTTAATATTTCATATTGATAATGTGGCAAAGACTTCTAAACTAAGTGGTATTTGCACCCTATTTAAGGGGAATATTATGCATTCTCATTTTAGTTCTATTAGCTATATTGAGCTCTGTTATAATAGTGAACAATGGACATAATAATATCTGTTTGTTGCAGCACAGACCTTGACAGTAAACAGACTGTCCACAGACATATTTATTTACTTATCATTTTACCTAATCTGCATTGACTTTCACTACCACAGTCTTACACCACTCAGAGCTGTCACATTTAAGTTCTGTAACTCAGTTGCACGTCTCAATTTGCACTTTTCTGTCCATTGAATATTCATTACCATTGGCGGGGAAGTGGTGGGTCAGTGTGTTAAGGCTCTGCATTACGGAAGATCAGCGGTTTGAGCCCCAGCTCCGCCAGGTTGCCACTGTTGGGCCCTTGAGCAAGGCCCTTAACCCAAGGGCGCCGTAACATGGCTGAACCTGCGCTCTGACCCCTGCCTACTAATAAGCAGATGGGATATGTGAAGAATAAAGAATTTCACTGTGCAGTAATGTATGTGTGACGAATAAAGGCTGAACATATACATTGCCTATATTTGTTTATATTTAATCGCATTCTTTATGTATTTTATATATTATATTCTGTTTTTCCCTTAGTCATTCCTGTTTAACCATCTGTCATCTACAGTACCACTTGGGTATCTTTAAAAATAATTTTTCTGATGGTACGCTCTACATTGATGTTGATATGCTCTGTAGTTTACAGTTGATGATTTGTACTGTAAACTACATGATTATTGTGTTACTATCCTTGCTACTATATATTTTAAATTTCTTTCAGCATTGATAAACTACTCTATCTATCTATCTATCTATCTATCTATCTATCTATCTATCTATCTATCTATCTATCTATCTAATATATACAGGCATATGAAAGGAATTTCAATAATTCATCATCTTAATACGAATAATTCATCATATTAACTGTCGAGAGAACACAAATGAAGCACACACAATACTGTACATTTGCAACATAAAACTAATAATTTTTTACAGCTTTTAAAGACATCATATTACATTTACATTTATTTTAACACGTTTCTTGCTGTACATTTCAAAATTTCATTCAAATTTTTTGTAACATCATACAAAAGAGCTACATTGCTAACAACTTTCATGGCTTTTAATATTAGCTCAGTTAGTACAGACATTTGTCATGTATTGTGCTGGCTGCTGCTTTCAGTAAGAACAAATTATTTTACTATCACACTTGGAGTAAGTTTTGTTTGTTGTTAATAATGCTTTACCAAAAAAATAATGCTAAATAATATTTTTTGGAGATTAAAAATGAATCCTGACTACTGTGTTTAAAGAAAATTAGTTGTTTCAAAAGTCAAAAGTGAAAAAAAAAAAAAACGATTGGGAGCAAATTGATAATAGTACATGTAATTAAAAAACAGAATTTAGCTTTTCTCTCTTCACAAAAACGCTTTTAATTTCCAAAACATTAATTTTAATTACATTTATTTTAGTGTTACTTTTTTTCCTCGACCATGTCTTTCTTCCTCTTTTTTCTATCGATTGCTCAGGGATGTGTCGCTTTAAAAGTTACTAAAAAATATTACTTCATAAATTGCTAATTAATTTTTGACTTTACATATCTCTAATTCAGGTCAAAAGTAATTTAAAAAATTTCATTTGGAACCACTTTTAGCATAATTTTGTGTGTATATAATATATATATTTTCCGTGCTTATTAAGACTTACCCACTCATTGCGAAAGAAATGCTATCAAAATAGCTGATTAAAGGGAGCCATTGATAGTCACCTATGGAGTTTGCATTTTTATGAGAATAATTTCATGTTTAAGGCACTGTGAGAGAAGCACTATTTATGAAACTACGGCAGATGCTGGATAACGTTTTTACACTTTTTGAATGCTGGCCAATCTGGCAACTCTATCTTGCGAGTCCACCCCTTGTTTCTGTGTTGATGAACTAGAGTTCATTGTACACCATTTTGACTTTCTATTTGTCAGTGCTTTTGCCATTCATAAGCTAGAATACCAGATCTTTTGAGGGCATGGTTATAAATTTGTTTTTGTCTGATAGTATGAAGCCATGTTTTTTAAGGGGTGCAGAGCCTGCATCTGCCTCCAAACACATTTTCAGTTTGCATTCCACAGTGTTGAAACCAGAACATGTGTTTTTCATCAAAGCTCCCTGTCTTTCTCGCTCTCAGTGTATCTTTTTTCATGTTGGATTTGTCCCAGTAGCCACTCACTTCCTCTGCAGAAATCTCCTGTGAAAGAATAAATACACTTCAGTTGCTTAGTTAATATTCAAGTCATTCTTCCTGAAGTTAACTGTAGAATAGTGATTGTAGATAAACATCATTACTTTTTGTATGCTTACATTGGAGAATTTTTTTTTATCATAATTTTTTAGAAATGCATCATTATAAAAGTTCATTGGGACCCCTGCAGCATGCATTTCACCAGTAAAAAGAATTTGTTTTACTATTCCCTCCTCCCTTCTCAAACCTTCCGTGCAGAAACCAATCTGAATGCTTTCATTTGGATCAACAAAGAAGCCAATGTATTATGTAAGAAAACAACACATGACTAACCGTGCAGTTATATAAAAGTGAAATGGAGTGCCATTATCAACTTGAAACGCATTATTTTGTTATAACTGCACAGTCTAGAGAGTGTTATTCCACAAAACACATCATGTCTACAAAGTTTAATTTCACTATGAATGGCATGCCACACATTTAACAGTTTAAAGTTATATGATGTAATGCTGTGTATCTAATTTCTAATGCAGGGCTTTGGAAAGTTAGTTTCTGGTATCACTTAGGTTAAAGCCATGAGAAACAATGTACTCCGAGACCTAAAGCATAACTCCACTGTCCTGAAGACTTTTAAATGATTGGAAACTTTGCAAGGACAGTGAGTGTTAAATTAATTTGCCATTATATTATGCTTATTAGTATATTACACATTTTACTTTGCTAACAAAACATCTATGTAGTATTTGTCTTAAGTTATGGACCCATCTACTGTGTCACCATTTGTGTATGAAGTATGAACTGCTATTATAGCCACAATAATTTACTAGAATGAGCATATTAATATAAATATATTAGTTATATTCCAGCCAGAATCATTTTATGATTTTATACAAAGGTAATGCACACCTTCTGTCCAATCAGATGCAAATATTATAAAGACCCAAATATTAGAAGATTAGTCCATTATTCAATGTACCACCTTGCGCACTATATATTAATAAACTACAGGGTACACTTCCTATATAGAAATATGCAGTATGTAAATGAAAAAGCAGTTTTACAGTTAATCAAATTGAAAGGCAAAGAATGCTGGTAGCCTATGCATATATACATTTAGTACAATCTTTCCAGGTTTTAATAATGTGTTGCAAAGTTCTTAACCCAGTCCCAGTAATATCAGGAGTCTCCTTGAAACTTTGTGAGTTTCCCCCGGTACTCCAGTTTTCCCCACAATCCAAAAAATGCAGTAGACTTATTTGGATTTTGAATTTGCTAAAATTTGTGAATGAGTGTGTGTGTAAGAACAATAGCACAGGCTTCAACACAAACCAAAACATTTCATAAAAACACCCATTTACAGTATACAGTACATCAATGCCTTGAGTCTTCGATAAATATGAATTCAGTGAATTCCATGATTTTTGTATTTTGCCAATTCAACTTGTGGTGTGATAAAAGTTCACTATAACCCTAATTGTGCTTTGGTGACATCTGGTGGTAAACATGTTTTATTCCCAAGAAGACATAATTGACAAGGAGTCTGGTAACAGTTGTTCTTCCCATTTTCTCAGTTTTGCCAGCGTTCCTTTGCACTCAAGGGCAAACATAGGGTAATCCTACAGTACATGGCAAGTAAGAATGTGCCATTTCTATCTTTATATTGGTATTATATATACAGTACATTTAAGCACATATGGGTGATGAATTTGATTGGGAGGAAACCGACTGAACATGTGCAAACTTCACACACACAGACTCAAGTCTGGAATTATTTAAATTCATTGAAAGTTAGATTGCAAATCTATTCCAATGCATGTATTGATGTTCAAAATTCTTTTCTTTTAAGATGGCAGAGTCACAGACTGAAGCCCCTTGCAAACTGCATCGTCCGTTCAGGGTTTACGATCCTGAAGTTATAGCTGTAAGTGATTGACTTTCACAGCCAGAAAAAATATAATGATGACATATGAGTCTGTATCGGTCTGTTGTTTAGGCTTTTACTTATTTTGTTCTTCAAAAGAGAATAAAGTCTGTTGCATGTTTTCTTTCTCTTTTTGTAAATTGCTTTCTGTACCAGTAAATGGATGTTTAAGTCTGACCTGATACCAAGTATGTGTTGCATTTTCATGTAGTTAAAAGCAGCTTTTCTCCTGATTATAATTTTTCAAATAATTTTTAACTCATCAGGGCAGTGGTATCTCGGAGGGTTAAGACACTAAGTTGGCAGTTCAAGCCCCTGATTCACCAGGTTCCCATTATTGGGCCCTTGAGCAAGGCCTGGGATATGCAATAAAAATAATTTCACTGTACAGTAATGTAAATAAAGTCTTAACTTATTTCTCTGTAGTTCGGTGTGAAATATGGCTCTTTATCTCTTACAGGTTATAACAATATTACTTGGCCTGTTCCAAGTGCTTATGGGATTTCCGGCTTACTACATGAGCTTCAACATACAAAAGCTATACATATGCCCAGTTTTTGTAGGAGCAGTAGTAAGTAAATTATTAACTTTTTAATGCCTGCAAGTTATCATTCAATTTGACTTCATGTCTTGTTTGTTCTTTATATATATATTAATTAACAGTCTACCTTTAAAAGTAAACATCAATAACAGAGCACATGACAATTAATTGTGCAAAGTTTCTGTAATAATTATTTTATGTCATCTTTATGCAGTATGTGACTGGAGGATCATTTGCAATGGCTTGTGAAAGAGCACCTAGCAGGAAGCTGGCAAGTTTTTTTTTTCTTTTTTCTGAAGTATTAAGTTTATAACCAAATAACTGGTACTGTACTGTATATGTTCAGAATGCAGCTTAAGCAGCTAGCTTCAGTTAACTTCTTAAAATGTCTGACTTACTAACTGCAGATTAAAAGGAGAAAACTAACAATGTTGTAAAGTACAAATCGCAAAGAGCTCATCTTTTTGATACTAATGTAACTGTTTGTGTGTTTCCTCTTGTTTCTTGTTTCCAGGTGAAAAGCTGTCTGTATGCCAGTGTCTTCGCGTTGTTGGTGGGATTCAGTGCCATTGTTGTTTACAGCTATGGAATCAGTGACATAAAGTCTGTTCAAGACTGTGAACATGGCACTGATTTATTACCTTGTCCACAGCATGGAGTCATTGTGAGTTACCATGTCTCTAAGTCTCAAGTGCTGTTTTTATTTGAATTTGCCCTTAATTACAATATTAAGCATACCGTATAATAATAATGAAATATTTCTAAAATCTGCAAAAGCTGTAACCTTTTTTTTTTCTTTTTCTTTACAGGAATATTTCAAAGCAATTTCAGCATTGCTTTTGATTTATGACATGGGAGCATTCACTCTTCAAGGCTTCCTTTTATTTTCAGCTATGAAAGGTTTGAAAACAAAATAAAAAGAAACAAGCTTTAATGCATCACTATATTACAGTACTTGCATTACTGAGAAACTGTAAAATACCATGTATAACCCCGTAATTAAAATTTTTGTTTATATAATTCCTTATTTCATATTTTTTCTAAAATAAAAAATGAAGTAAACATGCTGCTGTAAATGATAGCATTTTGTGTGTGGAGACTACATATGGAATCATTAGCTGAAACTGTTCAGCGTACATTACGCATAGGCTACCAAAGTAATATCACATGAAAGGGGACTGTTATATTGGTGGATAAATCTGAATACATCTGTGATTTGTGATGTGATTTGCTCTTAGTGTGCCTGTAATTAGTCATGTGTGAGGTTAACAAAAAAACAGGACATTTTCAAATATGAAAAAAATATATTATTGTAATAAATTCAATATGAAAACATGAAAATGCATGAAAATTACAAGAATAGTAATAAAATTAAGAACAGAAAAACAGAATAATACTATAAATATATACATTAAACTGTCATGATTTGTAATGATGGGGCGGACGCAGATGCAAACCTTGAACTAGAATTCTTTATTTAATGTTCACAACTCAAATGACTCCAAAAGAAGAAAACAAAACACAAAATCCAGAACTCGGAAGTCTCTCTCTTTATCATCAAAGTTTCTTTTGGGTGCAGTTCGGAAATCCTGGCACCTTTCACTCCTGGGAAACAGGCACAATAAACTTTATGTGTTATGGCACGGACAACAGTCGGAAAACACATTCATACACGACGGTGGACGGATAAGAGACTATGGGATCGGCTGGTATAAACAGGGAGACACAAAAGGATACACAGGTGATTCTCATTACGTGATAAAGTGAGTGACATACACACGCAGACACACTAGGGGGAGACAAAGCGACGACTCAGTAGTCCGGGGAGCTGGATCTTACTCTCCGAGGCTGTGGTGGCCCAGATACATAACCAATAATATAGTAACAAAATTTTCTCCCTTTAACAGTACTTATCTGGCTTTAACAAAAAATAAAGTGCACAAAATTATTACTAGAAAATAAAGCAGCTGTTTTAATAACAAATTAAATAATTTCTTTATTTGGTACTGTATACTGTCTTAGCTTATAAACAAAGTGCACACAATATCCAATAACTAAACAAAAAATACCAAGCACTATTAGCTTTTTACCTCCAAAAAAAAGAGGAAAGTGTTATATACAAGCTCATTTTAAATATTATATTTCATGCAAAAAAAGTAAAATCACTGGTTTAAAAAAGCCCTTAATATTGATATTTTGACTTTTGAATCGATCATTGTCGATACAACCCCTATATCGAAAGTATCGATATTAAAGATCGATACGCCCACCCCAATTATGTGACTCTCAGGGAACTTACGTTACTAGAATTCATTCTTGTGTGGCTCAGATGTATTTCAGAATTAATCTAAAACAATTAAGGAGTCAAGATGGCATAATTCTATCAGGTGCGTTTTCTTGCTGAAAGTGCTTATGTGACTTCTGTGGTCTGTGGCAGGCAGTTCCTCAGTATGGTGGACCATACAGACTTACTTACATTCATGCTGCCACCACAAGTTAGTGTGATTAATGGTTAAAATAATACTCTGGACACAGAAAGATACATGTAGTTAAACGTCCCAGTGGTGTTGCAATCCATCACCAGATAGAGAGACATATACATGTATTGTAGGTAGATAGAAAAACAATAAGGACAAGAAAGAAAATCTACGCAGGATTTAAGGGAAAACATTACAGGAAAAAGATGGGAAGCTCAGAATTACAGAGAATCTAGATTATGCTAAAGAAAGAAAAGAATCATAAAACAATAGAAGAGGTTTTAGAAAAAAAGGGATCCCAAAATAAATAATTGAGTCCTGTTGTACAGGCCCTGGTGTGTTACAAAACACTGGAGGGCCATTCAGTGTACTGTACATAAAAGGTTGAATTTGGCTGGTAAAAACACACTCCTCTTTCACACTTAGAACTTGTTTAACAGCAATAATGAACTTTTAAATTTTATGAATACACAGAAAGAGATTAATGCATTTTTATTAATTGAAGTACATTCAGTTGAAGAATTCACGCTGTTTTGTTATTGGTTCTGCCTATAATCTAAACATTAAATGCTTATAAATATATTTTTAGTTAAAGGCACAGAAGAGGACTGATAAGACCCCCAAAATGTTTTTATTGTTTTAAATACAACGTATTAACTTATAAAATTCTCACTGTAATATTTTCTTACTAACCAAAAGTAATTGATGAATATTTAAACAAAAATTGTTTATATTAACTCTAAAATATTAATAATTAATTGCACAACTAATCAACTAAAACAAAACTTAAAAATGTTATATACCAAGTAAAAAAAGAAATTCATACTCATTTTACAAATTTTCTTTTGATTCTGTAAAGCTGCATTGTGCTCGCTGATCGGAGCGATCGGAGATCGCTGGTTCGAACCCCGGGTGATGCTGTTTTCCTCTCACAGCCGGAGGCACAGAGAGAGCTGATTGGCCCAGCTCTCTCAGGGGGGAGGGATGAGAGGTACTTGCGCTCCCACATTAATCACGGCTCTACAGGGGCCTCTGTGAGCTCGCGCACGCGGAAGGAGCGGCTAGCGCTTTCCTCCGAGTGTGTTATTCCACCCCTAATGGTGCGTGAGCGAGCAGTTCGAAAAGATGCAGTCGGCTGACGTCATGCGGTTCGGAGGAAACACATGACAGTCTTCGGCCCTCCCGGCTGAATGGTAGTGGTAGCCTTAATGTGGGAGTGCCCTAGCGACGGGGAGAAATTGGCTACGACTAAATTGGGGAGAAAATTGGAACCCCCCCCCCTCCCCCCAAAAAAAGCTGCATTGTGACATGACCATTGTTAAAGGCAATATACAGTATAAATAAAATTGAATTGAATTTAAAAGTTGTATTTGGCTTTCATATTGAATTTTATTAGCCATCTAGGATTTCATCTTATACATGAAATAAGACACATTAAATCCTTTTGTTTCAAATCCCTAACCTTTTGTTTCAAAATATACTTTATTTTGTATATGCTACTTTATTTGTAGCATTCTATGAAACAGAAAGTTTTATTCATTCATTCATTCATCTTCTATACCGCTTTATCCTGTATTTAGGGTCGCGGGGGACCTGGAACCTATCCCAGGAGACTCAAGGCACGAGGCAGGGTACACCCTGGACAGCGTGCCAATCCATTGCAGAGCACACACACACTCATTCACACACACTATGGTCAATTTGGGAACGCCAATTAGCCTAATCTGCATGTCTTTGGACTGTGGGAGGAAACCGGAGTACCCGGAGGAAAACCACCAAGCACGGGGAGAACATGCAAACTCCATGCACACAGAGACAGGAATCAAGCCTGGCCGGGAATCGAACTCGGACCCTGGAGGTGCAAGGCGACAGTGCTAACCAATACACCACGTGCCGCTGGAAAGTTTTAACAATAATTAATTTATGCAAATGTATCATTTATCATTTTAATTGTTATGCATAAAAATTCATTAATTCATTTATTCATCTTCTATACCGCATTATCCTGTATTTAGGGTCGCGGGGACCTGGAGCCTATCCCAGGAGACTCAGGGCACGAGGCAGAGTACACCCTGGACAGCGTGCCAATCCATCGCAGAGCACACACACACACAAACTCATTCACACACTATGGTCAATTTGGGAACACCAATTAGCCTAATCTGCATGTCTTTGGACTGTGGGAGGAAACCGGAGTACCCGGAGGAAACCGCATAAAAATTCTAATTATTCATATAACTGTTGGTGTTGTGAAGTCTACTTTAGTTAAAAAAGTATTCAATTTGTCAGTGTCACTTTCTCTCTCCTTTGCTGAATGTGTTACCTTTTTTTAACCATATTTCTTCCTCAAATATTATAATTTTCCATAGTCACCTGACTAAGCTGTACTTTAATAAACATTCTGACATGTTCATTAAATATTTGCATGTTTGGAAACTTCAAGTTTTTTATGCTTCTATTTGGGGAAATGTATTATACAAGTTGTTTACACAAAAAAATGTATATTTAAATTGTTGTTTAACATCCAGTCATTCCAAGTATTACATACACTCACGGAAATAAAGGTACAGTTTTGTACTAATGAAGGAACAAATCATTGTCACTGGGGCAGTACCCTTTGAGGGCACAGAACTGTACCTTAATATAGAGAAATAAATTTGTACCAATTCTGTTTGTACCATAAAGAACATTATTTGTACCATGGGCAACCAAAACATACCTTTTGTTTTATAAACTTGCAGGTACATTATTATACTTTGATAAAAGGTACATGTCATGTCCTTGAAGTTACCACCCCAGTGACAAGCCATTTTGTACAGTGGGGCAAAAAAGTATTTAGTCAGCCACAAATTGTGCAAGGTCTCCTACTTAAAAAGATGTAGATCTGTAACCTACGTAAGAAATTAGCTTAGCCACTGGGAGCTAACATATTTGTGCTACATGAGGCAATATGTTAGCATGATTAGCAGTGTTATCTACATGCTACCCTGAACTATGCAAGTGGCATTAAAGACATTGTTTCATATAAGCTGGCCAAAGCTAGTCAAAATGCAGAAAAATAAAACAATATAAGTTTTTTATTATCAAAATAAGAATTATATAAAGACTCCATTCTGGTGCTTGGTGGGTTACCTCCGAGTACTTCAGTTTCCTCCCACAGTCCAAAGATATGCAGGTTAGGCTAATTGGCATTCCCAAATTGCCCGTAGTGTGTGAATGGGTGTGTGAGTGTGTGTGTGTGTGTGTGTGTGTGTGTGTGTGCCCTGGCATGGATTGGTCCCCTGTCCAGGGTGTACCCTGCCTTGTGCTCTAAGCCTCCTGGGGTAGGCTCCAGGTCCCCGCGACCCTGAATACAGAATAATGCGGTATAGAAGATGAGTGAGAGTGAGTGAGAATTAAATGAGTAACAGGTGGCTGGATTCTTCTACTCTGTTCTCTGTTAATTTTCAGTATTATTCTGTGATAAAGCTAAACTCCCCCCACTGTCCAGAACATTCTGTACCCTTTATGTTAGAACAAGTACCTTCAATTTAGTTGTACCTTAAAAGGTAAAAAAATTTATCATCAGAGGTCTTTTCCGTACCATTAAGGGATCAAAAGGTTCAAAACTGTTCTCTGAGGAACATTATCTGTACCGCTGTGTACCTTTTTTTCTGAGAGTGTACTTACAGCATTACATTTATAATTTGAGGTTAAGAATAAATTGAATATATCTTTAAGTTGAGTCCAGGTCGTTCTGTCATCATTTGGTGCCTTTAAATTCAGCCAGGGTGGAGGCTATTTTGAGAAGTTGTTTCACATTACACTCTATGTGTGGAGCCTTATGTTCTGAAGCTTCTACATTTCTGACCTATCATCATTATGTGACATTATGTCAGCACAGGCAGACTCAGTGTTAGGTGTTTCGACTGTCATGCGGAAGGCTCGGGTTCGATTCCCAGCCAGTGCCCAAACCCCTCAGCCACTGGGCGCAATACCGATCCCAAGCCCAGATAAATGGGAGTTGCGTCAGGAAGGGCATCTGGCGTATAACCTGTGCCAAATTGTTGTGTGGACTGGATATTCCACTGTGGCAACCCCTTGCCGGGAGCAGCCGAAAGACCAACAACAACATGTCAGCACAGGCAGAACAACAGAAAAATAAGGATTATCTACTAGATGCATATTACAAACTGTGACACTTTGTATAATTGTAGTAGAAAATAAATGTTGTAAAAAGGGAGTTGATGCATGCCAAACCTCAACAGACAAAAGATTATTATTTCAGTGATTTGGTCTAAAGGTGATCATGCAGACAGCATGGTGGGATACTGGTTACCACTGTGGACTTGCTCATTCAGTGTCAAGGGCTCTATTCCCACCTGTGTGTGAAAAGTTTGCATGCCCTCCACGTGCTCGGTGGGTTTCCTCTGAGTACTCTGGTTTCCTCACACAGTCCAAAGACAATGCAGATTAGGTTAATTGGCATTTCGAAATTGCCCAGAGTGTGTGAATGTGTGCGTGTGCCCCGCGATGAATTGGCACCTTGTCCGCTTCATGCTCAAATTATCCTGGGATAGGCTCCAGGCCCCATGCGATGCTATAAAGAATAACCAGTATAGAAAATAAAGGAATTAATGAATTTAAGTAATTTGAAATATAGCACAGCAATGTCTAAATAATGCAGAATGCAATCAAACTCTTTACTCTTATGTGCTTATACTCTCTCTCTCTCTCTCTCTCTATTACACTATTTAATAATATAGTGATATCAAATTAGGGATAGATACTATTACCCAGTATAAATGGGTAAGCTGCTTTTTTCCGAGCTCCACCATACTGACCAACTTTTAAACTTTTTCGTCCCCTTACGAAGAGTGTACATAAAACGGATAAGTATCTTATAATATATTTACTCAAAACGCGTGTTATATCGTTAAGTTTTAATTGTTTTGCAGCACACCGCTTTTAGCCGACATTAGCATCGCTAATTAGCATTAGCATCGCTAGCCCAGCTATCACGTTTGTTTGTTTGTTTGTAAAGCTTGTTTTCGCTTCCTCACACCGATTATTTTCCGTGTTTAGACACCATGTCGGTTGTGATTCTGCCTCTGAGTGCAGGTGAGGAGACATTGGAGCTGCACTCGGTGGATTTGGAGGTGGAGGCCGTGGAGAAGCTGATCCGTGAGCTACAGGTGAAGCTGGCCCGGTTACAGCAGCGGAAAGCCACGCTGGAATCGACGCAGACCGACACTCATCTGTCCCAGGTAAATTCTCGGCGTGAGAATTCTCCTACAACCTCAACCCCGCGTGTTTCTCTGCCCAGGTCCAACACACCAAGGACGCAGCCCGCCCAGTGTTCCTACACCCCGGCGCCGGGATACCATGGACCCTGGATACAGGAGCGGCGGAAGAAGCACGCCAAGCCCCGGGCGAGGACCTCTCCCCCTCCACCACCACCACCCGTCTTCGACATCTCGACCCAAAACCGCTTCGCTCCTCTCCGCGAGACGGCACAAGACGTCCTGGTCATCGGAGACTCCATCGTTCGTCACGTGCGTGCTACCACGGCTAAAGGTAAGGTGCACACACGCTGTTTACCTGGTGCACGTGTTCTTGATGTTGCTGCACAGGTGCCTGCTGCCCTGAGGAGGAACATTGGAGCTGTGGTTCTTCATGCCGGCACGAACGACACCAGGCTGAGGCAGACGGAGATCCTAAAGAAGGACTTCAGGAGCCTGGTCGAGAAGGTCCGCAGCACATCACCCACGACAAGGATCATCGTATCTGGACCGCTTCCCACATTTCAGCGAGGAATCGAGAAGTTCAGTAGATTATTTGCTTTTAATGAATGGTTACAATCTTGGTGTCAACAACAGAAATTACGCTTTGTTGATAACTGGAATGTTTTCTGGGAGCGTCCTAGGCTCTATCACACCGATGGCCTACACCCTAGCAGAGCTGGAGCAGCGGTCCTCTCTGACAACATCTCCAGAACACTACGAACCATCTGACTGGCGGTAAGTCATACTGTAGATTCCAAACATATTAGACACATCACAACTCACCGTAGTGATAGACGAACACACATAGCTTGTCCTATAGAAACTGTGTCTGTTCCCTGAATACTGAGAAAAAAGAATAAATTTGTTAAATTTGCCCGAAACAATCTGATAACCATAAAACCAGAAAAAGGCAAAATAAGTAGTCAAAATCCACCTCTAAAGTTTGGACTACTCAACATTAGATCCCTTGCGCCTAAAGCACTTATTGTTAATGAAATTATCTCAGATTATTGCCTTGACGCACTCTGTCTCACTGAAACCTGGCTTAAACCAAATGAATATTTTGGTCTGAATGAGTCTACTCCGTCAGGATATTTCTATAAGCACGAGCCCCGTCTAATTGGTCGCGGTGGTGGTGTCGCCACTATCTACAATGATGTACTCACTGTTACCCAGAAAATAAGGCCCAGGTTTAATTCATTTGAAGTGCTTATCATTAATGTTGCACTAAATGAAATACGTAATAAACCCTTGCTATATTTTACCCTGGCCACCGTGTACAGACCCCCGGGGCCATATGGCGATTTTCTTAAAGAATTTGGACATCTGCTATCAGACCTATTGGTTAACTCTGACAAAGTATTGATAGTAGGAGACTTTAACATTCATGTAGATGATGCTAACGACGCTTTAGCACTCACATTTATGGATTTACTAAATTCCTTTGGGGTTAAGCAAAATATAATTGGAGCAACTCACCGCTTTAATCATACGCTAGATTTAATTATATCCCATGGTATAGATGTCTCTAATATAGAGATCATACCTCAAAGTGATGATATCACAGATCATCACCTCCTGACATATACTCTACCCGTAGAACAGATTAGCTGTGTCTCCCGACGTTATCAATCTGTTAGAAATATGAATCCCACCACTAAAGACAGATTCACAAGTAATCTGCCGGATCTGTCCCAATTTCTTATCAGACCCCTAAATGCAGATGATCTAGATGAAGTGACTAGCAGCATGGGCACTATTTTTACCAGTACATTAGACACTGTTGCTCCCATCAGATTAAAAAAAGTCAGAGATAAAACATTGGCACCGTGGTACAACAGTCATACTCGCGCCCTAAAGAGAGCAACCCGTAACCTCGAGCGAAAATGGAGGAAAACTAAATTAGAAGTCTTTCGAACTGCATATAAAGACAGTATGTGCAGCTATAGACAGGCTCTAAAAACTGCTAGGACCGAGCATCTTAGCCAACTGATAGCAAGAAACCAAAACAATCCCAGGTTCTTATTTAGTACAGTGGCTCGCCTAACAAAACCTAAGATGCCCGCAGAGAGTATCCCATCACAGTTTAGAAGTGAAGACTTTATGGACTTCTTTAATGAAAAAATCAATAATATCAGGAAGAAAATAATGGAGGTTCAACCTCTAATAGTATCTCACGATCCAGTTCAGCCTATAGCTTCACATTTAGATTTTCACTGCTTTACAGGTATAGGACAGGAAGAGCTGTATAAACTCATCACCTCGGCTAAATCAACAACGTGCCTGTTAGACCCAATCCCAACCAGATTTTTAAAAGAAGTGATGCTTACGGTTGGAGAGCCACTCCTAAACATTATTAATTCTTCATTACATCTAGGTCACGTCCCTAAACCTTTCAAGTTAGCAGTTATTAAGCCGCTTCTTAAAAAATCTAATTTGGACGCGAATGAAATAAAAAATTACAGACCGATTTCAAACCTCCCGTTCATATCAAAAATACTAGAAAAAGTAGTATCAGCTCAAATTTGCACATTCTTACAGGATAACAACATCCATGAAGAATTTCAGTCAGGTTTCAGGCCCCATCATAGCACAGAAACTGCACTAGTTAAGATTACAAATGACTTGTTTTTAGCTTCAGACCAAGGCTGCATCTCATTGCTAGTCCTGCTTGATCTTAGTGCTGCATTCGACACTATAGATCATAATATTCTCATAGATCGCTTACAAAATTATATAGGTATTCAGGGACAGGCATTAAAATGGTTTAGATCTTACCTGTCTGATCGCTACCATTTTGTAGATCTAAATGGAGAACCGTCTGGTATAATGCCAGTGAAATATGGGGTCCCACAAGGGTCAGTTTTAGGACCTCTGTTGTTCTCAATATACATGCTTCCCTTGGGTAACATCATTAGAAGACATGGGATTAGTTTCCATTGTTATGCTGATGATACCCAATTATATATCTCAACTAAACCAGACGAAATACCTAAGCTGTCTAGATTAACTGAGTGTGTCCAGGACATAAAAGATTGGATGACCAATAACTTTCTTTTATTAAATTCAGATAAGACAGAGATATTACTTATTGGCCCAAAAACCAGCACACAACAGCTTTCACAATTCAGCTTGCGCTTAGAAGGATGTACTGTTATTACCAGCTCAGCAGTAAAAGATCTGGGAGTAATATTAGACAGTAACTTGTCTTTTGAAAATCACATTTCAAATATCACAAAAACAGCCTTTTTCCATCTTCGAAATATTGCTAAACTTAGGAACATCTTATCCATATCTGATGCAGAAAAACTAGTTCATGCATTCATGACCTCCAGACTGGACTATTGTAATGCATTACTAGGTGGTTGTCCTGCATCCTCAATAAACAAGCTTCAGTTAATCCAAAATGCAGCTACCAGGGTTCTCACTAGATCCAGAAAATATGATCATATAACCCCAATATTATCATCCCTGCACTGGCTACCTGTTCAGTTTAGAATAAATTACAAAATAGTATTACTTGCATACAAGGCCTTAAATGGTTTAGCTCCCACATACCTAACTAGTCTTCTGATACGCTACAATCCACCACGCGCCTTAAGATCACAAAACTCCGGACTTCTGGTAGTTCCCAGAATTTCAAAATCTACAAAAGGGGGTAGGGCTTTTTCATATTTAGCTCCAAAGCTTTGGAATAGCCTTCCAGACAGTGTTCGGGGAGCAGACACGGTTTCTCAGTTCAAAAGTAGACTCAAGACGCATCTTTTTAATCTGGCATACACTTAACTCATCCCAGTACTCATACTCCAGTACACCTATACCGAATGGCAACTACGCTAATTCTCCCCATCTGTTCTGTATTTCTCTACCCATCCCGAGGCATCGGGAGATTTTGCCAGCTTCAGTAGACAAAGGCCGACCCTGCGAGGTTCCTGAGGCATCCAGAGAAGGACCAGCTCCAGCTGGATTCAGCTTTATGATGGTTGGAGCTACACATGCTGCTCCTGTGCTTCCAGTGATCCAGACCTCATCTGCCCTCTGCACCTACTGACTCGTCCCTATGCTGAACTGGTCTTCATGTCAATTTAAATAATTTCTGTCATATTGAATTTTCACCTGCACAACACACAAGATGTTATATCATTTCTATCTGTTATCGCCCAAATGAGGATGGGTTCCCTGTTGAGTCTGGTTCCTCTCAAGGTTTCTTCCTAATGCCATCTCAGGGAGTTTTTCCTTGCCACCGTCGCCGTCACCCTTGGCTTGCTCATCAGAGAAATTTCATTCATTCGTCTCTGTAACATCCGATCTGCCTCAGCCCCGGAGATCAGGTTCACCGGATTACTGAGCCGTAGTCTTTGTCTCCCCCTAGTGTGTCTACGTATGTCACTGTCAGTCATCAACACGAGAGTGAATTCACCTGTCTACCCTTGTGTGTCTCACTATTTAACCCAGCCGAACCCACACCACATTGTCTGGTCACCGTTGTGCACACCTCGTATGTCTAATTGTATGTTCTCTCTCTCTCTCACCCAGGTTTAAGACGGTATCTGCAGGCGAGGTAGCGAAAGCGAGACGGCTTTCGCGTTCGGACGGATCCCGGTTCCGTGGCAGTTTCTCAGTTCCTTTCAAGGATAAAACTTCTAGTGAAGTATTCTTTTCATTTGTGTTTCCGCCTGCAGACCGTCCCTGGTGAAGAACCCTTGGGGTTATTATGATTTATGTGAAGAGATAAGTTGTTCAAATCAAAAACGGGACTTTAAATAAAGAGTATATATATTTCCTGCACCTGCGTTCCCCTGTGTGTGTATTTACCAGAGACCGACATGACAGATGACCAGACCCCTTACCCGAACGCAGCAGGAACACCTGTACGTGACAATACGGTCCCGATGATGGATTACATCCGACGACAGCAGGGGCAGATGGACAGCCTGGCCAGGGCAATCAATGACCTGGCCCACAGTGTCCGTGACATCGCGGCTAGACAGTCGCCCCCACCTGCAGCGCAGAGACACGCGTCCCGATCTCCACCGCGGGCCGCCCCCCCCCGAAAGATATGCTGGTGACCCAGAGGGGTGCCGAAGATTTCTCCTCGCCTGTGAGCTGTACCTGGCCGAGTATCCTGGTCTCGACGAACGACAGAAGATAAGTTTTGTCACTCAACAGCTCACAGGTGCAGCGATGGACTGGGCCACCGCTATGTGGAGTGCTGGAGGCCGGGACATGAGCGACTTTGTTCGCTTCCTCCGCGCATTCCGCGCTGTCTTTGATCACCCGGATCAGGGCCGGACTGGGGAGCAACAGCTGCTGAGGATTAAGCAGGGGTCGACCACCGTCGCCGAGTACGCCGTGCGGTTCAAGATCCTGGCTGCGGAGAGTGAGTGGTGCGAGAAGAGCCTTCTCGCCCGCTTCCGGGACGGGCTCCAGCCAGACATCCAGCTGGAGTTGGCGTGCCGAGACGCAGAGTTAGACTTGGACGAGACAATCCAGCTCGCCATTAAGCTGGACCAACACCTCCGCAGTCAGAAAAGGCAAACCCCCGCCCGGTCGGCAGGAAGCAGGGTTGAATCGCACCACCGTCCTCGCCCCAGCAGAAGCCCACCAGCTCCCCGCGATTCTTCAACGACAGAGCCGATGGATGTAGGCTCCTCCAGGCTGTCGGCCCAGGAGAGACGACGCCGAATTACGGCCGGACTGTGCCTGTACTGCGGGGGTGGGGGGCATCTCATTCGAGAGTGCCCACTATTAAACGTAAAGACAGACACACCCCCACCAACCACCCGCACGAACACACACACACGAATCACATCACCACCAACCACACGCATTAACACCTCTTCCCAAACCATAAACACGGACATACCCCCACAAACTGAAAAAACACATACACTGCCAACACCGCCACGAACCAACCGGTCATTTTGTGTAAACGCGACGTTGGTATACAATAACCATGTGATTTCTGTTTCCCTCCTCATAGATTCGGGCTCGGCTGGGAATTTTATTTCATTCTCTCTACTTTCCTCGCTGCACGCTCCAGTGTCGAAGCTTCCAACCCCGATCGTGATTAACGCTCTCGATGGCAACCCATTAAGTCAATCGCCTGTTAACATGATCTCCGTGCCCCTACGGTTAACTTTCCCTAATCACACTGAGGAGCTAGAATTTTATGTAATATCCCAGGTGAGTCAGCCCGTCGTGCTCGGCCTCCCATGGCTTAGCTCTCATAACCCGAATTTTGATTGGGCAAGTGCTCGCATCCTCTCTTGGTCCCCCCGATGCGCGAAACTCTGTATGCCAACCTCATTGATGGCCCAAACGACCACAGTAGAAAGTCCTAGCGCCCTAGTTTCGACCCTAGTGCCATCAGAGTATGTGAAGTTTAAGGACGTTTTTAGTGTTAAGGCAGCTGCACGACTTCCCCCTCACCGCCCGTGGGATTGCGCTATTGACCTCCTGCCGGGGAAAGCACCGCCCTGCTCGCGGATTTATCCATTGTCCGTGTCAGAAACACGGGCCATGGAGGAATACGTGAAAGAGGCTCTCCAGCAGGGGCTCATTAGTCGCTCCACGTCACCCGCATCGGCAGGGTTCTTTTTTATCGAGAAAAAAGGCGGGGGCCTTCGGCCGTGTATTGATTATCGAGGGCTCAATACCATCACAGTGAAATATAAGCACCCGCTGCCCCTGGTTCCGGCCGCGATCGATCTGCTCCGCGGCGCGTCCATCTTTACCAAACTTGACCTCCGCAGCGCTTATAACCTCGTTCGTGTTCGCAAGGGAGATGAGTGGAAGACAGCGTTTAGCACTACATCAGGTCATTACCAATACAATGTAATGGCTTATGGACTGGTGAACGCTCCTGCGGTGTTTCAGGGGTTCATGAATGACGTGCTCCGACATATGTTAAGCCGGTTCGTGATAGTTTATTTGGATGACATCCTAATTTACTCTCGGTCATACGAAGAGCACGTTAGTCATGTGACCGCCGTCCTCCATCGACTGAGGGAACATGGGCTCTATGTGAAGGCGGAGAAGTGTGAATTTCATAAAACAGAGGTTGCATTCCTGGGCTATCGCATAGGGCCACTGGGGGTCAAGATGGACACAGCCAAGGTCAGAGCGGTACTCCAATGGCCGGAGCCAACATCAGTGAAGGCGCTACAAAGCTTCCTCGGGTTTGGCAATTTTTACAGGCGCTTTATTAGGGGCTTTAGTACACTGGCAGCACCGCTCACTAGCTTACTAAAGGGTAAACCGCGCAAGTTACACCAGTTTACGCTGGACGCGCGCGTTGCGTTTCAGCGCCTAAAACAAGCTTTTACATCCGCGCCTATATTAAAACTGCCCGACCCTAACAAGCCCTTCGTAGTGGAGGTCGATGCGTCGGAGGTAGGACTCGGAGCGGTACTGTCACAGCGCCATGGCCACCCGGAGAAGTTATTCCCCTGTGCTTTTTTCTCGCGAAAACTGACACCTGCTGAATGCAACTATGATATCGGAAATCGCGAACTGCTTGCAATAAAGGCGGCGTTAGAGGAGTGGAGGCATTGGTTGGAAGGGTCGGAACACCCATTCACGGTACTCACAGATCATAAGAACTTGGAGTACCTCCAACAAGCAAAAAGACTAAACCCCCGACAAGCCCGCTGGGCACTGTTTTTTACTCGGTTCCATTTTAGTATTACTTATCGCCCCGGCTCGAAGAATTTAAAGGCGGACGCATTATCCCGCTGTTTTGCGACGCAGGACCGACCCCAGGTGCCTGAACCCATTTTGCCCCCGTCGCTCGTGGTGGCACCGATCACGTGGGACCTCGATGCGGAGATAGCCCAGGCGACACTGTCAGAACCCGTGCCGCCGGGCTGCCTGTTACGTGCAGAGGATAGTGCACGTACGTGTGTGTGTAGCGCGGGTATGCGCCGTCGCGCATGCGCGATCTCTCCCCCCTTTCTCTGTCTCTCCCGCTCTCCTATTTACAGGAAGCCCCGCCCCGATGGAACGTGCCGTGACGTGCGCCGTGATTGGCTGACGGTGAATCTGCGTGCCTTCTTAAGCTCGCGAGTGGAAGCAGGAAGTGCGCGACTTATGCCTTGTGTGTGACTTCCGTGCTCCGTTGTTGATTGATTAATTAGTGAATTGTTGGATTGTGATTGTGAGGTTGTTGGATTGTGTGAGTGATTGATTGAGTGGTTGTATGTTGAAGTGTGACTGTGTATTTGTTTGTTATTTTGTATTTGTTTTGAGTGTGTGTGTGTTTTTGGTTTGTTTGGTTGGAGAGAGAGCCTGTGTGTCGCGCCTTGCCTCTCTCCTTCCTGTTTGTTGTTTTTGGGTTTTCTTTTGTTTGTTTGTGTTAGCGTGGATGGAAGTTTTCCTCCCGCTTTTGTATATAGTTTTCTTTACTGTAAATATTGTGTATATATATTTTGTTCTTTTCTTGTTTGTACATAGTTGCAAGGAAGCAGTAGGGGTTGGGTGCCATTTTTGTTGTCCCCTGTTTTCTCCTGTTTTTGTAAGTAGTTAGGAAGCTAGTTTAGTTTTTGTATTTTGATTTCAGTTTTCTTTTTGATAGTTTAGCTAGCTTGAGGGTGGAGATAGAGGGGGGTTTTGTTTATTGTTTTGGCCTTGGCCCAATCCTGAAGCCCAGAGCTTCCTGTATGTGTATGTGCGTGTGTGTTAAAATAAAAACCACGCACAACATCTTGGTTTCAAGAATATTTATTTATAATCCATTTATTATTTTCTTTGTTGCGTCCCTTGACCCTAGACCGGGGGTCGTAACAAGTGGGGGCTCGTCCATTTCCAGTCACTGGCTAACAAGTGGGGGCTCGTCCGTTGCCAGTCCCTGGCTAACAAGTGGGGGCTCGTCCGTTGCCATTAACTGGTTAAAAAGTGGGAACTTGTCCATTGCCAGTTACTGGCTAACAAGTGGTGGCTTGTCTATTGTGGAAGATATTCGCCCTTTTTGTTTGTTTGGCTGTCTTCTTAGGTTGGACAGTGGTGATATAAACATGGCATTTGACTTAATTGCCTTTACACTGGCTCCTAGCCGAGAACAGTTTGACCAGTGTCGTAAGGACGATTTGTTCAGCATTGCTGAATTTTTTGAAGTTGAGGTGCCAAGAAAAGGTCTTAAAAAAGAAGTTAAAAGAATATTGCTTGACAATTTAATTGAACAGCAGATTTTGCCTGGAGAGCCTGGAGAGTGTGCTAAGAGCGAGGATGCTTCAACGCCGACGGAGGTCGACGGTAGGCCATTACCTGCGCCGCAGTCACCTTCCACGCCCCCCAAGCATAAGGTAATTGTCAGAAAGCCCGTTTAAGGAACTAGGAACTGAAGTTTGTTTTCTGTTTCTAAGGGGACGATTATAAGTGTGGGACCGACCGGAATGTACAGCTGTCTGTCATTGTTTACGTTGATCACTATGTTTCTATAATGAGTTCATATAATACAAGTAAGTCGGAACAATGTTGTATTCAATTACTATTTAATATGCAGGTTATTGTTATTTCCGATGTTTAATTCACTCGTAATGTTACGCGTAATCGGTTACTTGCTGCCGCGATTGCCGCGAGCATTTTGCTGAGTCATCATTGTTGTGTTAGCGCTATATGTAGTTGTTCTGAATGAATTTGTGTTTTCCTATACCAATATAGACTTTAGTCTATTATTGTTGATCAGACTGTCAAATTGATAATCAGATTTGTTAACCAAAATTCTGTTACTGAGAATTGTCAATTTGATATTTATGTTTAATATTTAAGTTAAATCTGCATATTTCTGATAGATACAATGGTGCTGCTTATTGGTTTTAATTAATGTTACTGTTAATTCATTTAATAATTAGTAATTGTAATTATTCCCCTTTGTTCTGTGTAGACCATTATTCATATTAGAGACATAGGCAGAAGCATATGGAAGAAATAAAGTCTCAATCTTAGACTTCTCCTACTCTCCTGATTCTCTGACCGGAATCTGGTTCATACTCGGCCGCCTCAACCAGTTGTAATTTCTGTGTAGCAAAGCTTTACTACATTTTATGGTCCTTCGAGCCGGATTGAGAGCAACATTAAACCAGTATGGACCAAACAGTAAGTGACACAGAGACAATGGACAGACCTCACCGCAGGACAAATCTGCCGCCTCACCTGGAGGATTACGAAGTTGGCTACCGACCTACACAGGATCATCCTTCTAAAGCTTCTACCCGTTGCAGTCAACCTAGAAGCAGCTCGAGGAAAACATCTCGTAGCGGTACCAGCTCTCATTCCAGGACCAGTAGGCGTTCTATTACCTCCACTGGCGTTTATCTTCCACCAGAACTCTCTAGTGTCCAGACTGCTGTTTTGGAGGAGAAGATTAAGCAGAGACAGTTTGACAGTCTTCAGCAGCAGGTACAAGAGGACTCGCTCGCTGACATGGAATATCAGCGCCTGCAGACACAAGTCAAGGAGGCTCAGCGTATTCAGGAGGAGGCTCTTACAGCTAAGGAAGCTTTGTCTAAGCAGCTAGAGAGACAGCGGAAGTTGAACCAAGCAGAGACTGAGCTCGAAGTAGCCAAGCTTGTATCTTCAATGCTCACCAAAGACTCTGGTTCAATGACTCCTGTACGTTCAGGCTCATCAGCCAGTCCTTTGCCACCCCCTCAACTTAATCAGATTGATTCAGCTATAAATACACAGTCTCCCTCCTTATCTCAGCCTCTTCCTCAGTCACCAGCAGTAACCTCACCCGGACGGCCTTCAACAGCTGATCAGAGAATGCTTAAGGACATCTCACAGCTGTCACGACCACCAATGGCGCAAACATTACCCCCACCTGAATCTACGAGTGTTTCCTTTCCACCAGCATTCCAGATATCACCAGCAGTTTCATCACCAGCCTTTACAGTATCTGAGACTGCCCCCATAAGTATGCCTTTAAGCACAGTGACATCAACCTCACATGTGACACCTCCACCTTTCTCGGCAACCACAGTCATGTCCACTACTGCACACTCGACAGGTATGAGGGTGCCATTTGTACCACAGCAGTCTACCATTGTCACGCGGCCAATACATACAAGTTCATATGTGATGCAGCAATCATACGTCCCTTCAGGGAGCACCCATGCACATCACCAACCTCCAGTTATCAGCCAGCAGGCCTCAGCTATGCCACCTAATGCTAGCTTTGCTCAGCCACCTCCATTCATGCATCTTCCCCACTCCTATTCGGCATACCCAGGTACAGAGCTACTGTTTGCTTCAGCTTATGGCATACCACAACCTAAGCTACCAGTGTTTGAAAGCGGTAATGAGAGTGACTTTGCCTTGTTAAAACTAGCATTGGATAATTTGTTAAGTAATCACAGCTATCTCAGTGAGCAGTATAAATACCATGTCCTGTTAAGCCATTTGAAGCTTCCCAGTGCACAGCAGCTAGCTAAAGCTTATATGTATCATCCACATCCATACTCAGCTGCGCTGCAAGCCCTTCAGGACAAGTACGGCCAGCCAAGACAACTTGTGCAATCCGAGCTGGGTGCCATCATGAATAGCCCACCACTTAGACTAGGTGATGCCAATGCCTTTGACATCTTTGCTCTATCAGTACAATCATTGGTTGGCATGTTGAGGACCCTTGAAGGTCAAAACGGTTATGAACTTATGTGTGGCTCTCATGTGGATCGTTTGCTCAGTAAGTTACCACCTGCCTATCGTGACAGCTTTGTCGAATACTGTCTGAGCAAGAGTATACTCCAGACAGGCACAGACAGAACCTATACACTCCCTGATCTGGCCACCTGGTTGGAGATCAAATCTCAGGCAAAACGCATTTCCAGCCGAGCCGCAGCTTTGTTCCCAAGTGACTTCTCCAAGTCTCAAAGTAAACCCCCAATATATACCCGTCCAAGGGAGCGATCTACCCCTGTCCTGTTGACCAGTGAGAGACGCATAAAGGGTCCCGATGCTGCAGCACAGAAATCTAGTACAAAGCCCAGACCATATTGTCCTCATTGTGATAGCAGGGACCATTACCTCAATGCCTGTGACCAGTTTAAGAAACTAACTACAGCTCAAATTATCACTTGGATTAAAGAGGGACAGCGCTGCTGGAGATGTGGCCGAAAACATGAAGTGGAGGTCTGCAACCTCAAGCGACCATGCAATGTCTGTAAAGAATTACACCTTACCGTTCTGCACGATTCAGTTAGTGACACTTCCAGGGCTGTTCTTATGGTCAGGTCACCACCTACCAGGATTTACCTCGATCGACCTAACCGTTCACCCAAGGTCATGTTGAAAGTGGTTAAAGTTCTTCTACACAGTGGTCACAGAACTATGGAAACCCACGCAGTTCTCGATGATGGATCAGAAAGAACAGTAGTGCTCCAGCCAGTAGTGCAACAGCTAAAATTATCTGGTACCCCAGAAGTGCTCCCTCTGCAGACGATTCACCAGTCTCACACTGAACTTGCAGGATTATCTGTATCCTTCAAAATCTCACCAGCATCTAAGCCTATAAAGAAGTTCGCAATACACAATGCATTCACCGCCACTGGCCTGTGCCTAGCAGAGCACAACTACCCAGTGGCTGCTCTCCAGAAGGCCTATCGACACCTAAAGGACCTACCACTCCCTCCTATGGATAGAGTGAAACCGCTGCTTCTTATTGGGTCTGACATGCCACATCTCCTGACATCAATTCAGCCCATATGCAAAGGCCCACCAGGGGGGCCCATTGCAGTTCATACACAATTGGGATGGTCTCTCCAAGGTCCAATGAGTCCCTTACAGCCCTCAAGAGGAAGTCAGCAGTGTCTCCACATAAGGACAGTTTCCACGCATGATGAACTGTTTCAACATGTGGAGAGACTCTGGCAGGTTGACACACACCCATACAACACCAAGATTATTACCAGGTCCAAACAGGACAAAGAGGCATACACCTTGCTGCAAAATGCGACCATCAGAGTTACCGTGAACGGTGTACAACGATATGCTACACCATTACTGAGACGAAACCCCCTGAGTTTACTCCACGCAGATAGAACAGCAGTTCTTCCCAGTTTACGCCATACTGAGCGCAGACTTGCAAGGGATCCTGAAAGAGCCAAAATCTACTGCAGTGAGATTCGTAAACTTGAGTCAGCTGGTCATGTGGCGAAGATAACTGCAGAGGAAGCAGACCAAAGTGCAGAGTCTTGGTTTATTCCGCACCACATGGTGCAACACAATGGTAAAGACAGAATTGTCTTCAACTGCTCCTTCCAATACCAGGGACAGTCTTTGAATGATCAGCTGCTACCTGGGCCAACTTTGGGACCCTCTTTATTAGGTGTCCTCCTGAGATTCCGCCAGCACACTATTGCAGTCAGTGGAGACATCAAAGGTATGTTCCACCAGGTCCGCTTGCTGCCTGGAGACAAATCTGTGCTGCGTTTCCTTTGGAGAGACATGTGCAGGGAGGCAGAACCTTCGATATATGAGTGGCAGGTGCTTCCATTTGGCACAACGTGTAGTCCCTGTTGTGCTATTTATGCTCTCCAATACCATGTTCAAGAGCACAAAGATACTAAAGCAGAATTAGTTGATATTGTGGAACACTCGTTTTATGTTGACAACTGCCTTCATAGTATACCAACAGCAAGTGATGCTAAAGTGATAGTAGATGGGTTGTGCCAGCTTCTTTCCAAAGGAGGCTTCGAGATTAGACAGTGGGCATGCAATATACAATCAGTAATCGAACACCTACCTTCAGAGGCCAGGTCTACGGGTACCGAGCGATGGTTGGTACAAAGTAGTACTGACCTACAGGAGCTCACTCTTGGTTTACGGTGGGATTGCATCAACGACACCTTGGGTTACAACCTGCGTTCTTCCGAGACTGTTGAACCTACTATGAGGAACATATATAAAACTTTGGCGAGTCAGTATGACCCTTTAGGGTTCATTACTCCATTCACTACTAGAGCCAAGGTTATCATTCAGGACCTCTGGAAGCAAAACCTTGGTTGGGATGACTCCATAGAGCCCTTACATTTGAGAGAAATTTGGCTAACCTGGGTAGGAGAACTCCCAACTCTTACCAAGCTACAGTTCCCTCGGGCATATACTCCAGCCTCTGCTGACCACCCAGCGGCCATACGAGAGCTTCATGTCTTCAGTGATGCATCGGAAAGGGCCTATGGTTCAGTGGCATATCTCCGCACCACAGATGAGAAAGGACAGGTTCATATTTCCTTTGTCTTGGCCAGGTCTAGAGTAGCACCTCGCAAATGCCTGTCTGTGCCTCGTCTGGAATTGTGTGCTGCCCTTTCGGGTGCTCAATTGGGGAAAGTCATCCAAACCGAGTTGACCATACCTATCCACAAGGTCACTTTCTGGTCTGCCTCTACCACGGTGTTGTACTGGTTGACATCCGAATCTTGCCGCTACAAAGTGTTTGTAGGGACACGCGTGGCAGAAATACAGACATTAACTGAGATGGCTGAATGGAGGTATGTTGAGTCGAATCACAACCCCGCTGACCACATCACACGAGGGCTTACATTGACAGAGTTAGCAGGCCCTCATCAGTGGAGCTCAGGTCCAGCCTTCCTGATTCAGTCACCTGACCAATGGCCATCAATGCCCAAAACTAAAGGTGAACCGGATTGCAATGAACTGAGAAAATCCGCCTTTATTGGAACACTTTCAGTGCTTAGTGGCTCTCTACCAGATCCAGGCCAATTCCACACATGGCAAGAGCTCGTCCGGGCCACTGTTAGATCCCTACATGGGGCGGCTACCACCGACACAGACTCTCCTGCGAAGGCTTCTGAATATATTGAAGCAGGAAGGTTACTGCTGGCACAGGCTCAGACGGACTCCTTTCCTATTGAGGTCAAACATCTTAAGGCTGATCAACCTGTTCCGCCAAACAGTCGCTTAGGATCACTTGCTCCAGAATATGATGAAGTCACTGGCCTCATTAGAGTGGGCGGGCGGTTATGGCGAGCTAGTGAGCTCGACCTGGAGGCTATACATCCGATCGTACTAGACCCTAGCCATCATATCACCAAATTGTTAATTAAGGAAAAAGACCAACAACTCCTTCACCCTGGCTCAGAAAGGGTTCTAGCAGAACTGCGCCGACAGTATTGGATACTTCGAGGTCGAGAAGCAGTTCGTAAACACCAGCACACCTGTCGGGATTGTCAGATGTGGCGCGCCAAACCTCAAACTCCACGACTGGCAGATCTACCTCCTTGCAGGTTGAATTTGTATAAGCCACCCTTCTATTCCACTGGCGTAGACTGTTTTGGTCCATTCACGGTCAAATTTGGGCGGCGCCAAGAAAAAAGGTGGGGGATAATTTATAAATGCCTAACAACACGTTGTGTACATCTGGATCTGTTGGAGCATATGGACAGCGATGCTTTCCTTCTTTCCCTGCGCCGTTTTATAGCCCGACGCGGCAAACCTATGGAGCTGTTGTGCGATAATGGCACCAATTTCGTCGGAGGAGATCGAGAGTTACGGGAATCCTTTGAAGCCATGTCACCAAAGCTACAGGAACAGCTGGCAGAGCAGAAAATCAGTTTCCGCCATAACCCCCCGAATGCTCCTCACTTTGGGGGAACCTGGGAGCGCGAGATAAAATCAGTTAAGGCAGCACTCCGAGTGATCCTTAGAGAGCAGTCAGTGCCAGAACCAGTACTGCAGACCCTCCTGATAGAAGTTGAAAGCATTCTGAACTCCAAGCCACTCGGCTACGTATCCTCAGATATTGCGGATATAGACCCTGTGACTCCAAACTTACTACTTATGGGTCGTCGAGATGCCTCGTTACCCCAAGTTTTATATGACTCTAGTAACCTCCTTGGAAAACGTCGATGGAGACATAGCCAGGTGCTAGCGGATAGTTTCTGGATAGCCTTTATTCGCCAATACCTTCCAGGTATGCAGGGCCGTCACAAGTGGACAACGGATGGCAAGGAACTGACAATTGGACAAGTTGTACTTGTGGTAGATCCACAGCTTCCACGGTCGCTTTGGCCTGTAGGAACTGTAACAGAGACATTACCTGGAGCTGATGGCCGAATTCGAATCGTCAGAGTCAAGGTTAAAGACAAAACTTTCACTCGTCCAGTTGTGCGATTGATCCCACTTCCCCCACTTGAGGACAAGAACACGAGCACTCACGACAGACTTTCTTAATGTTCAATTATCTTGCCAGATAATTGGGGGCGGCTGTGTCAGAAAGCCCGTTTAAGGAACTAGGAACTGAAGTTTGTTTTCTGTTTCTAAGGGGACGATTATAAGTGTGGGACCGACCGGAATGTACAGCTGTCTGTCATTGTTTACGTTGATCACTATGTTTCTATAATGAGTTCATATAATACAAGTAAGTCGGAACAATGTTGTATTCAATTACTATTTAATATGCAGGTTATTGTTATTTCCGATGTTTAATTCACTCGTAATGTTACGCGTAATCGGTTACTTGCTGCCGCGATTGCCGCGAGCATTTTGCTGAGTCATCATTGTTGTGTTAGCGCTATATGTAGTTGTTCTGAATGAATTTGTGTTTTCCTATACCAATATAGACTTTAGTCTATTATTGTTGATCAGACTGTCAAATTGATAATCAGATTTGTTAACCAAAATTCTGTTACTGAGAATTGTCAATTTGATATTTATGTTTAATATTTAAGTTAAATCTGCATATTTCTGATAGATACAATGGTGCTGCTTATTGGTTTTAATTAATGTTACTGTTAATTCATTTAATAATTAGTAATTGTAATTATTCCCCTTTGTTCTGTGTAGACCATTATTCATATTAGAGACATAGGCAGAAGCATATGGAAGAAATAAAGTCTCAATCTTAGACTTCTCCTACTCTCCTGATTCTCTGACCGGAATCTGGTTCATACTCGGCCGCCTCAACCAGTTGTAATTTCTGTGTAGCAAAGCTTTACTACAGTAATAACACCACCAATTGGGGAAACTAACCAGCTTTTAGTTCTAAAAACGAGGGAGGTGGAGCTGGAAATTAAACGTGAGGAAACAGAAGCTCAAAGGTTACGGTTGCGAGAGCTGGAGCTTGAGATGGAGAGGGAGCATTTTCGGCGAGATTTCAGCCGGCTACACCGGGCTGAAATCGCGCCGGAGAGTTCACCTGCTTTTCCATCATTCGCACAGTTACCTGCAACGGCTGCGCCGGGCTCCTCTTCTCCAGCTTCTGCCCCAGTGACTACCTCCCCACCCCATTTCGATGTAAGCAAGCATATTGTTTTAGTACCTCCTTTTAGAGAGACCGAGGTGGATAGCTATTTCATAGCTTTTGAACGTGTGGCAGCTACGTTACAGTGGCCGAGAGCAATGTGGGCTCTCTTGTTACAGTGTAAATTGACTGGTAAAGCGCAGGATGTGTGCTCTGCGTTGCCTGTTGAACAAAGCCTGGATTACGACACGGTCAAACAAACTGTTCTGCGTGCGTATGAATTAGTGCCAGAGGCTTATAGACAAAAATTTAGGTCCCATAAAAAGACAGATAGACAAACATTTGTGGAGTTTGCCCGTGAAAAGCAAACACTGTTTGAAAAGTGGTGTGCTGCAACTAAAGCTACCACGTTTGAGGCTCTTAAAGAGTTAATTCTGTTGGAGGACTTTAAAAATTGTGTCAATGAAAATGTTGTATTGCACTTGAATGAGCAAAAAGTCATGTCATTATCAGCAGCCGCGGTATTGGCTGATGAATTTGAGTTGACGCACCGTACTGTATTTTCTCCTACTGTGAGAACTGATAAATTCGCTGTCCGTGGGGGTGAAGAGCAGGTGAAGCCTTCAGCAGGCAGTGTGAAACCTGCAAGAGGGAGCACGTTTAGAACTTCTCAGTATCGATCAGGGGGAGGTAGAGTATGTTTTTACTGTTTGAGTGCTGATCATCTGATCTCAGACTGTGAGGCCTGGAAGAAAAAAAATACAGCTTTAAAGTCAAAATCTGTGGGGTTTGTTGAAAGGCAATTAAATCATGTCTTACCTGAACAAACAGTGGAAGCTTATAAACCATTCATGTTACAAGGGTCAGTGGCAGACAGCCCTGAAGGTGTTCGCAGACCAGTGTCCATTCTGCGAGATACAGGTGCAGCACAGACTCTGATGTTAGCTGGTACACTTTCACTGTCTCAAAAAACCTACACAGGCACTGATGTTATTTTACGTGGCATAGGAGCAGGCTGTATCACAGTTCCACTTCATGACGTCTATCTTGAGACAGAAATAGTGAAGGGGAAAGTACGTGTTGGTATTTGTACCGAACTCCCTGTTGAAGGAGTTCAGGTAATCCTGGGTTATGATCTGGCAGGTGGTGTTGTTTTCCCTCGTCCTATTGTGACAGAAAAACCAGTAGCTGATGTTAATGATGGTGTTTCCAATTGTCCCACAGTATTCCCATCATGTGCAGTTACACGTGCACAAGCACAAAAGTTTGATGATGCTGTCAATTTATCTGAATCTTTTCTGCAAAATACACCTGTCAGAGCAAAATGTCATGTTGAACCAACCGTGTCTGATGAAGCTGTGGCACCATTACAGATGGGCCGTTCGCAATTGGCGGCGGCACAGAGGGCCATGTTAACCTGGCTAATTGTGTTCATCTGTGTTGGTGCAGCCTCAATATTGGTGACATACATAGATTTTATGTATTTCTTGATGTGTCTTTTTGTCAAAATGGGGATTTTGACTTTTATGGGTGGGGGTGTTACGTGCAGAGGATAGTGCACGTACGTGTGTGTGTAGCGCGGGTATGCGCCGTCGCGCATGCGCGATCTCTCCCCCCTTTCTCTGTCTCTCCCGCTCTCCTATTTACAGGAAGCCCCGCCCCGATGGAACGTGCCGTGACGTGCGCCGTGATTGGCTGACGGTGAATCTGCGTGCCTTCTTAAGCTCGCGAGTGGAAGCAGGAAGTGCGCGACTTATGCCTTGTGTGTGACTTCCGTGCTCCGTTGTTGATTGATTAATTAGTGAATTGTTGGATTGTGATTGTGAGGTTGTTGGATTGTGTGAGTGATTGATTGAGTGGTTGTATGTTGAAGTGTGACTGTGTATTTGTTTGTTATTTTGTATTTGTTTTGAGTGTGTGTGTGTTTTTGGTTTGTTTGGTTGGAGAGAGAGCCTGTGTGTCGCGCCTTGCCTCTCTCCTTCCTGTTTGTTGTTTTTGGGTTTTCTTTTGTTTGTTTGTGTTAGCGTGGATGGAAGTTTTCCTCCTGCTTTTGTATATAGTTTTCTTTACTGTAAATATTGTGTATATATATTTTGTTCTTTTCTTGTTTGTACATAGTTGCAAGGAAGCAGTAGGGGTTGGGTGCCATTTTTGTTGTCCCCTGTTTTCTCCTGTTTTTGTAAGTAGTTAGGAAGCTAGTTTAGTTTTTGTATTTTGATTTCAGTTTTCTTTTTGATAGTTTAGCTAGCTTGAGGGTGGAGATAGAGGGGGGTTTTGTTTATTGTTTTGGCCTTGGCCCAATCCTGAAGCCCAGAGCTTCCTGTATGTGTATGTGCGTGTGTGTTAAAATAAAAACCACGCACAACATCTTGGTTTCAAGAATATTTATTTATAATCCATTTATTATTTTCTTTGTTGCGTCCCTTGACCCTAGACCGGGGGTCGTAACACTGCCCTCCGAATCGAACCTATGTGCCGGAGTCACTACGTGAACGAGTGATCGTAGAGGCACACACCAACTTATCATCAGGACATCCCGGCGAACTAAAAACACGCCAACTACTAGAACCTCGGTTCTGGTGGCCAAATTTGCGGGAAACAGTGAAAACAGTCGTTTCGTCTTGTGCTACCTGCGCAACCACCAAGAGCCCTCGCGGGTTGCCAGTTGGAAAATTAATGCCCTTACCTACACCTAACAGACCGTGGTCCCACCTAGCGGTGGATTTTGTTACGGACCTGCCAGTGTCTAAAGGGTACACGACCGTCCTGGTAGTTGTAGACCGCTTCTCAAAAGGTTGCCGGTTTATTCCGTTCTGCGCCCTCCCAACCGCCTCCCAGGTGACGGAAACCCTATTCAATAATGTGTTTCGCTACTATGGCATACCGGAGGATATTGTTTCCGATCGTGGTCCCCAATTTATCGCAAAAGTTTGGAAAGCTTTTTTCCAGAAATTGGGGACCACTATTAGTCTAACGTCAGGCTATCACCCGGAGTCTAATGGGCAGGCAGAGCGGACTGTCCAAGATCTCGGGAAATTCCTCCGCGCATATTGTAGTAGTCGGCAACATGAATGGGCAGACTGTTTATTCTGGGCGGAATATGCGCGAAACTCACTAAGACACTCCTCAACCGGCCTAACGCCGTTCCAATGTGTGCTCGGACATCAGCCACCGCTATGTCCTTGGGATGCCACTCCCACCAATATCCCCATGGTGGATGAGTGGTTTAAAAAAGCGGAAAAAGTATGGGAGGGGGCGCATGCCAGTATCTCCCAAGCAGTTCGCCGGTTCAAAAGTTTCGCCGATAGGCGGCGACGGGAAAGTCCTCCGCTCCAGGTAGGAGATCGGGTTTGGCTCTCGACAAAGGACCTCTCTCTCAACCTCCCCTGCCGTAAGCTCTCCCCCAGATTCATCGGTCCCTTCCCTATAATCTCCCAAATCAACCCTGTTTCTTTTAAATTGCAACTCCCTTCACACATGCGCATTAATCCTGTCTTTCACGTCTCTCTTCTCAGGCCAGTGATGCGGGGACCACTAGACGGAGGTGTCGTAGACCCTTCACTCCCTGGGGCTGTGGAGATCGAGGGCGCCCCTGCATTTAGAGTCCAGCAACTGCTGGACTCCCGAAGGCGAGGGGGCTCCCTTCAGTACCTGGTAGAGTGGGAGGGGTATGGGCCAGAGGAACGCAGCTGGGTCCCGGCAAAGGACATCCTGAGCCCAGAACTCATATTCGAGTTTCATCAAGCTCGACCGGATCGTCCTGCGCCACGACCTCCTGGCCGACCCGCTCGCCGGCAATTCCATCAGGCCGGTGGGTCCCAAACCCCTTCGGTACCTAGCGGGGAGCGCCCACCTCTCTTTCAGGAAGCCGGTCCTGGGAGGGGGGGTAATGTAACATCCGATCTGCCTCAGCCCCGGAGATCAGGTTCACCGGATTACTGAGCCGTAGTCTTTGTCTCCCCCTAGTGTGTCTACGTATGTCACTGTCAGTCATCAACACGAGAGTGAATTCACCTGTCTACCCTTGTGTGTCTCACTATTTAACCCAGCCGAACCCACACCACATTGTCTGGTCACCGTTGTGCACACCTCGTATGTCTAATTGTATGTTCTCTCTCTCTCTCACCCAGGTTTAAGACGGTATCTGCAGCCGAGGTAGCGAAAGCGAGACGGCTTTCGCGTTCGGACGGATCCCGGTTCCGTGGCAGTTTCTCAGTTCCTTTCAAGGATAAAACTTCTAGTGAAGTATTCTTTTCATTTGTGTTTCCGCCTGCAGACCGTCCCTGGTGAAGAACCCTTGGGGTTATTATGATTTATGTGAAGAGATAAGTTGTTCAAATCAAAAACGGGACTTTAAATAAAGAGTATATATATTTCCTGCACCTGCGTTCCCCTGTGTGTGTATTTACCAGAGACCGACATGACAGTCTCATTATTATCTGCACATTTTTCTCACACATCCACACTTCCAATTATTTTCTTTTCTATAATTAGTATTATTTGTTTTTATTTATTTATTTTCTATTATAATTTTATTTATTTATTTATTATTTTATATATAATTATTCTATATACAGTTTTTTTTTTTTTTTTTTTGTTAAATTTCTTTAATTTTTGTGAAGCTGCTTTGAGACAATGACCATTGTTAAAAGCGCTATATAAATAAAATTTAATTTAATTGAATTGAATTGAATAAATGGCGTGCCACTTTCAGGATCTGGCCAAGAGACATGCTTTTCTGATAAAGGAGAATAACTCAGATACAGTACCAGTAATCTAGCACTTTCCCCCTTGAGGTAGGCGTGGCTATAAATGGCACTCAACAAAGGCAATAAATGCGTAAGTTAATCGTGTATGGACAGTGTGCAGAATAAACATTACCGAAAGCGTGACACAGCATAGCTTACTTTACGAAAAGGAAAGTAGACTATGAAAACTGAAGCATTAAATATGAGTGGACAGACCAATGTGTGTTTATTTTTCCTGTGAACAAAAGAATGGGTCGTTATAGCAAACATATCTGCATGTCTTGTCATAAGACAAATGTGATAACTAAGTGACTTGTTGAACAAAACATCGAAATTTTGGGTCTAAACTTTATGTAATTGTCAATAAAAGCCTTTGACACTTATGAAATGCTTGTAATTATACTTCAGTATTACATAGTAACATCTGACAACAAGATATGAAAAATGCTAAAGCAGAAGACTTTTGAAAATCAATATTTGTGTCATTCTCAAAAGGTTTGGCCATGGCTGTATAGAAAATTTAATCCTTACACAAACATGAAATTCATACTTCAGGGGGGTGTTCCAGGAAGCAGGTTATGTGACATACCCGGATAAGTTTGAGGGTAAGTTAGTGGATAACCTCAACTTCCGGTTCCAAAAACGGAGGTAACTTTCTGGGTATGTATGTAACCATAGCAACTTACTCTCTGAAGATAACCTGCTCGGCAGCAGGTTATGTTCCGGGGTAAGTTTGTTTCAGAAGCTTAGTGAGCATGCCGCGCCCTTTTGATGAGGATCCCGTGGACGTGGAGGCACAGATTATACGCGTTTTTTTTCGCCGGGAGAGAATTATAAGACCGCGTATTGATGTGTTTTCATTTCCGAATGATTATTTAAAAGAGCGTTATCGGTTTTCAAGGGAATCGTTAATTTACTTAACAGTTCTCCTGAAACCGCATATTGTACATGTCACAAACCGCAGGTCTGCACTTAGCACAGTAAATATTCTGTACAGCACTTCGGTTTTTTGCGTCAGGGCATTTTCTGTACAATGTGGGAGATGCAGAGCATGTGGGAAAGGCAACTGTGTGTAGAGCCGTTCGTACAGTATGTCTGGCACTTAAGCACTTCTTACACTCATGTGTACAGCAGGTCCCTGGCCATAAACCTCTCCACATTATTAAAGAGGAGTTCCACAGAGTGGCAGGTTTGTCCTTTGTAGTAAAATCTATGACGCACATTTAATATGTAGATACTGTATACTATTTATATACATGTATTCATCCTGCATACACACACTTGATCCTTGCATACTGTATATGCCTTTGTATTTCAGGGTTTCCAAATGTAATTGGGTGCATTGATGGCACCCACATTCCTATTAAAGCTCCTTCAATAAATGAGGGAGACTGTTAATAGGAAATCTATTCATAGCATCAATGTACAGGTAACAACTTAATTTTGTGTCCTTAATTTTTTGCCTTGTTAGAATCATTAAACTCATTACTTTTTTTCCCACTAAATAGGTAATATGTGAGGCAACCCACATTATTACTAATGTTGAGGCCAAATGGCCAGGATCTGTGCATGATGCCAGAATTTTCCAGGAGTCATCATTATGCCAGACATTTCAGCAGGGTATGTTTTGTGTTATACATTTTAATTTTTACAAAATTGCATTGTACACTTGAAACATTACAGGACACTTGAATCATTACAGGACAGTACAGTAGTTACTTGCTGGGGGACAGAGGATACCCTTGTCTGCCCTATTTAATGACACCCTACCCTGAACCTGATCCTGGACCACAGACACGCTTTAACCTGGCTCACAGCCGAATACGGGCAAAGGTGGAGATGACCATAGGGATCCTAAAGTCAAGGTTTCAGTGTCTGCGTGGGCTCCGGGTCAGTCCAGAGAGGGCATGCGACATCATAGTGGCTTGTGTTGTGCTTCACAACATTGCCACGATAAGAGGAGAGAGCCACCCTCCTTGTATCGAAGAGGATGGCGTAGAGGAACCTCTACAAATTTGTGCCCATAGAGATGGAAAACTTTTGAGAGACAGGATTTGTCAAAGTTTCTTTTATTAAATTTTTTTTAGTGGTCTGCTCTTCACTGTGGTTCATTTCTTTATTTCCTGAAAAACAATGAAAGTAAAATTAAATAAAATGTGGTGTTAATACATTGCTTTATATACACACACACATATATATATAAATACATTCATACATACTGTAATGAAAAAGGGGGCATGCATTATAATGGTATGCATCATACCTCAGTGGATCTTCCAGCATTGTCCACGTCTGTCACAGCAGATATGGTCTCTTCATCGTCATCCTTCAGTGGAAATATACAAGTATACATTATCAGGCAAAAAGACAAAAAATAAAGATCTAAACGTACCTGACAACAAAACACTTACAACTGTGACAGACTGTGTCATTTCTGCAGGGTCCAATAATACAATCCCTCCATCTGTATCTATAAGAAAATACAACCCATAATTCTCAATTTTATCAAAGACAAAGCAATAATGCAGGAACTGGGCCCCCGCCAGTTAGACGGGCTTCAGCCTTCTTTCTATTAGCAACATGACAGAAAGAATATACTAAACCGTGTTTAATAAATTGTACAGTTAATGTGTTATCAAATATTACCTTTTTGCAGAATGTTCTTGTGTTTCATTTTGACTTGGCTCAAAGTTCTTTTGGCTCCAGATGGATTACAACTTATTAAATAAGAAACCATATATTCCTAGTCAATATACACTGGTATTTTAACCTAAAGAAATCAATGGCTAGAAAAGTAAATGCTATCATAGTGATTTAACAGTCAAAAGGATGCGGAAGGGGTGTTTTAATTAATTATAAATATTTAGCATTATAATTAAATTTAATATACTCACGCATTTACTCTGTCCGTTATTTTTTGCCAAGCCAACTCTCTTTGTTTAGCCGATGCAGCCGTATTGCTTTTTTCTGGATTATAGGCTTTAATTCTTCAAAAGCGAGCATTAAAACCTCCAACTCCGCCTCCGTGAAGTTTGCCGCTCTCTTTATTTCATTTGGATGTTCCATTATAACTCGTGAAATCCGCGATCCATTGAAAATGTCTTTATGTAGGCACCGTGCACGCGCATTAACTCTGGGTAACCAGTAGGGGGTTGATTAAACTAAATCTTATCAGGTGTTTTGGAACCGACATACTCTCGGTATGCGGGTTTGGGGTTAATCAACCCAGAGGTTAAGATTAACCAAATGGTAAGTTAACCAAGCTTTCTGGAACACCCCCCTGCTCTTAGAAAATGTTATTGTTTTTAAATAAAAATGTAAGAATACTGTTTTAGCAATCAACAGACAAAGACTGATAATGCTACTTATCTTTGTTTATACAAAAAGAAATCACAACACATCATTCAATCTACTGTTCTGATTAATCATATACTAAAAAAAAAAACAGTTACACTCAGTATACTTTTTCTGTGATGTCATAATACACAACATCACTGAACACAAAGAGTTTATTGAAGGGTAAAAACGTAACATGTAGGAAGACGTTTGTAATGAAAACAAGTCACTGGTGCTCCGCCTCCCCCTTTCGCAACCGAACGAATGGAACATTCCTGTCACTTTGGGGTTTCCCGTGAGTCAGCTGAACAGCAGACGATACCACTAGCGAAAGCAGTAAGTTACACTTTCATAATATCACCATTATCGCTTGATGAGTTTGTCATATTATAATTTAAACTAGCTAAGATTATAAGAAATTCAAGATGTTTATTTTATTAATGTGTATTGTCGGTTTAAATCGAACCTGTGCCGTGTGGCATTTCCACCACGCCCCTTGGAAATCTTGAGAGTGGATGATTCCTAAATATGGCGGCGGTATCTGTCAGCAAGAAGTGAAACTTTCGCTAAACAGAGTGGATTTTTCTTGTTAAATGCGGCGTTTCTTGAATGTTGGCGGTGGTTCGGCGTTTGCGTCGTTTTACTAGAAACGATCTTTCGTGTACTTTTTGTGGTAGTCTTTAATTCTACGCTTCTTCTTTTCTGTATTTTGCTCTTGACTGCTAGCTGACTACCATTAGCTGAGTCAAAAGGCTCTACTCGATAAATAGAGCAAAGTGACGAGTAGACAGCGAGAAATATTAGCAGATATAACAGGCTTCGTTTCAGATTATTGAGTGATTTGAAGGTTAATTCGGCGATAAACATTTACACAGACGTATGTTTATTTGGTTTATTTACAACCAAGGACAGCGCTTCCGTGTTCATTTTACGTCACTGGCTTCCGATTCAAGTCGCATGTTTGTCGATGTGCTCTCTCACCCAGGAAATTTGATTTGCTAGCACCTTGTAAGTGTTTTTATTTTCCACAAATTAATCAAATACGTTATCTCTGCTCAGCATTAGGAACATATGTTGTTATCCTTGCAGATAATTTATCGCCACTAGATAGCCAGGGATTAAATTGGGAGGATTAAGTAGACTTAATTAGACAACAGGGCAAGAAAGACAAGCATCTTAAACTTCAGTTAATAAATTTATCCGGTATTTATATGATGATATGGATATGTGACAAGGAAGACAAACTGTAGTAGTGTTATTATACCGAGAATGTAACAAAAAATAACGGCATATATAGAATAAAAAGGAAAAATAATAAGAAAAAAAATGCACAAAATACACAAGTACTTGTGCAGTTTATCTGAGGACTGTACATGCTCATGCAATGAACTGAGCAGATTGAAACATATAGAAAGACAGTAATTCTAACACAAACAAAAGCACTGTAAGGGTAATAGAGTGATTGTCTGTGTCTGTTTCATGAACATGTTTAATCTGTTGTTATGAGGAGTAATATTTGTAACATTGATATCAAGCAGTCATGACTAAACTAGTGACTGTTTTTGCTCTGTCTTTATTATTCAGTTGGCTAGCCAGATTACAGGTAGATCATGTAGTGTGTGCTTTGTAATTTTTTTCTTTTTTTTTGCCATTGCGATAATTTTCTGGTAACATGACACAGTAAAGAACGGTTACTCAGTTATAAAGGGATCAGAACCTAGTTTAGTTTGTTTGGTCCTTTGCTTACTTGTTTCATCTAACGATTTATAAATTAGCAAGGAAAAGGAAAATGACTTCTCTAATAGGCGTGAAACTGCTAAATAATTGCTGATGTATGTATTCTGGAGTGGTGGATAATTTGCGTGTTAGATTTAGGACAGTAGAACGTTTTAACTTGTTTTTGAAGCCAACTAAATTGAACCATACTGTTCCAATTGAACTTGATGATTAAGTTTTATGCACTGCAGCAATAAATATACAAATGTCTTTTTGTCTCCAATGTTTGATTGACAGCTGTACTGGCAAATCAATGGAGAAGCTTCAGGATCTCAAGCAATCCGAGTTACAAGATTTACTTGATAACTCGGAGCGGGTTGCGTCGATGGCACAGGAATCTGATGAGGTGAGATTCCATAGGTTTCCAATTTTTTTCCTAATGTGTAATTATTTTTAATTGCATGGTGCTGGCTGCTGTGTATGCCCTTTCTAATCTCTTGTTTGGTTGGGATGTTCTAGGAACGAGTGGAGATAGTCTAGTCTCTTTAATGTGATTCTTAGCACTAGCTCACATACATTTTGCTTATTACTGATCCTTTAATGGGGTTGTGAACAGGAAAAGTGCTACGTAAGATAATAAAAACAAGAAATTATATATATATTTCAATGATGACGGGCCCAAGCACCCTGTGCCATCACCCCCCCAGGGGCACCACACAACCTGGGTGTTATTTGAGCATGTAAAGACCTCGAAAAAGCCATCGTCACCCGGTTGCACCGCACAACTTGCACACGTCTCACACACTATACAGGGCGGATGTCAGTTTGGGACTAAATATTTGTTGAGTGCGTTAGTGTGTGAGGGTGAGAGAGAGAGGTGTGTGACGAGTAAATGTGTTTGTGCATGTTTGTGAGTCTGTGTGTTAGGGCTGCACGATATATAGAAAAAATATCGTTATCGCGATAATGGCATGCGCGATAACCATATCGCAAAGAGTTGCGATAAATACTTTATTTGCCAAGCATTTGTGTGTCCAAATTTGACCAATCAGATGGGCCCTTACTATGTTTATACCCGCTTATATCTTTTTTTATATATATTATATAATATGTATTATTTATATCTTTATACTTCATTCTGTCACGAACTAACCCCGGATGATCAGAAGACTTAGCGATTAGCCGTTAGCCCTTTGTAGCGTGGACGGTAAACCCAAACGCGGAAGCAAGCGAGTAGGCAGGATAACCACGCGAATTAGTTTAAGGACTCTCACAGAAGTGGAGCAAGGGAAAAACACATTTAACCCGCGTCTTATAAACACACACTTGAATCAGAAAGTAAACAATCTGAACCGACATGGCGAACTCGGTGACTAAGCTCTATGCAATGCTTTGTTTACTCCTCTTATACTTCCTGGTTCGCGCCCGCATTACTTCCGGGTCCTAGTGCCGGTCGCGGAGCGAGTGCGTGTGCGCGTGTATGTGCGCTTGTGTGTGTGACAAATAGTATTTTTTTAATTAAATTTTTGTTTAATAATATTTATTTTTATTAAAAAAAAAACAGGCAAGCCAAAGAGAATATTTTGTTTAAAACAGTGGTTCTCAAACTTTTTCTGTCATTCCCCACTTAAGGGGGTGAGCGAATTTTCAAGCCCCACTAGTCAACAAAATAATAACGAAATCGGCCAAGTTTACTGTTTATTGAAATATCAATTTCTAAACTCATAAGATCAAACAACACCAAGTTAAAAACAGATAAAATGCAATTGTTATAAAAGGCTTACGTTGTCACTTATCTTTGCATAATTGACCCCATGTTTATTAGCTGCTCAGCAATCGTTTGTAGTTTTTTTGCACTGGCCAATTCTGTATGCAACTTTGAATGAAGCCATTTGTGCTTTGCTGTCCACTGATTCAGATGTTACCATGCGATTCTCCTGCTGTCTGTATTCTGCCAGCTTTCTTTGAAAGAAGTCAAGTGGCTTATTAACGTGACTGGAGTGTGTTGTCTTCAAGCCAAACACGTCAAAAGTGGAACGAAACCGCGGCACCCGATTGAACCAAATATCTGCGCAAATACAGCGCAGCGCGACTATCTGGATAGCGCAGTGATGATCTGGTTTATTTGCGCAGCCCGGTGGATCGCGCAGCGCCACTCGAATCACAAACCTGCGCGACCCACTGTGTTTTTATTTAAAAACAATTTATTTAAAATGTCAGGACTGTTTAATATTGTTTCCGCCTTGCCATGGCTGGTTTGTACGTGCGCATCCCAGCGGGGTAAAATGTATTTTGATGGTCGGCGCGGTTTATTTCTGTCAGAGTCAGTGGGTCGCACAGGATTCAATTTACTTGTATTAATGATCCATTTATTTGTGTGATGGTTTAGTTTTGAGCGTACACTCTTCATTATCAATAAAGAAAAGCATGAATTAGAACAGGTACTTTCCTATTATTTTCCACTAATTTCCTCCCGTTCATTGCGCCCCACCTGTCATGTCTGTATTCCCCACTAGTGGGGCACGCCCCACACTTTGAGAACCACTGGTTTAAAAGATGCTCTTGTTTTAAGACACTATTGATGAGTGTACAGTTACATGTAAATAAAAAGTAATGTTTGAAAGTAATTCATATTGTGTTGGCAGGTTTATAGTAACAGCAAACCAGAAGTCAGAATATCTGCTGAGGGTTTTAAGTCATTTCATAGTGTTTTGAAGTCTAAATATTTGCAACTTCCTTGACATATAGTTTCTTTTTAGCCTGAATTAGATTTAATTACATCAGACGAATATCTATTACCTGTTTATTTTAGTATGATCATTACATATAGATAAATAATAAAAAAAAATAGGCAATAATAATAATAAAAAAATGCATTTCTCTAGGGAAATGTTATATCGCAAGAAATATCGTTATCGCAGTATTCAACAACAATATTGCATATTTTCCTAATATCGTGCAGCCCTAGTGCAGAGATGATCTGGTTTATTCGCGCAGCCCGGTGGATCGCACAGCATGGATTAACTTGAGCAGCGCAGCTCGAATCACAAACCTGCGCGACTCACTTTTTTATTTAAAAACAATTTGTTTAAAATGTTAGGACTGTTTAATATTGTTCACCCCCCCACCCCCCTCACTGAGAATTAAAGTGAACAAAGACATAAAGGCTAACCAAGCTTTTGTTCTCTTAACAATTAATTGTTTTAACTCTTTCTTCAACCTAAGCCCCAGGTTGCCATGATCCGTTCCAAAAGTTGTCTTCCAGTGTGGATTAGCCAGTGGGTGCTTAGATCACTTTTTTGGCTTAAAGGATCATGGAGCCAGTCTTAGCTTTTGTTTTTACTGCATACATACAGTACACTGAGACACAACAATAATAGAACAACCTATCCCTGCCATAACATCATCAGTAGACTGAGGTGTTCTTACATAACGTATTAAGACAATGTAGTTTGGTGTTGTTATTTTGACATTAAATAACATATAATTACTTTTTTTGTCAATATCTATGTATTTTTTTTTCTTTTTTCTAAAAAGGTTCACCTTTCTGTGTGTGGGAACTTGTACATTACTGTGAAATATGCTCTCTGTCCAAGGAATGAACACTCACTTTTGAGTCTCTGTTTTCATAGATCCAGAACATTCAGCTGGAAAGGGAAATGGCTCTGGCTTCCAACCGAAGCCTGGCTGAACAGAACCTCGACATGAAACCACGATTGGAAAGGGAGAAAGAGCGGCTAGTGGCGAAATATAACGAACTGGAGGAAGTGAGGGAGAGATACAAACAACACTGCACTCTCAGAGGTAAAAGCTGGGTATGATGAAAAATTATAATCAGGATGTGAGATTAGAGAAAGATGAGCAGTAATGAGTAGTGATGTCTCAAGGAAATGTAAAAATTTTTGATAGCAAGGTGTCTGGAGTCATATTGGCATAAAGGATACAACCTAAAAGAAGAAAACATTTCCAGATAATACAGATTACCAGATTGTCAAGGATGTAATGTTGTGAAAACCATGTCCATATAATTCAGGTTCTCAAGAATTGTCTTACCCCCTAGACATAAAAACATGAATTGATAATTCTAAAGTGCCTCTGGGTATCCATCCATCCATCCATCCATCCATCCATCCATCCACCCACCCACAGCCAAGTCAGTGCTAAGTGATGACTTCACACAAGTAGGCATTGCTGTGGGGAACGTTACGTTGCTGAGGGCCCAAACTCCTGGCAGCCTGCAGGCTCACACATTTTTGAAAAAATTACAGTCTCTACATCGTAATAGAGAGAAGTGAAGGTATAAACATAAAGTCTTAACTGAACTTTAAACATTTTTGTCACTTAGAAAAATTTCCCATAAAACCTCAGTTTTTTAATGTTTATTAAAAAAGAATTGCGTATATGTAAGACAGACTTTTTAATAGAAGCCAACAGTAACGAAAGGGGAACTGGATAAAAGAAAATAAGGATGTGTGAGCAAAGTAAAAGGGTAAAAAGCAACAGCAATAGCTTCTATTGTTAAGAAGCTTTTATTATATAGATGAAAAGAAATTGCTGTGCACCTCCCAGCTAGCGCTTGTACTAAATTTAGGTGGTGTTGGCATATAATAGTGTTATGAGGTTTCTTCTAGAGGCGTTGTACTGTGAATATAATTCAAAGAAAACCTATTTGGATCCTAAATTTAACCAAAGTGTCATGATGCAGAGAGAATACCAAGTAGCAAGAAAAGCAGTACATCATTAACATTTGATGAAAGAATTGCTGTTATTATTTATGTGTCCATAAACCACTTTGGTTTTATGAACATGCAATGAGGGCAGTTTGACTAGAGTCTTAACTAAACAGTGATTTTGCAGGGTGCGTGATTGCTTTGCCCGGTCATGTTTTAATTTTTACTAGACCAGTCATATGTTGCTTAGCAAGACTGTCCTGTTTATTTTAAATCATACAGACTGTGTGTTTGTGCTCTTACTTACGTACCCTTGACTTGAAATTGCAATGTGGACAGACTTTATGTTCCTCTTCTCAGTTTTTCCATTTTTAGTGACCTCATTGAGAATATAAGCTCTGTGTATGCTTGTATGAGTTTCTTACAGTAATTGCGAGTGTTAAACATCAAGTACTCAGCAGTACTGTACACCAAAGAGTGCATTTAATTTTCTTTATCATTTGTTTATTAGTTCTGCTAATAAAATATTGTTGAATGATCAGCCATAACATTAAAACACTACATCATAACCCCCTAGGTTGTGGGTTCTCCTTGTGCTGCCTAGACAGCTCTGGCCCCTTTGGGTGTGGTTCCGCAGGGCTCTGCAGGGCCCCTGCAGGGCCCCTGCAGGTGTACTATATTGTCTGGCACCAGGACATTTTGCAGCAGATCCTTTGGATGCTGTGGAGGCCTCCGTGTATGAAACTTGTTTGTCCAGTGCAGTCCATGTGTGCTCAGTCCGATTGGGATCTGCGGAATTTGGAGGCCAGTTGGGCGAGTTGTGCTGCATTGACTTTATTTTTGTGGGATCAGACTGGATGGCCTGGGTGCATCCAGTCTGGGTGCCCATGATCCTGTCACCAGTTTACTAGTATATGGGTTAATGTTATGTCTGATTGTTTTATTCTTATGGTGGATAGTGTGAATTAACTATTATACAATCATCATCCTCTTTATCATCTTAACTCTCAGAATATATATAGAATATATATATATATATATATATATATATATATATATATATATATATATATATATATATATATATATATATATATATATATAATTTGTTGCATGAAATATTTCTTTGAGATAATTGACATGTACATGTTTGCATGTTGTCAAGTAATATCAAACCTAATCTATGGGTATTAGTATGTGATACTGGAGAGTAAACAGAAGAACCTTCAACTTTTAGAATCTTTGTTGTTAAGAAAGAGAACTGATGCTCTATTTGCTATGTTATTATCAGATTTTTTTACTGCGGTCCAGCTTATGTCACATACAGTATAGGCAATAAAGCCCCCTTGAGGCTTAAAAAGTAGTTTGCTGCTTAAAAAGTAGTTTGCTGTCCAAAAAGTGAACTTGCGCTGCATTTTTCAGTTATCTATTTTACATGTGGGTTCATTGACTCACTTCCTGCTGCTCCCATTTTTCTCTCTGACCCCACCTTTCCGCTTCTTTTTCTAGATGGCATTATGGGGCAGGTGTCTCCTGATGGGTTATTGTCTCGTCTGCAGGTAGAGGGCGCCAACACAGAGGAAGAGTCAGAGGTTGGTAGTACTTCAAGTTTGTTTAACTTGTATTTCATATCTTTACCACTATTTACATTTTTGTTTAGCTGTCAGAATTCTCATTACCTTTAATAAATTAACTTGGTTTCTCACACCAGATGTTGTCTAAGTCTCACTCTTGCATTCTTGCAGGCTCTAGCTGATGAGTTTTTAGAGGGTTCCTTGTCACTAGACTCCTTCCTAGAGCGCTTCCACTCTCTTCGCTGCCTTGCTCACAGAAGACGTGTATGCATCGAGAAACTGCAAGAGATTCTGCGCCAGAAGAACCAAGGTGCCGGGGAGTCTGGTGTGACATCAGAGCCATGCTCCAATCCCGATGCCGGCTCAGTGTCACCGTGGCAACAACAGCAAGCCCAGCAACAGCCACAGCAGAAACCCAGCGTGAGCAACAACCCACCCAACTGTGCCCTGCCGTACACGGCGTACCCTGTTTCTCCTCCTAACCAGACCTGTTCGGTGTCTACGGCTGCCCCTTCCAACCCCTCTGGTGCTTTTCAGCCCTACTCAAATCAGGCTGCGGCTTTTACTCCCTCAGGCTACCCCGCTACTCGGCCTGCCTTTGCCCCATCCACATGCCCGTACCCCACTCAACCTGCATTCCCAGCTGCTCAAGGTCCACCATTTGGTCAGTTTGGCCCTAGTAATGCACCATACCCCAGCCCATACCCTTATGTAGTTTATAATTATCCTATGGGCTCCCATGTGCCCCCATCTCAGTCCCCTACAGGTAGGCCAATCTATAGGCCAGGTTTCGGTGTGCCGCAGCCGTACTCCTGAACCACAGTTACACCCCCCACTTCCCCTCAGTGTCTCCTAATCTCTATTGTCTCTTTCCTCTCTCCACTTTTGCCTCCAACTGACACTGAGATTTGTGGTTTGCATACCCCCAGATTATCTCTTCCTGTTTGAGGCTTGCACAAAATGTTTGACCGTGGGTTACCATGTGTTTTTTTTTTTTTTTTTTTTTTTTTTTTTTTTCCCCCCCTCTCTGACACCTCAGTGAAAGACTTGATCCAAAAAACTGTCAGAGACCAAAATGGACATCAGTCAACTTTGGACTTGGTTCAGTTCCTGGCTGTTCTAGCATGTTTTCAGATCTGAGATTTCAAAGTGTTGGATGTGCTGATTGAAGTTGATATGTTTAATATAATTCAATGGAATTGTGTTGCTATTTGGCCTCATAGGGCTACAGTCCATAATTCAGAATCATGTTTTTTATTTAAATAGTAATGAAAATGTCACACTACTTATTCATAACAACCATTTGTCAATGTCTCCTTTCTGGTTTGTGTAACTGCTTTTTTTTTTTCTTTTTCTTTTTTTTCACCAGAAGGTAACGCCACTACCGCTGACTTAAGACACAGACTACTATACAAAATGTCTACATGTTAAACACCAGGTTTTCTGGTACTTTTATTTGGGTGATCTATTTGACCCTGAATCATACCGTCTCTATTTTGTTACAAGAGTAGTCATTTCTGAATTTAATGCAACAGCGAACCTTCTCCTTCATTTCCCCATTCAATCTCCTGTCTGCTGAAATTACTTTATGTTCCTCTTCTCTCCCTCACTTTTTCTTAACCTTTTTGTTTTGGTCAGATCCCCCCCATGTACAGCTTGTCGACTCATGTAAACAATGAGAATTACATGGAGGGACTGTTTAAATACTCTAGTGATTTATATAAACGAATTATAATAATAATACTAATAATGCTAAATTAAAAACAAGGGGAATATAATATATCTTTATTTGCTATAGCACAGTATATGGGGTGGTGCTTGAGGGGAAGAAACCATAGCGCAGCACAGTGAGCATGCAAGGGAGTTTGAGCTACATAACATCCTTTGGATTTTACATACAGCATTCTATAAGCAGCGTGACACTGAAAATGTTGTAAAATGACGATTAAACAGCCAAGTTAGCCCTTTGTTTTTTGTTACAATGGTTTATTAGGGCTTCATCAGTTATAAATGTTATTAATGACCGCCAAACCTCTGGTTCACATGACATGGACTAGATGTAAATGAAGGTTGTATGTATCTGTGGAGGTTGTATGTACTCCCCTGCAGAACCCCCGCTTTTTGGAATGTGTGTCTTCTATGTGTTGGCTTCTAGAATGACCGATTTGAATGACATTTGCACTCCACAATAACAGCTACCGTCCCTACAGTACAAGGGCCTGGGGGCGAGCCTACGAACCGCCAGCTTTAGAAAAGATGCTCTGGGTAAATGTTTGAATTTTATTTTAGCAGTCATTATTTTCAACTTGGAAGCAATCAAAAAAAAAACCTAGATGCATCCCCAATCAAACCTCATGGCTTTAATGAATTAACAAGCTCAGTAATTAACACTCAGGTTCGGAGTTAAACCCTGTCATCTACAGGCCGCCCTCAGGACCCGTATCGAGGGAGAAAGCTGACACGAGATAAAGGGGAAATGGGGTATATATTTAGTCGCACACTGTGATGTGCAGAATTAGAGGAAAGACATTCTTTTGGGTTGATGGTGATGACTGTAGCCTGTTAAGTGTATTATTTTTATTTCCTTTGGTGTGGATATTAAACACTGAAGTTGATCTATGAAAGATGTTGTCTGCGTTATCATGTGTGAATCAGTAATTTCCTGGAAAGGGAGTGTGATGCCCCGTTTTGCCTTTGCTAATTAAAAGCATTTAATTTCAAAGCAAAATTTAATAAAACAAAACTGACACTTTATAAGGAATTTTAAATACAGTTTGCACATGCAATGTTTAATTTTAATAAGCATTTGGTTTAGAGGCTTTTTAAAATGTTATTAAATTAGGAAAATCAACAAACAGTCACCTTGACTCACTTTCCAAGTGTATTTAAATACAGTTAAAACTGAATCATAATTGAGATTTGAGGAGGTGTTTCGGGGATTTTTGTTTGGCAAACCAAAATTTTACGGGGCCTTTCAACACGGCTACGGCATGGTAAACCAACAGAGCGAAGCTTGACAAAGACTGAGAGAGTGAAGGAGGGGAAAGAGGCGATAGGGAAAGGGTGTAAACAAAAAAAGAAGAAATGAGCAATAGTAAGATGAAAAAAAAAAATGAGCGACTGGGTATTGGACTTGCATTACAGCATTCTGTGTTTCACCTTGAATTGTCATCTGTTGTCATTGTCTAGTTACAACAAAAACAGAAATTATTGTGTCATAAAATGGGTCAGGTTCCAAAATTCCTAATCAAGTTATGCAAAGATGTGTTGTGTGGTGTTTAATTTTAATGGCTGTAATAAATTTTAATTCAATTTCATTTAGTAATCTACAATATACTCAGACCCAGAATGTGCAACAATTTAAAAAGTTAAATGTTGAAGTAATCTAAAGGGGACATAAGTTCAAGAAAAATTCACTCCGTCATCTTGTGCTTGATGCATTGGCTCCACAAAAAGTCCAGGAACAGTTTGTTTAAAAATGATCACAGATAAAATTACTCATGACACTACATCACTGTTTCTCGGCCTCGTTTATTATGCCACGCATTGTGTTAACACCCACTTATTATAGTCTACATGGCTTTTTTTTGCTCAAGTTTGAGATTTTTTTCTTTTAGTCTTCCTTTGAAGTGAGGAAGCGGAGCAGCTTGCAGAGAGCAACATTCAAAATGTGGAGATGCACTGTATGGAGAGAGTGAGTTAGACTCAGACGATGGGGGAGGAGAAATGAAGAAAGGATAGATTTAACACCTCTGCCTGTTTCCTTTTACTTCATTTGTGTGTTTTGCTTGCTCTATCCATTGCCTTATGTGCTTTTCAGCTAAGGTAAGAACTTCATATTTTTTTTCATTATCTCTTTACAGACAATTCAATTTAATCTAAAATTTTGGTGATTTAATAAGGAAAAGGTCATGTAGTCCCAGATTGAGTTTTATTTTCCTCCAGTTATAGTGATCATTTCCCTGAAGAACCCATAACCATAAATGTTTCATATGATTTAACTCAGCATTAAATCTTCATTCGCTAATAGTACAGTTGTTTTTCTTAGTCAAGGCATAGGTCTGAGACGGATCCACAGCCGTCTCTCTGCCATTTAACACTGATCAGGGCCTATTGCTAGTTGCAAACTCGGTGTTGATTGCTGTGGTTCATGATGATTGTATCTTTAGCTATAAAAGCTTTTTGCTCTTCATAAAGCTGAATTAAAAGGCACTGTGGTTTTGCAAATTTACATGTGTTTTGTTCTGGTGTGCTCTTTTAATTCTGCGTATTCTTCATGTAACATCCCTCATAACAACTTAGCATGATGCTCTTGAAAGGGCATATATTTCGTGTCAGTAGTTTACCTGTGGTTGTAAAATAACTTGGAAATTGAAATGAAATTTAATTTCCAATGGTGTCTCCGTATTTCTGACAGTTACTGATGGATTGCATTTTGCTGCTGGTGCTCATGCCGGCTGTCCTCGTTGGTGGTGAGTACTGCTTTTATTCTTTATAGAACATGGGCCATGATCAATGTTTGATCTGGAGCATTATTTGGGAATTATATGTTATATCGGAGATGATGAAGATCTAAGAACACATGAGTTATTCCCTACAGGCCACAGAAACAGATTTTGCTATTATCTGTTATAAGTTATCTGAATTTATAAAGAAAAGCCAGTTGGTGAAATGTGTTATAGAAAACTGCATTAAACTTTAGACAAAACACCATCTTAGTGTAGTCATCTCTTTCATCATCTGGTCAAATCTTAAAGTACTACATAATCTTTTAATGATACTAATGCTCTAGGTAGGCCTTTTCATGGACAGAACCCTACCCTATGGTTTTCCGAGTATATTAGTTATCATAGTTTTACAACGTGTTTTCGATCAGCAGATTAAAAAAGGGCCTGTGTTACCTCTATTGCATCTGAACTATACATTTTACGAAGGCTATGATACAAATGCTATAAACGTGCACCAATGTGCCACATAAACTCATATGAAAATTATTTAAGGTACTGTTTTAAATCTTGTAAAACAATACTGCATGTTTAATGCAGGAACATAATGCAGTTTAGCGCTGGCTTTACAACCACACGTGATTCCTTTATCAGCTTTAACACAGATTAGAACTCATCCCATCTAAATATTGTTTTAGATTTCATAACTTAATACAAATTCATCATTTAAAATTGCCACCTGCTGTTCATTACATTAATGCAGGTCAATCCAGATTTTGAATGCACTCTTAAAAATTCTGCAAGGCCTCAGCTTGCACAGTGCAACTGTGTTGAAGCCACACTTTGGGGAAGTAAAAAGAAATACAAAATAAAAACATATTTTCAAGTGCAAACTATGAAAACAACAAGAGTGCATGTAAGCAAAGCACAAATGTTGAAGTTGTCATGACCAGTTTATTACACTGATCCACAATATTCTGTTAATATTTATACTCTGAATAGGACTGATGAATGAATCGGTCCCTATTTTATAATACTCAAATTATATATTTAAAAACTGTGTTCATGTTTATAACTGTGCCAGCCTTATTCATGAAGATAATTCACATTCCTACAGATACTCTGCACACGATACATACATGTAGATACATACACACACACACACACACACACACACACACACACACACACGTGTATATAGGCAGAATGTACATTTTTGGAATTAATTTCTTGCACTTTGTCATTTTTCACCTGGTCATTTATGGTCCATGTACTGGACTCTTTATCTAATAATGTCTCAGATATATCGGCAATTTTTAATATTAATGTTTTATATCAGCAATTACATTAAATTTTTCTATGTTGTGTATATTGCATCTAAACTACAAATGTTATGTCAAATGCGTCAGTATGCCTTATAAATTCTAATAAATTAAACTAGATTTTAAGCGCACCATTAACAATCCTGCAAAGCCTGAGCTTGCACGGTGCAACTGTTTTCAAGCCACGCATTGAAAAAAAGAAAAGAACTCCAAAATGAAGCATGTCTTCAAATGTAATCTATAAAAAGAGCAAGACTGCAAAGCTGCATGTGTCGGTTTTATCACATGTCATGACCTAGCATTATAAAAGCTTGTCATGACAGGAACAGCAAATATAGTTTAGACGGTTGTGGTTTTGGTATTAGCCAGTCACTGGCACAGTGGAGACTGGTTTGTAATAAAAAAATAATTGTAATAATTCCAATAAATGTACACATGAAAATATGGATGCGCAATCGCAGAGTTCATATTTCAGTTTTCATATATACTGGCAGATTTTTTTTTATGTTTTATAACTGTTTATCCACTTATAAATAAATCAAATCTCTTAATTTTTGTATTTAAGTACTTATTCATTGTCCACTCACATATTTTATCGGGTAGTGCTTTATTTAAATTAGTTAGCGTAAGACTGTGAATTGCTATAAATATAGATTTCTTATAGTTGCATTTAGAAAGTGTTTTGGCTGTAAGACAAAATATATTTTGTGCTAAAATGCCTCCAGTGTTTTAAATCAGTTCCCCCCCCCCCCCCCCCAGCGAGACGTAGATTTTTCCCAGTAAAATAAAATGTTTTATCATAGCTCATGTATACATATTTTTCACTTTTATCTTCTAATTCTTAAGTATTTAAATTGAACACTTTTTTCATTATGTTTAACCTACAATGACAATAAGGGATGATCAAACCCCTTTTTTTTTATTTTATTTTTTTTACATTGTATATTGGGAAGACGGTCTTCAAAAAATTACATGTATTAATTTTGCAAGCTTAATTCACTTATTTCTCCAATCAGAGATGTAGAGCTGAGAATTTAAAGGTTGATGAGTCCATAGTTGGCAAATCATTATGGCATTTGTCTTCTCACAGTTTTTCATTGTTTTTAAGATTTAATCTAAGAAAACGCATTTCTACTTATAGAAAAAATGTCAACCGATCCCAACAATTTTCTATCATGTCTCTGCTGATAATGGCAAATGTGTAAAAAGGTAGAGATTTTTAGCATAGATATAAAATTTTTAAAATGAGCTTAACTTATATAAGTGGTAATGTTGTGAGTATGTTAACTGTATTCTAGAGATTTAACATATTTTTATTATGTATGTACTTAATTCAACTCAAAAAAATATTTTTTTTACAGCACTTTTAAACAATGGTATATTTTAGTATATTATACTGAATGTACAATATACTAAATGTATAATTTGGGCATCAGAGGTGTGCGTTCGAAATGACCTTGTTAGTCAGATGGCATCCAACTCTAATTAATGGGATCTGAGTTTATTCAAGTAACAGGATTGAGATTGCAAAACACAGTGAAACTGTACGTTTAAGCTATAATAGATAACTTATGGAAATGATTAACATAACTTTCTTTCGGCTGCTTCCGTCAAGGGGTCGCCACAGCGGACCATCCGATCCACAAAAAAACTTGGTACAGGTTTTACGCTGGATGTTCTTCCTGACACAACCCTCCTTTTTTCTAACTGGACTTGGGAACGGCATTGCATGCACTACACCCTAGAGCCTTAGTCGCCTAACCAAAATAATACATAAACGTACATATCCATGCAAAACTAGTAACATTTTTGATATATTTGAATTATTATGTTTCAACAGAAAGTATAGCTAGAGTAGGTTGGGACGAACAAAAATAGTACAGACAAACGTGCTTTAGACCTAATAAAGTGTTCATCTGAAATGTGTACATGTTGCTGTGTCCCTTCTTGTGTTAATTTGACATACATATTTTTAAATGTAACAATACAGGGAACCAAATGTCACTCTACATGTTGAATCGCCCAATGTGTCCGCGCTATGAAATGCTGTATTTTGAATTCCCAGTCTTCTGATTACAAGCAACAAGTCCTTACCTCTTTTTTGGTCTAATTCTTATTTAATAATTAGAAAATACTGTCTAAACCTATAACTTTATAACCTATGTCTCCATGATTTCTGTTACAGGTCAAAGTTATGAGACTCCCATTGAATCCAATTTAAATACTACTACTACTAATGCTATTACTCCTACACTGTCCACACCAACATGTGAACCCAGAACCACCAATAAGCCCACTCCTGAGCCATTGCCACCTGCATTGGGCAGGATAAGCGTGCAATGGAAGCAGATCAACCCATGCAAAGGCCACTTACACTTCTCCATGAATTTTACCCTAAGGTCAGAGCCTCTGTGTCACAATCTTATTATAATTAACAATTTGGCTGATAAGTTATGTAAGGACAGAAGATGTGGAAAGTTTCTTGGCTACAGTAATTATTCTGGCGACAACAAAGGTTACATGATCCATGAAAACCTAACTGTGACCACTGACGAGTCGTGCAAGACAACATTGATTACTTGCCAAGGTTGTGTGTGTGTGTGTGTGTGTGTGTGTGTGTGTGTGTGTGTGTGTGTGTGTGTGTGTGTGTGTGTGTGTGTGTGTGTGTGTGTGTAAAACATGCATTTAAATGACAGGCTCATATTTTGTACACTGTATTTATATTCAAATATATTTTTTGTTAGTTTCAGATGAATACAGCAAAGAACTGGTGGCCTACAAAGTAATAACAGGCTTGTTACTTACACTGATTCTTTTTGTCCTTTTCTGTCGATTTGCACAACCAACATACATAGCTGTGCGCAAGAGATGTGAGTCACAGAAACTTTTGTTTCCTTCAGATTATTATTCAGTTACTATATCCTAAATATTATTTAAGATCTGTAAAAAATATTTAGTCGCTATAGATGAGACTAGTAGAAATGCATTTACCTGTTGATATTTCCTGGATTTTACACTGTGTTCATGTTCACTGTAAACAAAGATGTTTATAATGAAATTTGGTTTTAAGTTGTTAAAGCTTTACCAGTACATTCAGTTGATATTCTACATTGCCTAGGAACCAATAGCATTTACCCTGGTACATGTTTTAATTACTCAGTTACTTTTGCTGCTTACTACAAGATGTAATATATTGGCGCAGCATTTACAAATACTACATATGATTAACTTTTTTCAATTTACTGTAGTTTCACAGAAACAGCAAAATCGTTGGATTGGCCCAACGCAAAGTCAGAGTGGTGAGTCATCTCTCTCTCTCTCTCTCTCTCTCTCTCTCTCTCTCTCTCTCTCTCTCACACACACACACACACACGCTTGCTTTCTTGCTCTCTCTCACACAAACACACGAGCATGCTTGCAGAGGTGAGAATACTCAATATCTTTCACCCTTTGAGTTTTTTTTTTTTTCGTTTTTTTTTCAAGTGTCCTACCACAGAGGGCAGGCCAGTCATCCCAATAACAATACAATGAAGAGGCAGTCCTATCCTGGTAAGGGTTACACATGCACGCACACACACACACACACACACACACACACACATTATTTGAATATAAAACAGTATATATTGTATAAGTGACATAGTTGAAGGACATAGAAATATTATCGCTGTGTGACTTTAAATTCTTTTTGGGTAATAGATTTGAAAATCAAATATGATGTTTGTTGTGTGTATTAGTATTTGAGCAGAATAGTAATTCCCAGACATTCCTTTTAAAAAATAAATAATAGAGGTACTCGAATACAATGGGAGTCAAATATATAAAAGCACATTAAATAAAATATAGGTTTTAATATGAAGATTAGCATTGTTGGCATATACTGTAGTCTTGTGCAGTTGCATGAAACAAATCAGGCACATGTTCAGAAGTGCACCTCAGGTTTAACAATTAATTTTGGTCTTTTTTTTTTTTTTTACTTAATTTATTTGTTTATTATTTATTTTACATTGTTATAGCACTAGAAGCTGCACAAAATAGCAGATGAATCATGAGTTTAAACAAGCATAATTTTGCAAACTTGAGCTGGCTGACTGTGCACACTGCATCCGGTAATAAACCATTGTTAGCAGAGTTAGTAAGAGCACTTACTAACCTTGTTCTTTACTTGAAGTGCATTTTTACCCTTAAAAACATTTTAGCATGAGTGTGTTTTAATGGATATATATAGCCATCAGGATTTTGAAAAATAGAATAAATGCAACCAAGGCAATATAATGAAATAAATGTAAAGTTGTATATTAGTGTACTTCTGACTAAGGAGCCAACAAATGACCACAAACATTATTTCAACATAAATAATGACAGCTACAGTACAAAAGTCACAAATGATAGGATTATACAAATTTTTTAAATAAAATACAAACTTGACTGCATACTACGAGTTGTCAATGAAAACAGATTAAGTAAATATGGGTTTTACAAATGTTTTGAACACAAGAGCTTATCTTAGTTGTTTTGCATGTGTAAATATGTCCTTTACACATTTATGCTTGCTTATGGGTACAGATAATCAGTCACATATGAAATATAAACATTTAAGGAATTCAATGAATTGATTGCCCTCTTGTTCTTATTGTGACAACAAATCAGACCCCCCCTCCTCCCCCCAAAAAATGCAGATTATAAACAACCCAATCCTTTTTTTTCTTTTTAAATCAAAGGAAACCATAGTTACAACATTCTGTATTATTACAGTAACTTGAGTATATGGGTTAGTTATTGTTAATGATTTTACTTCTTATCCATTTTGACTTTTCTTTAAATTGTGCTCACACACTCACATTCACACACATTGATGCACACTTTGACACATTGAGTCAATTGCACTTTTGTGTGTTGCCAGGTTTGGAAAGACTTACGGTAAATCCCAGCAGAGAGCCTTCGTCGAACAGGAACAGTGACTACGAGTCATATGGCGGTTAAACTTCTCTCGTACAGTGTAGGAGTTTGTGAAAATATTTCTCTTGAATGGGCTGAATTTACACGAAGATAACATAACATCCAGTCTGACATCAAATTTTGCCAAACTTCAAATTAATATATATTCAATCAGTTTTAGGAATGTTTTTACTTCATCTAACCCACATGCTCTGTCAGTATTGATTTTTTTATTTGTAAATTTGCTACTAATTTATATTTTTATAAAAAAAATAAATAAATAAACACCAATTTCCACACAGAATGCTAAAGAGTATTGTTTATTTATTTTTTGGCTGTTTTTAAACCTGAGATTGATTCATAAACCTAAAATATTTTTCTTTATCTGCTTGAACTTCTCTGAATTGTTATAAACTAAACTATCTATTATATTGTCTCTTGTTTTTGTTTTCATATTGTATACATTGTATCTATTTTTAACTAATGCATTCTGTTGTAAAGATAAAATATGTGATGTGGTGTTAAAGTGTTTAAATAAATATTTGGTAATATTTTACTTTAAAGTTCTTAAAATAAATAAAGTTTTGTGCACTAGGTAACATAAACACCAGAATTAATAAACAATAAGTACTGTTAACAAAGTAAGTTAGCATTTTCATTTATTTCATTACATTTTTAAAAGCACTGCCGGGGAGCAGCCGAAAGACCAACAACAACAACTTTTTGTTGAAGTGCTAATGAAGTACACATGCAATGACTGGGTTTTCAAATTGAGAAAATCAAGATAGGTTAAATAAGTAAAATATATATATATTTTAGCATGAGGATATGATAAATGTTGATCGCTTCCTGAACTCTGGACTGTGGATGTAAATACTGAAACTTGCTTTTCAGTCTCAATTCAACCAATTATCAAACACACACACATATCTATATATATATGTGTGTGTTATTTAGTTAATTGTTTAGTAACTGGTTCACTCATCTTAATGTGTTACACAATGTCAGTTAGATGGGACTTTAAATTCAATTCAATTTCAATTAAATTTTATTTGTATTGAATGTATGGAATATGAATGTGTATGAATCAAAATGGTCAGATTGTCCCTGGTGAGCAAGCCGAGGGTGACAGTGGCAAGAAAAAACTCCCCGAGATGGTAATAGGAAGAAACCTTGAGAGGAACCAGACTCAACAGGGAACCCATCCTCATCTGGGTGAAACAGAGAGCAGGAAATTATCTGCATTCATACTGTTTTAGGTGGCAAGCAGTTCAGCTATAACAATTGATGTTAATATGGAGTCCAGGTAGTTATTTGAGGCTCAGGAAGACTTGTAGGAAATTCCAATCTTGAACTAAATAACTGCAGCCAAGTCAAGTGCTTAGAGAAACAGCTGTCAACACCAGTCGAGGCCAGAACCAACTTTAAAGCATTTCCTTTGTAAACATTACCTCTCTCTCTCTCGCCCTCTCTCTCTTTCTGTGTGTGTGTGTGTGTGTGTGTGTGTGTGTGTGTGTTAGAGCATGATTCCCATTATGTGAATTTGGGTGGAGGTAGACAGAGAGAGAGGGGGAGTGTGAGAGCAGGTGATGATGGGAGACAGGCAGAGAGGAATATGAATGCACAGCTTTGCAGAACTGTGGTTTCCTGTCGTGTTTGGACTAACTTCCTGTTTGTGTTATTTCTGTCGTTCATTCTCTCTCTCTTGCTCTAAAAATATTGCAGGTTCAGAAGAGCTCCATCAACAGAGTGCAGGAATTTCACTCATTCATTTATTTTCTGTCCATTGCTTTCTCCCTTCCTTTCTTTTATCATAAATTATCGTGTAGGCTTTTCTTGATTTACATTATCTTTTTCTGTCCTTATTGCAGCCAACTGGCTTACTTTCTATTGATATAATTTATTATAAGCACTGAAAATTTTAAGATTAAATAAGCAATGAAAAGATGGTGGACTAAGTAGAGTTAACAATCCACTTGTTCCACGCACCAATTAGTGCCCTTGATTAGGTGTTAAGTCTCAATTCCTTCCGATGTTAGAAGCTATTGAGCTGTGATTTCAGTGTAAATGAAGCAAAAATCTAGGAAATTTTAACAACTTATTATTGTTATTATTGAGACAACGTGTTGTTTAAAATGACAATGTTATCAGATGTTTATTCTTGCTGAAAGTGTTTCCGTGACTGTATTTGAATGTGGCTTTTGGCAGGCAGCTGCCCTCCCCTCAACACTGCAGACCGTACTGATCTACTTTCACCCATGCTGCAACCAACCATTGTGTAATTAAGTTGCATTCATTCATTCATTCATTCATTTTCTATACCGCTTAATCCTGTGTTCAGGGTCGCGGGGGACCTGGAGCCTATCCCAGGAGACTTTGGGCACTAGGCGGGGTACACCCTGGACAGGGTGCCAATCCATTAAGTTGTAATTAATAGATATTAGAAACCTGGGATGTAGAGTGATACATAGAGTTAAACAACCCACTGTTGTTACCATCTAGTATTATCACCACTTGTGGAATGCATTTCATCCAATTAGATTACTTGGTTCGATCTAACTGTTGTATAATGCTTGATTAATACTGGTCATATATGATAAATGTAAGAATATGTGCAGTTTTAGTAAAAAAGTTTTCATACATTCACAGCAATATTCAGCTTATCTATATACCAGTGTTGAAAAATAGACATGCACATATTTAGCATTAATTCATCAATTTAGTATTACTTGGTTTTGTCCTGAAATATCTTCAAAATAAATCATGATTGAGATCAGCTGTCAGAAGTCCCAATATAAAAAGTGTTTGTTTGACAACACTAACTTTGACCCTGGCAAAGTTTAAGGAGCTCAGTGCAGATCTGAGGGAAAAAAAATGCTAGAAAGTTTGTCAAAACACCCAAATTATCACACCTACTGTAACACCTTAGGATGGCCAGGAACAACTAAAAAGCACTGTCCAAAAAGAAACCCCAACTCCAAACAAAACATCTACAAGCTCATCTAAAGTTTGCAGCTGACCACATGAACAGTGAAAAAGCTTTCTGAGGGAAATATGATATGTTTAATAGAGTAAAGGTCCAATCCAAAGAGCACCGTACTAGCTCTTAAACGTGTCTGTGGTGCTATCATGCTTTGGAGCTGTTCTGCTGCCAGTGGAACTGGTGCACTGCACAAAGTGGATAGAATAACGAAGAATGCAGACCACAAAATTTTTGAACCTAACCTCAAATAATCAGGTGAGTTGTTGAAACCTGGACAAAATTGAGTGTTCCAACAGAACAGTGACCTCAACTTACATCAATGCTTGTTGTTAAATGGATAAAGCAGGCTACTTTTAAGCATTTGGAGCCTCAAACTTATATTAAAATGTAGACTGCTTAAAAATAAGGTCAGTACCAGAAAACCAACAAATTTATCAAATCCTAATATGAAGAAGAGTGGTACAATATCCAAGCAGAAATCGTCCAGAAGTTTTGTAGTTTCATCATCTGCAACATTCCGTTTACTGCTAGGTTTACTGTATGTATCTTTTTTGATTGTGTATGTTTAAATCTGACCGTATGTTCATTTCAAAACCCCCCCAAAATTTCTATGACATTCATGTTCATGATGAGTTTATTTATGAATTGAACTGTAACCTGAAATTATATGGGCTTAAATAATGCAAACAAGACATCTAAAAATATTTCTGATGCTTTAAAAGACATTTTGAAGTAAAAAGGCTGTTGTACATACATAATAAATTATTCTAATATGATGGTAGCACTATCAAATGTTGAATTAATTAGAAAACTAGATTTTTAAAATACATTTGTGTATAGTGACTAAAATAATACATTGTAAAATATCAAATGTTAATATGTGAAAATATTAAGGATAGATTACTGTATACAGGGCAGCCCAAAAATTTGGATCAATAGGCAAAATACTTGTACTGTACCGACTTTGTGGCACTTGTGTATGTTGAATACAAGAATATTGAATACTTAATATGATTTACATATTACACACAAATATGATTTACTGCTTTTGTGCAGCAGTTGTTCTGGGCTGATTTCAATAGACTACTAACTACAGTTGACTCCATGGCAAAAAGGTGATATCTGGTTACTGTTGTATTTTTCTATTTTCAGTTGTTTAATATAAGAAAAATACCTATGGATCCAGAATTTTGGGCAATAATTAACTTTTATCATCAATATTCAACTTTTCATCAATAATTCATCAGTTTCATAATGAACAGTAGTATCTTTTTCAAAACTAATATATTTATACTCTAGTTTCAGCTTCCTATAATTAATTTAAATTTGGATATTGCTGGTAGAATAATTTCTACCTAGAGTATCTAGAACATTAGTACTGTCAACAAATATAATTTTTTTAAAGCAGTGCTTCTCTAATAGCAGTGTGGGAGAGAGGTAGAGAGGGGGTTTGGGTATGTGCCATCTCTTCCTTATCCTCGGGTCAGGAAAGCGGATTATCTCTTTAATTTGAATGAGGTTACAGCAGAGCACAATGACATCTGACAACAGGTTGCACATAGAGATTAGCACTGGAAATAAATTCCTGCACATTCCTCCATCATCCATGGAGCTGCAACACAAATATGAGTTATATGAATGAAGTAGTTTGTACATTCTTTTGTTGCATTTGCTTAAATTGTTACTATTAACTGCAAATATTTTTACATGAACAAATGTGCCATATGGATGAAAAATGGTTTGTTTTAGAGCTTTAGTTAATCAGCACCAAATGCATGGATGTACAGTACAGTACATTACAGTACATAAGTGCAAAAGAATAAGCAGCTGTGTTTATCATTGTGTTGGTGTGTGTGTGGGAGAATGGTTGCGATTGTCTGACATCCTGAGTGTGTGCATGCTTTGTGTGGTTTATTGCTATAGGTTTAAGCTAAGCTCTTTGTCTCTAATCTCTATTCTATTTCATCACTAAATTAAAGTAAATCTGATAGTGGAATATTCTGAGCTGCTCTTTGGTAACCCGTCACATAAGGCAACTGGTCACAACGTTACAGAAGCTAAGATGAAACTGTAAAAACATTTATAAAGGCTTGTTCTTACATAAGTGAAATATAAAAATGTCAAACTGACTTTAATTGTCAATAAAATATCAAGTATCTTTTAGTTTTTAAACGCATTTCGAAATGTTTATTAAGGTTTATGCCAGGAGTTATGAAGCTCTTAGGCATAATATATCACTAAAAGAAAGTGCTTATACTGTATAAAGTCTAACTACATTTTTCATTATTTAAAAATTAAATTTTTAATTGGAAAAGGATTTAAATAGTGCAAATTAGAGTAAAATTGGAATTTTCACTTCTCTTAATGGAGAAAACAACACACACAAACACACGCACTATATGCTAACAGGATTCTGACTTTAATATATTTTTGTATTAACCTCCTGTTAAATCAAACCTTAAATTACATTTACTTATATTAATTTACAATGGTGGGAAATAATTATTTAGATACATTTGCACTATTCAGTATGCTTTTACTTACTTTACTTTTGTACTTATTAATATAAAAGAAACCACACAAGCACAAAGGTGTGTTCTTGAAAATGGGAAAACATATTAAGACACCGTAAATGAATAACACAAGTACCTTGTTGCACTGCCGTTTTTGGCAGTTACCTCTTCGAGACGTCTATGTAATGTACTTCTTATAACGTCATCAGTTTTAGCCTCAACTCCCCAAGGTTATAAGGGGCCCTCTCATAGATTTATAATTTCATTCAATCCTCCATTAACAAAGCCAGACAAATGCTAGGATTACTTTTCGTTTCATCTGATCAGCGCATATTGTTCCAACCAAGTTTTGACTTGTCTAAATGCTTCTAGAAATGCATCTCTGTGCCTCAGTTTCAGCGGAGGAGTATTGCGTGGGTTGTAGGAGCGGAGATGATTGCGATGTGTTTCAGAGGGCATTGTGCTCTGTGTAACTGTTGTTCCTGCTGTTGTCAGGTCATTCTGCAAATCTTTTTGAGTGACTGCTGGTTTTTCTTAATTAGCATCTTGTTAAATTCTTGTCTGGTGCTCCTGTGTGCGGAAGATTTGTTGTGGTTCTATGAATCCTAAATGTATTATTATAGTTGCATACCTATATTATAATGCAGTACAATTGTAGAGATAGGGCTATATATGCTATATATTATGTCTGAGTTGTTTAATAATGTCATACCTGAAAACTTCAAGACATTCACCTTTATCATGATTGCTATTTGTTGCAAAAATGTTTTTTTTAATATATTTGTTTCTGCATTTTTATAAGCACATTATGCATGTGAATTCTGAAGTGGATATATGCACTGGTGTATATAATGCAATCTACACATAATTATACCAGTATATTACAAACATCAACAGAAAAAAGTATCAGAATTCTTATTTCCCCTTGCTGTAAATCAAACAAACAACTTTTTGAGCATCAAAGCTAAGAGTTTCAACATTGGATTTACTATGTGTATTTTCACTCGTAGTATTTTCTTCTACAGATTGTATATATATATATAAATATATATATATATATATATATATATATATATATATATATATATATATATATATATATATATATATATATATATATATATATATATATATGCATACATATAAAAAAATTAAAGAAAGGGAGATGGGGAATGATATGAATTGGAACAAAGAGAAAGAGGGGAGATTAGCTGCATGTTGTGGGTGAGAGAGAAAGAATCAGAACATGAAAGAGGGAGAGAAAGGGGGAGGAAAATATTTAGAAAAAAATCCGGGCACAAGGGCTATACTTCAATGAGAAATAGCCATTAAAGCCATTGTTGGATAGATTGAAAGAACTGGCAAAACAGGAAGCTGTGTCACTCAGTATCATTATGAGAAAAATATATAATATAACTTCTTTTAATTTAGTCATGCCTGAAGGGAGAGGCCAAAATTTTGCATTGTGTTTCACATTCTGGGGACACCAAACAGATGAGGTAAGAAAATAGAATCATTTTGCTGCAGTCAGAGTAAACATACAGTAACTCTCAGCTGTAAACTGTTATAATTTTCTGCAATGTAATTACTACATATTTTTCTTTGACTGGTATTTTTTTTGTTGTTGGTTGGTTGGAGTGTGTGTGTGTGTGTGTGTGTGTGTGTGTGTGTGTGTGTGTGTGTGTGTGTGTGTGTGTGTCTTGATTTAGGAATAAAGTGATGGTGATGCTTGAAAATGTTACTTTCTGACCATGAAACTGACCATATTTCTCTGCTACTTTGTGGTGCTTTGTAAGTTTTTAACAATTTGTATACACTGCATTAATATACAAAAAACAGATTTACATCCAGTACTATTGTAAGTGTCTGCTTCTATTCATTTAAATAATCCCAGTTTACTATGATGGTATTGACAAACACTTCTGTATTTTTTGTATATATTATTCTGTGTATATAATATATGAGATATTACTTAATTTTTTGTACTGCCCATATACAGTACATATATACTAGTACATGCATGTATACATATGTACAATACTGTATTTAAGCCACTCCTCATTTCTCCATATTTTTGTTCCAAATAACCAGATAAAAAATTTTTTTATGTAGTCCAGTGAGAAATAGGTTCAGATGACAGATGATCAGGACATTTATTAGTATACTGGTGATGCTGAATGCTGAGTGGTTGAAAAGATGAAATGATGAGAAATCGCTGCTCAGGTTGTTACATAAACAATAAAGTTTTAAATGGTATATTAAAGCACATGGCAGCTTGTTACAGTTTTTAATATAAAAATATGAGTTTAAGAAGTCAATTCTCTTATTAATACATAATAAGATCTACAACTTTTCTCCCCACTTCCTTAAACTCACCACTTTCTTAAACTCAAGCCCACACCCAGCCTCCACCCCTTCTTTCCCTGCCAGTTCAAATCTCTGTCCTTCCCCCATGGCACTCTGTCACCATTTCTCAGGCTGAGCTGAGCCTCCTCTTTACCAACTCCAGCACTTTCTCCTTTACACAGTCTCTGCTGCTTGTGCCTCCTGTAGGAACTGACTCTAAACCAGTCCTCCATGCTACATTTGGGTCTTATTCTGTGACTCAGGTACTTTCCCAATATTATTCATTTTAACATTTACTGCGTTTAAAATGAATATTTGTCCACCACTTATCTTCCCTTGTTTTTCTTTTTCCTCCAGCTTGTTTCTGAACCTTTAGGTCTGATATCTGTACCTCCTGCCGCATACCTGCTTTCCAAATCAGATGAACAAAAATGGGAGACTGAACAAGAAGAAGGTTTTACAGTCAGAATGCTGTTTCACACGAAAGGTGATTTAAGCAGAAGAACATGTGTGATCCTTCATGCTTTTAAACAAACAGAGGAGCAAAAAGCATCATGTATTACCCAGGTATTGCCAAATAAGCTTTACATGTAATGCCTGCTTACAAGGTCTGTGTGAGCAAATAACATAACTGAATGATGTTAACAATTGTCTTGTAATGCGTAAACATTAAGCACTGGTGTATTCCTACAAATCAGTAAGTCAACTTACGGAGGTTATATTCTGTTTCACATTGTCACTGCACAGCACGTTTGACTAATACCATGGCCACTGAACAGATGAAATATCAGTTTTGATGTTGGCAGCAAAAATAAAAACACTAACTTTATTGTCTATTTGTCTTTACTTTTTTTTATTGACTTGTTAAACAAGCTGTGTTGGCAGTCCTATAATTAGAATACTGAGATGAAAAATACACCATTGAGATGAAAAATCTTCCCATTTCTGAGTTTATGGCCCTAGCATTTTATCTAGTCTTTTGTCTCCCCTAAGCTAAATAATTGACACAAATGCATGACTAGAAAATCCAAAACGCACAATCTGCAATCAAGGTGTCAGAACTACTGAAATATGAAAAGAATGATTTACTAAGTAAAATTTCAGTTTCTGGGTCCACATCTGGCCCGTTCTCTATCAATAGATGACTGCTACTTTAAGCGCTGCAGGATTTCACTGTTGTAGCAAGGCACTACACATCGTGCATTTACAAAGCATTTAGATAATTGGTTATGAAACAAGTTGTTTACTTGAAACCCTTCTGCTGGCTGCATTGATGTGCTCAGACTGTTTGATGTATTGATTTTTCTTTTTTTTAAATATTTTTCCCTTGCACCGCGATGATCAGAAGCCTCCACTAGGGCTGTGTGTGGTCACCATGAATTTACCCAAAGACTGGTTTAAACCTGATGAGACTGTTCATCTAAACCAGAGCCAAAGAGTCATACAACGGCATCCATACAGACTACGATCCCATAACCGCAGCCCGTGGAGGTCAAACTCCCCAGAATCTCTTAGGTCCAAACCTGGAGTCCTTAATGATATGATCCAGCTCTATTATTCTTCCTTTGGCAGTGAAACAAACCGTAATATGTCACCTCCAAGATGCTCTACGTGCAAGCAGTCGCAGAGAAATCTTTCCTACATTGGATCAGTAGCTCTTCCGGAAAAAGAAACCAAAACTAACAAACCGGTGCAAGTTTTTTCCTTCTCCTGTGAACATGATCAGGATGAGCTATGGCTGAATTCAGATGTTCTAATTTACTACAACAAGGGGCCTGTGCGAGCTGGAAAACAAGGTGAAGTCTCAATAAATCTAAGGACGAATTTTAGTGGAGACTTCCTCATTTTGAAGTATGATTGGTTGTCCTTCGAATAACACATATTAAATCAACCAGTCTAAAAATTTGCAGTCAATGCTGATGTATATATATATTATTTTTTTTCTTTATTTTTTTTCTTAGGCTTAAAGTGAAGAAAGGATTATTGTCAGTACAAGCTCATCCACACAAAAACTCTCACCTCTGGGTTGTTAAAGTGCAGAACACATCAGGCCCCAACCATGACATTTCCATAATCTCTCACAGATCTGGTACTGTAATACACTGTAAAAAATAAATAGTCCATTTTATGGTAAAAGACCGGCAGCTGTGGTTGCCAGAATTCTACGGTAGCACCATTATTGCACTGCGGAAAAAAATAATAAACCGTAAATTTTACGGTAAAAAATGGCAGCTGTGGTTGTCAGAAGTTTACCGTAATTTTTTTTAAAGATTTTCTTTTTTTTTTAACGGTTTATAACTGTCTAATTAACATGTTTATGTTGTTATAAAAACAGTTTATTCCCGCCAAATACCAGGGTTTACATTGTAACAAATATGGATCATAACCATGTTTTTGGGCAGACAATCTAAGTATGGCGGTGGCGGCGGGCAAAGTGGCGCGTGCTAGCGGCTGTCCTCGCCACAGTGATCAAAGGGTGGAATACCATTCACAAATTTGAAGTCCTTGGTTAATGTAAATTAGACGGCTATAAACCGTAGAAAAAACTATTAATATCCATAAAATATACAGTATAATGTAGATCCTTGCACAATTTAGTGCCCAGTCAGGCCAGGGACAGCTTACCTACATGCTTGGATCGTGTGATTAGTTTGTGGATGAAACAGACCTGGTTCATGTTTGCCTGAGGATAGAGAACTCTCAGGTTTCAGCTCTTCCTGAGAAGAATTATGTAATTGGATTAGAGCCTGGAGTAACTTCATTAAATGTTAGTATTTAAAAACATAAATCTGAGAAATATTTATTTGTCACAGCATCATTTTAATATCATGATAGTATTTTAAAAGATCTACTAATTTACTTTTAAGGCAGCTTCATTATGAATTATATGTTATACTTCCTCATCCCCTCTCAGTTGATATCTAGTCAATGGGATGGTGTGCTTGGCACTGCTGATGTCATTGTGACCTCTGAACCTGTGGCCCTTGCTGACATTTCTGTACATTTTAGTCGGTGATCTTCGTCTGTCAGTCACCTCAAGTGCTTTAAATTCTACTTTCATCACAGCAACTGTGACTTCTCATAACACACTTAATAATTACGGACAAGTAAGTTATCATCGTTTTATTGGTACCTTTGTACTAGTAGTTACAGTAACTACTATGATAGGTAGCACGGTTCCAGGCCCTCCAAGAACCCTACACAGGATAAGAGATACAGACACTGGATAGACAGATGGATGATTGTGTATGATTGGGTGTCCATGTGCCTGAAGGTTGCCAGAGTTTGGGTCATCAGTAATGCAACATCCCTTGTTGTGAAGTCATAGATCATTATAGCCAATGATTGCTTAGCGTTGTTAGCATGGATGGGGACAGATGTGGTAGTAAGATAAGGATAAGATTAAACTTGTGTCATATTCTTGAACTTGCTTTTTCAAATGTCTTCTTAAGTTTTGAAACAAGATAAGAAATCGCTTTAAAAGTAGGGCACAAGTGCGGTCCCCACTAAACCAATTATTTCTCTTTCTCTCTTTTTACCTCTCTGTTGTTTTTTAGTTTTTCCATTTCTTTCCCTCATTACTCTTTCTCTCAGGAAGCTTCTTTTAGTGTTTGGCTTCAGTTTGGTAATGACACTACCATTCTGCTCTCTACGTTTAGTGAAATCCCTTTCTCTCTACATTTATCTTCACTATCTGAGTCTGTGGTTGCTATAACACCAGGCCCATCACAGCGTGTCCTTGCACAGGGAGATGGTGGAGGGCCCCTGGTGAAAGCAGAGCTTCTGGTCTCCACCTGTAAGCATGTGAGTGCTCACATTGAGATGGATGAGAACAAACAGGGTGGTGGAACTCAGACACTGGCCAAAGGATCAGGGTGGATAAGGGTGAAACTAGACGAAGACCTCTGGCCTGTAGAACGTGAAGACCCTAACCTTGAGACGACTGATGCATCAGATACTTTTGCAGAATTAGACACAAATGTGTATCATAACTTTGAACAGGAACATGCAACCCATAAGTCCACAAAGTACGGTGACAATACAAACAGTGACATGGTTTCCTGCCATGACTCAGCGAGGACAGTGTTGACACCCTTTCATTAAAAAAATGCAGTGGATTTTTTTCCTGACGCAGGGAATGGAGAAGAAAACAATACAAACCAAGAGTTAATATTTGGAGTTGGAGCTGCCTTCTGTTTGCTGTGTCTTTCCTCACGTCTGTTCTTACTCAACCTCATGCCATGGGTGATGAGGGAACTTGGGAAGAGAAAAAGTAAAGAAATGCCGAAACATATAGAGGGAGAGACATTCATTCAGGAAGAAGAGAATGTTAATAAGAATCAGGAGAAGATGAGAAAGTAAGGAGAGATGATGAGAGCCGAGGACAGTCGATTTTTGTAAAGTCTTTCTGCACTTAGAACAGTTTGTCTCAGAAAGGTTAAACATTTTAACTTGTAAATTAGAATAAAGTAAGATATTGTCCGTTAATCTGGTTGATGTGATTCCAAGAAAATCTATCCTCTCTAATCCTCACATTCAAACAAACCATTTGATTGTTTCAGTAGGTTACTTTAAATGTGTATTTGACATTTTTATGTACTATAATCCAGAAAGAATTGTTGCTGCTTTGCCTAATTTTGACTTCAACCAAGGTTTACTGATTTTCAATTAATAAAAGAGACATTTGTCATTTTAAAGCCCTGACCTTTAGGCATGTTTTATTCACATCAAGTGGCTCTGTAGCACTTGATTTGTTAACTCACACAAAATGGTGGTGAACGTTCGATCATGCACATTTGGTTAAACATAGAAACAGTATTTATTAAATGGAGTCTTAATAGTAGTAAAATATTCTAATTTGTACACAAGACTTGTTTAGGTACAAAGAATAATTCCTGTTGCTTTGTTTATATTACTGTGTTTTTAATGTCTTGATAAAGGAATACTTTGTGGTATAGAATATAAAATATTATAAAATATATAAATAGATATAAAACATATTGTCATAAAAAAAGTATTTGCCCCTTCTTGATTTTTTTGCACATTTGTCACACTTGAATGATACAAATGATCAAAAACCAAAAAAAAAAAAACCAACTCCACAAATTACATGGTGCTATGTGAAAAAGTAATTTCCCTCGTAAAACTGGTTAGCGGCAAAAGCTGCAGTCAATAGTTTGTTATAACTGGCATTAAGTCTTTCACATTGCTGTGAAGGAATTTTGGTCGACAGTTCATGCAGAATTGTTTTAATTTGGTCACATTGAAGGTTTTAACCTGTTATAGATTATGCACAGCATCTTAGTCAGATTTAAGTGTGGACTAGGCCACTACAAAGACTTTTTTTTAAGCCAATAAGTGGAGTTGCTCGTGTGTTTCAGTTTGTGTTTCTAATCTATGTTTCACATTATGTATTATGATTATTATGATTACTGTATGATTATTATTATTAGCAGTAGTAGTATTATTGTAATTATTATTATAAAAGATAACAAAGAGCTAGCAGAACATATTACGTTATTATAGCTATACTATATTGTTAATTTGCACAACTGGCTAGGCAGATTATTATTTCCTTTAAATATTCAATTAGTTTTATTACAAAAAAGTAGTTATTTCTCTCTCTCTCTCTCTTTTTTTTTTTTACATTTTTTTAAACGTAAAACGGACATTTAAAAAAAACTGCATGGTTTGTCGCCCCCTGGTGGGATTCCGGTGTGTAGTTTTGTTTAGTTCTTTAATCGTTGAAAAAAAAACTCGCGAAACAGTCGTTTTTAGTTGTTAAATAAATAGCTAAAATCATGCTTTATAACAGTGCTGTCCACACAATCCATAAAGACAAAGCTTTTTATGACCTAACGAACATTATACAGCAAATGTCAAGCAAAACACATAAGAATCGTTGAGTGCACTATGAAAATTATGTATATATATGATGGACGAGTGGACTAACATTTACGTGTAAAGAAATAAAAAATAACACATAACCAAATGTGCTCAGCTCCCTGGTGGTCTAGTGGTTAGGATTCGGCGCTCTCACCGCCGCGGCCCGGGTTCGATTCCCGGTCAGGGAACGAAAATTTTTAATTCAGTAGAAAATGCGTTTTTATCCGAACGGTCTGGTTTTCATTTCTTAAATATTTCTAAAATACTTTCTAGTAGTTCTCTCGGTACCTTTGTAATTTACAGTTATAATTATGCAGTAGCAGTAGTAGTCTACTTCGATTTCTCTGTAATACATATGACGTATATCACACTACATTTACGAAGCAGAGTGGCGCAGCGGAAGCGTGCTGGGCCCATAACCCAGAGGTCGATGGATCGAAACCATCCTCTGCTATGTTTTTTTTATTTTTATAAAATGGATAGAAATATATACATGTATATCAAATAATACGTTAAGTACTGTATGTGAGAGAGGTCAGATATGTTAGCAGCATATAAATCATTAACATGCTTGACACATACCTGCCTAGTTATTCGTCTGGTTACAAGTATACACACAAACCGGATTCCAAAAAAGTTGGGACACTAAACAAATTGTGAATATAAACTGAATGCAATGATGTGGAGATGGCAAATGTCAATATTTTATTCAGAATAGAACATAAATCATGGAACAAAAGTTTAAACTGAGAAAATGTATCATTTTAAGGGAAAAATATGGTGAATCAAAATGTCATGGTGTCAACAAATCCCAAAAAAGTTGGGACAAGGCCATTTTCACCACTGTGTGGCATCTCCCCTTCTTCTTACAACACTCAACAGACGTCTGGGGACCGAGGAGACCAGTTTTTCAAGTTTAGAAATAGGAATGCTCTCCCATTCTTGTCTAATACAGGCCTCTAACTGTTCAATCGTCTTGGGCCTTCTTTGTCGCACCTTCCTCTTTATGATGCGCCAAATGTTCTCTATAGGGGAAAGATCTGGACTGCAGACTGGCCATTTCAGTACCCGGATCCTTCTCCTACGCAGCCATGATGTTGTGATTGATGCAGAATGTGGTCTGGCATTATCTTGTTGAAAAATGCAGGGTCTTCCCTGAAAGAGATGATGTCTGGATGGGAGCATATGTTGTTCTAGAACCTGAATATATTTTTCTGCATTGATGGTGCCTTTCCAGACATGCAAGCTGCCCATGCCACACGCACTCATGCAACCCCATACCATCAGAGATGCAGGCTTCTGAACTGAGCGTTGATAACAACTTGGGTTGTCCTTCGCCTCTTCGGTCTGGATGACATGGCGTCCCACATTTCCAACAAGAACTTCGAATCGTGACTCGTCTGACCACAGAACAGTCTTCCATTTTGCCACACTCCATTTTAAATGATCCTTGGCCCAATGAAAACGCCTGTGCTTGTGGATCTTGCTTAGAAATGGCTTCTTCTTTGCACTGTAGAGTTTCAGCTGGCAACGGCGGATGGCACGGTGGATTGTGTTCACTGACAATGGTTTCTGGAAGGTTCTGGATGGTTTTTATTTAACTAAAAAGAAGGGGGGAAAAGGTCTGACCTTGGGGTGAATGTGAACGTTCACTCCTGGGATGATTGGCAACACTCTTGAATGCTTTCCACTGAATAATCTTTCTCACTGTGGGACGTTGAACTCCAGTTTGTTGGCACAGTTTTTCTTAAAAACTATTCCAGATTGATGGGCAGCAACAATTGCTTCTCTAAGACCATTTATGATGTCTTTCCCTTATGACATTGTGTTAACACACACCGGAATGCTCCAGACTAACAAACTGTATAAAAGTCTGCTTTTATAGAGGTCTGCACACCTGCTGATGATCAATTAATCACATCATTATTAGCATCACCTGGCTAAACTTACCCTCTTAAATCCAAGAACAAGAAAGAAAAAAAAACAGAATGTAAGAATATAGAGGGGTACTTACATTTAAAAATGACATTATGTGGAAGAGCATTTAAAGCACATAATTAAATCCAGTTATCTTAATATCTAAAACACTTTATTAAAAAAAATGCAGATCCATGAAAGAATTCAACTTTACAGGTCAATGATCAGTTTGGTTGAAGCAAACTCTGAAACCTTGTAATGCACTTTATTTTACACTTTATTTAACGTTTAAATGCGAATTAGAACCTGTGGCATGTTTTTTTTATGAGCCAAGCAAACATTTAACATCATCACAGCCTTAAAATTAGCTTACTTTGTGTCAATATTCGGTTGGACTGCAGCAAACAAGCTGCATCCATCATGCATAGTGACCTCTGTAAAAGAGTGACCAACGCATAGAGTTTGTCAGATCTAGACTCAGCAAGATTATGTGGCAATAAAATGAAGTCAGATGATTACCTAAATGTACTAAAGGACCAGGTTGTCCCATCGTTGCATTTTTCTTTCCTGATGGCACATGCATATTCCAGGATTCAAATAAGTGTTTTTCTGTAAGCAAGAGAACTAATTTACACACATGAATTGTCGATCAGAGTCCTGACCCAACTGAATGTCTAGGGTGTTCAGCAGAAGACTTAATGGAGTGATTTGGCTTTCTTGTCATCAGTACAAGATCTTGAACATAATTAATGCAACTCTGGACAGATGTTACATAAGGTTTTTGGAACAAATCCTTCTTTTTTTTAACCATTTAAACTGTGGAGCCTAACTTGTATAAGTGTTAAAACATTTAATCTGTTTAACAAATGTCTGCAACATTTAATGAAATCTTATTCATTTAATTATTTAACAATGAACCAGCATACACTGGAGTTTATGGTACATTGCTATAATTTTCTGAATGTGACAGATGAACATTTCGTGGTATTAAACAACTGGGTATTCTTCCATCTGGTTCAAACATATTGCTTTGTTTTTGTCCAAAGAAAAATTCAAGAGGTAGAATAGTGTTTGCAAATTCTGGAATCTTGGAACAGACCAAGTTTACAGTAACAATTAAGGCACCAAACCAATATAGAGGAAAGCACCATGTGTTTTCTTTTTTTACGTCATCAGTCTTTGTTTATCCTCACTCATCCACACTAAGGGTGGGCGATAGGGCAAAAATATCATATCATGATATTTAAAGACACTTTCATGATATACAATATAATTCTTCTGAGATTCTGATAACAAACATGGCCAACACAAGCTTCTGTATGTTTGGAGATTTTAGTCTAAAACATTTAATGAAGGACAATGGAAGGGAAATGAAACAGCTGGTACAAAATCATTTCAAGTCAGTTACATTTCAAAGTAACAGAGTTCAAAAAGCACTGACATCCAATGCTATAGATGAAAAGTGCATCATGAGGTGATTATATCAAGATATCAATATAATTGTCATATTGCCCAGCCCTACTCCACATTGTAGATTTCTGTCACTATGTCCTTAAAGGCATTTAGTCACTGTCTAATAATTACTAATCAGAACAATCTGATTCTATGTATCAAACCATTTTTACCAATATTACCACAGATTATTTGTGGTAATATTGGCATTGTATCCATGTGACTGAATAGATCCAATTTTGTCCCTTAGACTCCACCACAGGAAGCTGATTGCTGATGTGTTCTGAGATTGCAGATCCAGGCAAAGCGCTTCCCACAGCGATTACACACAAATGGTTTCTCTCCAGTATGAACTCTTTGATGTTTCTTCAGATTCCCTGCTTCTGTAAAAAGCTTCCCACAGGTCTCGCACTTGAAAGGCTTCTCTCCTGTGTGGATGCGTTGATGAGCCTCTAAGTTAGACTGCCCAGTAAAAGCCTTTCCACAGAACCTACAGATGTAACTTTTCCTCTTGCCCTTTTCCATGCGCCTAGGAAGCTGTAGCCCAGCGAGAGAAACCCCAGGATGTGGTACGTTTGGGATGGCCTGAGTGAGATTTGCTCGGTTTGCTGCATCTAATCTAGCCCTGTTAAAGTGACTAAACTGCTGAGGATGGGCTTGACTTGAAACAGTGACTGTACTCCACTCTGCCTCCCCCCTGTGAAGCACTCTGGCATCCTGAAGCCTGTTTGAGACAGCCCCTTTGTGCCTACTCCTAATAGACACAGGTCCTGGCTGTACCAGAACACAGTCTTGGTCTTGCTCTACTTCCACTATATAAGAGCAAGATGGCTGACTTTCAGAGGGGCTATTTGCAGCCCATCGTGGGAAAGAACTTTCCAGCTCATTGGCTCTCTCAAACAATGTGCTATTTGTTCCTAGCACATCAACAGACGCTACTGTTTTTCTCTGAGCATTCTGGTTTGAGAGTGGGAGGTTGCTGCTCTCTTCTGGCCCTTGCAGATGAGACTGGGAACTGGGGATATCCAATACTTTGACTTCTCTATGAGGAAGAGCTGGCTCACGTGAACACAGAGGCCCTAAAGTCTGGGAGTCCACCACATCTAGATAACAGAAGAAAGGCATCAGTAATCTTGTTCTTCTTTAAAAAATTTCTTCAAAACACTGTATCCCTATGTATACCCATGAAACAAGAAGTTTTTTTAGGTCACTAAATAAGTACCACATTAAGTTGCTGAGTAAACCAACTGTTTTTTTCATCATTACAAAGATGCCTTACCTTGTATCGTAATCTGCATGTCTATTGACTGACTGGAAGTTCCCTGGTGTTGTTCTTGAAGTTGACTTTCACCCTTCACAAGAGACGACTCCAACTCGTTAGGCTGAAAAACAACAACCAACCATCAAGAAGTCTTTCCTTTAGCATAAAACGCATAAACACTTTTCAGTACTGAGGAAATTGAATTTAGCTTTAAGTACAGTGGTGTTCAAAATAATAGCAGTGTGTTGAAAAAAAGTGAGTAAAGCTCCATATCCATATCCTATAATAACTTTTAATTTAAATCACATAAATGCATTATGTGCTAAATGTATTATTACTTTACAGAAAGTGAAGAAAAACAAATATTAGTCTGTTCAAAAAAATAGCAGTGTCATCATTCATCTTTACAAAGTGATGAATTTACAGTTTAAACAAAAATGCATGGTTGTATAACCATGGTTTCTGAGAACTGCTTCACATCTGTGCTGCATGGAGTCAACCAACTTCTGGCACCATTCCAGCCCAAGAAACAGCATTTTTTGTCTCAGAAACAGCATTTTTAATGTCAGGCCACACGTTTTCTATTGGATTAAGGTCTGGGGATTGGGCTGGCCACACCATAACGTTAATCTTATTTGTCTGGAACCAAGATTCTGCTCGCTTACTGGTGTGTTTGGGGTCGTTGTGTGTTAGCCCATTTCAAGGGCATTTCCTCTTCGGCTCTTTACTGTAGGTATTCTGATGTACTCAAATTGATCCATGGTCCCTGTAATGTGATAAATACACACACACACACCATAGAACGAGAAGCATCCCCAGATCATGATGCTTGTGCCTCCATGCTTCACTGTCTTCACAGTGTACTGTGTCCTGAATTCAATGTTTGTGGCCCCTAGACCCAAAATTCATCAGCTTTCATCAGTCCACAAAATATTGCACCATTTCTCTTTAGGCCAGTCAATGTGTTCTTTGGCGAACTGTAACCTCTTCAGCACATGCCTTTTTTTCAACAATGGGACTTTGCGGGGGCTTCTTGCTGATAGCTTTCTGGTTTTGGTCTCCATTTTAAAGCTTAAAAATTATTTGGTATAATTTTAGCAGAGCAGGCTATCATTTTCTGCTCTTCTTTGTACGTTTTCCCATCACTAATCAACTTTTGAATCAAAGTACGCGGTTCTTCTGAACAATGTCTGGAACAACCCATTTTATTTTTGGGTTTTAACCCATTTATCCTTGAATTTTTTTTTTATCCTTGAATTTGTTTGACATGTGTTTTTCCCAGAATAATTTACCTCTCTAATTGAACTCCACACTGCTATTATTTTGAACAGACTAATATTTGTTTTTCTTCACTTTCTGTAAACTAATAATACATTTAGCACATTTTTTTCTTCATGTTGTGATTCAGAATAGAACATGCAGAGTGGCCAGTGCATTTGTGTGATTTAAATGAAAAGTTATTATATGGATATGGAGCTTTACTCACTTTTTTCAATACACTGCTACTATTTTGAACACCACTGTACATTCCATATGTGAGGAAGAAAACAGAACTTTGATAACAAAGCAGGACTGACAGCTCCATTGTGATTTTATCATTGTATTATCCACACTGACCTCCTGCATACTGAGGGCTAATGTGATCTGTGCAGGTGAGGAAGAGACTCCACTTCCACAAACGTCTGTGCTGGACTCCACAAATCCTAAGGAAGTAGACAAAACCTCAATTAAGTGACAGCAAACATAAAAAATGGTTGGGGAGAGGGAGATATTTAATTCATAGTAACATGGTAACATGACAGTAATTGCACATATGCTTTAACGAATTCTTCTTTTACTTTTCTTTTGACTATTTTTATTATTCTTCACATCTTTACAAATTGACTCAAATTAACTATTTACTATGTTTAATCACTTCCTCTCACTTGACTCACCGTCTTGCAGGGTCATGCCACCACGTGTCTGAGTATCTTGCTCCTCCAGCTCTGAATGCTCTTCCTTGATAAACAGCACGTCTGGCTCTTCATCATCAGTCTTTTGGTGCTATAAGACCGACACACAGACACGCACACAAACACACAAAGACTGAGCATTACCACAAAGGCTTGGTATTACATAAACAAACACAATCAATGCAGCAGCCTGAAAAATAATGTTGTAACACATTTAGACAAATTGTTCATAAGACAGGACAGGCCTCAACAGAGGCATTGTAATAGAGTAATGCTTTGCAGTATGTTCCAAATTGATTATTGTGAAGAAGAAAACTCAACATCATTAATCAAACATTAGGTTCATACATTAGATTATTATATGAGGTTAAAAGTACACCACATTACTACATGTATGTGTAATTTGGCAGTATCCATGTTACAGCACACTTTTAGGATTTACATCTGAATTCAGTTACTCTACTGTTAACTAATTACAGGTTGCAGTGGAAAGGGCAGATGTTTTGTGGCTTTGTTGGGTAAACAGTTATACAATTTAATGTTCAATCCATTACCTTTGGCCATCAATTATATAGTGATCAGTCACAACATACAAAACTCCTGCCACGTGAATTGAATAACAGTGATTATTTATTATATACTATTAAACAGGTAACAGGAAAATGTGCTCATTTATGCCTGTGGTGACCTAAAAGCTAGCCCGTCTGGCCTGATCCCACAGAAAAGCCAATGCAGCACAAACCGGCAAAAAAACTGGCCATGACAGGAAGTCACTAGAACACGCAGTGCACCACTGCCTGCATGCATGTGGCCAGTAAGGAAAGAGCCCTAGGTTGCCGACCCAGCCTACAAAACTCCCCAGATCCTAGCGTGATCCTGTAACCCACAGCGGCAAAAAAACTACCATCCCAATGCCAAACACCACAGAACACCCCCCAAAGTCATGTGGAGTCAGTGTACAGTTGAGTCAGTGCAGTTTTGGTGGGACAATAGGGAGACTAACACCCAGGTGGTTTTAATGTTATGTTTTTAAATTATGGTTGATTTGTGCATTTCCATTCACACTTAGCTTCTACTTTTTTTTCTTTAAAATGCATATAGCTGCAGATGTTTACCAGAGAGATCCAGACTGAAACACACAATAACACCCATGCTCAGACGTTTCTACAAAGGGCCATTTTTTATTGAATACTGACCACTGAATAAAACCAGTGTTTCCTGATCATTTTTGGTAACAGCAAAATAGTTATGATTTAATTTAACAAACGTTTTACTGGTTGACTAAGAGGTATACTACAAAGCAGAGTTCATCAATTAGATAAGCCAAGACAATTTTCAGTGTAGACCCTCTCTTACCTCTTCTATTGGATAGTCGATAATATTTCTAAACTTAAAAATAAAGGTAACAGTTTTGTGAAAAAATAATATAGTATAAACTAGCGATTTCCCCTTCAAAAGAGCAAACAAATGCACTGATTAATCAAAGTTTATTCGGAAGTTACACAATTCCAAATAGATTCCACTAAAACCACTTCTATCTGGGCATGACAGTAACTATAGATCCACATTTTAGGTATTTTGATCAGCTGAAAAAAAAAACCTGTTACTGATTTAAAAAAAAAAAAAAAAAAAAAAGTGAACCCAACTTAAATCAAGCAGTACATACTATAAAATTCTAGATTGGATGAAATTCAGAATTGTTGTTTCTCATCAGTATTCCATGTGTCTGTAACAATATTTCATAAACAACCCACAGTTACATGCAACTTGATCCATCTATATGTCCATAAGTCAGTTTGGTCAGTTGTTGATTGGCCCAAGGGATAGAAGTTCCTCTGCCGTGAGCATATCAGGGTGATATTTTTGCTGATGGGTTTTGAGGTTTCGTATCCAGGCAAATGCCTTCCCGCACTGGGTGCAACTGTAGGGCCTCTCCCCTGTATGAACTTTCTGGTGCTTTTTCAGGTTTCCTGCCTCAGCAAACAGCTTCCCGCAGGTGTTACAGCGGAACGGCTTCTCACCCGTATGGATGCGTTGGTGGATCTCCACTTTCTTGGGGCGGTTGAAAGCTTTTCCACAATATTTGCAAGTAAAGAGTTTCTCGTTGTGAGCTCGTTCATGTCTAACCTGTCCAATTCTTGGCTGGTATAAACTTATGCCTTTGGCATGTTGCCAACTGTCCACATCTGGTATACCTGAAGATGTTGATGCCACCACTGGAAAGTCACTGGTCAACTGTGATAGAGTGGCATGTGATGAGGGCATGCTAAAATTATTAAGGTGCTCTATTCTTGACGGTTGGAACTTTTGCAAAGTCTGGTGTATTGTAGATTTCTTATTGCTGTCCCAAACAGTGATGTCATCCCCTTCCTCTGCAGACTCAACCTCTATGATCTCTGTTTTCTGTGGGGGATGATCAGGTCGGCTCTCAGTTTTATTGTCACTCATCATGTAAGAGCAAGATGGCTGACGTAGGTCCGCATCGTCACCCCCTTGCATAAATAGCTCCCCCAAAGGAGTGCATGCCCCACTTACACCAAACTCTGCCTGCCCCTGTAATCCCAAGGGCTCCTGGGATAGCCCCTCAGCGTTCTCAAACTGTGGCTCAGATTTAAGCACTTTGTCAGATCCACTGACCTCCAAAGCCTCGTGCCGTGTCCTGGAGTTCTGACCATCCACTTTATCCACTTGAGCAGCACCATAATCTCCTTCTACACCCTCACACACAGGTTCTGCCACTCCTGTGAAACAATGTGAGACAGATTCAATAGGTTATAACCATACAAATTTCTACTGAACAGTTTTTACTATTTATGATAGAATATTTATTTTCTGTTTTTATTCCTCCAATTACAAATATTTTTGGATTTCTTAGATTTTTTTAACTCACAAAAAGCTATAATTTAAAATACATATTAATAATTAATATGTAGAAGGCCAATAATTTTTTTATTTACCCGTCTACTCACCATCTTCTCGAATGAATAGTTGTTGCTGTGTGTGGCCTTCATCAGATGTCTCAGCCTTAACAAGCACAGCATTTGGTCCAGCCTGGCTGGAGTCTTCATGCTTTTGGGAGAAAACACCAGAAGCTGAATGACAAGGTTTCATAGCAAATTAGAGACATAAGATTTTTTTTTTAATCAGCTGATGACAACATATCACATGTCTTATGGTAGATATTGGTGATTTCTTTGTTAATACAAATCTGATTTAACATCTCAGTTCAAGACCATGTTAGTCAGTGTGAACCAGAAAATCACTTGTATTATAAGTAATTTGAACCCTCATTGGTCCCATAATAAATGCATACGCAGCACAATGTTGATGACTATTCAGAAAAAATATATATACTACTACTACTACTAATAATAATAATAAGAACAATAAATAACCACAGCCAAATCACTGTGGAGTGCAAAAGCATATATTACACCACCACCTGCCATTCTCAAAATTTCTTCAAATAATGACAATCAACAGCAATGAAATTACTAATATAACAAACAATATTTGGCATGAGGTGCGTGCCAAATATTTAAACCAAATTCAGCTGTTTTGTGCAAACATATATGAGAGAACTGCCAGCACTGTATGAGATGTCAGTAAATGTAAGGGCACCCAGTGAAGAGTATGGAGTTGCAAAAAACATTATTTCACACATAATGCATTGTTATATACACACAATTATGCTTCAATCAAAATGATGTTTTCATGCTTTGACACAGGTACTGAACCAAATAATGATGAGATGAATTTAATCAGGTGTTTGTATAAATAGTGCAATCTTTGCTTACCCCTTTCTCATCATGTTTGATGACTGGATGACCAATTGTCACGTCTGCACTGGAGGGTTCCCCATCTCTCCAAACATCCTCACTTAATTGCCTCCCATAAAGCTCATCTTGATTTGGAAAAATGTCTTGAAACAGAAAAGCAAAAACACAGCAGGATGTAACAAACATGCTGCATTTATTGGGAAATTACTTTAGATGGCTAAACACAACAGTGAAAAATATTGCACAACGTTCATGAATTTTTAAATCTGACTGGTTAACAGCTGCTACCTAAAATACACCGATGAGCCTTAACATCGTGACTTTGTATTGGAGAACCAGCATTAACCTTTTCGTCAATTTGAGCTACAGTAGCTCTTTAAATTGGACTACACGGGCCAGCCTTCACTCCCCATGTGCATCAGTTGGCTTTGGCTACCTATTACTCTGTTGCAGTTCACTGTTTTTCCTTTCTTGGATCACTTTTGGCATGTCCTGACCACTGCAGCCTGGGAACATCCCACAAGACTGCAGTTTTGGAGTTGCTCTGATCCAGCTGTCTAGCCATAACAATTTGGCCCTTCTCAAAGTAGCTACATTTTTAATATCTCATTACAATGGCGGTTGGAAGTTGGTGGGATATATTATGTGTGTTGGAAGCAGGAGAAATGGGTAAGCACAAGGATTTGAGTGACTTTGACAAGGGCCAAATTGTGATAGTTGGAAGGACTGGGTCAGAGCAATGAAGGAAAACCAGTTAACTGGTGAAAGGGTCATGGGTGGCCAAGGCTCAATGCACATGACAGGGGCATGAGGTCTGGTCCGTGTAGTCCGATTCAATAGAAGTGCTGGTGTAGACCAAATGAAAAGGTTAATACTGGTTGTGATAGAAAGGTGTTAGAACACACAGTGGATCAGTGTTATGAGGCACAAGGGGGAACCTATTCAATATTAAGCAGGTGGTCATCATGTCACAGCAGATCTGTGTATATATTTATTTTAAACAAAAACACCTTCATTACAGGTGACAAATGGGAATTTTTTTTATGATGAACTATGAATAAAACAGGGCTAAGAAAAATAAATAGGGTACAATTTTTAGTATAGTTAAGGTTAGTGTAAGGAGTGCTTCACAGGATAACAGTGTCTTCAGGACAGACATACATACAGTGAGGGGTGTGTGTGTTATAAAGCTAATGATAGGAAATAACGTTTGCCATTTCACAGCATTAACTGTAAGTATAAAGGGATTAAAACTCCATTAATAGATAATGTAATCGTTTTACCACTGCTGTAGCATTAGAAGAATAAAACATTGCGGGGAGATTATTACTGGAATATAACCAGGGTTAGGGTTTCGATGTGATCCCCGTGCTGTGTTACTCTGGACGGATCTCACCTGCAACAGGAGCTCTGTACTTGTCCGAGAGACTGGCGCTCACTTGGACTCTACTAGAGCGATTTCCTGAGCTTTCGCGGATTCTCCTCTCGGCGTAACCTCGCGCCATTCGCAGCTCCATTAGATGCAGTTTCCTCTTCAGCGCCTTGTTTTCGCGCTGACACTGAGACATCTGCAGATTAATCACCGCATAGTCATCGTCCACCAGTTTACAGATTTCCGCCACGGCCGCATTCGCCAGGACCTCCATGATGGAGGCTAGCTGAGTCTGAAAGGCCAGACGATTCGACATAATGAAAGACACCGGAAACGACACACAGCAGTCGTTTCTGCCACTATGCACGAAATGGAACCGTTTTACTAGAAGTCCCAATAGTATAAAAACAAAAAACCGAATAAGGATTTGATGCGAAAACGTATCCCTATTGTCGCAGCACTGTCGCCTTTTTGCCGTTCGCTGGTGACGTCACAAGAACTTCCGGCTGCTCTGTAGTAGTGACGTCGAAGATCCGCGGTATGTCCGTCCCATTTCAGAAAGCAATGAAGCGCTGAAAGAGCACGTCGAAACTACACATGAGTAATCTCATCATTACATAGCCAACATTCTATTCATTCATTCTTCTTCAGTATCAGGAGTCCACCCCGGGAAATTGATGCGCAGAGAACAATTATTTAGTTAAGCCAGGTAAATTAGGCCATCAGGTAAAATCTGCCAGCTAAGATGGAACTGTCAATTTCTAATTGAATTTTAATAGATAATCACTATTAATAACTTTTGCCATAACAACAATTGATATGTTTCAATTTATTTGATTGTTTTTTATGGTTCTTAAAAAACGTTTTTAAAAATACTTGGCTATGTGTGGACATGGCCTCAGAAATACAACATATAACCAATATATACAAAAATATCCAAAGCAAATATAAAATGCAGTTTTTAAACAAGACTTTCTTTCAGTAAGGGGAAAAGTTCTCTGAGGACTTGACAATTCGATAGTTCAGGACTGGAACTTTCTACAAGTCTATCTGAGTCTCGAATAACTACTGGACTCCATTTTACATCAAGTATTATAACATCAATTAACATCAACTATTATAGCTGAACCTAACACTTAACACTATATAAATGCAGATCATTTCCTGCTATCTGTTTCACCCAGATGAGGATGGGTTCCCTGTCGAGTCTGGTTCCTCTCAAGGTTTCTTCCTATTACCGTCTCAGGGAGTTTTTCCTTGCCACTGTCGCCCTCGGGCTTGCTCGCCAGGGAATATCTGAACATTTTGATTCATACACATTCACATTCCATACAAACTTAAATAATTCTTTTGATTGTGTAAAGCTGTTTTGAGACAATGTCAATTGTTAAAAGCGCTATACAAATAAAATTGAATTGAATTGAATTGAATTGAAAAGCTGCCCAAACCTACCTGGCCCTGTGTGAAAAAGTAATTTTCTCACTCCTTGCTAAATCATGAATGGACTGTTATTAACAGCATTTTTGGAAAGCGGAGTTAAATTTCACTTGTCACACTCAGGCCTGATAACTGCCAGACATGTTGAATCAAGAAATCACTTAAATAGAACCTGTCTGACAATGTGAAGTACAAAAAAATATCTCAAAAAGCAACACATTTAAATAAAATCAAGAACAGATGAGAAACAAAGTATTTGACATATTTCAGTCTCGAAAGGGTTACAAAGCAATTTCTCAAAACTTCAGGGATGATGTGAGCCATCATGATGTGAGCCATTATCCACAAATTAACAGAGGTGTCAAGTAACAAAGTACAAATACTTCGTTACCTTACTTAAGTAGAAATCTTGGGTATCTATACTTCACTGGAGTAATTATTTTTCAGCCGACTTTTGACTTCTACTCCTTACATTTTTAAGCAATTATCTGTACTTTCTACTCCTTACATTTTAAAAATAGCCTCGTTACTCAATTTTTATGATCAGAACGCGCAACCCCCCCCCCCGGTCGCATGATAAGAAAGCGCACAATGCCCCCCATAACCCCCCCCCCAGGTTGCATGATCAGAACGCGCAAAACGTCTGCCAAACCCCCCCCCCAGTCGCATGATCAGAACGCGCACAACAAACTGCAACCCCCCCCGTCGCATGATTATAAAGCGAGACCTTAATGCTTTTGTCGCCCCTCACGGTACTTTTACTTTTATACTTTAAGTAGTTTTGAAACCAGTACTTTTAACCTTTTACTTAAGTAAAAAGCTTGAGTTGATACTTCAACTTCTAAAGAAGTATTTTTGAACTCTAGTATCTATAATTCTACTCAAGTAATGAATGTGAATACTTTTGACACCATTGCAAATGAAGCAAACTTGCGCCTGTTCAGTGGTGAACATTTTCAGAAGTGGCAGGTCTACCAAAATTACTCTACGAGCTCAATAGCGACTCATGTAGGAGCTCATAGAACCCAGAACAACATCTAAAGAACTGCAGACCTCACTTGACTCATTTATCATTGATTTATATATAAACATCTGAGACAAGTATATTCTCAGTGTGATTGAACAATAAGAAAGATACTAGGCAAAAATGTATGTAATATTATAATAGTGTTTTGTGACCTTAACCTTAAGCACACTTGGGGTATGCAACAGGACAATGATCAAAAACACACCAGCAAGTCCAAAAAAATCAGGATCAAATACTTTTTCACAGCACTGTACATTGCCTGGTAATTACAAACAAAATTACAAAACTAATTACATCAGAAAACTCACTTGCACCAAAAAAAAAAAAAAAGCCAAATATTTTTCCAGTTTACTGTGGTGCCAAGACATTGAATAATAGCTGAATATTCATTAATAATGGTATGATCTAGTAATTCATATAAGCTGTCTTTATAACCACAGCCAGCAAAAAAAAAAAAAAAAAAAATAGCTACAACCACAGAAGACACCATTTGATTCACCGTTTGATTCCACTTCATTCAGCCAAAGACAACAGTCCTTCAACACTGAGTGTATTTTTAATTTTCAGGCAAAATTATAATCCAATGCACCTACTGTGAGCAGCTATCATATCAAGTACACATATTTTAGGGGGGCGCTAGTGTGCGAGTGTATGGAGTAGACGTGTGTTAACTCCTCTTCATGATATTAATAATTTAGTATTACATACCAGATATTTAAAAAATTTGAGGCCAGTCAACCAGTTTTACCTCTCTGAATCTCTGATTGACATAAATAATTCGCAAGGTTAGTCATGTCGAAGGCAATTCAGTCTAAACTTACTGCTAGCCATAAAACTAAAGAGGCTAATGTTAGCTCTCCGTCTGTGGCTAGCAAACTAACCTGCTCGGAGTCTTCTCACTCAGCGGAGATGTCACTGGCCATGTGCAAAGAGCTTTGTAAAGAGATGTCAGAGGCCATTCTTCGCGGCATTAACGAACGTTTCGACCCATTTGATGTAAAATTTCAGTCTCTTTTGACCTCTCAAGCCAACCTGGAGTCTCGGGTAGTCACTCAGGAGCAAGCTATCAGTGACCATGAAACCCGGATTCAACTTCTGGAAAATAAATGTTCCGAACTAACCAGAGCTAACAAGCAACTGCAAACTAAAGTTTTTGACTTGGAAGCACGTTCCCGCAGAAACAACATTAAAATTGTGGGCATTCCAGAAGGAGAAGAAAGCGGCAAACCCACAGAATTTGTCTCCAAGTTGATTTCCAAACTGTTCTCTGCGGAACATTTCCCAAAGCCTGTGTCTATTGACCGTGCTCACCGCTCGCTCCAGCCAAAGCCGGCACCGGGCGCCAATCCGCGCACTATCATGGCGCGTGTTCATCATTATCAACAGATGGAACTGATCATTCGCCTCGGTAGACAACATGAATGGCCATATATGCTTGAGTCGTTGCGGCGTTTTGGCATTGGTGAATTATTCATCTCTTGGGTAAAAATAATTTATAAAAGTCCAGTATGCTCAATTATAACCAACGGTGATAAATCAGTTTCATTTCCTCTACATCGTTCGGTTCAACAAGGTTGCCCTCTTTCACCTGCTCTTTTTGCTATTGCACTGGAGCCGCTTGCCTTAAAAAATCAGAGGTCACCCTGATATTGAAGGCCTAACAGTGGGTGGCACTGAAACACTGATTAGTTTATATGCTGACGACATACTGTTATATATGCAAAATGTAGAAAAATCAGTTCCTAATTAGTTGGAATTAATTAATTAATTCGGGGGATTGTCAGGTTATACCATCAACTGGACAAAAAGTGATCTCATGCCACTGTCGGGTATCTATAGCCCAGGCTTCCTTGAAAATATATCATTTAAGATAGTAAGCAACCTCACGAGTTCACATCTAGGTTAAAGCAGAATATAGATTGCTGGAAAATTCTCCCTTTGTCTATGATTGGCCGTATTAACTCCATTAAAATGGTGTCCCTCCCCAGATTTCTTTATTTGTGTCAAAATTTACCTATCTTTCTCACATCTATATTTTTCAAAACCTTGGATTCAGTTATTCTTTCTTATATCTGGAATTATAAAACTCCCAGGATATCCAAAGCTCACCTGCAAAAGCCCAAATCTCAGGGTGGGCTTGGCCTTCCAGTGTTTAGACAGTATTATTGGGCTGCTAATGCAAGAGCATTAATGTATTGGAACACCTGCAGCACAATGGATCATGCCCCTGATTCCCCTTTATGGGTAAAAATGGAAGCTAACTCAGTTTGTGACTCTTCCTTACAGGCCTTGCTGTTTTCTAAGCTACTGTAGGTAAACCTAACACTCTTGCTAATCTAAATTATACAACAAGAAACTCTATCAGAATTCTCAACCAGATGAAGAAGGTGCTCAATATCCCAGATACTTCAGTAAGAACCCCTATCTGTTTTAATCATTCTTTCCTGCCACCATGGTCAGACAAATGCTTCAATGCCTGGAGTAGGAGTAGACTAACTACCATCCAAGATCTTTATGTTAATGGTAAATTTGCCTCCTTTGATCAGATAAGGGAGAAATTCCAGCTTCCCAATTCACATTTTTCCTGCTATTTACAAGTAAGGCATTATGTCAGAGATAAAATAAAAAACTTTTAAAATATACCAATCCAACATCCTTTCATTGACGTCTTAGTGCGTCCTCCTGACTCCAGACAGTTGGTCTCATTGTTTGTGTCTGTTTTCATCAGCCAAATTAAAACACCTACTGATCATCTACGAAAGGCATGGAGTAGCGAGTTGGGCATCAACCTGTCTGAATTCTTGTGGATTGAAATCATGGCCAGAATACATTCTTGTTCCATTAACAGTAGACACCATTTAATTCAGTTTAAAGTCGTACACCGTCTTCACTACTCTAAGTCTAAACTGCACAAGATTTATCAATCTGTTTCAGCTCAATGTGACAGGTGTAAAATTTCAGAGGGTACCTTGTCACACACTTTCTGGCATTGTCATGCACTTACAGGATATTGGTCAGACATGTTTTCTTGGTTTTCCAAAGCATATGGAAAAGATATTAGTCCTCATGCTGAACTAGCAATCTTTGGTTGTTCAGAATCAACGCTGCACCTAAAGCCTTACAGAAATCTTTGATGCTTGGTATGAACACCGCCAAAAGGCTAATTTTAACAGACTGGAAATCTCACTCTCTGCCTTCTTTTCAAAGGTGGATTTTGGAAATGGCGTCTATTATCCGGATGGAAAAATTAAGGTACACGCGATCCAAATCCTTGGATAAGTTTTTAGATATTTGGGGTCCGTTTCTTCCCTATTTGGATAAGGACAAAGACAGGAATACTGTTCATATTTAACAATTTATAATTTACTGATGCATGTTGTACATTTACTGTACCCACCTGGCAGCTTAGTTATTTATTTTTTACGTTTTATTTATTTATTTATTTATTTTTAAGTGTATGTGCGCAATCATTTAATTGTTAGTTTTGGTGGGTTTTTTTCTTTTCTTTTTCATTGTTATTTTTCAGGTGCTGTGTGTAGTAAATGTGTAGTTATGTTTTTGTTAATAATGTAAAATTAATAAATATAATTAAAAAAAAAGTACACATTTTATGTATTAACATCGATCCTAATATACAGCATATCGATATTACTCTTGTGTGCTATTACTTTATCAAAAAGAGCAAGTTAAATAAAGACAGAATGTAGAGCATGACGGCGTAGTGGTTATCATTGTTAGCTTGCACCTCCAGGGTCCGGGTTTTATTCCCACCTCATGTCTGTGTGCATGGAGTTTGCAGGTTCTCCCCATGCTTGGTGGTTTCCTCCCACAGTGAAAGACATGCAGATTAGTCTAATTGGCATTCCCTAACTGCCCATAGGGTGTGAATGAGTGTGTGTACAGTATGTACCAAATGTGTGTGCCCTTTGATAGATTGGCACATTGGCAGGGGTACAGAATAAAGCAGTATAGATGGTGAGTGAGTGATGAGACTTAATAGATGTTCAGAACACAGTATGCTGTATGCTGTTTCTTTTTCCTTTTACAGAAAAGCCACATGATCTTCACATGTGAATGATCAGTTGACAAATTACACATTTATTTCACAAATAGTGCATTACTTCAGTATATGATTTTCCCCCACACATGATTCATTGATTTTGCCATCTTTCTATCTATATGTCAAGCATGTGTTTTTTTGGATTATCACATGATTCTTATATTTCTAACACATGAGCCCATGTTGTTCTTTAATGTCATTGTAATCATATACATTGTAATCAGTACACAATAAGATGAAATAACTTTTTTTCTAGGCCCAAGGTGCAACACATGCATAACATACTGTATAAAATGGCAAGAGGACATAACTTATGTGCAATCGGGCAAAAAGACGACCAGGGAGGGGGGAAACAATTGGATGTGCCCACAGTAGGGCAAAAGAACACAACTTGCCTTTCAACAACCAAAAATTCTATACCTGTGACTTGGACTAATCCAAAGCAGCAGCCATGGATCCTACCTAATTTAGACATAGACATTTCTTGTAGTCCTGCTTGCTATGTTGCCCTCTTCAGCCCTCTGTGCAGGCCACTCAAGTTCTTTCCCTCTGAATTTTGCAAACCATATTTTTATTTGTGTACAGGAGCATTGGCCTGCTTAAACAAGTTTGAGCTATGTACATACAAAGTTATCCCAAATAACCTTTTACTGATGCGTTTTTGACTGTTTCAACTTGACAAATTAAATCCAGAAAAATGCTTTGTAATATACCTACAAGGTTATGTAAACCTCTTGCCTCAACAGGCTGGCTCTAGTATAAATCATCTTGGAAAAAAGTACAAATAGGAAAAAGAGTCACACTGACATTCACATTGAAGGCCTGCTAACACTACTTTATATAAGTCATTTGGCAGTTATGTTTTTTTTTATTAAGAAGACAGCAAATACAGTCCAAAAATACAGGTCAAAAGTTTTGAGAATTACATAAATATTGGAAATTGGAAAAGTTGCTGCTTAAGTTTTTATAATATCAATTTGCATATACTCCAGAATGTTATGAAGAGTGATCAGATGAATTGCATAGTCCTTCTTTGCCATGAAAATTAACCTAATCCCAAAAAAACCTTTCCACTGCATTTCATTGCTGTCATTAAAGGACCTGCTGAGATAATTTCAGTAATCGTCTTGTTAACTCAGGTGAGAATGTTGATGAGCACAAGGCTGGAGAGGTTAGAATGGCAGACTTGACTTGTTAAAAGGAGGGTGATGCTTGAAATCATTGTTCTTCCATTGTTCAACATGGTCACCTGCAAAGAAACGTGTGCAGCCATGATTGCGTCGCATAAAAATAGCTTCACAAGCAAGGATATTGTGGCTACTAAGATTGCACCTAAATCAACAATTTATATGATCATCAAGAACTTCAAGGAAAGAGGTCCAATTCTTGTTAAGAAGGTTTCAGGGCGTCCAAGAAAGTCCAGAAAGCGCCAGTTTCGTCTCCTAAAGAGGATTCAGCTGCGGGATCGGAGTGCCACCAGTGCAGAGCTTGCTCAGGAATGGCAGCAGGCAGGTGTGAGCGCATCTGCATGCACAGTGAGGCGAAGACTTTTGGAAGATGGCCTGGTGTCAAGAAGGGCAGCAAAGAAGCCACTTCTCTCCAAAAAAAAAAAACAGGGACAGATTGATCTTGTGCAGAAAGTATGGTGAATGGACTGCTGAGGACTGGGGCAAAGTCATATTCTCCGATGAAGCCGCTTTCCGATTGTTTGGGGCATCTGGAAAAAGGCTTGTCCAGAGAAGAAATGGTGAGCGCTACCATCAGTCCTGTGTCAATGCCAACAGTAAAGAATCCTGAGACCATTCATGTGTGGAGTTGCTTCTCATCCAAGGGAGTGGGCTCACTCACAATTTTGCCCAAAAACACAGCCATGAATAAAGAATGGTACTAAAACACCCTCCAACAGCAACTTCTTCCAACAATCCAACAACAGTTTGGTGAAGAACAATGCATTTTCCAGCACGATGGAGCACCGTGTCATAAGGCAAAAGTGATAACTTAGTGGCTCGTGGACCAAAACGTTGATATTTTGGGTCCATGGCCTGGAAACTTCCCAGATCTTAATCCCATTGAGAACAAGAGGCGGGTGGACAAACAAAAACCCACTAATTCTGACAAACTCCAAGAAGTGATTATAAAAAGAATGGGTTGCTATCAGTCAGAATTTGGCCCAGAAGGTGATTGAGAGCCCAGTCGAATTGCAGAGGTCCTGAAAAAGAAGGGCCAACACTGCAAATACTGAATCTTTGAATAAATGTTATGTAATTGTCGATAAAAACCTTTGAAACGTATGAAGTACTTGTATTTATATTTCAGGACATCACAGAAACAACTGAAACAAAGATCTTAAAGCAGTTTAGCAGCAAACTTTGTGAAAACTAATATTTGTGTCGTTCTCAAAACTTTTGGCCACTACTGTACATCATCACAAACATAATTATATGATCTAGGTTTTAATGAAGCACCAGGCAGTGTTTCTTTATCTACCCAGATCTGTTTAATTAGAGATGGAGACGACATGTATGTCCAAGGTTTGTTTAGTATACCAGTAGAAACAGAAATGATACATGCATTCAACTTTTTCTGCTTATCAACTGTTTTAATGGATATCACCAAGGACAAAAAAAGTTATAATTATAATATTTAAAAAAGTCCACATTTCAATCCATACCTCTTTTTAGTATCGTCGAAGGTGTGAACTCATGAAGATAATTATGCAATACATTTTTCTTTAAAAAAATATAATAAATTAAATACAATTCTATAAATTAATTAACAAAACATAATTACAGCCATGGTTGTTTCTCTTGGAAAGCCCATAATGTATTTATGTAAAACTATAGAATGGTGGATTCATGACCATAAATTGTTCCACAAGGAAACATTTTATAGTGTTAAGAATCCTTAACCACAAAGACATTGAATTCTCAAATCTAATTGGTTGGACTGCTCCTTTATTTTCTACAGTAGCAGTTCTGGTAGTAGTTCCAGCTGCAAGGTGAATCACATGCTTATATTAATGCTCTCATTCTAATACAGTACATAATATTAACAATGTATACAGGTACTTGTATGATGGACAGTCCATTGAGATTGTAGTAGTTTAGGAACTTTTACTTATATTACATAATCTTTATGAATGGCTATTACACATAGTAGAAATTCCAGTGTTTTTTTTTTTTTTTTTTTTAAATCAGTCCAAGATCTTCAGACATAATCTCTTGCGTACTGTAAATGCTACACTTTTCTTGAGGCTTTGCGGGTTTCTTAGGTTTGTTCACTTGACTGTAGATGACTTCCTCTGTCATACTGCTTGGTGTGTTCTGCTTACTATCATTTGCAGCACTGGTGAGAACCTCCTCCTGTGTTTTTTGAACTGCACAAACCTCGGGTAAACTGTAGATAGGTTCTTCCTCATTCTGAACCATGCTTCCCTGTTTCTGTGCTGGGCATGGTGTGAAATTAGATATCTCAGAGTAGACTGGTTCTGACTCATTGACATAATTAAATGTTTCTTTCGCTTTAGTAAGATTAGCAGACGGAAATTTTGGGGGATGAAATGTAGGCTGGATAACATCAACAGGATCAGAATACACTGGTTCTAAGTCCTCATTACAACAATGTCCAGGACTACTGTTTTTTACAGTCAATTGTGATCTAGCTCTTTGTGTGTGCATACACTTGTCTAACCGAACAACATCAACAGGATTTGAGTACACAATTTCAGGCAAAGAAATGGATTCAAAGGGATGCCTCTGTGCTGTTTGGGAAGAGGCAGTAACAAGTTTGATGGAGTCTGATTCAGCTGAGCTGGAGTCAGTATAGGTGTTGAAGTGAACGTCCAGTAAGTTGCCACTGCTTAGATGTTTAGGCATTGGGAAGAAAGGTGAGAGAACAGGGGAGCTACCTGCACTGACAGCCAGACCCTTCTGCTGCTGGATGGCCAGTTCCATGAGATGGACAATCTCATCACCTTGCTTTGTCTCAAAAACAAACGTGCCAGGGCCAGAATCACAACGTCTACCCGCCTCAATTGAGAAGGTCATCTGGGAAATTACATAAAAATATAAAACAAAATCAATGCATGGGGTATAACATTTGCTGTGATAGAAAATATATTTTTCAGACAACATTTTATACATAAGATTATTATAGACATAATATGGCATTTAATGTATCATTACTTAGAGACATACAGTATGCGACATAATGTCAGTTGAATGATTATGTAGTTTACCAGTGGATTTTGTTTAACTTTAATTAAGCACTTAACAATAGAATCCCATACTATTTAAAACGTACTGGAACATTCCTGTGTGGTCATGAAAAAATACTAGCAGAGATTTAAATAAAAAAAATTTAAAGTTGGTGTCCAAATTTCCACTGGTCCACTTGCTCCTTACTGACCTTGTCTCTTCCATAGCGGCGCAGTTGCTTGTAGGGCCATTCCATTACCCCATGCTTGCTTTCAGTATCCTTGAGCATGAACATTTCTTCACCAACCTGCAACCAATACACTCCCTGCAGGCTGCAGCGAACCGATGCCTCAGACTGCTGTACAGTCACCAGAAACTCAAACACTGAGGGAAGAAGAAAGTAGACGTTCAGCAGGCAGTCAAAGGAATCATTTCGTGATTCATATGCAACGAGTTCTTATAAGTTTTTATAGTTTGGTTTGATTAAATAAAGTACAGTAAACTAAAAACTAAAACAAACCTTCTTCTCTGGAGGCATAGATCTGATTATCTTCCATTTGAATAATTAGCTGTGGGACATTTTTACTGCTCTTCTGTTGAATGTAGAAACAAGGACACCAAACTCAATCAATACAGTTTAAACATTAAATAATGTCATTTTCAGTTAGTATTTTTGATTAAAATGTTCAAATCATCACCTGAAAGGCAATTTCACAGATTCTTTCAACCCACTCTCCGCAGCCCTCTTTTTCAACGGCAAACACGAGCTTCTTTTCATCTGTATCTACACAAAAGGCTGCCATGTTGTCCCCTGGCAGGGCCTCTGCATGTGGGGGGAGTCGGACAACGCTGATACATTCAGCTAGCCTCACGATCTTGCGGTCCGGCTGCTTCCGGACAATAACTGGCGATTTCTCTGGACCTGTTTCTGTTAGCTCCAGTCGGGCTACACCATTACGGCTGTTCGGGTAAAGGTTTAGCCAGTACCGCTTCCATTTCTGACCAAGGACATAGGAAGTCAGGAGCACAGAAAGAAAGACATGCAGAAATATACTTCAGTGAAATACAGAAGTACTGTTAGTGCAGTATGCTCATTCTTCTAAGTTCATTCTGGCCACAGAAGTTTGAACTAGTTGCAGCTTCTCTTTTTAGGAGGCAAAATGGAGGATACAACATTTAAATCTTCCCAGAATGGAACTATATGTGCTAGAGAAGTATATAAATTATACTACACAACCTAAGTAAAATAAGTATAAAAATTATTAAGATGAACATAAAGGATCTAAAAAGAGATTTAAATAAAAACTAAGTAGATATAGATTAACAGACCAAAGGGTAAAATATGCTTTGTGAAAACAGTGCAGTGACACAACAGTGCATTGTTGAACAACTTTATTGTTGTTCAGATTTAGATTGAACATGATTCAAATGTTAAACTAAAGTCCTCTGCAGAAGGAACGCAAATTTATGGTTGAGACTCTAAGTTTATGTATGTCAAATCTTTGTAAAGTCAAATATATCCTTTAGGAAATTTGTTTTCATGAGCTGAAGAACTGGATTTCCAAAAATATATGTGAATATATTTCTGATTTGCTTAGTTCACAGTTCTACAACATTGGTCCTAGTTCCACAAATGTTGTCTTTGCTTTAATCACACCAATTTCATTCAGGAAATGATGTTTAATTAGTTAGTAAGGTATACCAGGAATGATGGGAGCAGAAATAACAATATAATGGGCAGAAGATTCAGGACAAAATAAGCGAGGACACAGATTGAGGATGTGTGGCAGCCATATGAAGACAAAATTGTGAAGAAAAAAAAATCCTCGTGTATGTGTGCTTGGGGTTGGGTTCTCGGTTTATCATAATGAATCTGTATGAAACTGCGTCACCAAAAATGTGCTACATTGCAAAACAAACTGGGATGTCTGTCCTGTCATGACATGTAGAAACCCAGCCCACTACACCTCTTTCATTCCAGCACGACACTTTCCATCACAGGCTGTGAATGTAGAGGCTTGTCCAGGCAGAAGTGAAAAATGAGCCACAATTCATTTTTATACCACACATTTAATCATATGATTTCTTTTGTGGTAAACTGGATAGAATAAAAATAATACTGGCATCAATAAAAGACAGGTGGAATTTCTAAGATGATGTTAGTAGGACCAATGCTTTATACAATTTATTCTACACAACTTGTGAATCAGTAGTTTATAGTTCACAAGTTATTTAAGTGTTATCTAAGTAGGATATATAATTTATTATATACACTGAGGTTTGTTCTCAAACCCAGTTAAAAAACTTGTTAGTGTACTAAAATAAAGAACGTTAAAGTGACACAAAGTGGTTATAAGTCTTACCTCTGAATGTCTTTGGTGTTGTAAGTAAACCTCTCCTCGTTTTACATGGGTGTCCATGCTTTGTTTAAGTCAAGATGATTTAAGCCCAGATGGTCTGAATTGTCCAAGAAGATTTGAGTTAGTACACTCTGATGATGAAACTTCTCTCGTTGCTGACTTGTGGGAACTTTACTCCGCCTATAAAAGGCAACTTATTATTTAGCCCAACCCTTCACCTCCCGACAAGACGTCCTCCTCTAAGACAGCATAACATAACCATCTGATTATCTAGATTATCCAAACCGCATGCTTTGATGTCACTTTTCAAACATATTTTTAGGCTTGCATTCTCTCTGAAATACAAAATATTTATAACAGTTGTTATACACAGTTATACACTTATACAGTGGTGTGAAAAACTATTTGCCCCCTTCCTGATTTCTTATTCTTTTGCATGTTTGTCACACTTAAATGTTTCTGCTCATCAAAAACCGTTAACTATTAGTCAAAGATAACATAATTGAACACAAAATGCAGTTTTTAAATGAAGGTTTACGTTACTAAGGGAGAAAAAAAAACTCCAAATCTACATGGCCCTGTGTGAAAAAGTGATTGCCCCCTTGTTAAAAAATAACTTAACTGTGGTTTATCACACCTGAGTTCAATTTCTGTAGTCACCCCCAGGCCTGATTACTGCCACACCTGTTTCAATCAAGAAATCACTTAAATAGGAGCTACCTGACACAGAGAAGTAGACCAAAAGCTCCTCAAAAGCTAGACATCATGCCAAGATCCAAAGAAATTCAGGAACAAATGAGAACAAAAGTAATTGAGATCTATCAGTCTGGTAAAGGTTATAAAGCCATTTCTAAAGCTTTGGGACTCCAGCGAACCACAGTGAGAGCCATTATCCACAAATGGCAAAAACATGGAACAGTGGTGAACCTTCCCAGGAGTGGCCGGCCGACCGAAATTACCCCAAGAGCGCAGAGACAACTCATCCGAGAGGCCACAAAAGACCCCAGGACAACATCTAAAGAACTGCAGGCCTCACTTGCCTCAATTAAGGTCAGTGTTCACGACTCCACCATAAGAAAGAGACTGGGCAAAAACGGCCTGCATGGCAGATTTCCAAGGCACAAACCACTTTTGAGCAAAAAGAACATTAAGGCTCGTCTCAATTTTGCTAAAAAACATCTCAATGATTGCCAAGACTTTTGGGAAAATACCTTGTGGACCGACGAGACAAAAGTTTAACTTTTTGGAAGGTGCGTGTCCCGTTACATCTGGCGTAAAAGTAACACAGCATTTCAGAAACAGAACATCATACCAACAGTAAAATATGGTGGTGGTAGTGTGATGGTCTGGGGTTGTTTTGCTGCTTCAGGACCTGGAAGGCTTGCTGTGATAGATGGAACCATGAATTCTACTGTCTACCAAAAAATCCTGAAGGAGAATGTCCGGCCATCTGTTCGTCAACTCAAGCGATCTTGGGTGCTGTAGCAGGACAATGACCCAAAACACACCAGCAAATCCACCTCTGAATGGCTGAAGAAAAACAAAATGAAGCCTTTGGAGTGGCCTAGTCAAAGTCCTGACCTGAATCCTATTGAGATGTTGTGGCATGACCTTAAAAAGGCGGTTCATGCTAGAAAACCCTCAAATAAAGCTGAATTACAACAATTCTGCAAAGATGAGTGGGCCAAAATTCCTCCAGAGCGCTGTAAAAGACTCGTTGCAAGTTATCGCAAACGCTTGATTGCAGTTATTGCTGCTAAGGGTGGCCCAACCAGTTATTAGGTTCAGGGGGCAATTACTTTTTCACACAGGGCCATGTAGGTTTGGATTTTCTTTCTCCCTAAATAATAAAACCCCTCATTTTAAAATTGCATTTTGTGTTTACTTGTGTTATCTTTGACTAATAGTTAAATGTGTTTAATGATCAGAAACATTTTGTGTGACAAACATGCAAAAGAATAAGAAATCAGGAGGGGGGCAAATAGTTTTTCACACCACTATATATTTATAACAGTTGTTAAATACTTTTTATTGTCTCTTAAACATGGACTTGGTATATTTAAATACAGTGTCCCAAAAGTCTTCACAGACATAGGAATCTAATATTTTTTTAAGTAAAATGTAACTTTATGAATCACCCTTTCCGTTATCCTTTGTATACACAAGGAGTCATCTCTCCTTCTCATGATGAACTCGGGTAACACAACTGCCATTATCCAAGTTTTTGGGTTTTTAATAAATTGAATGATTATTGCGCTGTACCTTTTATGGAACACCATGGCGCTCACATACCACCTGTTCATTCTTAAAAATTTATACTCCTATATATTTATAGTACAGTAGTATACATTTTTACACACATCCATCCATCCATCTCTCTCAGGGCTGAAATGATGTGTTGACCTAGTTGATTGTCAGCAGTTACACAAATATACAGTGGTGTGAAAAACTATTTGCCCACTTCCTGATTTCTTATTCTTTTGCATGTTTGTCAGACAAAATGTTTCTGATCATCAAACACATTTAACTATTAGTCAAAGATAACACAAGTAAACAGAAAATGCAGTTTTTAAATGAGGGGTTTTATTATTTAAGGAGAAAAAAATCCAAACCTACATGGCCCTGTGAAAAAGTAATTGCCCCCTGAACCTAATAACTGGTTGGGCCACCTTTAGCAGCAATAACTGCAATCAAGCGTTTGCGATAACTTGCAACGAGTCTTTTACAGCGCTCTGGAGGAATTTTGGCCCACTCATCTTTGCAGAATTCAGCTTTATTTGAGGGATTTCTGGCATGAACCACCTTTTTAAGGTCATGCCACAACATCTCAATAGCATTCAGGTCAGGACTTCATTTTGTTTTTCTTCAGCCATTCAGAGGTGGATTTGCTGGTGTGTTTTGGGTCATTGTCCTGCGCAGCACCCAAGATCGCTTCAGCTTGAGTTGACGAACAGATGGCCGGACATTCTCCTTCAGGATTTTTTGGTAGACAGTAGAATTCATGGTTCCATCTATCACAGCAAGCCTTCCAGGTCCTGAAGCAGCAAAATAACCCCAGACCATCACACTACCACCACCATATTTTACTGTTGGTATGATGTTCTGTTTCTGAAATGCTGTGTTACTTTTACGCAAGATGTAACGGGACACGCACCTTCCAAAAAGTTAAACTTTTGTCTCGTCGGTCCACAAGGTATTTTCCCAAAAGTCTTGGCAATCATTGAGGTTTTTTTTTTTTTAGCAAAATTGAGACGAGCCTTAATGTTCTTTTTGCTTAAAAGTTGTTTGCGCCTTGGAAATCTGACATGCAGGCCGTTTTTGCCCAGTCTCTTTCTTATGGTGGAGTCATGAACACTGACCTTAATTGAGGCAAGTGAGGTCTGCAGTTCTTTAGATGTTGTCCTGGGGTCTTTTGTGGCCTCTCGGATGAGTTGTCTTTGCCCTCTTGGGGTAATTTTGGTCGGTCGGCCACTCCTGGGAAGGTTCACCACTGTTCCATGTTTTTGCCATTTGTGGATAATGGCTCTCACTGTGGTTCGCTGGAGTCCCAAAGCTTTAGAAATGGCTTTATAACCTTTACCAGACTGATAGATCTCAATTACTTTTGTTCTCATTTGTTCCTGAATTTCTTTGGATCTTGGCATGATGTCTAGCTTTTGAGGTGCTTTTGGTCTACTTCTCTGTGTCAGGTAGCTCCTGATTTCTTGATTGAAACAGGTGTGGCAGTAATCACTACTAATCAGGCCTAGGGGTGACTACAGAAATTGAACTTGTGTGATAAACCACAGCTAAGTCATTTTTTAACAAGGGGGGCAATCACTTTTTCACACAGGTTTAATAGCGTAAACCTTCATTTAAAAACTGCATTTTGTGTTCAATTATGTTATCTTTGACTAATAGTTAACGGTTTTTGATGAGCAGAAACATTTAAGTGTGACAAACATGCAAAAGAATAAGAAATCAGGAAGGGGGCAAATAGTTTTTCACACCACTGTATGTTGTTTAGAATTATCCCTAATTACAGTGCTGCAAGAAGAAAATGAGCTATTATTACAAATATCCAGAACTCAAGGATTTCAATAAGTATGGAATTTCTTTAAACAGAAAAATAATAAAGTGGTGGTCTGTTTGCTTTGAAGATTCTAACTTCTTGTATGGGAAAGATAAGCAGACACTGCTCATGCAATCAAGTTAGAGGACCAACACTACAGTACCTGTTGCATAACCCTGGTTACTGCACAGCAAATTTCCAAATATTATTATTATTATTATTATCATTATTTATTCATGCATGAAGGACTAAATATTTAAAGGTGTAGAGGTAGATTTGATGTTTTCAAATGTTTAACAAGTTTATTCCTGTTCACACATATTTTAGCAATTATAATCATCCCCCTCTGGCGCACTTGCTTTGTTACACAATGCTAAATGTAATACTATGTGCTGAGTCAGCAGCAATTTGTTGCCCACAGTAACCAAATATTACTTTAACCTAGTTGAATTATAATGTATTAGATCAGGCTAAGCTGATATTCAATATTAGTTGATATCTAGGAGTCGCCACAGCGAATCATCTGCCTCCATCTATCCCTATCCTCTGATTCCTCTTCTCTTACAACAACTAACTTCATATCCTCTCTCACTACATCCATAAATCAACTCTTTGGTCTTCCTCTAGACCACCTGCTTGGCAGTTCCAATCTCGGCATATTCACAATCTCTCCTCTGAACATGTCCACACCAACTCAATCTGGCCTCTCTGACTTTATCTCCAAAACATCTAACATGAGTTGTCCCACTGATGGACTCATTCTTGATCCTATCCATCCTTGTCATTTCCAAAGAATGAAATGACTTCATCTCTGCTACCTCCAGCTCTGTCACCTGTCTTTTTTTCTGTGCCAATATCTTTATGCGATAAAGGTGTTACCAGCGATGCTCTATTTTCATTCACACTGACACTTTTCTAACCACAGTCTCTGTTCCTCTGGACTGTTGACCCAAAGTACGTAAAGTCCTACAAGTTTTTTTTTTTACCTCTACACCACAAGTACAATGTCATCTACAAACATCATAATCCATGGAGAATCCTGTCTAAACAGGTCTGTCATAATGTCCATCACCAGAGCAATCACGAGGGGGTTTGAAAAAGTCCCAGATGCTGGAAACAAAATCGTTAGGAAAAAGAGGACCCTTCAGACACTATGACATCAACACTATATGATATCAGCACTTTCAGACATCACACCATCAAGGCGATGACATCATAGCCATGATGATGTCATAGTGCTTGGGCCTTAATAATGTGTTGTTCTTTCATCGTGTTATTAAACACATTTAATAATGTGTTATACCCCTCTCACCTATGCGGTTTCGCGCGGTGGCCGTAAATACGGTTCATTATGATTCACAGCGAGATTTTGGCGTTGTGAGTACGTTTCCATCTTTCCATGCGAAAAATTAAACGTTAAATTTCTTTGGCGGGCCTCACGGAAGTTTGCGGACCTTGGCGAACTTCGCGGAACGTCAGTGGAACGTCGGCGGGCAATCGCGGCAACTCACGGTGCCCGACACCGCATCTCACCGTGAGTCAAACCGCACAGGTGAGATAGGGGTATTAGACTCTCGTTGAGGGGTTGCCACAACGGATCATCCAATCCGCACAACAACTGGCACAGGTTTTATACCCTTCCTGACGCAACCCTCCCATTTTATCTGGGCTGCATCCATTGGTACCACTGAGCCACCACTGGCATTGGGCCTTAATAATGTTGTTGGTCTTTCGGCTGCTCCCGGCAAGGGGTCGCCACAGCGGAAAATCCAGTCCGCACAGCAACTTGGCACAGGTTTTACGCCAAATATCCTTCCTGACGCAACCCTCCCATTTTATCCGGGCTTGGGACCGGCACTGCATCCACTGGCTGGGGGGTTTTGGGCACTGGCTAGGAATCGAACCCGGGCCTTCCGCATGGCATGCGAAACACCTACCACTGAGCCACCAGTGCCCATGGCATTGGGCCTTAGTAATAATCCTTAGAAAAACAAGAAGGGCCTTTACACACTATGACATCAGCACCATCACAGGGATGACAATAGCCATATCATTGTGCTGATGTCATAGAACTTGGGCCCTAATAATAACCCTTAGAAGAAATCAGCATTATATGACTTCAGCTCCATTATAGAACTGATGATGACGACTTCATAGTCTTGAGATCCTCATGCTGAGGTCATAGTGCTTGGGCCCCAAAAAAGATTTCTGACTAAATGTGGCATGGAAAGCTTGGTATATTTCTTTAAATGCTGATCCCACGACAGTTTGTACAACTCAACACAGAGTTGTACAAAAACATTAAGTAAGAGACAGTTTTATGGCAAAGACTCATCTAAATGCAGTTCATCATAGTTATAAAGCAAAATTATTACTATAGACTTATGTCATGTTTGAACCTGCAAACCCTCCCATTGGATGTTTTTTTTCTTCTTTGGTTGGCTGGTTTTCAGGCCATTCTGTTGAAAAGAGGTCAGCAATTTCCGAAATAATTGGCATGGTTAACCTCTGAGTGAATGAATTTATGCATTGCTGCCACATGTTGGTTGATTTAATAACGGCATGAATATTCAGGTGTTCCTGATTAAGTGGATGGTAAGACTGTAGTCATGGCCAAAAGTTTTGAGAATGACACAAATATTAGTTTTCACAAAGTTTGCTGCTAAACTGCTTTTAGATCTTTGGTTCAGTTGTTTCTGTGATGTACTGAAATATAATTACAAGCACTTCATACATTTCAAAGGCTTTTATCGACAATTACATGACATTTATGCAAAGAGTCAGTATTTGCAATGTTGGTCCTTCTTTTTAAGGACCTCAGCAATTCGACTGGGCTCTCAATCAACTTCTGGGCCAAATCCTGACTGATAGCAACCCATTCTTTCATAATCACTTCTTGGAGTTTGTCAGAATTAGTGGGTTTTTGTTTGTCCACCCGCCTCTTGAGGATTGACCACAAGTTCTCAATGGGATTTAGATCTGGGGAGTTTCCAGGCCATGGACCCAAAATTTCAATGTTTTGGTCCCTGAGCCACTTAGTTATCACTTTTGCCTTATGACACGGTGCTCCATCGTGCTGGAAAATGCATTGTTCTTCACCAAACTGTTGTTGGATTGTTGGAAGTTGTTGCTGTTGGAGGGTGTTTTGGTAACATTCTTTATTCATGGCTGTGCTTTTGGGCAAAATTGTGAGTGAGCCCACTCCCTTGGATGAGAAGCAACCCCACAAATGAATGGTCTCAGGATGCTTTACTGTTGGCATTGACACAGGACTGATGGTAGAGCTGACCATTTCTTCTCCGGACAAGCCTTTTTCCAGATGCCCCAAACAATCGGAAAGCGGCTTCATCTGAGAATATGACTTTGCCCCAGTCCTCAGCAGTCCATTCACCATACTTTCTACAGAAGATCAATCTGTCCCTGATGATTTTTTTTTGGAGAGAAGTAGCTTCTTTGCTGCCCTTCTTGAGACTAGGCCATCTTCCAAAAGTCTTCACCTCACTGTGCATGCAGATGCGCTCACACCTGCCTGCTGCCATTCCTGAGCAAGCTCTGCACTGGTGGCACTCCGATCCCGCAGCTGAATCCTCTTTAGGAGACGATCCTGGCGCTTGCTGGACTTTCTTGGACGCCCTGAAACCTTCTTAACAAGAATTGACCCTCTTTCCTTGAAGTTCTTGATGATCCTATAAATTGTTAATTTAGGTGCAATCTTAGTAGCCACAATATCCTTACCTTTGAAGCCATTTTTATGCGACGCAATGATGGCTGCACACGTATCTTTGCAGGTCACCATGGTGAACAATGGAAGAACAATGATTTCAAGCATAACCCTCCTTTTAACACGTCAAGTCTGCCATTAATTCTAACCCAATCAGCCTGACATAATGATCTCCAGCCTTGTGCTCGTCAACATTCTCACCCGAGTTAACAAGACGATCACTGAAATGATCTCAGCAGGTCCTTTAATGACAGTAATGAAATGCAGTGGAAAGGTTTTTTTTGGGATCAAGTTAATTTTCTTCATGGCAAAGAAGGACTATGCAATTCATCTGCTCACTCTTCATAACATTCTGGAGTATATGCAAAGCAGCAACTTTTCCAATTTCCAATATTTATGTAATTCTCAAAACTTTTGGCCACGACTGTATATATTAAAACCCTGATCAAAACACAAAGATGGAAGCCAATTTTTTTTTATTTCATTATGTTTTTTTCTTCATTTTTGTAAATGCAAGTCGCACAGTGAAAGGACTTCAAGTGAAGAAGAAAAATAAACACATTAGAAATCCCTTAGAGGAAATCAGCTGCCATCAGCTCCAAACACTTTGAACTGGTCCACCTGTCAATGATCCATTTTGCTCTGTCAATTATTCTTTACCCCACCCCTTTCCTCTCCAACTCTATTAATACTCTATTAATTTCCTCCCTTAAAAAAAGAAGACAGGAACAAAAGAAAAAAAGGAATTAGAAGAAACTTTAAACAATGTCCAGGGACAAACTGGTAGTCACTATCACAATAGTGGAAATAACATAGCTGCTTCTCAGAAAGCTAGTCACAAACTGAAGTCGTCCAATAGGAGCATTACTCAGACTTCCCAGCCCACCCAATCATCCTGCTCAGGGTACACATAGCGACAAATAAAAATAAGTTTATAGAAGATCATCCAAAAAACAAAACAAAAAATATCCCACCCCACCAACCCCACACACACACCGAATTTAATTGAGGCATGAGGTGGGGGTGACTGCTGACCATCAGCAGTCACATAAGAGTCTCTGAGGGAGCCCAGTAGATCCCTAGTATTTCACTCCTGGCACAAACTCCTTCGCCTCTGGGTTCAAACTGCTTTTGCGCTGAAACACAAAAACAAAGACAATAATAAATCAACAATCAGTGTTCTGATACATTGCCAAAACAATTACCTTTTAAAAATATTTTTTCATGTTTTAATATTGTGAAATTGTAAAAAAAATATTCTTTAAAATGTAAGGATAAAATTCGACATTTAGACATGAAAAAATACATAATCTACACATTCTAGATTAGACAGACAGGTGGAGACCTCTGTCCACCTGTCTGTCTAATCTGGAATGTGTAGATTATATAGTGAGGTGAGGACGCTCCAGCAGAGGAAGATGTTCTTGCCACATACAGTGAGCATGTCTCTCAATTAGAAAACCCCTACTAGTTTAGACAATCTTGTTTTTAGGGTGTAATAATGCAAATGATTTATCATTCTATCTCAAATTACACAAACAAGCCACAAATTGTTGAGGAAACAAGTCAGTTCTAGCTCATTGGAATCAAATATAACCGAGACTAAAGAGCTGTGTTGTGGGGTCACAGATAAGACCTCTTCTTAGGTTGCTCTGACCCAACCACGGAGTATCCAGGGCCAGTTGGTGGAGAAGGTACTGCATTTTAAATATTTGGGGACGGAGGTTGACATCGACTTGATTTTCACACAACATTCTAACATGGTGTATAAAAAAAGCACAACAACACCTTCACCTGCTGAGGAAATTAAGGGCATTTCAAATGAACTAAGATATTTTAACACTGATCTACAAAGCTTGAATCCATCCTTGCTTTAGCATTACATCTTGGTACAATTTTCTGATCGTCAAACAAAGAACAAATTTGTCTTGTATAATCATGCAGGACAATAAAATAAGCTCATCACCCACTGTTCTGTCTGAATTATACAGCTGCTCAATGAAGAGGAACATAGTTACATAGTTAATTCATGCTATTGCCATCAGGCAGCTGCCACAGAATAGTTGCATTTATGCTAAAATAATAAAATAGCACACATATGCTTAGTAATACATTGTATGGTTCAGAAAAAGCGGATAAGTGTGATGTCGATAAACATAGTCGCCTCCGCGTTCGTGGATAGTGATCCTCATGTGTCAAATATGCTTCCCCATTGTTTAGGTTAAAAAAAAAAAAGTTTCAGTCAAAATCATTCTTCATTCAATTTTTTTTCAAAATATTTAGATAACCTGAAGCCAGAATCAGGATTCAAATTCTGGAGTGTATTGTCACACTATGTTTTATAGTTTTTACTGTTCCAATTTATAGGACTTACTACAATGTCTTCAGCATTTGAGTCATTGACTGACAGCCCACTGAACTGCTGCTGAATGTGTCCCACTCCAGAAGGAAGGTCCCGTGCAGGAATGAACCAATCTTGATCCTCCTCTTCTAACATTTCTTGGAAACAGCGCTCCAGAAACTCCTGTTCCAAAAGCTCTTCCTCTACCTGTGTGAATTACAAACAAGCTACAGTTACAGTTCTAAACACAATAAGTTTAACAGCTACACAGATTCCAGTGTACCACCATAATCTTCAGATGTGGTGTGATATTTTGGACACAATCAATCCATACCCATATAAAACCCCTTAAACTGTGTTAAAAGTCACACTAACCTGCCTGTTGTACTCCTCCTCATTCTCCATCCACATGTACTCCGCAAATGGGTTGGCTTCCCCTTCCTTGTGTCCATTAAGCATGCCGTCTTCTTTCCCAGAGCCACTGCTGCCTCCTGGTGTCTTCGCCACCTCAGGACTGTTAATATCTGCAGGCTCTGTGGAAAAATACAGATACTTCTGATATAAAAATACTTCTTACAACGGTCATGAATAACTAAACACCATAGGTTGGATTTCACACAGACAAATTTGAAAACCATGTGATTATGCAGCATAAATTAAGTCAAAAGTAGGGCTGCATGATTTAATTCCTGACAAACTACAAGAAGTCCTGACAATGCATATATTAGCCATAATAAACTGCAGCCTTTTGTGATTCATTGTACAGGTCTATACTGCAAGTTTAATTTTTATGCAATTAACTGTGCAGCACTGGTCTAAAGCTTGCTTCAGTCATATGTTGCATAACCTAAAAGACAACGTAGATCACATGATTCAGTTACTTCAGGATGTCTGCACGACACTATCATAACCAGTTCTTTATTATACAGAAAATTAAATGTGTGCGTGTGGCTTCTGAAATTCAGACCCAGAGGTACTGGATTCCTTCTTTATTAAAGATTTTTATTAGGGGTGTAATGGTACATGCTATAAGAATTTCTACTAGACCTTTGGTTTGGTGTGTGTGCTGTAATCCAAATGAATGATTGAAAAATGTTCAAATAAATATTAGATATGTTGGAGTTTGGGTGATGGTGGAGGGAATAATGTTAATGTCATTTATTGATTATGTTAATAAAGGTTGGGTGATGGTGGACGGAACAAATGTTAATGCCATCTTCTGTTTAGGTTAATAAAGGGGGCAGATAAATATAAGAAAATAATTCTTCCATCTGCTCCTTTCTGATCATGGATATGTAAAGGAAAACTTAAATGAGTTGTACTGTATGTGTCTTGTACAAATAATGCATTTTCATGAAAGGAATAAAGGAAAGGAAGGAATACACATACATGACCATAACCCAATCCCCACCCATAGTTTTTTTATTTTGATTGTAGCTGAAAATTTCTGACAAAACATCACTGAAACATAATTTTGCAAATTTGCAAGCTGTGCTATTAACTTTAAAGTTTAGTCAATTCTCTGTGTAGTTTTGTTTCAAACGTTGTGTCAAACACCGATTAGCACATATTTTGTTGGTTCACAAACATTATGTTTGTGGTCACACTTTGTCCATGTTGATGTTTGTCTTTGGTTCTTGTGTTTAAGAAACTTTTATTTTTTAGATCTTTAACATACATTCATTCATCTTCTATACTGTATTTAGGGTCGCGGGGACCTGGAGCCTATCCCAGGAGACTCTGGGCACGAGGCAGGGTACACCCTGGACAGCGTGCCAATCCATCGCAGAGCCCGCACACACAGACAATGGTCAATTTGGGAACACCAATTAGCCTAATCTGCATGTCTTTGGACTGTGGGAGGAAACCGGAGTACCCGGAGGAAACCCACCAAGCACGGGGAGAACATGCAAACTCCATGCACACAGAGACGGGAATCGAGCCTGGCCGGGAATCGAACCCGGACCCTGGAGGTGCAAGGGAACAGTGCTAACCACTACACCGCCCTCTTTAACATACATTAAATGTAAAATTGAGCATTACTGTTTATTTTGAAGATACATAGTGTTACTGTATCCACATTAGTTTATATTAGTACTAGTAATGCATTAATAATAAATCTTTTGTTTAATTCCTGTTTTCCAATAATACCCGTTTCTATTTCTGCACAAGACGTGAGAAAGTTAAGCTAATTTAAATTGGCCCATCTATGTTTTAAGTCAGTTTCTTCCTTAATGAAGAAAAGCTTCTCATTATATCCCCATAACGTTCGCGGTTTTCTGATATAAACTTATTTATACACCATTCAAGTTTTTTTTTTTATTATTGAAACGGTCACATCCATGCTTATTAAAGCATGTGGACTTTTCACCAAAGTGCTGGTCTGAATCACTAACACCTAGCACTGTTTAGCAGTAATTTATGCATGCCTATGACGAAGCCTGTCCTCGTTTCATGTCCACGTTTTACACTTAAATACTTAAAAAGTTTCGTTTAAGTAGCGGGAAGTTTAGGGAATTTACGTACTACACAAATTCTACACAAATAAAAAAGGTTGGGATATTCTGTTTCGCGCAATCTCACTTAAATCTCGCGAGATCACGAAGCAGGCCAACGTCGTAGCTAAAAGAAACAAGGCCTCGACGACGTTGCTTTTCAAAACAACAGCATTCTTCGTTGACCCTCAATATGCATTTTTTCTTTTATATCCACATCTTGGATTTATTTATTTCTAACTTCCAGCAAACAAACTACAAAATTATTGGTAAAATAACAGCGTCTCGTGGTCCTCCCGAACACTTGCCACCTGGCTAAGGCTTAGCTTGCAGCTAAAAATACATAGCGTGTTTTTTAGTGACTGAAAACCACAAGCTGTCATCCGCAGTCGTGAAAAACCAAAATGGATGATTTCTTAAATATCTACTAAAACTTACCAGGCATTATATCGACACTTTTATCCGGAATAGTTTCAAAAATCACTTCTGTGCTAGATTAAAATTTCCAGTTTTCAGCAACACCGTTACCTGGCCAGCCTTCAATGCTACGTCAAGAGCATTCATATGGAGCTGTATTTGAAACATTAGTGTGTGCGCCCCCTTGCGACTTTCCTGCGCTAACGCAGCTGTTGCTACCAGGAACCAGGAGAGGACGCCCACGCGTGTGCTACAATGCCCTGTCAAAACCGTCGCTATTTGTATTTATTAAGGGCCTTTCATTGAATAATTACTTCAGTAATTAATATATCTTAACCATTATTGATGCAACGAATAGCTTCTCATTTCATAAACAATCACGTTGAAAGACACATCATGTGGTTGTGGAAAAAAAGTTACTGTTTAAAAAATGATAATTTCTGGCCAACGTCAAGGGGAAAAAAGGCAACTCAGAAGATTGCTGAAATTACTGGAAATGTGTTCAACACATCCATAGAAAATGGAAGGATAGTGCTGAACAAAAAGAAATTTAACCAGAAAAAAACCCATAAATGACTGTGATCACTGAAAAAAATAAACATTTACAGTAAAAATAACAGCTATGTTTAATAGTGAAAATAAAAGTATGTCCACATACACACTGCAATGCATAGGATAGGGATGAAACAGTTAGTGAGACTAATTGAAAAATAAATGCTTTAGTTTGCTAGGAAGCGGCAAGATTGGACTTCAGTGGAATGGACAAATGTCAGGTGGTCTGTTGAGTCAAGATTTATCCTTATCCAGAGTGACAGATGTGTCAGGTTAAGAAGGGTAGTGCATGAAGTGCTGCACCCATCCTCCACTCAAACCTAAAGTCACAAAAATGTTTTTTTTGTTGTTGTTGGTCAAGCAGTGTATATAAGACTTTATCAAAAAGCTTTATCAAATGCCTTACATTATCAAAAAACATGCACATTAAAAAAGCCCCTGATCAACCTTTTTCTCTCTCATTACACATGCTTACACAAGTGTCAAAACACAAGTGAGCGCTAATAATTTAATTTTTACATTTTAAGTTAAGTGTTAAAATCTTGTATTTAAAGTTATTTTGTATTGTTTAAATGCTGCCTTTTTCTTTTAAGTGAGAAAAATAATGTTATAAGGAATGGGCTTCATTTAATTAATCATTACAATTTTTAAAAGGTTTAAAATAGCAAAAAAAAGGTACTGAAAATAGCAACAAAACAAAAGGTACTGGTGAGTGACTGGTGATTCCCATCTCTAGTATATAGTAGTCTATTATGTGTCATGGAAAATTTTGTTAATCAATAAACAGACCAGTAGACAATAGCAATCATAGATGCTGTATGTGAAGGAAGTGACACCTCAATTACATTTACGTCACTATTTATAGGAAGAAACAGACTAAAGGTGCTGTGTATGCACAGCTGTAGATATGGATGTTTGTTGAAATCCTCCTACAATGATCCCTGTTTCTTGAGAAAGGCATGAAACTCATTGTACACAATGTTCTTCTTCTCATGCCACAGCCATAGCATTCTCCCAAATCACATACACATGACTCACTCATCTTTCTAGCCCTTGATAGAGTATGGTAAACTACAATATGATTACATGGTATACCTTAGCATGTACAGTAGAATTATGTCCCAATTCTTACTGAATGACAAATTTGACAAACTGTTCTTTGAGTCTGATGATTCCTCTAGGAAGACTTTTGATAAGTTTGGTTTCTAAGAATCTTTGTGAAAAGTGCTAGAGCCAAAACGATGATGGTAGAACAAAAATGGTCCCCTAAGAAGCAAGAATATGACCGAAATCAAAATTTTTTTAGAATTATTTATTATATAATTTAAATTTCTCATGTTCGCCCTATGCTGTGTCCAAAGATATTGTGGCGTGGGCGGGGCTGGCGACCGCCGGCTTTGGGCCAGCATTATGTTTGTGTTCACCATGTGTGGGATATTGGTTTTGGGTTAGTGGCTTCGGCCATGTTTAAGCATGTGGTATGTGTGTTTTTGACCTGTGTGTTTATGCTTGTGCTGTGTTAATAAAATACTCCCAGTCATTACATTGGGTAGCCACCAAGCTCACTCGTCCTCCAAGATCCCTGCTAGCGTTGAAAAACGCTACATTGGTGTCAGAAGTGGGATGGAGATCTCTGAGTTGGAGCGAACGGCGGAGGATCTGAAGAAGATCAAAGAGGGCCGCCGAGTGGCAGCCGAACTCCTGCAGAGGAAGCACCTTCCGGACGGTGCCAGCACAAAAAAGGCGGCGCGGTGAAAGCAGAGCGGCGAGATGAGGGTCCCGGCACTGGATCTCGGGGTGGAACTTCCCACAGACCAAGCCCCGGCTCCGGGCACCGCTAACCGGCGAGGCGACTTACAGCTGCGCCTTCCTTTCTACAACGGCGCCGTCGAACCTTACGCATTTTTTGCGCAGGTAGAGCTCGCCGCCGACCTCGCGGGCTGGTCCCCAGCAGAAATCGCGGTCCGCGTAGCACTCTCGCTTGAGGGTGACGCTCTCCGAGTGCTCGAGGACCTCCGGGACGAGGAGCGGAAGGATTGGGCGAAGCTGCGGGAATCGCTCCGTTTCCGGTTCGGCGCGGGTGACCGCAGGGAAGCGGCTGGCGAAGAGCTCGCGGTCCGCGAGCGGCGTGCTTCAGAGCCACTGGGCGCGTTTGCTATGGACGTGCGATGCCTCGCGCGGCGGGGCTACCCTGACTTCGGGCACGACCAGCAGGAAGAGCTAGCTCGTCGTGCATTCCTCCGGGGGCTCCGGAGCCATCTGAAGATACGGGCTCGTCGCTCGGTGCGAATCAACATAGGTGAGCACAACTATGTTCATGATTTTTTGCTGGGGAACATTGAGGATAGCTGTATATTGGGGCTGGACATTTTGGAAAGGTGGGGGGCGGCGCCCAGCCTAACGGACGGGACTCTGTGTGGGGATTTTGGAGTAGCTAGGTTGCTAACACCTAAACCACGGCCGCATGACAAAGTAGCACACACACGGGGGGCGGAACTTCTGGAGGCTGCGACACCCAAACATCCGGTACATGACCGAGCGAGTGTGCTAAACGAGCTTTTGCAACGTAGCAGCGCGGGGTTGACTTCGACACAGACCGAAACGCTGAGATCGTTCCTTAATGAATTCGCGGATGTTTTCGCAGTAGACGAGCGCGATTGCACCCATACCAATCTGGTGCAGCACAAGATCGATACGGGGAACGCAGCTCCTGTTCGGTTGCACCCGCGACGCCTCCCATTAGCTAAACGGGCTGTCGCCGAGCAGAAGCTGCGTGAGATGGTCAACTCATACGTCATTGAGCCAGCGTCCGGACCGTGGTCTTCACCGGTTGTGCTTGTGCGTAAGAGGGACAATTCTTGGCGGTTTTGTGTCGATTACCGGCGGTTAAACGCGGTGACGCGGAAGGACTCATACCCATTGCCACGGATAGATGATGCGCTGGAACATGTCGCAGGCTCGGCTTGGTTTAGTTCGTTAGATCTGCGTAGCGGGTATTGGCAAGTAGAGCTCGCTCCGGAAGACCGCCCTAAAACCGCGTTTTCGATCGGGCATGGGCTGTGGCAATTCCGGCGTATGCCTTTCGGCCTATGCAACGCTCCGGCGACGTTTGAACGGTTGATGAAGAAAGTGTTGGCGGATATCCCTCGTAACCGTTGCGTCGTCTATCTGGATGATTTGCTGGTGCACGGCAAGGAGTTTGAGGTCGCGCTAGCTAATCTCCGGGTGGTATTTTTGGCTATCCGACGGGCGAACTTGCGGCTCAATCCTAGGAAGTGCCAGCTGTTGCGTCGAGAGACAGCGTTTCTGGGCCACATAATTAGTGCGAACGGGATTGCTACCGACCCAAACAAAATCGCTGCAGTACAGAATTGGCCAGAACCGGTAAATGTGTCGCAGCTGCGCACTTTCCTCGGGTTAGCCTCGTACTACCGCCGGTTTGTGAAAGACTTCGCCACCGTCGCAAGTCCGTTGCATGGGTTGACTAAAAAGAACCAGCCGTTCCGCTGGGAGGTTGTACATGCGCGCGCGTTCGCTCGGTTGCGCGAAGCTTTGGTCACGTGTCCCGTCCTCGGCTATCCGGATGCAGCACGCGCGTTCACCCTTGACACAGACGCGAGCGATGTAGGGCTGGGGGCCGTACTGTCTCAGGTTTCCGGTGGCCAAGAGCGGGTTGTCGCGTATTTCAGCCGCGCGTTGTCTGGGCCCGAGCGAAAATATTGCGTCACGCGGCGCGAGCTGTTAGCTTTCGTCGCGGCGCTAAAACACTTCCGGCCGTACTTATACGGGCAAACGTTCCTGCTGCGGACCGATCACGCTTCGTTAGTGTTGCTGCTCAGTTTTAAAGAACCCGAGGGGCAGTTAGCGCGTTGGCTGGAGCGATTATAGGACTATAGTTTCACCGTTGAACACCGAGCCGGGAAGCTACTGTACACGCTAACGCCGACGCGTTATCTCGCCGGCCATGCAGCGAAGCGCGTTGTCGGTACTGCGAGCGGGTCGAGGAGCGCGGTTGCGACGCGGGCCAACCCCCGGAACCACTGATGCACAACATCCCTCCCGTTCAATCAGGGGAGATCAGCCGACCGTTCCGGCATGCAGCCGAGTCACTGCCTCGCCTAGGGCACCTCCCACCGTCATCTCACCTGTGCCACAGCTGGACAATGATCAGCTCGCAGCCGAGCAGGAGGGTGATCCGGTTCTGCAGCAAGTACTGGGTTGGGTTAAAGCGGGCCTGAGACCGGATTATACCGCAATCGCTCATCTGGGGTTAGAGGCAAAGGCTCTTCACTCACAGTTTACCCGCCTAGCATTGCGGCAAGGGTTACTCTACCGTCGCTGGGAGCGGCCGTGCGGCGCTGGCGAATGTTTCCAGCTTCTGGTACCAAAAACTTTGCGGGCATGTGTGCTGGGGTTGGTTCATGGGCATACGGGTTCAGGACACTTCGGTGTGACAAAAACTCTGCAGCGGTTGCGCGCTCGCTTCTACTGGCCGGGCTGTCACACTGATAGTGAACTCTTTGTTCACAGATGCGACTCCTGCACGGCGAAGAAGGGCCCTACCCAGCGCTCGCGAGCCCCGCTGCAAGACTTTCGGGTGGGGGCACCCATGGAGCGTATGGGCGTGGACATTCTTGGACCGTTCCCCGTTTCCGATCGGGGTAACAGTTATGTGCTGGTCATCGTGGATTACTTCACCAAGTGGCCGGAGGCTTTCGCTGTGCCTGATCAGAGCGCCTCCACTACGGCCCGAGTACTAGTGGATGAGGTGTTCAGCCGGTTCGGCGCTCCAGAGCAGTTGCACAGCGATCAGGGGCGCAACTTCGAGGCGGAGGTGTTTGCGGTGGTGTGCGAACGCCTCGGGGTGAAAAAGACCCGCACCACGCCGCTTCATCCACAAAGTGACGGCCTCGTGGAGCGCTTTAATCGGACGCTCACCACACAACTCGCCCTACTTACCAGCGATCGGCAACGTGATTGGGACGAACATTTACCTCTCGTTCTTTGGGCATATCGCACAGCAGTACAGGAGTCATCGCAGCTAACGCCAGCTGTTCTCATGTTTGGCCGCGAGCTGCGCACTCCAGTGGACCTCGTTTTCGGACCACCTCCACAATCGGATTTACCCACGGCACCGGGGTTGGATTATTTTTGTTCTTTGAAAGAAAAACTGTTCCGGGTTCACGAGTTAGCGCGCAAACACTTGGCGGACGCCGGTGTTAAGCAGCGCCGGGTTTATGACACTCACAGCCGGGGGCGAGACTTTGAGCCGGGAGAGCAGGTATGGGTTTATTCCCCGAGAAGGAAGAGAGGGCTATCACCCAAACTTATGTCACACTGGGTGGGACCCTGTACGGTGATCGCTCAGCTTTCGGATGTCGTCTACCGGGTGCGGCTGGCGGGGCGGGCGCGGATGATTGTGCTTCACCGAGACCGTCTCGCTCCCTACCAGCCGCATGCCGGCGAGACGGCAACTGTTGCGGAGGCCGGACTGCCTCAGGCGAATGTTCACGTTTCTTCTACAGCAGGGCTCCGGCGTTCACAGCGCCAGCGCCGACCGCCTGCACGCCTCAGAGACTGAAGAATTAGGGGTGACCGGGGACGGTCACAGCTCGGGTGGGGGCAGTGTGGCGTGGGCGGGGCTGGCGACCGCCGGCTTTGGGCCAGCATTATGTTTGTGTTCACCATGGGTGGGATATTGGTTTTGGGTTAGTGGCTTCGGCCATGTTTAAGCATGTGGTATGTGTGTTTTTGACCTGTGTGTTTATGCTTGTGTTGTGTTAATAAAATACTCCCAGTCATTACATTGGGTAGCCACCAAGCTCACTCGTCCTCCAAGATCCCTGCTAGCGTTGAAAAACGCTACAATATGTTGTAGGCTGATTGGTAGTGCTGCACGATTAATAATATCGCAATCGCGATGTCAGCCTATGCGATTACATTACAGCAAATGTTGCGATTATATTAAATAAACAAATGTGTTCGCGGACGTAACAAGACATTCATTCTAAGAGCTGCATGGCCATTTCTTATGTCCAAAAAAAACCGAGTCAGTCTCGTGTAGCGCGTGTGCTTGTGGTCACGTGACTTTCCGCAGCGCAGTGTGGAGACGGGAGAAAATGGATACAGAAAAGACCGACGCTGAACTTGTGCCCAAAAAAAATGCACAAGTTCCGGAACTCGGACACTGAGCAGAAAGAGGTACTGTGCAAAATTGGAACACGTGATAGTCTTCGGCTCTCCCGGCTGAGTGGTAGTGGTAGCCTTAATGAGGGAGGCCCCTAGTGACAGGGAGGAATTGGCAACGACTAAATTATACCCAAAAAATCAATAACCCCTGTCTGCAGCCTGCAGATCGGGGCGCGGCTGAATCTGGGGCGGGGCTGCACGTGTCGCCCCGCCCACATGGTTTCAAGTAAAGTAATGACGTCGCGCAACGTTCCTCCCACAACTCCTCTCATTGGTTAGTGAAATGAATTGAAGTCGCTGCCACGATAAACAGGAAATGCCGTTGGAAACAGTACTTAGGAATTATACATTTTATACAAATGCTGAAATGCTTATTTATTCAGCTTTCAGATGCGTACAAAACTCAGTTAAGTTTTTTTAATAATTTTTTTTATGTACGCTTATGACTTGTTTGTAGTTCAAGGTTACATACATTTACAAGCAAGACTTCCGCTGTTTAGTTTCCCATTTCTGGCAATCCGTGACTAAAAATTAAAATGTCAACCAATCGCGTTAATTTACAGCCTTTTTTTTTATTGTTAATAAAATACATAAATGTGTAAAAGTATCCACTATCCATATGTTATTAAATTAATAAATAGAAAAGGGTTGTTAAACATTTATAAATACAAACATTTATGACACATGAATGAATTATGATGACACATTAATGAATTTCACTGTTATTTATTTATTTATACTGTTCACAGTTATTTCTGATAGAGGAGAAAGCAGGTATTTATACATCTCTCTGTAGTCAAGCATTAATTCTCCCTCCCAATCTAATAATGGCACGTGAAACAGCAGTCTGGGTCCTCTGTGCCATTATAAAATCCTCTGAGGAAAACACGTTTCCCATTTCCGTAATAACCGAAGCAGGTCATGAATAACATTTTACACATTTTGCATTCTTTAATTTCAAAGGGCACTCGTAATTCAGCCCTTGATGTTTCACTCCATTTTTCCCAGTTCACAACACCTAGTCAAAAACACACACAAAGCAGAAGTCATCTAGGATTGTTAGCCATGATACAGCTTTAAAAATACAATAAGCAAAATTACATAAAAAAAAGGACAGATGCTTACTGTCAAACCATGCATAGTGTGCCTTCTGTCTGAACTGGGTCCTGTTCACAATTGCACTAAAGCAACTGCAAGTAAGCGAAAGATTCATGTAGGCAGCATCTCCATCCTGTAGCACTACTTCCAAGATCTCCATGGGTACTGTATATGGAATAGTTTTAACCCTTCATTTGCTTAAATGAAACAGGACAGTATTACAGCACTTAAGAGACTTACATCCAAAAGTTGCAACTCAGGAGTCATGATTGCCTTTTGTGCCTAAAAAGGATAGCAGAGAAGACATGTAATTCTACATATGTTAAGAAAATATGACAAAAAAGTCATATTAAGTGTAATTAAATTACATTATTTTCAATTTGCCTCTTGAGTCTCTTTGTTGCACATCTTTCTTCTTCAGACCTCTAATGAAATGTAGTAAAGGAGAGGTATGTTTATATTATGTAAATAAAAGTTTTCAAAATAATAAGTGCTATGCCTTTAAAATAAAAAAATTGACTGATTCTTATTAAACATACAAAAGTTACTCTCGTTGTGCTCTTGTTCATGACCCTAAATAGATTACAAACTGAAGCGATTGTTACATATCGCAATATGTACATTTACAATACTTGAATATTTTTTATTATATTGCACAGGCCTAGTATATATAATGTAAAAGCGACACCTTAGCAAAAAGTTTAGTGCTAGTTCATAAAATGTAGAGAAATAAACCTTAAGGTGAAATTCTCCAAAAGAAGCAAACACCATCTCCTAATACCAGGCATGTCTTTCTGAGGGGAAAAAATTATACTTTCTAATTACTTTCTATTTATATGGCAAATATACATTAGAGTTTTTACTCACCTCTGTAAAATCAAAGTCCCCTGCGGTTGCAAAACTCAGGGAATACTGGAATTGTAAACATTACAAATACATTTGTTCTATACTGGATCAAAATCTAGTTTAAAAAAAACCATCAGCTCTATAAACTTACCATCAGAACAATGATTCAAGATTCAAAGAACTTTATTAATCCCAGAGGGAAATTGTTAATAAACAACAGACAAGCGTCGAAGGTGGGATGCCACAGTTGTTGCTGAAATGTTGTCGTGGAAGGCCACAATCTACCTTGAAAAATACATTATTTTAAATGCTTTTACATTTATTTATTCAAATGATTACTGGTACCATATCGTTGAAGTGTTCATACTTTAAAATCAGACATACTTAAAAATCATGCACAGAGCATTACTGGCTGGTTTGGCACCATAGTAAACAAACTAAAGTGACAAAAGCAAAATTGTTAAACTCACCATCATGGTGCACTGCCAACTGGAACTGTTTTTTGATGTGATAATGCACCAACTGTGGCATACTGGTGTACGGTTCGGAAGATCCCAGGTTCAAACCCCACAACCACCAAGTTGCCACTGTTGGGTCTTTGAGCAAGGCCCTTAACCCTAAACTGCTCAGATGTGTAATGAGATTTTAAAAAATGGATAAGAGCGTCTGCCAAATGCCTAAATGTAAATGTATGTGCAGAAAGGGCAATTGCTGCAGTAGTCTTTTAAATACTGCTCACACTGTCCCTTGCTTAATACTGTTTTGTGCATGTTTGCGTAGATCATTGGTTTTAGTATCAAATTATTTAAATTGTTCTGTAGAAGTCATTTTTAATGTAGTGATTTTAACTTGTACTTTAAAAGAGCAAAATGTTAGGATTTGTTTCTGTGAGTAAAATGATTCAGCACAAGATGCATGAAAGGAGGGCTTGTTTTCTATATACAGTGGCTTGCAAAAGTTTTCGGTCCCCTTGAACTTTTCCACATTTTGTCACATTACATCCACAAACATGAATAAATTTTATTGGAATTCCACGTGAAAGACCAATACAAAGTGGTGTACACGTGAGACGTGGAACGAAAATAATACATGATTCCAAACATTTTTTACAAATAAATAACTGAAAAGTGGGGTGTGCATAATTATTGCTGTTTTTATAATTATTCATCCCCCTGAGTCAATAAAATTGATTCATGTTTGTGCTGTAATGTGACAAAATGTGGAAAAGTTCAAGGGGGCCGAATACTTTTGCAAGCCACTGTACATAAATAAATAACAGTGAAATTCATTAATGTGTCATCATAATTCATTCATGTGTCATAAATGTTTGTATTTATAAATGTTTAACAACCCTTTTCTATTTATTAATTTAATAACATATGGATAGTGGATACTTCTGCTGAGAATATTCCACATTTATGTATTTTATTAATAATATATATAAAAAAAAGCTGTAAATAAACGCGATTGGTTGACATTTTAATTTTTAGTCACGGGTTGCCAGATATGGGAGAAATAAACAGCGGAAGTCTTGCTTGTAAATGTATTGTAGCGTTTTTCGACGCTAGCAGGGATCTTGGAGTACCAGTGAGCTTACTTGCTCCCCAATGCAAATGGCTGGGGAGTAGTTTATTTCTCTCAGCACAAGCACACATACACAGGTCAAGCACACACACATACACGCACCCAACTTGGCCGAAGCCACTAACCCAAACACCCTTCTCTCTCATGGTAGAGACAGAGAAAACCCCCGCAAAGCATGACGGTCGTCAGCTGCCGGCCCGCCCACGCCACACTGCCCCCACCCGAGCTCTGACCGTCCCCAGTCACCATGACTCTCAGTCTTGGAGGCGTGAAGGCGGTCAGCGCTGTGTACGCCGGGGTCCTTTTGTGGAGAAGCACACCCAGATAGCAAGGTGACATTGATTCAATGTTGAAATTTCATCAGAATCATCATTTTGGTTGAGGTTGATTTTTCAATGCTAAATAATGTTGAATCAATGTTGATAATTCAATGCTTTTCAGTGTTGAAAAGACAAACATTGAATCAATGTTGATTTTTGGTTGTGGAACCCATCCTCATTCAACAATGTAAGGCAAATTAAATTAACTAAGTGCATTTCTATAAAAATGTGTATGCATGTGTGTATGTGTTTAAAACAGGTTAAAAAATTGACAAGAGATTTGCCATGGTGCTTAAAATAATAATAATAATAATAATTATATATATATATATATATATATATATATATATATATATATATATATATTGAGGAAAAAAAATAATTTGACGGTAAGTTTTGTGTATTTACCTTGCTGTCTAGTTTACTCACTTGACAGCTTAATTCCTGTTTGCCGTTCAAAAGTACTCAATTTTCGGCTCGCATTTAACATTGGAGGGTGTTTTTACACTGTCGCCACGTCATTATAATACACTCTACAGGCATGAGAATTCAATATGTTGTAGTCTGGAAGTTCCTGCCACTCACGGTGAAAGAATTTTGGCGATGCGACCTACGGTATTCTGTTGGGAAGCATTTGTTTGAGACCTTAGTTCCTGTTTCCCGTTGTCTGTGTCTGACCCAGAGCAGTGTGCGTGCCCCACATGGAAAGAACCTATATGAGGATATATGCGCATATATGAAACCTATATGCAGTATATATGCGCATATAACCGCACCTATATGGGGCCAGGGGTAGCTCAGTGGTTAAGGCATTGGACTAAGGTTCAAACCCCACAACCACCAAGTTGCCACTGTTGGGCCCTTGAGCAAGGCCCTTAACCCTCAACTGCTCAGATGTATAATGAGATAAAAATGTAAGTCACTCTGGATAAGAGCGTCTGCCAAATGCCTAAATGTAAATGTAAATATGAGGATATATGCGCATATATGAAACCTATATGCAGTATATATGCACATATATGATAATATATATGCTGCATATATGCGTATATATGCTGCATATATGTGTATATATGCCACATGTAGGCAACATTGAGGTGCATATATGTGCATATACAGGCCATATATGTCTCCTGTATTGCTTCTTTATATCCACATATAAGCCCTACTGTATATGTACATACAAGATATGTCTCCTATGGCAGGATCTGGTCATTTTAGCTCATATCTCACTTTGGCAACTGTCATACATGATGCCTAGCTCATATTTTCTATTATCAAGGCAATAACTAAGAACTAACAAAAAAAATGCAAAAAACTAATCCTAATTGCCCACATACAGTATATGAGGATATATGCACATATATGAAACCTCAGTCTCCGTGAAAATCTTTTTGAAACACGTCACTAAAATTAACTGAAATGAGAAATATATCTATATAAAGCTTAAAGTGTCTACTTTTAAATGATGCAAGTCACATTGAAAACAAATATTCTCAGTTTATGTAATCCGTATGAAACCAAGGAGAGGCACAGAATTTCTGTCACACTTATATGCTAATGACCCGAGGCAGGACACGCCCACACGCCAATCACACGGAAATCAGTCCGGGTAATTTACATACTAGACCACGCCCCCGGACACCGGCATGAAAAAACGAACACAGAGAGACAGGTTTGAAAATACTCCGATTCAGTGAGTTTTCAGCACATTATGGAAGATGGCACGCGCTTACACATCCGAGGAAACTCTTCAGAATGTTCTGGAAAGTTTACATTTACCTCAGAAGAAGACTGTGTGACTCCGACGACGAACGGGAGCATTTTGAACAGAGAATAGACCCATGCTACACTGGGTAAGTTATTAAGTCTTATATAACTCTTATTCTGATAATATTAAACTAATATTAGTAAATATTTTCCTCACTACAGCTAGCTCTTGTCAGCTTGTGTGACACATTGGCTTTCAATGCCATTTATATAGTTTAGGTAAATCATGCTAACATGCTGCCTCATGTAGCACAAACATGATATTTCCCGGTGGCTAAGCTAATGCCTTATGGAGTTTACAGATGTTTATATTCACCTTGTTTTGGATAGCTTTAGATTATGGTTGCTAATGTGTATTTGGCTCCATTTTGGTTAGCTTATAACACTGCTATCGGTAATGTTATTTAGCACAAACAAGCAAGTTGCAGGTGGCTAAAATACAGCCTTATGTAGCTAAGTGTAAGTGTATGCTTATGAATATTTCTTTGGTGTAAATGTATATAATCCCTTTTGTTTAGCGTGTATTTACAAATACCTGATAAGATGTAATTGTTTAGAATGTGTTCAATATGTGTGTAATGTCCAGTGGATGGTGTTTTTTAAAACTCAAATTGACTTATGGCAGCAGTGTGTAGTATTATCTATCACCATCATTGATGCTGTCATGTGACCTACAGAAGAGAGGTGTATATTTTTCATGTTGAGGTGTGGATACATTTTTGGTCATCTCTGTACTGTATATATTGTGCATCCATATTAATTGCACATCCATTTACTCTGAACAGTATAGGTTAACATTTTTTTATTTATTTGTTTTTAGGAATGTGTCTGCATCACCCTTGCCTTCACCAGCCCCTGACATCAGGACACGCAAGCTCCGTTCAGATGGACCTCTTGTATTTGTGAAGTGGATGGACACACGAGAAGTATCTACCTGTTCTACCATCCATTCTGCTTTACAGTAGACGCGGTGAAGATGAGGGTGAAATTACAAGGTACATGGACTACAAAGACATTTCCATGTCCTGTGACTGCGTACAACCAGCACATGGGGAGTTGATCACTCTGATCAGCTATTACAATACTATACTACACAGCACAAAACAATGAAGCCGTACAGAAATATTTTTCTACACTGCTTGGACATTGCTCCAACCAATGCTTACCCTGCATGTATGTTTTGTACAGTTTTTTTTTTATCTTGCACTGTTTTACTCTGAATGTCCGTCTTTTTTCAGTTTTTATTTTGTACTGTTCCTGTTGCAGTTTTACCCTGCATGTATCTTTATCATTAATCTGCATTTATACATAAAATCCTATTAACTATTGGGAAGCTAAACATAAGAATCAGTATGAAACATGAAAAGTTTCTAAAAGTTGCCAATAAATTAATATTGTGATGTGAAATTATTTTTCAGATTGAAGTTATAAAGGGCTCTGGGGTGTTTTGCCAGGCAGAAGTGTGGAGAGCAGCCCGCCTTGCCACCTCTGCTACTGCCATGGTACGGAATCTGCTGCTGGGCACCTTCGACTTGGAGACTGGACCAAATTAAAAAGGTAGCCATTATTGGTGAGTAAATGCATAATGCGTTGAGAAGGGAAAACAAAATATTTAAGACTTTATAAGTTCACCACTTTAACCATAACCTACTTGTATCAATGTTTATTAGCCATCAATGGAGACTGCATAAGGTAGGGCACCCATTATTGTTACTGTATCTGCTTGGGACCTATAATACTAATTCATCACTTGCTCACTTCTTAATCCTACCTTTCCTCTTCTAAAGCCACATTATATTGCGCTGTAAGGTGTGTAGTCCTCTATTTTGTAGAACATATAATGTTGCAAATAACCTCATGGCACTAATTGTTGTTGTCTGAAGTTTTAATAAATAATCATAATGCTGTCAAAAATAATGTCATAAATAGATTTTCTTTATCAATTAACTTCTATTAATTAAATAAAATTTTTAATGTAAATTTTTAAAGTTTAATGGAATGGCTGTGTGAAAGATGCTGAAGCTGACGTGCCAATGGTCTTTTATATTAATGTTGTTCGGAAGCCTGTGTAATGATGTAGTTTCGACATCTATCGACTGAACAGCGTTTTTTCGACTTGTTTTCATGTTATTGTTGTTCAGCAATGGCATGGACGTGATGTTTTGGCAAAAGAAGGGTGGGATGGTGGTTGATGGTGACTGAGTAGATTGGACGTCACAGCAGCTCGTGAAAAGGCAGAGCTACTTTATGCAGGCTGTGTGCATTCTACTGTGGATTGACTGTTTTGAAACTTATATGGTAGTTACGTAGCCCCTAGACCTCAGTTACCATGAAAAAAGCCATGAAATTTCAGTTTGGACCATATGGGATCTTAAACAAGGACGTCATCTTTTTTTAATTATTGTTTGTTCGGGGAGGAATTATAGACCACAATGTCAGCATGATCTTGGGTTGTTTCCTTATCACTTCTTGTGTGCGTTTGGCTGTAGCTTGCACAGCAGACAGAGTTGTTGGCGATTCATCCTATTGTAAAGTCATGCAGTGTGTAATCTCCTGTCGCCAATTCATTGTGCAGTGTGAACACAGCAGCAACTAAATGCTACCACAGATAGTACAGTGTGAAAACAATGGTGATCCGATGACTTTGAAAATCATGCAGTGTGAGTTTGAGGAGAAGGTAAAAAGCAATACAAAACAAATAATGTACAGTTTATGTTGTCATTACTTTGCTCTCAAACTAAATGCAATGTAATAATAGGCGTTATTTAATAATAACATTAACAGTGCAGCATGCATCTAACTCTGGGTAAAAAGCTTATAATAAAATCACCAAAATAAGTCTTCACGTTAAGAATAAATATGCAAACAGTACGGTATCTGAGCGTACGGATTGGAAATTTGTGCATACAGTTTGTTAATCCGTAGCCACGATTTGTTAAACTGAGGGAACAGTTTAAGTATTTGTGAGTGCGGGGGACAAATTGCAAAACCGTCGCCACGGATTGATTTTTTTTTTTTATTTATTTATTTTTTTGGTCCTACAGGTTTTTTTTTTTTTTTTTTTGCACATAAAATACTACATTGTTACATTAAGTATATTTGTTTTCATAGCATTGAATATGTACATTGTAGGACAACATTTGCAGATTGTGAAATAACACATACAGGTCCTTCTCAAAAAATTAGCATATTGTGATAAAGTTCATTATTTTCTGTAATGTACTGATAAACATTAGACTTTCATATATTTTAGATTCATTACACACAAACTGAAGTAGTTCAAGCCTTTTATTGTTTTAATATTGATGATTGTGGCATACAGCTCATGAAAACCCAAAATCCCTATCTCAAAAAATTAGCATATCATGAAAAGGTTCTCTAAACGAGCTATTAACCTAATCATCTGAATCAACTAATTAACTCTAAACACCTGCAAAAGATTCCTGAGGCTTTTAAAAACTCCCAGCCTGGTTCATTACTCAAAACTGCAATCATGGGTAAGACTGCCGACCTGACTGCTGTCCAGAAGGCCATCATTGACACCCTCAAGCAAGAGGGTAAGACACAGACATTTCTGAACGAATAGGCTGTTCCCAGAGTGCTGTATCAAGGCACCTCAGTGGGAAGTCTGTGGGAAGGAAAAAGTGTGGCAGAAAACGCTGCACAACGAGAAGAGGTGACCGGGCCCTGAGGAAGATTGTGGAGAAGGACCGATTCCAGACCTTGGGGGACCTGCGGAAGCAGTGGACTGAGTCTGGAGTAGAAACATCCAGAGCCACCGTGTACAGGCGTGTGCAGGAAATGGGTTACAGGTTGCAAATTTTGCTTGTCATTCGCAAATCAAGGTGCCAGAGTCTGGAGGAAGACTGAGGAGAGGGAAATGCCAAAATGCCTGAAGTCCAGTGTCAAGTACCCACAGTCAGTGATGGTCTGGGGTGCCATGTCAGCTGCTGGTGTTGGTCCACTGTGTTTTATCAAGGGCAGGGTCAATGCAGCTAGCTATCAGGAGATTTTGGAGCACTTCATGCTTCCATCTGCTGAAAAGCTTTATGGAGATGAAGATTTCATTTTTCAGCACGACCTGGCACCTGCTCACAGTGCCAAAACCACTGGTAAATGGTTTACTGACCATGGTATTACTGTGCTCAATTGGCCTGCCAACTCTCCTGACCTGAACCCCATAGAGAATCTGTGGAATATTGTGAAGAGAAAGTTGAGAGACACAAGACACAAGTACCTGCAAAAGGATTCCCGACCAAGTATTGAGTGCAGAACTGAACATAATTATATGAAGGTTGACTATTTTTGTATTAAAAACACTTTTCTTTTATTGGTCGGATGAAATATGCTAATTTTTTGAGATAGGGATTTTGGGTTTTCATGAGCTGTATGCCACAATCATCAACATTAAAACAATAAAAGGCTTGAACTACTTCAGTTGTGTGTAATGAATCTAAAATATATGAAAGTCTAATGTTTATCAGTACATTACAGAAAATAATGAACTTTATCACAATATGCAAATTTTTTGAGAAGGACCTGTATATTAAAAAAAATCTAATGTGTGCATTGTATCTATGGAAGATTGTAGGACATTTCAAAACATATGTTGCATATCTGTACATTTGTAAAAGTCACATTTCCAAAAATTTAGGACCCACCTTCTGTCATTCATAAACAACTACCACTCCAAGTTTTTAGAGCATTGTATAGTTCTAACCTTTTGTTTGTTTTTCATTCTTTAGATGCACTACAACAACAACAGCTGAAAGCTGAAGAAAAGGAGGCCACAGAGTTTCTTTGCTTCAACAGTTCAGAAATGGCTTCGTTATGCCCCAGAACGGCTGGGGGGGGAATTGCTCGTGGTGGAAAACCATAAGTTCAGACTTGTGTCTTATTATCTGTTTTGCTGAGTAAATACATTTCAACTTACGAATAATGTTTCAGTCATCTGTTGTGTTTCTGACTTGGTTGTTTCTATTTGCATTTGACTGAATTTTGCTGAGGCAGGCTGCCATTTTTATATTATGGTTTTCCAGTCTCTTCTCTTGGCAGTTAGATTCTGTTTTATGAATTCAGAATTAACAATCTCTTCTAATAGTTCTCTTCTAAAAAGTCATATTGTCATCCAGTTTATAATAATTTGTATGTAAGTTGTAGTGTGTTTTATTATATAGTTGTTTTATTGTAATTGTGATGTTACTTCCTGTTTAAATGGGTATGGAGCATAAATAAATAAATATGTTTACATGTAAACTGAAGGATGTTGAGTTACTGACTTTTTGTTTAAAAAAAAAAAAAAAAAAAAAAGCTTTTCAGCCCTACATGGTCTCTGATTTAAAGAAATAAATCCAAACGGACATGATTTACTGTCATAGAATCTTGCTGTTCATAAAGCAAGACTAAACTATAATTGTTTCAATGTTGATTCAATGTAAAATAAGTGATTGAATTTACGTTGAACAAACATTGATTTTATGCCCATCTTGATCTATTTATCATCATTGAAATAACATTATTTCAAGGTGCAAACCTGATGAAAAATCAACATTTAACATTGAAATTTCAACATTGATTCAATAACAAGTTGGTTGATGCTTTAATGTTGATTCAACGATGATTCAATGTTGTTCTGCTATCTGGGCATTGTCCTGGAGGCGGTCCAGCCATCCGCAGAATTCGATGTCTCGCCGGCGTGCGGCTGGTAAGGCGCAAGACGGTCTCGGTGGATCAACACTCGCGCCCGCCCCGCCAACCGCACCCGGTAGATGAACTCGGCGAGCTGAGCGAGTACCGTACAGGGGCCCACCCAGTGAGACATGAGCTTGGGTGAACGCCCTTTCTTCCTTCCGGAACACACCCACACCTGCTCACCAGCAGCAAAGCCTCGCCCCTGGCTGTGAGTGTCCACGCCCACACGCTCCACAGGTGCCCCCACCCGAAAGTCCTGCAGCGGTGCCCTTCTTTGCCGAAGACAAAGCATTCACTGACCAGCGGCGGCGCAGGTGAAACGACTGCGGGCGATGCTCTCGGCGAGGGAGTAACTCGGCACACGCGCTCTTCACCTCGCTCGCAGTACCGACGACGCGCTTTGCTGCCCGGATGTTCACCTGGCACGACCACTGGCGCTCGTCCGACGGCTGCTGGGGTACGCTGTCCCTCAGGCAGCATAAATACACTTAACATTTTCATTGTTAATTCCATGGGCTATCATCATTCTGCATGTGTGTAGGCTTACGTGTGTCTACCTAGAAATCCGATAGTCAGCCATGTCATTTATATAACTCTGGGGGTTTATTTGTTGTACTGCGTGAAAATTGACAACAATTTCAATCAATCGTGACAGACGTAAGACCACTCGTTAATTTGATGTGGATGGCAATGTACCTAAATCATCATACTATTATCTCAAAAACATTGCAAGAATTAGATGTTTTGTTTCCAATCAAGATTTGGAGAAACTTGTCCATGCCTTTATCACCAGCAGGGTGGATTATTATAATGGTCTCCTCACCTGCCTTCCCAAGAAGACCATTAGATAGCTGCAGCTCATCTAGAACGCTGCTGCCAGGATTCTAACTAGAACCAGAAAATCTGAGCACATCACACCAGTCCTCAGGTCCTTACACTGGCTTCCTGTAACATTTAGGATAGATTTTAAAGTACTTTTACTTGTTTATAAATCACTTAATGGCCTAGGAACTAAATACATTACAGATATGCTCACTGAATATAAACCTAACAGACCACTCAGATCGTTAGGATCGAGTCAGTTAGTAATACCAAGAGTTCACACAAGACAAGGGGAGTCCGCCTTTAGCCATTATGCTGCCCGCAGTTGGAACCAGCTTCCAGAAGAGATCAGATGTACTAAAACATTAGTCACTTTTAAATCTAGACTTAAAACTCATCTGTTTAGCTGTGCATTTATTCAATGAGCACTGAGCTACGTCCAAACCGACTGCATTATTTTATGTTTATCTAATATCTTAAATAGTTTTATTTTTAAATATGTTTTAATTAGTTTTTTTATTTTATAAGTATATAATTTTTATTTTAAATTAAATTTAAATTAGTTTATAGTTTTATTGCAAACTGTTTTTATTTTTAATTAAATTTAAAAGTTTTCGTTAAAAAGCTTTATTGCTATTATCTTTTATTTCATTTTATGATTATTTTCTTTTCTTCTATTTAAAGCACTTTGAATTACCATTGTGTATGAAATGTGCTATACAAATAAACTTGCCTTGCCTAATTGGCAGACGGTTCATTTGGGAGTAGCAGCTAGGTAGGCTAGTGGTGCAGGTTGTCGACAAACACTCAAATGCACGAGTGACACACACACCACAAAAAAGCCCTCGGTCCTCCCTACATAAATGTCCCTCCCTTCACTCTGCCAACATTTCGGCTACTTCTTATCGGACTTGTAGCTATTCTGAAGCCTTCCTCAATCTGTCCCTGCTGGGTCACGTCTCTCACCACCTCCTCCTCCTCATCTGTGTAACTAACGTTGACGTTACTCTGTTCTACACTCCTTTGTGCTGCTCCGGCAGCCTGAGCACTCTGGACTGCCTCTGCACTCTTGCTAGATGGCCCTAAATGTGATTTTCGCACATTTTGCTGCTTCCACTTATAGGCTTTTGCGTCTTTTTTCCAGCAGCATTTTGATTTTGTCACAGGGAGATGAGGGCTGACCAGGAGGGAGGCGGGGCGTGACCTGAGATTTCATTGGACTAGCTCAATGTCTTTTAAGACAGTCAACCAATGTGCCGCGATTCGTGTCTAAGATACTCTACCGTTGCGGTAATAAATAAATAGGTATAATAAACTTAAAAAAAAAAAAAAATTAAATTATGACTGACACCCCGGCGCAAAAATGTGCGTCGGCCAACCGGGCATTGCCCGGTATGCCCTATGGCCAGTCCAAGCCTGTTTATAGGATTATTCTGGGACTGTGTCGCTACATTGGATCATGTTTGGTAGGTACTAACCAACGCTTAAGAGGAACATTGCATTGGGTCTGTTATTTAGGAGATACTGATGCAATAATCAACCCATAACAGATAGGCCCTTTTTTTTTTTCTGCAACCAAACACATAAACTTTGAAAACTGAATGTTCTGCCTATTAAATCTCACCCGTTGATAGGTCGCAGTGTAACAAGTTAACTTATGCTATTGATGTCACCTGCCAGGGATTTTAATATTATGGCTGATCAGTCTAGGCATCAAATAAGAAGTAAAAAAAACAAAACTAACAAACAAACAACATTTTATAGACAAAAAAAGTCTTACAAAATACTTCACACTACTCAATTACATATGATAACAGTTCCACGTTTACATGAACATAAAAAAAAAATAATAGTGTATTTTATAAACCCATAAAATAACATTATGAAAGGAATTAATGTTAATGCTGGTGGTATTCACTATAATTTAAAAAGAATTATAATCCTGAGATGAAAGTAAGTTTTCCAACTCTGTGAAGATACAGAAATGGATCCACAAATTCACCAAATATCATGAAGTAGGAAAATGCTAATATGCATATTGATTTCTGTGTATTTGTTAGAGAACCATACACAAACATTAATATTATTCTTGGAAAATTAGTTAAAAACATGCAAGTCAGAATGATCACAATCACCCAAAAAGCCTTCTTTTTCATCCTGTTGGACTCTGCATCTTTTTCGCTTAATTTCTCACCAGGTCCAGGTTTCCTCAATGCCTTAAGCACTGATATAGAGCAGTGTATCTTAATAGACAATAGAAGTAAGTACTCTGGCAGCAGAATATAATACATTATATGTGTAATTGGTAAAAATGAACAAGCAATACTGAATCCTACAACTATTATCCAGGCAACAAGTGAAAGTGCAGCTCGGTATCTTACTGGCTTGTATTTTATGAAAATAACAGGATAGATCACTGCCATAAATCGTTCCACACAGACACAGCACTGGAAGAAGGGGCGATTTATATTATGCAGCACAGAGAAAAACATCATAAAAAAATACAAAGGGCTACTTTCATCATTTTGATATACTGTAATATTGAATACACTTAACAATGTACTGAAGCAAATTAAGATCTCAGACACACAGAGGTTAAGAGCGAAGAATTCTGATGCTACTCCATTTCTTAAACATAGTACATACAGCCACAAAACATATACATTGAGTGGTAGAAACACACCAAGCACAAATATGTTGAGGAAGATAACTCCACCAAGTGCAGGGATATTACTATCATTAAGAAGGAAAAATGAAGCGTTCTCCATGGTCTGTATTATTAAATTGCTGAGGAGAATAAAATTTTATATGTATTATATAAACATTTTAGATGAAGACAACAGTTAGAGTAGCACAATGCTTCTCTAAAACCTCCTTAATCTTTAACATTTAACATTCTCTTTTTTACTTAACATTCTCTTTGTCCATGTATTAGCTTAAAGTGTTATTATTATTAATAATAATAATAATAATAATAATAATAATAATAACAACAAAAACATGTATTTCAAAAACTATTTAATTTTCAGACTGTTGTAGACTCTACCATAAATTAATGTGCAAAGAAGTTACACCATCATACCCCATGTAATTCTAAAGAGGGTTTTTTCCATTCAGATAAGCTTCCAAATAGTACCACTTTAAGAAACCAAAACTCTTATAAAACCCCTTAAAATGTTTTTATAATAATATAATATAATAAGTGTTTTTTTTATATTTGTTTATGTATTATTAGATTATTATATTTATTAGATAATTAGAATAATGTATTAGCATTAGACATTAGCATTTAGAGCTTATTCTTTGTTGAAACACTATATTAAACAGATTGATAGGAACATGTTACATGTGAAAAATAATCACAAGGTCAGAATCTGAATAAACTTGCAATGGATATACAGTACAGTAAGTCTCCTTTCTTAGCATTAACAATTAACTGCAAATACATTAATGTACAATGACCTTTTGTGTTATATAATGATTGAAGTTACCCAGATAAACAAACTTTTACCTTTATTGAAGTATAGATCCTGACATGAACTCAGCAATGCATATTCGTATGTCTTAATGAAAATGGAAGAAACCTTTGAAAGAAAATGAATGATAGTAATACAATTAGGTAAATACATGATTTCACATTCCATGATCTTATCAATTATATTGAAACGATACAAACAAATCATTGATGTGTATTACCTGTATCTTTCTACAGTTTATATAAAATTGGTGGTGGAGCAAATGTCTACTTGATTATATTACTGAAATCCTTTATATCCCAAGATATTATGATGAGGGAGGGCATAATTCAAATGTGGTAAATTAAACAAAGCAAAATAGAAGGATCAAAGAGGTAACAACAGAAATAAGTAAAACCCATAAATCATATTGAATCAAATGAACATAGAAAACATGTGAAGTATTTGACAGCAAAATTAGAACTTTTTGCAGTTTGCGCTATACCTGCACCTCTCACAGTCTTGTCACAATGGATAAAAATCTTCACTTGTGCTTGATGTGTTTGAGATTAATTAAGTACAGTACATAACTGTGAGAAGTAGTTGTAAGGGCTTTTAATATATATAAATTATTAATTTCTTAAAAAAAAAATTCTGATAAATAAATAAGAAAATTGTATACAAAAATCTCTGTTCCTCAGCACCAGAAATATGAACTTCATATGACACTGATGACATAGAGTTAACATTGGCCCATGATATGGACTCTTTGAATCTCCAGCAAAGTCCAGCTGCCAAATATTGTTGATCAGTCTCATCACATGACTTATTGTGTGTAACCATCGAACAGCTGCCGCAATAGTGAAATTAAAATTAGTCTGTCTTGTCTTAGCACTGTCACTCTTGTCCTTCCAGACTTGAGGTGATCAGCAGAGGAGCCAGTAATTCCTAATGTGTTCCATAGCAGTATTCCTGTAAACTCCAAACTATCAGTGCACTCTTTTCAGAGGAAACTGGAATTCTTCAAGGAAGATCTTTAAGGTGATTGGGTGCATTTCACAAAGCTAACAGAGCAGATTCAGTGAAAGAGAATCCTTTTTCCATATGTTGACTTTACAAATAAACTGATTAAAAACTTCAGTAAATGATTCAAAGCTTTAGTCTTGGACAGCAGCTACTCCTGCACATACAGAACCTAATCCTCATTAGTGATATCAGAGTTTTCAAAGTGAGCACATGCTTGTTTTTCTTTTTAGACAAAAATTATTCACCTGCAAGCAAATGTTGCACTAAGTAATGTGGAGTAATTGATCCTGCTAGTTTCTAGTTACAGACTTTGTGCATAAGACTAATTTCCTATGGCACTAATTCCATTTAAACCAATATTCAAACTACCGGTAGGACAGTCAAATTACCATTTTCTTAATTAGACAGGGAAAGTAGGTGTTCTGGCGGAATAAAAAAAAAAATGGAAAGAAAGTAGAAGATAATTAATTGTTTAATTATTAACAGTTTTTCTTCAAAAAGAGTAGAGGTGAAGTAGTGAAATACAAAAGTAAGTAAGTAAATAAATAAATAAATAAATGCATATCAGGGTGACTTCCAGATCTTGGGCACTTTTTAAAACATTCTGTTTTGATTTAGGAGATTCTATTTTTCTGTTCAAATGTGGTTGTGATAGGCCTACTTTTTTATTGAATACTTACTTATTTGTCTAACATGTTTATTTTAAAGATTGTTTGTATTCCACATACATACAGTACAGTATACAGCCATGGCCAAAAGGTTTGTGGATGACACAAATATTCATTTTCACAAAGTCTGCTGCTTCAGTGTTTTTTTAGATTACAAGCATTTCATGGCTTTTATTGACAATTACAGGCTTTCATTGTAATTACAGTGAAAGAGTCAGTATTTGCATGACCCACAAATGCAAATAAAGTCACTGGGGTGTCAAACACTGCAATATCTATTTTTCTAAGGAGATTAATATACTTTATAAAACTGGGCAGAAAAACAATGTAATGCAAAGTAAGAGAGAAAATATTGGCAGGTGAGAGAACCGAACATCTAGTAATATGTGTGTGTGTTTGTGTGTGTTTTAGCGCTAGATGAAACATATACAATGTTGGGGTGATTTTGTAATATGAAGAAATTAAGCAGTCTGGAAAACAATTTATTTAGATTTTTTATGGTAAGCTAAAAATAATTGGTGGTGTTTGGAGGTTGTGTACTCATTTAATAATTTTTTTATTTAAGCTTATGTAAGAAACATACATAAATCTTTTATATTAAGAACTTTGAAAGTTGCACAAACAATTACTACTATGCATAAAGGAAACATGGTAAACCTTCGCACGAACAAAATAATTTGTTGGAAGGAGCAATTAATGCAAAATTTTTGGAAATGTAATTAAATTCTTTTTATATAGATCTGCTTCTGTTTTTATGGGTCAGTTTATGTTATTACAATTCGGTGGACAAAACCTGTGTTTTTGGCAATGCTTGTTTTATCAGGAACAAAAACATGATTTAGTAAATTCTTTAAACTAGCTAAATTAACATGTTTTAATAGCTGTAAATGACTATGCTACAAACATCAATTATTCATTGACTATATTTAAAACCGTTTCAATTATTAATAATACTATATGGCCAAAATGTATGAGCATCCCTAATCAATCATACATTTGTTAGCTAAGCTTCACTTCCTATTGGTACAGTAGCTAGGGGTAGTAGGACAGTGAATTATTTTGTTATATTGGCAAAGGTTTGTGAACATCTGACCATCACACCTAGTGTTGTTATTATTATTATGAATATAATAATAATAAGTGTATATTTTACAATTGTAGTTCAGTGATATCATTGTTGTTACTTTCATACTGCACGCTTCCACTAGTTATCCACATTGCATACACATCTTGCTTCTTAACTGTAATCCACATATAATCTTAGTTTTAATAGTTATTTTATTGTATGACTTTACAAGATTGGGATGTGTAATTGATATAACAGCCTAATAACCTTACCTCATATGTTATGTGAAACAGAAACCCTGCTAATAAATCACAAACTGAATGCAAATGTAAAACAAATAATTTGGACATGCAAGATAAATGACCCCAAATAATACTGCTTTAGCAAAATGTAAATGCATTTTTAAAAGTGAGAATGAAAATATTTATTGAGAGCAGATCAGTCTAGAGTACACATTAGAAAGTAGCACAATAAAAAGCTATGTAGAATTCACATCCTGTCCAAACTATCCCTTTAAGTGTCATTCTGTCTGTCATTCTGTAATTTAAAAAATGTAATTCGGTAATTATGAATTATTCACAACAATAAATTAATAGAAAATGTGCATGATTACAAATGTGATTAATGTAAATCTGGACTATCCAGTGGATTGTCTGTGTGTATAAAGCTATACACTGATAATCGCACACTTTATTCAGACTTCTTCTCTTTTCGTCTCTTCATTGCCATGACCATAACTTTGACTTACATTATGATAGAAGAGTGCATTTTAGGTGGACTGAAATGTCCATGTAAAGGGAAGATGCAACGTACAGTATGGAAGGGTCTCTATAAAATGTATTTGAGTTCTGACTTGTTTTCTCCCAGAATCCTCATTATAATTACAGAATCCGCTCTTGCACTAGAATCTTTTTCTAATTTGCTTGTTGGCAAACTGACAAATCCAGTGAACATTCATCATGTTCAGTTTGGGGAGTTCCTGCAAACATTTGGAGTAGAATATTGCCATTGTTTTAGCAGAAATAATAATAAAAAAACATGACTGAACATAAATTCTAAAAAAAATATATGACTGAGCATGAATGATATAATGTGTACCTGTATGAATAATCTTTTATGTTTGTCTTCATGATAAACATAAACTGCTTGAACCCCATCCAAAGTCACATTAATTTCTTTCCAAGATCTTGTATTGATGATGGAGAGTCTTCTCCAGCATATTCTAAAAATTCTCAGTGGGTTTAAGGTCTGGACTCTGTGGTGTCCAATCCAGGTGTGAAAACTATGTCTCATGTTCCCTGAACCACTCTTTCACAATTTGAATATAATGAATTCTCGCTATTTTGTAAATTTTGGAATATGTTCATGCCATCAGGAAGAAAAAAAAAATCTAATGATAGAAAAACCTTGTCATTCAGTATGTTCAGGTAGTCATCTAACCGCTGACCTTTTTGGGCACATATCATTGCTGAACCTAGACCTGTCCAACAGAAGCAACCCTGGATCATATAACACTGCCTCCATAGGCTTGTAAGCTATGCTAGGGTTACATGACAATATGATGACAAGGAAGAAATCCTGAGAGGAACCAGTCTCAACTGGAAACCCATCTTTATTTGGGTGATACGAAATAGTATGAACATAAATCCCTGTCCCTGTTATGCTGCATGTGTGCTATAATGTTGAAAGTTCAACATAACAAAAAAGGTAAATATAAAGTCCACTTTTGTTTTGAAGAATCACAAAACTTAATTTTACTTAAAATTTGTCAAAAACTATTCAGCTACTCCAGTCACATGCCTTCATAGAAAAACTGCCTGCATTGGCTGAGTCCAAGGTCATCATCATGGTAATCAAGTGGAACCAGGCTCAGTCACCACACGTGTCCCAAGCAGATAATATGCGGCATCCCCACCAGCTGCCAGAGGCCTCCATATGATGAGAACTCCAACCAGAAGAGGAGCAACAGGATTTGTCAGGCAGTTCTGGAGGGCAGACAGGGTTGGAATCGCTGGCAAGAGTGTCTTGTGTTGCATGAGGGAAAGAGAGAGTGAGTGAGAGAACAATTAGGTATTCTAATATTCACATGATGTATACAGTCAGTGTATATTTTATGCAGAGTGCAAGCAGGGACTCCAAAAGGCTTGAATATATAAATACATTTTCAGCATAGGCTTGATATGTGTCCTTATAACTTTCTTTGTAAGAAAAAGCTCCATCCCTGCTGTTTTTTTCCCATAATATGAGGTATCAACAAGCAGCTTCCACATTTTCATTGAAGTAGGCTTGGTGGATCCTACTGTAAAACAGCACTTCACCACAGTTCACTTAGGTACCGTGGCATGAGACCATTCAGTACTTTATAGGCCAACATTAGTATTGTAAAAAACAATGCAAAATTTAATTGGAACCAGTGCAGAATTGAAAGGATTAGGGTGATGTGCTTATATTTTCTACAAGTCTATCTGAGTCTCGAATAACTACTGGACTCCATTTTACATCAAGTATTATAACATCAATTAACATCAACTATTATAGCTGAACCTAACACTTAACACTGTATAAATGCAGATCATTTCCTGCTATCTGTTTCACCCAGATGAGGATGGGTTCCCTGTCGAGTCTGGTTCCTCTCAAGGTTTCTTCCTATTACCGTCTCAGGGAGTTTTTCCTTGCCACTGTCGCCCTCGGGCTTGCTCACCAGGGACTATCTGAACATTTTGATTCATACATATTCACATTCCATACAAACTTAAATAATTCTTTTGATTGTGTAAAGCTGTTTTGAGACAATGTCAATTGTTAAAAGCGCTATACAAATAAAACTGAATTGAATTGAATTATATCTTTTGGTTCTAGTAAAGACTCATTCTGGACTAACTTGAACTTGTTTACCCAGGTAACAAAGGCATACATTAGTTAGACATTATATTCCATATCTTGGCAATATTTCTGAGATGAAAAAAAAAAAAAAAAAAAAACCCACACAATTCTAATAATATTATCTGAGTGAACTTTAAATGAAAGACTGGATGAATAATCAAACCCGGGGCTTTTACTGCTGCACATGATAAAATAGAAAGGGACCAGAGTTACTGTGTTATCAGACAGCTTTTTATTTTATAATTCTAGCTCCATGTGGTCCTAGTAAAGTTACAGTTTCCTAGTCCAGTAGTTGATTTAAGATCTGAACTCAGCTCATATGATATGCAAAAAAAGAAAGAAAGAAAAAAAAAGGAAATAGTTTTGTGCCCAAAAAGAAAACACAAAATGTAAAATGCATTTTGATCAGAGGACAATGTGTTACAATGAAAAAAAAAAAGAAAAACTAAAGACATTGTATTGCATTCAATTTCTTATTGTTTTCACTGAAAACAACAAGCACAGCATTAAATAATTATAATGTTTTAGCAATAATTTAAAAATGACTAAGGCTCCGGTCATGTACGGTGGTGTAACGGGCTGATGTTATCGCCATGGGCTTACAAAGGCAGGCATAAACGCAGAGGGTTCTTGCAAAATAAAGAGTCTTTTATTAACAAATTAATCACACAGAAAATCAAACACTGGCTCTGGAAACATAATATACAGGGGTTCTAGAAACATCACACACGCCGGGATTCTGTAAACAAAGCACACAGGGATTTTAGGCTAACACACTCCGGTATTCCGGAAACAAACATACATGTACTCTGGAAACCGTTCACTTTTAACATGCGCATATTGTTGGACAACGGCTCTCTAACAGACATACGTACAGGTTCTCATACCTCACACATACATACCGGCTCTAATGCCCCAAACATACACACGGGCTCTAATACGTTGGACATACAATCTCTGTTATGGCGCTTTTCCACTGCATAGTACGACACGACATGGCTCAGTTCTACTCACTTTTGGGGGGTTATCCACTGGGACCAGTACATAGTACCTGGTCCTTTTTTCAGTACCACCTCGGCCGAGGTTCCAAGCGCGCCGAACCGTTACCAAAACGTGACGTGTAAACACGCTGGTCACTGATTAGCCGGAGAAAATCGTCATTACTGCGTCACTGAACTTGCGACACGAGACACAACAGAACCGCTATATTTAGAAACAGCCAGAGAAGGATCGGACGCACCTTTTTGTATTAACCGTCGGCCTCTTTTGAAACAAACTCCTTCGTCTCGCTGTTAAAAACATCCACATGCCGAGAATGAAGAACACCATGCCGTCGATATGCTCCATTGTTGTGTGTTTGTTTGTGGCGCGTTTACGATGACGTCACGGCAGTAGCGGCGCCGCGCGCGTGAGTAATCCCGCCCACGCTAAAGTGTTACTACACTGCAGTGGAAGCGCAAACCGAGCCAAACTGCGCCGAACCGAAGTGAGTTGAACTGAACCGTGTTGTGCCGTTCTATGCAGTGGAAAAGAGGCATTAGATGGATTGCCATAGCTATGTGGTGTGATAAAGGGTGTGAAACATCTCTTAACCAGATAAACTAAAATCATACAAACATTAATACATCGCTTAAGCATATGACCAAAGCTCCTGAGGTTGAACTGCAACCTGGGATGTCTCTACAAGCGGCACACTTTCCCCCGGTCCCATGGGCGACCTTCCCTCACATACCCCCGGTCCCATGGGCGACCTTCCCTCACATACCCCCGGTCCCATGGGCGACCTTCCCTCACATACCCCCGGTCCCATGGGCGACCTTCCCTCACATACCCCCGGTCCCATGGGCGACCTTCCCTCACATACCCCCGGTCCCATGGGCGACCTTCCCTCACATACCCCCGGTCCCATGGGCGACCTTCCCTCACATACCGCCGCTCCTATGGGCGACCTTCCCTCACATACCGCCGCTCCTAAGAGCTTTAAACTCACATAACCCGGCTCCTAAGAGCTTCTATCCGCTTCTATGAGCGATCTACACACACATACTTACCCAAGCACATCATACATAAACTCACTCATAAACCACGCTCCTATAAGTGTCTCTCACACACGCTCCTAAGAGCAGCTCACCCACACATGCTCCTATGAGCTTCATCCACTCGCAGCTTTGGTCAAACACAGGGAGATACACACAGAAGAACTTAATGAGTGATCAGAAACAAAAGGCACATACTCACATACACAAGACCAAAGACACAATTAATCACACTAAACTCAAACAACAAACCCTCAGAGCCAGTACAAACATAAAATGGATTTCATTTCAAACAAAACAAAAGCCCACTAGACAATATTAGTTTAGCTATTAGCTCTCAGTTTCCCAGAGCTAACAGCTTTTTATAAGAGTCCTAATGAGCCACCTCGGCACAGGTGAAACTTCATCACCTTACCGAGGTGCCTTCTGGGAAACTGGGTCTTCTGACCCAAAACTACAAAACACAAAACTCAGCCACAGTGCCCTCTAGGGGCAGTCCCTTACAGCTCCAAAGCAGTTGGAATAAAAAAAAAACAAGTCAATAAGAAAGGGGTTGCTTTATATGAATGCATTATATGCGTCGGGAAAAAATATTCTTTCTTCACTTCTCCGCTTATAGTCATGTCACTGAGTATAGGTTAGGGATGGTACTGCATACATGTAGTTGTGTCATAACAGCAGTACATAAGAAAAACAGAAATGCAGTGTAACAAGGAATTGCATTCTCTTCCCAGTTCTTCAACAAAAAGCATTCCCATGCTGATGGGATGACAGAGAAAAGATAAAGAAACATAAATACAACACAAATAAAGTATATCAATATAAAATAAGGGAGCCATATTTTAATGTGTCAATCAACATTTATTTTTATATAATCAGATTTGGGCAGAAAATTGGAGGTCTTTCGCATTTTAGTGGTAAAACATCAACAATTGGGCGATCATAACTAAACAGAAATCAAAGTGCACACCTTTCATTTTAGGGTATTATAGTCATGAGAGAAAGGTTACACCTTCAATTCTATTTGTTTTGATAACACTTTTGCAAAATCATTTTATAAACAATTAAATAAAGTTAGATGACAGTAAGACATCTAAGGTAGGAAAGGGTCTCACCCGGGGAGCAATTCAGAGTAGAACCGCCACTGCCTCAGATCAGCCTGAAGGTTTCCCTGCTGAAAAAAAAAGCATAGACCAGCACAGCTGGTGACCAGTTTGACCAGCATATGTTGTGTTTTGGTGCTGGTGGCTGGTCACCAGCTATGCTGGTCTATGCTGTTTTTTGCACCAGCATCAGCAGGGTGACCAGCATAGCAGCACCAGCATCTCAGCATACCAACATCTGATGGTAGGCTGTTCATTACCCCATCAAATGTTGGGATGGTATAAAAGCTAGAATACATGCAAATATTACAACGCTTCTTTTGTTTCATGTACATTACTAACTCATTTACAAGACAATATTCAGATCATTAAATAAAGTATAGAATAGAATCATTATAAAATCAACTTTATTAGCCAAAATAAACAGTAACAATATGTAGCAATATGTCAAATATGCACATTTGTAACAATATGATTTCTAAACAAACAAGTTTTGACAAAAGAATAATAACTTAACAAAATATGAAAGAAACCTCTCATGGACACATTCACACAGTTACGTTCACACTATTGCTTCTCCTATTGATAATCCAACCCCAATATGTCTCCTGCACACAAACATGACAATAACAACTTACCCCAACTTTTTGTTTTTTAATGTCCATTATTTTTTCTGTAATGTAACGTCCAGCTTTCCCCAGTCTGGCTTCTAATTCTGTCTCCTTCATGTTTTTGTCTTGAAGCCGTTCCTTGAAGCAGACTAAAAAGATATGTTAAACAAATAGGATTGGTTAGACGGAAAAATTATAACCTTAGTACCAAATCTGGCATCAAAATGTTTGCAGGCTATAAGAGTATTGACAATAATCCATACAAAGAAAAGAGATAAACTGCTATAACTGTAGTTTTTTTGTGCATGTGTGCATTCTTGTTTGTCTGTACACTGTGACATACAATATAGTATAGAATCTTTTGGCTTCCTTCAAACAGCAAGTGGCATCTGCTACCAAGGATGACATACCTTTTAATGTTGTGAGTTTCTGTGGTGTTAAAGGCTGTCTGGTTTTTGTAGTAGGACACTCTTTCCCTTTTAGGCTCCTTTCCCCCAATGTTTTGGTACCCCACAACGCCACTGCTAACTCCTTCATAAACAAAGAGTCTTTGGTGTTGTTTTTGATACTGGACCAGGCCTCTTTACGGACTGTAAAGTCTGTACGAACCGTAGTCCAGTGCCTTAACCACTGAGCTATCCCTGGCCCCTTGAACTTTTCCACATTACAGCCACAAACATGAATCAATTTCATTGTAATTCCACGTGAAAGACAAAGTGGTGTGTACTGAGAAGTGGAATGAAAATCATACATGATTCCAAACATTTTTTTACAAATAAATAACTGCAAAGTGGGGTGTGCATAATTATTCAGCCCCTTTGGTCTGAGTGCAGTCAGTTGCCCATAGACATTGCCTGATGACAACACCATGAAGTCCAAAGAACACACCAAACAGGACAGGGATAAAGTTATTGGGAAATTTAAAGCAGGCTTAGGCTACAAAAAGATTTCCAAAGCCTTGAACATCCCACGGAGCACTGTTCAAGCGATCATTCAGAAATGGAAGGAGTATGGCACAACTGTAAACCTACCAAGACAAGGCCGTCCATCTAAAGTCACAGGCCGAACAAGGAAAGCGCTGATCAGAAATGCAGCCAAGAGGCCCATGGTGAGACTGGACGAGCTGCGGAGATCTACAGCTCAGGTGAGGGAATCTGTCCATAGGACAACTATTAGTCATGCACTGCACAAAGTTGGCCTTTATGGAAGCGTGGCAAGAAGAAAGCCATTGTTAACAGAAAACCATAAGAAGTCCCAAACATGTGGAAGAAGGTGCTCTGGTCAGATGAGACCAAAATGGAACTTTTTGGCCAAAATGCAAAACGCTATGTGTGGCGGAAAACTAACACTGCACATCACTCTGAACACACCATCCCCACTGTCAAATATGGTGGTGGCAGCATCATGCTCTGGGGGTGCTTCTCTTCAGCAGGGACAGGGAAGCTAGTCAGAGTTGATGGGAAGATGGATGGAGCCAAATACAGGCCAATCTTGGAAGAAAATCTCTTGGAGTCTGCAAAAGACTTGAGACTGGGGCGGAGGTTCACCTTCCAGCAGGACAACGACCCTAAACATAAAGCCAGGGCAACAATGGAATGGTTTAAAACAAAACATATCCATGTGTTAGAATGGCCCAGTCAAAGTCGGGTCTGAAAACTGCTGTTCACAAACACTGTCCATCTAATCTGACTGAGCTGGAGCTGTTTTGCAAAGAAGAATGGGCAAGGATTTCAGTCTCTAGATGTGCAAAGCTGGTAAAGACTGGCAGCTGTAATTGCAGCAAAAGGTGGTTCTACAAAGTATTGACTCAGGGAGCTGAATAATTACGCACACCCCACGTTTCAGTTATTTATTTGTAAAAAATGTTTGGAATCATGAATGATTTTCATTCCACTTCTCACGTGTACACCACTTTGTATTGGTCTTTCACGTGGAATTCCAATAAAATTGATTCATGTTTGTGGCTGTAATGTGACAAAATGTGGAAAAGTTCAAGTGGGCCGAATACTTTTGCACGCCATTGTATATAATCATTAATGCAACTTTGACACTGAAATCCCCAAATGCGAGCTACCAAATACTTACATTTTGTGATGTGGGAGTCATTCCTCCAAGGGCCTCCACTGCCAGCAGCACTTTTGTAGCAACTTTTCTAACTCTTTCGTTGCCCATCATCAATGCAAACTCAAACAACACCTATATGTAAAACAGATGAATGATTACACCACCAAAATATGTTTTATATTAACTAATGTTAATATTAGTTACATATGTATGTTTTTAAGCATAAATAATACACAATTCTTAATAACTAATCATTTAAGCTTAAATACTGCATATCAATTTACATAAATACTCATCATGTCAGACAAGGGTACTTTTCTGTGATGGCTGAGATGCCCCCCTCTGGACTTTTGACCAGCATCTCCACTCTATCCTGCCTAGTGCTTTTCAGCAGTGCCTTTATATGGAAGGGGCTCTGTCCACTCTTCTGCTTCTCACACTCTTTCCCCAGTTCAACATGTCTCGCCACATCCTCTGCGGAAACGACCTCTGGCTGTTGATTCGCAAAGTCAAGCGGCCTGAAACATCTTTCTTGGTAGGTGGATTTCGTTGGAGCTGCAAGGTTGAGGCTGTGACTTTTCTTTTGAGAGGCTCTTGTTGGAGGCAAACTGAAATCAGGAGAATTTTATAAGTGGGCAGATAATTACTTAATGAATAAGTAAGCAAATGCTTATTTAATGCTATCCTTAGATTTTTTTTCTTACTGGTAATCATAATGTAAATCACTTGGAGAGCCTGCATCACTTGGTATCTTTGGGGTTCTTGGTGTATTGGGGCATTCTTGTCTAGCTGTGGCTGTGCTAGTGGTAGGCAGTGACTCTGGCAGTGTCTGTAGTGGACTCTGGGTAGGCGTGGATGGCATCTTTGGTGCTGCTGTCCAAGTCTAGTAGGAGAAGCAGGGTGGAACCACGCAGCTCAGGTGAGAGAAGAATTTCATCGTCGTCAATCACAGTCCCATCTTCTTCCAACACTACTGTCAGGTCGATGATGTGGGTGCATGGTAGGAGGACAAGCGTTTGGGCACCTAAAATCAAGTACAGCAATAACATTAATTACAATGAATATTAATATATAAAAATTGTAAGTAAAAAATTAATTGAAATGCATAAATAATAAATAATATTGTACTCACCTTTCTCCTTCAAATCATTTAATGATGATGCTGCAACGGCTTTCTTTAAAGTATGTGTGGTAGTCCAAACTTTACAGATTGGCATGGTCTATAGTCTGAGATATTTTGTGTAGTAATATTAGATGGTGAGCAAATCTTATGAAAGTTATATCACACCTGATTTCAATCTATAATACAATGGTAATGGTTTCTCCAATATAATACTATCAATATACACGAACCTTGCAATTAGACCATTTTGTTTTGTTGTGTATGCACAGGCATCAATGCGACAGGCAATGGAAACGTGGAGGTCATTTTTGTGACTTCTAACATAGTGTTTCTGAAATTATTCAAATAAATGGGTAGAGTAACCTCATTAGTTACACTGAAAAGTTCCTTCTTCCATTCTTTCAAATTCAATGGAACATATATATTCTGCAAGTGAATGCTAGTGTTCAGTCAGAACTCCTCAGTGCATATATATTATACATGGTGATGGTGTTGCATTTATGACAAATTATATCTGTACATCAAATACTATAGCCTGTTTTTATGATTTTTGACAAATTAACGTTTGCAATTGCCAGTTATGCTTCGAAACCTACATTAGCGACATACATAGATTCACAATCAAGCTAACCGCGTCCGTTAGAATCTACCTGCCACAGAACATTCTAGAATATTACTGAATCAGAATCAGAATCAGAAAGAGTTTTATTGCCAAGTACGCTTGCACGTACAAGGAATTTGTTTTAGTGACGGAGCTTCCAGAACAAAAAATACAAATGACAAGACAAAAACAGCATGACGCAAAAAAAAAAAGAGAATTTTTTTTTTTTTAAATGGTTGACATCAAATGGAGTACGATGTGAGATACTTTTAAATAAGTTACATCAATATCTGAAGTCTGTGGTATTATACAGTATATTGCACAGTGGTATTGTACACAATATTGCACATATATTTATTGACCGTTTGAATGATGTTTATCTGTTAAGGAGGTAGATTGCCTGGGGGAAAAAACTGTTCTTATGCCTGACTGTCCTGGTGTTCGGTGCTCTGTAGCGTCGACCCGATGGCAAAAGTTCAAAAAGAAGGTGGCTTGGGTGTGAGGGGTCCAAAGTGATATTCCGTGCCCTTTTCTTCACTCTGGATATATACAGTTCTTGCAGCGTGGGCAGGGGAGTGCCAATAATTCTTTCAGCAGTCCGAACCGTCCTTTGTAGTCTTCTGATGTCTGCTTTCGTAGCTGAGCCAAACCAGACAGTTATTGAAGTGCACAGGACGGATTCAATGACGTATATTATTTACATCAGTGCTTACCTTGTAACATCACACACAAATGTTCTCTGTATGAAACACAATTGCCACGGATGCTTTGTAACTTCAGCAGACCGAAAATATAAACAAATTTCTAACTTTCTAATTTCTTTTTATTAGCTATAAATGTTTCGCGCTTACACTTTAAAAAACAGGATCCAGGAAAGGCTGATCACTGCGCATGCTCAGTACCACTCGCTAGACTGCGACGTCACTCTGCGCAGCGCCGCCTATTTGTCGCCACTGATAGCACATCGGTGTTCTAAACTAATTTTTAGTTTGCAAATCCGGTGTATGTTGTAGTCAGATGTGGCATTTAGGCAATTATTAACACATTTTGTGTATGTGTATAATTTTATAATAATGGTAGAAAGGTATATTGTTTAAGCACAATATATATACAAATTCAATCTAAAACTGCCAAAAACAAAGCTTTCGCGAGCGATGTATTATTTAAACTGAATAGAAATATAATTTTACAATGGAGTACCTTATTTCTAATCCGGATTTTTTTAGTTTTTGTGTAATTTTTGTGTTTTTATGTAATTTTTGTGTTTTTAAGTGTAATTATAACATGAAGTCCATAATATCTGACATCTGTGTCCTGTGTTTGAACATATGTGTTCTAGATTTAAATACACATGTGCAACTTCAGAATACCCATGTTCAGTATTTGAACATAAACATGCCATTTTAGAACACATTTTGGATCATGTCATTTGCGTAATTTTGTGTGAGAAAGGTTGTCTTATGAATAAAAAAAAATAAAATAAATAAGTTAAAGCAGATGGGCTATAGAACAGATCATATTATGTTTTATTTATTTATTTATTTATTTTATAGTAAATGAACAGCTCTCTTCTCTCCAATCCACTCTAGCTATGTCTTGACTCATTTGCATTACCGACGGTGATTGGATGTTTACCGAGGGCTCAGGGGAAGAGTGTGTGTGTGTGTGTGTGTGTGCGCGCGCTGCAGCCTGTGTGGGGAGGGTCCGAGACTTGAAATCTAATACCGTATTGTTTAGTGTCCCTTTTTCGGCGGATTTTTTCCGCTACCACATACCAGAAAATTTCGGATGATAAAGATACGTTGTATAGACGTACCATTTAACAGCTCAAACAGGCGATCTACAGACGATCAAAATACGACTATAGAAAAACGAACGCGATGTTCACCAGATGATACGATCTTTAGCAGACGTCTCCGCGACGTACCTGTGCTATCTGGGCTAGTATCTATACTTCTACTCAAGTAATGAATGTGAATACTTTTGACACCACTGGTGTCTACATTATGCCAAGAAGAAAGGACAAGCCATGACCTCAGTCTGGGAAAGGGATATACTGTAGGAACATCTCCAAACAACTTGAATTTTACGATTCTACATTATAATGTTTATTTACCAGTGTTGGGGAATGTTACTTTTTAAAGTAAATCATTACATTACAAAATTACTGTCATTAAAAAGTAATCAGTTACATTACTGCATTACTTTGTGATAAAAGTAACTAGTTAGAGTACTTTTCGAATGCGGAAAATGAAACCTCCTTTGTGATTCCTCATGCATGTTGTTTAAGTCAAGAACTTTATAATTATTCTACCATCATCACTCAGCGAAGTTTGGCCCATAATCTGTTAACTACTTATACCCCAACTCTACACGGTTTCGCACTGTGGCCGTAAATACGGTTCATCATGAATCACAGCGAGTTTTGGCGCTATGATTGTGTTTCCATCTTTCCGCGCGTCGGAAGAAGCTCGCAGACCTTGCAGAACTACACGGAATGTCGGGCGGTCAATCGTGGCAGCTCATGGTGCCTAACACCACTTCTCACTGCAAGTCTAACCGAATAGGTGAGATAGGGGTACAGTACAACAGCAGGAATAACAGAGGGGGATGGGTTATCGGGGGGCGGGGCTTGTAGGATGACTTTCACTCACACACACACACACACACACACACACACTAATGGAATGACTGCTGTCTGGCTCATGGATTACAAAAAATGTCTGAATAACGGATTCATTAAAAAAATATAACTAAATAACTTAGTACTTACAGTAAATGGCGGACCTAATGGGGTATCTTTTTTTTTTTTTTTGGGGGGGTTTTCCAATTTTCTCCCCGTCGCTAGGAGGGCTCCCACATTAAGGTTACCACTACCATTCAGTCGGGAGGGCGAAGACTATCACGTGTTTCCTCCGAACCGCGTGATGACAGCCGACCTCATCTTTTTTCGAACTGGTTGCTCACGAACCATTAGGGGTGGAGTAACACACTCAGAGGAAAGCGCTAGCCGCTCCTTCCGTGTGCGCAAGCTCACAGGCGCCCCTGATTGGCTGTAGAGCCATGATTAATGTGAGAGCGCAAGTACCTCTCATCCCTCCCCCCTGAGAGAGCTCAGCCAATCAGCTCTCTCTATGCCTCCGGCTGTGAGAGGAAAACAGCATCACCCGGGGGAGTATCTTATTTTTGCATGTTATTTTGTCTTTATTCTAGTGTCAAGGTTAAACCAAAGATCATAGAGTGTGGGACACTAGAGAGGCTTCTTCTTCTTTGTCTTTCGGCTGTTCCCTTTCAGGGGTCGCCACAGCGAATCATCTGCCTCCATCTAACCCTATCCTCTGCATCCTCTTCTCTCACACCAACTAACTTCATGTCCTCTCTCACTGCATCCATAAATCTTCTCTTTGGTCTTCTTCTAGACCTCCTGCCTGGCAGTTCCAACCTCAGCATCCTTCTACCGATATACAGTATTCACCATCTCTCCTCTGAACATGCCCAAACCACCTCAATCTGGCCTCTCTGACTTTATCTCTAAAAACATCTCACATGCGTTTGTCCCTCAAATGAACTCATTCTTGATCCTATCCATCCTTGTCACTCCCAAGGAGAACCTCAACATCTTCAGCTCTGCTACCTCCAACTCTGCCTCCTATCTTTTCTTCAGTGCCACTGTCTCTAAACCGTAGAGCATCGCTAGTCTCACCACTGTCCTGTACACCTTTTTTTTCATTCTCACTGAATCTTTTATCGCACAATACACCTGAAACTTTTCTCCCATTCCAACCTGCCTTTACCCGCCTCTTCACCTCCTTTCCACACTCTCCGTTGCTCTGGACCATTGACCCTAAGTACTTAAAATCCTGCACCTTGTACCTCTGCTCCCTGTAGCCTCACCGTTCCTCTTGGGTTCCTCTCATTTACACACATGTATTCCGTCTTGCTGCACTTAACCTTCATTCCTCTCCTTTCCAGAGCATACCTCCACCTCTCCAAATTTCATTCCACCTGTTCCCTGCTCTCACTACAAAGCACAATGTCATATGCAAACATCATAGTCCATGGAGACTCCTGTCTAACCTCATCTGTCATCCTGTCCATCACCAGAGCAAACAAAAAGGGGCTTAGAGCCGATCCTTAGGGGTAAGGGGTAGAACTGTGATTCAGCCTTTATTATTATGTTTACATTTGTACCCTTTTTTTTTTTTTGTAAATTTTTTGTACATTTCTAAAGGAATATTCTTCGTTGTTTCTATTTTTGTTGTTGTTTCTATTTCAATTTCTATTTATAGATTATTTCTTTTGTTTCTTCTGTTATTTGCACAAAGTAGGAGTGGTTCAGGATACATTTCACTGCGTGTTGTACTCAGAGGTGGAATGTAACGAATTACATTTACTCGCGCTACTGTAATTGAGTAGCTTTTTTGTGTATTTCTACTTTTTTAAGTAGTTTTAAAAATCTGTAATTTTACTTTTACTTAAGTACTTTTTCTTTGAAGTATTGTAATTCGCTACATTTTAAATCATATTCGCTACTGAGTAAAAAATAAATGAATGAAAATGATAAAATAATAAAAATATTATGTTTTATAAATGCTCCGTTGCGCCGCATCTGTGTATCATGTCCTGGTCGCACGCCGCTCCAGACTCCACTCCAGGTTTTCTGACATCGGCAGCTACCTGACCTTCCACACGGTCGCTTCCGCCTTGCGAGTGACGTCATCGACTAGCGCCACCATACAGTATGTAACCCGGAGAGAGACGCGGGAAAGAGGAAAGAGGTTGTAATTTTGGCGTTTTGATATTTGGTTGTATATTCCGGTTTGACTTTTTTCCTCCAATTGACTTTGATTATTGCTTTGTCCCTTTGGTTTGGTTGGTCTTTGTATATATTTATAGATAATTTCACTGTTTTTGGTTTAGGGATTCCGGGAAGGTACCTGTATTTTTGTTTGTGTTTTTTTTTTTTTTTTTTGCAGGTAATCTAGCTACTAAATATAAATTCCATTTTGTTTATTATTTTGGCCTGGGTCCACCCTGGGCCCACCATCTACTCATCTTTTTTTGAACTACGCTAGAATGCCTCAACCCACCCCCGCTGTTAAAAAAATTCAAATAAAAAAGTAACTCGGTAAAAATTAAAAGTAAATTTTTTAATGAGCTACTTTTTACTTTTATTTGAGTAGATTTTTATAATGGTAACTTTACTTGTACTTAAGTAAAATTTCACTGAAGTAACAGTACTTGTACTTGAGTACAAAATTTTATTACTCTTTCCACCTCTAGTTGTACTTGTATAACTATGCATGTGACAAATAAAGAATCTTGAATCTTGTTAAACTGAAGAAAGCGCCGTCCGTGGAGCCATGTGGGTCATGTAAATTTTTCCTTTAGACAAAACTTTTAATATTTTCCCCGTGGTCGTTATTTAAAAAAAAAAAGAAAAAAGTTTTGCCTTCCAAGGCAACAGATCATGGAGCTCCTTGACCTGCTCAGACCTGCGCTTGCCAGGCCAACGCGTCGTACTTGCGCTCTATGTCCCGATGTCCAGCTGCTTGCTGCTTTTTGTTTTAAATATGTTTCATTGATCATTAGCCATTATCCATAACTTTATGGACTTTTCTTTATGGACACGTTTTATTTTTTTGAAATTTGATATAGTTAAATGAGAAAATAACCTTGGGAGTTTCAAACCCCGCATCCATAAATTTTTCTGGGGGATTGTAATCCTTAATACCCCTATTCACTTATGCGGTTTGACTAGCTGTGAGATGCGGGGTTATACCCCTATCTCACCTGTGCGGGCTCGCGCTGTGGCCGTAAGTAGGGTTCATCATGATTCACCCCGAGTTTTTGCGCTGTGATTACGTTTCCATCTTTCCGCATGAAAAATTAAACGTTTAATTTTTTTGCTGGTCCTTGCGGAAGCTTGCAGAACTTGCAGAACTTCGCAAGTTAAAGGAACGTCACGGGCAATTGCGGCAGCTCACGGAGATGAGTCAGGCCACACAGGTGAGAGAGGGGTATTAGGCACCGCGATCCGCCTCGAGTGACCGCCCAACGGTCCAAAAAGATATGCAAGGTCCGCGAGCTTCCGCAAGTTAAACATGTTTAATTTTTTTTGCGTGGTAAAATGGAAACGTAACCATGGCACCAAAACTCACGCTGAATCATGATGAACCGCACTTACCACCCCTGCGTGAAACCGCGTAGGTGAGATAGGAGTATTAAACCTCCACTCTGTCATCACATCGTATTCATTCCATAAGTGCGCTATACAATCCCAACAACTGACATGTTTCACATTGTTTCTGAAGCTGGTGAAGAGTGTTATCAGCTGTTTGTCCATCAACTATGATTGTATACCCGGTTCGTTTCACCGTCACTACAGGTTACATGAAAATATTAGCGAAAGTTTGGTGATTTAATTTATATATTTGTCTATTATGGCATGTTACTGATAAGTTAACCCATGTCGAAATAAACGCTATTAAAAGAATTTAGTGCAATGTTTAATTTCCATAGAAAGTGCCGTCTTTCTTAACGCTGTCATGCAAAAGGAGTCAAAAATCGATTCCTGAGCAACCGGTCAGTTAATTCAGGACCTTTACTGTAGACAGCGCTTTGTAACATCGGACGTAAGAGACAGCGACTTAAGAAGACTCCTAAGAGACAGTTCAAGAAATACACTTAGAAAAGTTATCACTTAACGTAAGATATATCTTAAGAGTCTTCTTAGCGCGCGAATAGTGTGCGTTATCGAGAAACCGGGCCCAACTCTCTTGCCTTCCATGTCATGGTCCCAACATTTCCCTACTTTCACTCCTAAACTCTTGCCTTTCCTTTTCTCTCTCTGATTTCGAACATGCCTTCCTCCTCTCCTTTTTCGACCAACAGTAGCCCAATTTCCACCGGCACCCTGTAGGTCAACAGCACCGGTGGCGGTCGTTGTTAACCCGGGCCGCGACCGATCCTGTATGGAAATTGTATTTCTGATTCGCATCATTGATTTGGCAAATGTTTTTACGTCGGATGCCCTTCCTGACACAACCCTCTGCATTTATCCAGACTTGGGACTGGCACAAGTGGCACTGGATTGCTCCCCCTCATGGTTGCATTTCTGGGACAGTAGAGAGCCTAAAACTGCCAATATGATTATTTATTTATTGAAGTTGACGGAATATTGTTCTGGCCTACTTATCCCCAGACTTTGTCACTGCCTGTGTGTCAAGGGAGTGTCCTGCCTTGGACCACTTTAGGAAGGTATTAAGAACTGCTTACCATGAACACCCCACAAAAACCGTTGTTTAGGAGATGGTCTGCCCCAATCATCAAGCCATAGCAATTTTCACCATGTCCATTTCTTCTGCAACACAACATCAACTTCGAAAACTGATTGATCACATGCTACTTATTAAATCTTACCCCTTGACAAATGTCAGTAAAGTAAGATAATTAATATTATGGATGTCACCTGTCAGTGCTTTTAAAGTTATATGAAATAAAAAAGAACAAAAATTTAATTGTTAAAAAACCTAAATATCCCCAAAAAACACAATCACAACAATTTTACATTTAGGTGAAAATGTTGAAACATTTTTAATCATTGTAAAAGTAATTAATGATGAAATGATGAAAAATAATGAATATTAGTGCTGTTGGTATTTACTGTAATTTGAACAAAGTCATAATCCTGAGATGAAAGGAAGTTTTCCAACCCTGTGAAGATACAGAAATGGATCCACAAACTCACCCAATATCATAAAGTATGAGAATGCTAACATACATATTGATTTCTGTGTATCTGATAGATAATCATAGACAAATATTGACATCATCATTGGACAATAAGTAAAAAACGTGCAAATCAGAATAATCACAATCACCCAGAAAGCCTTCTTTTTCATGCGGTTGGATTCTGCATCTTTTTTACTTAGTTTCTCACCTGGTCTAGGTTTCCTCAAAGCCTTAAGGACTTCTATAGAGCAGAGAATTTTAATAGAAATTGCAAGTACATATTCTGGTAGCAGAACATAATACAATATACTTCTCAGTAGTAAAAATTTACAAAACACACTGAATCCTACAACTATTATCCAGGCAACAAGTGAAAGTGCAGTGCGGTATCTTAGTGGTTTGTATTTTAGGAAGATAACAGGATAGATCACTGCCACATATCGTTCAACACAGACACAGCACTGGAAAACAGGGTGGCTGATACCATGCATCATGGACAAAAACTTCATAAAACAATAAAAAAGGCTGTAAATCTCAGTTTTATAAACTATAGTATTCAATACAGCTACAAATGTACTAGAGCATACACAAATATCACATACACAAAGATTAAGAAAAAAAATTTCTGATGCCACTTTATTTCTTACACTTGTTACAAACAGCCACAAAACATATACATTGAGAGGTAGACACGCACCCAGCACAATTATGCTGAAAATTATGCCTGCACAAAGCATAGGAACAGATGTATTAAAATCAGCATGAAGGAAAGATGAAGAGTTCTCCATGGTTTATGTCCAATTTGCTGAGGAGGACAAAATGCAAGGCATACTGTATGAAACGTTTAGATTAAAAGACAAATGCTAGAGGTTTTTTTTTATTGTAACACCTTGTCCATGTACTAACTAATATATATTTTTAAATATATATTCTAACTTGTTTGTGTTTCAGATCACTTTACAAATAATCCTACTTTTAGAAAGTTCGAATTCTTAAAAAAAAGAGAGAATTTTGTTTAAATAGTTTTTTTTTTTTTTTTTACAAATATTGTAATGTATAGTTTAATAATGGATCATCCCTGTTTTATGCTTGTTTGTTGGAATTTGTAAAGTAAGAGCTTGTAAATTAACATATAAATAAATTATTTATTGCTTTGTATTTTTATTTATCATTATTTATGGCTTTATATTTTTGTATATAAAATAGATTTTCATAAAAAGGAATCCCAGGAAAAAGAATAAAAAATTTCCAATTAGATTACAAATGTAATTGATAGGAATCTCTTTATTATATGTTAATCATATAATTAATTATCATGTAATTAACAATTAACTATAAATACCCTAATGCACAATGACTTTTTTGTTCGATAATGCTGATTCAAGTAACCCAAATACAAAATATATACCTTTCTTGAAGTGTAGATCCTTCTGTCATGAACTCAGCAAAGCATATTTTAATGTCTTCATGTAAATGGACGATATCTCTGAAAAAAAAGGAATGATAGAATTCAACACATGGTTTATCTGGCTATAATTTTACATTTCTCGATCTTTTCAATTATGTTGAAAAGTCAGAAACAAATAAATTTTTTCATTGATGTATATTACCTGTATCTTTCTATAGTGTACATAAATTTACTGGTGGAGCAAAAGTCTACTTGATTATATTACTGAAATGCTTTATATCCTGTCATATTATGATGGAGGTGGGCATGATTCAAATGTGGTGACTTACTGTAAACAAAACAAAATATTTGAAGGGTCAAAGAGGTAACAATGGAAAAAAGTCAAATGAACATGGAAAAACATATGAAGAATTTGCAAGCCAAATGAGATCCATTTTTTGCAGTATTGAGAAAAATGCGACTTTTTTATTGTGTAGCCTACTGAACCAAACTGAGAGACCATTTAAAGGCTGAGGAAACCTTTGCATGTGTTTTGAGTTAACTGGCTGATTAGAGTGTGACAAAATGAGTTTCCAATATTGAACTTTTTCACAATATTCAAATTTTCTTAGATATTGAAGTTTGGGTTTTCATTACATAGTTTATGTTTAGTTTATTTATTTATATAGCACATTTAAAAAACAACCATGGTTGACCAAAGTGCTTCACAATCGCTAAAAAGATGATCACACACAATCAATCAATACATTAAAAGTTGTCAAAAAGTCTCAAAAACTCAATTCAAGAAATAAAAGCCAAAGAATATAAGTGTGACTTAAGTGATGACATAAAAATTTCAACACTCTGAGCAGACTTTATGTGAGCAGGTAAATCGTTCCACAACTTCGGTTCCACCACTGAAAATGCTCGCTCACCGTTATATTTTAATCTGACTCTCGGAACATCCAGGAGCAACTGATTAGACAACCTCAGTTCTCTAACAGGAGTGCGAATATGTAAAAGCTCTGATAAATATACAGGCGCCAACCCATTTAAAATCTTAAAAACAAACAATAAAATTTTAAACTCAATCCTGAAACGGACAGGAAGCCAGTGTAATGAAGCTAAGACCGGGGTAATGTGCTCACGCTTTCTAGTCCCAGTTAAGAGCCGAGCTGCTGCATTCTGAACCAACTGCAAACGCTGGAGAGATGACTGATCCAATCCAACATATAAAGAGTTATAATAGTCCAGTCTTGACGTTATACTGTAAAAGCATGAATTACACTTTCAAACTCCTTACACGGAAGGTAGGCCTTGACTTTCGCCAACAGTCTCAGTTGAAAAAAACTGGCTTTTATCACAGAGCTAATCTGTTTATCAAATTTAAAAGCACCATCAAAAATCACACCGAGATTCCTGGTAAATGGACGAATATACGTTCCTAAATCATCAAGTGCATCTACACAAGCACCCAGATCACCAGGACGACCAAACATAACAATCTCAGTCTTATTTTCGTTAAGACAAAGAAAGTTCTGATCCAACCATATTTTTAAATCTCTCAGGCAATTATGTAGTGACCAGAGGTGTCAAGTAACGAAGTACAAATACTTCGTTACCTTACTTAAGTAGAAATTTTGGGTATCTATACTTTACTGGAGTAATTATTTTTCAGCCGACTTTTTACTTCTACTCCTTACATTTTTAAGCAATTATCTGTACATTTTAAAAATAGCCTCGTTACTCAATTTTTATGATCAGAACGCGCAACCCCCCCGGTCACATGATAAGAACGCTGCCTGTTAAATATGACTGGAACCATTTAAGGGCTATGCCCATAATACCAACACTCTGTTCAAGTCTAGATAAATGAATCGAGTGGCTGACCGTATCAAAGGCCGCAGTCAAATCCAAAAGGACCAAAACAGCAGAATTACCAGAGTCAACAGCTAAAAGAAGATCATTAGTGATTCTTAGAAGAGCAGTTTCTGTACTATGTCGAAGCTTAAAACCAGACTGAAATACTTAAAAAATACAATGTACATCTAAAAATTATTGAAGTTGATTAAAAACAACTATCTCCAAAATTTTCGATAAAAAGGGGAGTTTAGATATAGGTCTAAAATTAGACAAAACTGAAGAATCTAAATTTTTCTTTTTTAAAAGCGCTTGCACAGTGGCATGCTTAAAAACAGCTGGTACACATCCTTAGCTGAGAGATGTGTTAACCAAAGATACAATGCTTGGCCCAACAGTATCAAAAACATCCTTAAGTAAGCTTGCAGGAATACTGTACCATCACAGGGGCAATTTGTAGGACGTAGTTGTTTCACTATGTCAGAAATATAAGAAAAAGTAACAGTTTCAAACTGCTGGAAGACAGCTTGACAAAAAGACAAAATAGGAGGATCAGTAATAACCATGATGGGTGGAAAACTAAGACCAGCAATCTTATCCACAAAAAATTTCAGAAAGTTTTCACACAGTGTTACAGATGGGGCAATACAATCTGACTCACGTGGATTAACAAGAGAATTAAAAACATTAAAAAGAACTTGTGGCTACGTTGGAAAAAAATTTAGTTTTAGCAGATTTTACAGTTCTCTGATATTTACATAGCGCATCCTGCAATAATTTCCCAGACATAATCATCAAAATTAGAAGAACAACACTTGTAACATATTAGTCTGTGTGTAATGCATCTTTATGAGTTTCACTTTTTGAATAGAATTACTGAAATAAATCAACATTTCAATGATATTCTCTTTATTGAGATGCACTTGTAGATATGAATTTTGGGTTCTAGCTCCACCTCCCACAGTCTTATCACACTGAATATATCACTTTGCAGTTGTGTTTCACTATGGGAAACATGGGTCCTGGGGTTATTGCAGCACCCTCTGCTGGTGGGAGGGTTGCTCTTTCCAGGCTGAGGCATCTGAAGACATGGCTACGCCATGACAACCATGACACAAAAATTCCTTACACATCTTGCACGTGTGTTCATAGTGATATTTTGGACAAACTGGAAATTCATGCCTTAATGAGGATGCTCATCTGTGCAAATCTGGAGATCTAATATTTGGAGATCTGTAATGCATTCTATAATTTTTAATGGTTTATGAGTAAAAACTAGAAATCATTTTGAAACATAAATAATTCTGAGTTATTGCGTGTCACCTCTTGGAATAGTTCTCTCTGAGTGATTGTCATTCTTTTGATTGACTGTCTACCTAGATCACCTGACTTCTCCCAGGCCCCTCATAGCATAATCTGACTCATCTTTTATGAGATTTAGTTTTACTTGCATACTGAAGATCAGCAACAAGTACAGGTATGCGATTGTGGTGAGACGGAGTTTTGCACTTCCTTCTACATTTCAGGTTATGCACTTGAGATTGATTATTGGGTGTAGTGGGGAGAGTATAAAAAGGTGCAGCAAGAACAGCCAGGTGTGGCGCTAATTCACCCCTAGGTTGCGCTTCCGGAAGTGTGTCGTCTTGTCCCGGTGTGCGTGAGGTATGTTTGGCATGCTGGACTTTCGGTTATTTGTAAATGTGATTATCTAGCTAATAGTGATTTTCTTTTGGGAAGTCGGCGATTTCTTAGATCTTCATTGCGCCCGAGGCAGTGGAGAAGCAGCTTGTTGCCATTCATGTATATTTACCCTTTCTCAAAGAGCCGCACCGTTTGTGCGCGTGCATGGCGAGAGATGAATGCTGTCATATAATTGGTATGCCGATTATTCGTTTCTTCCTATAGTAGGCTTAAGGCTCCTTCGGCATATGATGTGATCTGTATGTCTGTCCCATTTTTGATTTGTTGAAGGATTGGCTGCCAGATGGATGTGGTCTGCATCGCGCGGTAGGTCAGAGTTATTTTCTTGGCGCCCGCCATACAGGTATGTGCCGTATTTTGTTTACTTTAATGTTCTTCTGAATTCTAGGTAAACTGATCGGCTGGTGAGGGTGCTTTTCTTCACTGTGCAGTGCTTACAGCTTGATGGGCAGCTTCAGCACTGCTGTTTTGCTCCGGTGGATTGTTTTAACAGACTGTTTTGTTCCAGCCTAGAGTTTTATTGTTTTTGTTTTTGTGACTGTTTTATTTTGTTGCTTTGTTTCCGTCTAGCATGTTATTGTTTTGCTGGTGACGGTTATTTCTTTTGCTGTTTTTGCTTGCTGCTTTGCCTTCCTGCAGTTCATTGCTTTGCTGGTGCTGCTGCTTTGGGGGCGGGGCTTCTTTTATCTTTTGCTCTGTGTATGCTGCTGTGCATGTGCTAGGTGTATGTGGCCAGTGTTTTGATAATCGTCCTGGCTGATTAGTTATTTGTCCTCCTAGTTTGGAGGGTGTGCTGCAGCTACATTTTTGTTTTCTTTTATATATTACTTTTTGTTTTATTTCTTTTTTTTTTTTTTTTGTAATTAATCAGTGTATTTATTTGTATTTCCTTTTTTTTTCTTTAGGAGCTGGGAATCTACAGAGGGCAGGCTAGCAGCTTATAGAGTGATGCGCTTATGTTTACACAGTGTGGAGTGGTATTAACTTTTTCCTAGTGAGTGGTTTGGTCCATGTGTGATCATGTAGGACTGGGCAAGAGTGAAGCCCTATCTCTAGCCTGTCCTTCTTTGGTTAATTTCCCAGCTCTGCTTTCTTTTTGTTGTGTGTTCTCTTGGTCTGGGATGTTTTTGATTTTAAATGATATTGATGTTGGTAATTTTTAATATATTTGTATGAATAAAGATTTGTATATTTTTGTATCCATGTCCCTGTGTCAATGAGAGATTTGAACCTGTGTCCTACATTTTTCCCGGGTAACCAATCCTGGGTGGCGTAATCGGTAATTCAGTTAAGGGGAATTTGGGTTCCCAATATACAGTAGAGAAGGTTGCACCGCACCACGCCGCCACACATTGTTAGAAGCCCATTTGTATATTACAGTTTTGGTTTATAACTATGGAGCGATATCGCGGACAATATTCAAATGCAATTGCAAATTGCATTTGCAATTGTGTTTCCCATATGTGGACGCACAAAGTGTGCCATAATTCAAATGCAATTGCAAACTTTGCATTACCGTTTGCTGTTTCGCCTTTGCGAGCGCACACTAACTGCCAAATTTCAAATGAAAAAGCAAAGTCCATTTGCATTTGTATTTCCCAGGTCTTACACGTCATGAACCTGTCATATTTAAATAGCAAAATCAATCACCACGTTTGCTTTTTCACTTTCTCTGCGCCGCGCGTGAAGCCGGCCAAAATTCAAACGCAATCGCTAATCCATTTGCAATTGCATTTCCAACATGATACACAGAAACCTGTCAATCAGCGTCAGGGGCGGGTCTATACTGTGGGGCGGGATTGTATGGTGACTGACGTCACTCGCAGTCGCCGACCAAGAGGGGGATATTTGAGCAATGGAGGTGAACCGAGATTATCTCATTTGTTTATCAAGAAATAAACACACAAAAATGACAAATCGCATATTTTCTTGCTCTGGAGTGGACAGAGAAGTTTTCATTCATTCATTTTCTATATCGCTTAATCCTGTGGTCAGGGGGACCTGGAGCCTATCCCAGGAGACTTTGGGCACTAGGCGGGGTACACCCTGGACAGGGTGCCAATCCATCGCAGGGCACACACACACAAACACACACTCACACACCCAATCACACACTACGGGCAATTTAGGAACGCCAATTAGCCTAACCTGCATATCTTTGGACTGTGGGAGGAAACCGGAGTACCCGGAGGAAACCCACCAAGCACGGGGAGAACATGCAAACTTCATGCACACAGAGACGGGAATCGAGCCTGGCCGGGGAATCGAACCCAGACCCTGGAGGTGCAAGGCGACAGTGCTGGAGTCACTAAGGGACCGTCTAAAAAGTGCATGACCAAGACCCAACCGTTTATTTACCGTAAGGCAGTGGTGGCTCAATCGGTTAAGGCTGTGGGTTACTGGGTTACTGATCGGAAGGTCGGGGGTTCGAACCCCAGCATCGGCAAGTTGCCACTGTTGAGCCCTTGAGCAAGGCCCTTAACCCTATCTGCTCCAGGGGCGCTGTAAGCTGGCTGACCCTGCGCTCTGACCCCAGTTTCCTAATTGGGATATGCGAAGAAGAAATTTCGCTGTACTGTAAAAAGTACATGTGACAATAATTGAATATTCTTCTTCTTCTTCTTCTATTTACAGAAGAATACACAAGATTACAGAGAAATACCTCACAGGACATCAAACATATTACACTGTTAGGCTACATTATGGATTATTTGTTTATTTATTTGTTTGTTTAACTGATTAATAAATATTTCAATGTACATTTTAAAATAAATGATTACACAGACAATTCTTGTGGCAATAAAACAGATAATTTGTTAAATGAGAGTTGGGGTGTTTTTTATTATTAAAATAATAATAATTATTATTGTAATTGTAAAGATATGTATGAAAATGACTGCACTTTGGTACAGTCTATTATTAGTTGCAAAAAATGACAAATCAACAGAATTCAATAACTTTTTTGCTATAGAAACTTAGCATTTAGAAAATGTAAAACCAACTGTACTACAATGCACTCTATCCTTGCTAATAACTACAACCCTTCCATTTGCAATATTCAGTTTGATATTAATTCAGTTCATTTTTTATTAAAATTTTTTTTTAATAAATTAAATAAAACTTGGAAACGCAGCGTTTCTGAAAGATTTAGCTCCAGCAGGCTGTAACAGGAGAAGATCTAAAAATATTTTTATTTGTAAAAACTTCTCTGTTTTGACAACTCAAACAGGGGGAAAAAATATGGAAAATTATATGGAATCACCAAATAAAAACACTACTTTGTTGCACCATCTCTGGCTTTTATAAGAGCTTGAATTCTCTGAGGCATGGATTTAACTAATGTCAAACAGTATACTTCATCAGTCTGTCTCCAGCTTTGTCTTATTGCAGTTGCCAGATCAGCTTTGCAGGTTGTAGCCTTGTCGTGGACCATTTTCTTTTAATTCCACCACACATTTTCAATTGGTTTAAGGTCAGGGACTATTTGCAGGCCATGCCATTGACATTATATGTCTTTCCTGTAGGAATGTTTTCACAGATTTTGCCCTATGGCACGATGCATTATCATCCTGAAAAATGATGCTACCGTCACCAAACATCCTTTCAATTGATGGAATAAGAAAAGTGTCCAAAATCTCAACATAAACTTGTGCATTTATAGAAGATGTAATGACTGTCATGTCTCCTATACCTTTATCTGACATACAACCCCATATCAATAATGATTGTGGAAATTTGCATGTTTTCTTCAGGCAGTTGTCTTTATAAATTTCATTGGAACGGCACCAAACAAAAGTTCCAGCATTATAACCCTGCCCAATGCAGATTCGTGATTCATCACTGAATCCAACTCTCATCCAGTCATCCGCAGTCCAAGATTGTCTTTCTTTAGCCCACTGAACCCTTGTTTTTTTCTGTTTAGATGTTAATGATGTTTTTCTTTTACGCGATTTCTTACTGTCCGGTCACCGGTGACTCCACTTTCTGCCCATTTGTTCCTCATTTGTTTTGTTGTGCATTTTCTGTCTTCAAGGCATATTGCTTTAAATTTTCTGTCTTGGCACTTTGATGTCTTTCTTGGTCTACCAGTACGCTTCCCTTTTACAACCTTTCCATTTGATTTGTACTTGGTCCAGGTTTTAGACACAGCTGACTGGGAACAACCAACATCTTTTGCAACATTCCATGAAGATTTACCTTTTTCAAGAAGTTTGATAATCCTCTCCTTTGTTTCAACTGACATCTCTTTTGTTGGAGCTATGAGTTATGTCATTCATCTTGGTTCAACACATCCCTGCATGGTGATTCCATATACTTTTCCTCAGATTTGTGTGATTCCATATTTTTTTCCTCTGTTTGATTTTTAAAACAGTTGTCATTGACTATAGTTATCGTTCTTTGTTTTAAAAAAAATTTGTTTTATACAGCCAGAAGTTTGGATTGTTGAGTGAAAATAGTTTTGTGGCATGTATGTGCTTGTTTTTTTTTCTACACAATTAAACATTTGAATGAACATCTTCTGAGAGGGGTGATTCCATACTTTTTGCCAGGGGTTGTATTACAGAAAGGCTGACCTCTGTGTCTTAAAATAACAACTAACTGTTGTTGTTATGTAATTACCTAATCCCATATGTGTTTTTTGTTTTTTTTCCCAAAAATTTTTTTTATTGAACAATTGAACATACATAAACATATCGAAAGCAACTAATTAAATGTATTATTATTATTAGATGAAAAGAAAAATGAAAAACTCCCTACCCACCCCGAACATACCCTAAAACACACCCACACACCCACACACACAAGCATCCTTCAGCTCAAACTAATCTGTGTGAATTAGATTGGTCGTACATACTGTACATTCCGATGTTTGATCCAATCCAGATAATCATTCAGGCAGTACCTGTAAGCTTTCAAAATAAGCAATAAATGCTTGCCATTTGTGAAAAAACATATTATTAGAGCCTCTCAGTGTATATTTTATCTTTTCTAGCTTAAGAAAAAATAATAAATCTTTAATCCACTGAGAGATTGAGGGACAATTAACGGACTTCCTGTGTAAAAGTATTGTACGTCTTGCCAACAAAGATGAGAAGGCTTTATGTGCAGACCTTAATGAAACTGAAACATCTGTAATGCCAAATATAGCAGTTAATGGACATGGCTTCAACTGTACCCCAAGTATAGTGGACATGAGATTAAAAAAACCTGTCCAAAAGTTGTGCAGGTTTGGGCACAAAAAGAACATATGACTTAAGTTACAGAGAGAAGCGTGGCACTTGTCACATCTATCCTCAACATCAGGAAATATTTCAGCTAGCCTTGATTTGGAATAATGGACTCTGTGCAACAACTTAAACTGAATAAGACTGAGACGGGCGCATGAAGAGCTAGAGCGTATTCTGTCTATAGCCTTCCCCTGTCACGAGTCACGGTCTGCCGGCCGTCTTTTTCCCACGCTGTCACTCCCCCACGCGCTCATGTTTGTGTCTAGCCGTCACGTGCGCTCTCACGCCCCCGTTTCCGCCCCGTCTGCTCAGCTGTTTCTCATTCCATGACTGATTACTCCAGCGATTTAAGCATGCGCGGCGCGCTGCTCAGATCGCTGGATTATTGTGTTTGTTATACCTCGATTCTCTCGCGTTTTCTTTTCTCTAGCTTTCACGTTACGACCTCGCTTTGTTTTTTCTCGTTTCTGATTTTCTGCCTGCCGATTTGGATTGTTCGCCTGCCCTTTTGATCTCCCGGTTTTGACCTCGCGCTTTCCCTTTTTGATTACGGTTCTAGTCTAGTGTTTTTGCTTTGGACGCTTCGCTGACGGACTCACGGCTTTCGACCCTTGATCACGCCCCCGACCACGCCCCCCACTTCTCTATACAGTCAGTAACCGCGCTTGGATTCACACCGTTCTGCCTGCGTTCGTGACATCCCCCAACATTCCTCACTCAACTGCAATCGCAGTTCATTTTCCCAAGCAGCTCTGGTTTTAGCGATTTTACAATCACCAAAAGATAAAATAAAAGTATATATTCTTGATATCACACCTCGCCGATATGGATTAAATGTGATCAGATTCTCCCAGGGCTGCTTGGGAGGTATAGAAGGAAAATTTGGAAAACGCTTGGTTACAAAGTTGCGAACTTGCAGGTAACGAAAGAAATGAGCTGCGGGCAGCTCATACTCCGAGGACAGATTAGCAAAGCTTTTAAATACTCCATCTTCATACAAATGATAATCTGTGATGCCTTTGTCGTGCCATGATAAAAATGCTAAATCTAAAAGTGATGGGGGAAACAAATTATTTTTATGCAATGGACCCATTGCTGACGCAGATCCAAATTTAAAGTGCCGTCTAAACTGATACCAAATCTTAAGTGTATTAAGTACCACTGGGTTATCAGTGTATTGAGTGGGTTTGATTGGAAATTAAGTGCAAAGTAGAGCTAATATACAGGATGGTTTACAAGACAGTAACTCTAATTTGCACCATGGGGATTCAGATGAGTTTATCCAAAAGTTTAATTTTTGAATATGTGCAGCCCAGTAGTAAATTTTAAAATTAGGCAGAGCTAGTCCACCACTAAGCCTACAACTCTGTAGTAAGGTCTTACGGATTCTAGGAGGTTTTCCAGCCCAAAGAAAAGAGATTATGATTTTATCTAAGGAATCAAAAAATACTTAGGAAGAAATGAAGGGAGTGATTGAAAAAAATAAAGAAATTTAGGAAGAATGGTCAATTTAACTGCATTGATTTTTCCAGTTAAAGAAAGAGGCAAATTGCTCCATCTCTGAATATCAGATTTCACATCGGAAATAAGAGAAGAAAAGTTGGCATGAGAAAGGTCAGATAGAGAACGAGTCACTGTAATACCAAGATATTTAAAGCCTGAACAATTGAGTTTAAAAGGCAGGTTTAGATGCTTAAGTGTAAAGCACTATTATTAACTGGGTAGTATTCACTCTTATGCAAATTTAGTTTATACCCAGATAAAAAACCAAAATCATCCAAAATGGTTAAAATACATAACAGGAATAGAGGCTGCAGGATCAGGAACATACAACAACAAGTCATCGGCATATAGGGATAATTTTTGCTCCAACCCATTACGAGTAATACCTTTAAAAGCAAGAGAAGATCTAAGCTTAATAGACAATGGTTCAATAGCAAGGGCAAAAAGCAGTGGTGACAGTGGGCACCCCTGCCGGGTACCACGCCCAAGAGTGAAATAATCAGAGCTTATATCATTTGTATGAACACTAGCTTGCGGGGATTTGTGAAGAAGGCAAATCCAAGAAATATTATTTAAGATTTAATTAATTATTTATTATTTAATTAAAGTTATTTCAGACTCTTAATCAAGCTAGAACTATATGGGATCCACAGTGTAAAAATAAAGGGCTCTTGGGTGGCCATCTGAATATACGCAGTATGGCCCCTAAGAGGGAACAATTGGAGCATCTTCTTATTAACTCAAATGTAGATTTTATGGGATTTTCAGAAACTTGGCTTAAACCCTCTTCACTCTAAAAAATGATTCTGTGGCCTTGTAAATTTCACAGTAATAAACAGGTTATGTTACCTTAATAAAATCTCTAAAAGTCACATACATGATTGTTTGAGTTAGACAAATCAAAATAAATGCCTAAAAAAACTACTGTTCTGTTTGTCTTCAATTTACACTATAATTTAAGTTTATTTCACAAATAGAAATTAGTATTTGACTAACTGAATTATATTTTTAACATCCACTTAATATTTTTGATACATTTCAATCAAAATATTTGGTAATGGAGTAATTAATGCTGATTAGTTTAAAGAACTACAATTATCACTCATTCCAACTCAATATTCTTTATGTTTAACAAGAAAAACTTAAATAATTTAGTAAATTGCCCTGCGCAAGTGCTCATGGGAAATCTGGTGTAACATCAGAGACCAGAAGGCTGTGAGGATGGACATGAAGCTCCTGGAACATTCCTTATAAATCCTGGTGAGTAAACAGCTAACACAAGTTACTGAAATAATTCCTCTGTCTGTCTGTATACACAACTTTATAGTGTCAGTTACTGTTCTGAATCCTGTCACAGCCGAGCTACATAGCTAACGATAGCTAGCAACAGGTCAGTCCTGGTGTTCATTGTCATTTTAATTGTTTGTTCCAACCACCGAACTGCTCAGGTAAAGCGGCGTTAATACAGACACTTAAAATCTGGGTTAGGGTTAGGAGACACTTAAAATCTGGTGTAAAAGGAGAGATTTAACACCGAGCCGCGTGCATGTCCGGGTTTCTCGGTGTAACCGGCCGCGGTTGTGCCGCAATATTTGAATTTCTCCCGCCGAATGCGGTGATTTTGCGCAGCCAACCGTCACTGTGGCGATGATATAAAACTAGCGTGTTCAAATAATTACCGTGTGTGTACCGGGTCCACCTCACACACTGAACCGCGAGTCTGCTCGGGTCACTCCGACACTTTAAGGAGGAAACGCAGAACAAAGCAGATTTAAACAGCAGAAATGAGGTGCAGTGTCCGGACTCTGGCACTGTTTACACACCGGGCGAGCAACAGCTCTGAGTCCAGCACAGCTCCAGTCTCATGATGTACAGCACTACAGACAGACAGTTTGATTAGCAGAATAATGGTGTATAGCTTTGTTTAAAACAATAGAACTTCAAACCTTTTACTCAAGTTAAAGTCATAAGCACATGCCATTCTAAACTTCTAATGTATTTGAAGTACAAAAGTACTACAAGTACTTCACAAACATAACCGTGTACTTAAACATTATTAAAATGGCAGTTGATGAAATAAATGAAGTAAAAGTAGGCCTACAACATTTCTCTCAGAATTATAATTGGGAGAAATAATATAAAATTAAAATATTGAAGTGAAATATGTTATGTATGTTGTAATATGTAAGTAAAAAAAAACTAAAACTGATTTTTAAATCATTTTCGTGAAACGTTATATATTTTCAATATCTCTTTCACAGCACTAACACCACTAAAGAAGAGAAGTTGAATGGAGATAAAACTGGAGGTAAATGTCAACTTTTTAAATGTTTCAGAAGTATTAAATGTGTAACCATTGAATCCAAGATAGAAATTGAAACAAGGCTGGAAATATTTCACTTTACCTATTTTTAATCCAGAATATATTGAATCCACTAGAATATACAAGATTTTCCAGTAACTAAAGTAAAAAAATTATATAGTTGATAGTAATGCGTAAATAAAGTTCTTGTATCATTTTTATACAAGGGACAAAGACATGTACAAGGGACATTTAAGTCAAAGCAGGACTTTTAATTGTGCAGAATAACAGAACACACTTATTAGAGTAAAAGCTCCCTTTATTTCTCTCTATATATTTCTGTCTCTATATATGAGGTTGTGCATTGTTCTGCAAGAGCAAAACGCCTTTGGTGATCAAAGCAGTCTGTTTTTTGTAAAAGCATTCCACTGAAATGTTCACCGGAATTTTACCAGCAATGGTCTCTGTAAAATCAAATCAGTTTTACGTCTTCGTTTCAGAGAATTTTCATCACAAGTCCCGCTTTGACTTGAACACCACTTATAGATCAGTGTGATGATGCATATAGTAACAGTCACACTTGTACGTACTTGTATACTATAATTCCTTTTTTAGGTGCCAGCTTATGGGATGGCAGTGTAAGCTCTGCACATTTGTCGCATCAACAAAAGGAATTTCGATCATTATGGAGTGAAGCATGGTACTGTTGATCAATGATATTCAGTGTCCTGTCTTCATTTAGACTGTCATTGCTTCTTTAAGACCTGGGAATGTCTGCACACACATTTGTCCATACAACTTTCCACAGTTTGAAGGAAACTGAAGTGTGAAGGTCTGCAGTCTTTCAGATGTAAAATGTGACTGTGATTCGATTCTAATACAAAAGTCTACTTTCCACATATTATCTGTATAATACTTGTGACAGAAGTATTGTTTGTCAGACTGTTTAATAATGAGATCAATTCAGCTCATTGTTTATGATCATGTTACATGTCATTTGCAAAGTAAACCAGATTGAGTTTAGACGTCATGTCTTGTCAAATTTGGCAAATAAATGTTTAATTAAAATGGTAATGTGTGTATTGTGTCTTTGTTTATAATTAGATATGTCATTAGATACATTGACCTAAATTGAAAAAAAAACTTGATTAAAAGCTAAATATACAGTATTAAAAAAAATAGTGTAAGATATTAATTCTGTGATAGACCAGTATGAATTAAATTTATTTAAAACAAGTAAATGTAGCACATTTGTTTGTTAAATAATAGTGAAATTTTCAGTTTCTTCTACCTTCCATTTCAATCATATCTACTCAATTATTTTACTCATTTTCACTTGGGTAACCTACTACAAAAAGTTATTCAGGTCTACTTATTTTTTTTACTGACTTGTACTTCATTCATGAAGTATATTTTACATGATTTTTTTAATTTTTAGATTGATATTGATATTTTTAAGTGTAAAAATGTTTCACCAAAAAAATTGAGTACAGCACAGTTTTATTTTTTAGAGTGTTCCCCACAAGCAGTGGTATCATTACAAGGCTACAATGTCTTTAGAAAGGATAGGCATCAAGGTAAGGGGGGAGGGGTGTTACTCTATATGAAGGACTCTCTGAAATGTACACAAATAATTTGGCCTAATGAAATCTCAATTGAATGTGTTGGAGTTAAAGTGTCACTCTCAGCAGACATGTCATTTACTGTTTTATGTCTTTATCGCCCACCTTCAGTAAAAGTCGATTTTTATGATCAATTTAAAGTACTTCTGAGTTGTTGTGATTTTAATAATGAGGTTATTCTAATGGGAGATTTAAATATAAATTGGGACAACAAAAGTGATAGAAAGAAACTGAAAGAAATTACAGATAATTTTGGACTAACACAAATGATTAGTGATTCAACTAGAATAACAAATCGTTCTAAAACTTTAATAGATCTGGTATTCTCTAACAAACCAGATAGAATGATAAAAACATACAATTTCTTGACTGGCTTGTCTGACCACAATGCCATATTCTTTTCTAGAAAGCTGACTAAAAAACGTTTGAGAAGGGTTAATAAAAGCACTAATATAAAACAAACATTTATTCCAAAGAGCCAAGAACAACGTTTAACTGCAGCTTTAAATAATTTTGATTGGTCTAATATATTATTTTGTGATGACACTAATAAATGTTGTGATCTACTATCCTCCTCTATTAAAAGGGTTTTGTCTCACTTTCAGAAGGCGGGTCATTTAAAGAAACGAGTTTATTCCTTGCCCTGGATAAATAGTGAGTGTAAACAGCTTATGACTCTTAGAGACAAACTACTTAAAAAATCATTACAATCTGGATTAACTATTGATCGATTAAATTTTGTATCTGCAAGGAATAAAGTCACACAAACTTTGAGAATGGCAAAAGCCAATTTTTTTATGACTGTAATTAATGGTGCCAAAGGAAATTGTAAGCTAATTTGGGAAAATATTAACAAACTCCTTGGTAAAAGTAAGCATAATGCTGATAAAGACCTTGAACTCAAATTTGATAATGAATTAGTATCAGAGCCTCTCAGCCTAGCAACTAAATTAAATGATTATTTCCAAAGTACCATTAATGAAATTGCACAACTGTTTTCTAATTCTTGTGACTTTCAACAAAATATTGGCAACACCGATCTCCATATGGATGCCTTAATAAAAAATCCAAAGTTTAATATTCCAATAATCACAGAGAATGAAGTAGAAAACATAATCTCTAAATTGAAAAGTTCAAAAGCAAGAGATGTGTTTGGATTTGATACCAATTTTCTGAAGCATTATAAATTGTGTATCTTGGTGCCTGTGACCCATCTTATTAATTTATCAATCACGCAGGCAGTCGTCCCTTTGAGTTGGAAGGTGGCAAATGTCATACCAATATATAAATCGGGTGATAAATTAAATCCTGCTAATTATCGACCTATAAGTATACTCCCTATCTTTTCAAAGGTAGCAGAAAAGTGGGTCGCTAGCTCTATTATTGCACATCTTAATGTTTCCAATCCGGGTTTGCATTCTATGCAATTCGGATTTCGATCTCTGCACTCAACTGAAACGGCTGTCTGTGTGTTTGTTGAGAAGGTGAAGTCTTATTTAGATAAAAATAGTTATGTTGCGGCTGTTTTTGTTGACTTTAAATGTGCGTTTGATACTGTGAATCATCTTATGCTCTTGTCTAGACTGTCAACATTTAACTTTAGTAATCAAACCATTAAATGGATACAGTCTTATCTATTAGATAGAAAACAATGTGTGCAAATAAAGAATAGAAAGTCACCCTATCTTCACTGTAAGCAAGGTGTCCCTCAGGGATCAGTTTTAGGCCCCCTGTTATTTTCACTGTATGTAAATAATTTGCCCAATGTGTGTAAAAATGTGGACATGATCATGTATGCAGATGATACGGTAATTTTTACACAAGCTAAAAGTGCTGATGATGCAGCCCATCAGCTTTCATTAGCCTTAGATGACTTACAAAAATGGCTGAATGATTCATGCTTGTGCCTTAATGTTAAAAAGACTGTATCAATGTTTTTTAGTAAATCTAAAACAACTGTGGGCGGACTAAAAGTTCGCATGGGTGAACAAGAATTAATTAATGTTGAGGAATTTAAGTATTTGGGAGTGCTAATAGATTCGAAATTATCTTTTAAAAAACACGTTAAAAAAATAGTGAAAATTGTAAATGTTAATATACAGAATTTTAGACACATTCGCTCATCATTAACGGATACAGCAGCGATTACATTCCTGCACTCTATGATACTGGCTCATATTGAGTACTGTATCACGAGTTGGTCCTATACGAGTCATGCTGTTATTGGGCCAATCGAAGTGTGCTACAAAAGAGCATTGAAAATATTAGATAAGAAACCTTCGTCATACCACCATTGTCGAATTTGACACCAAGTCTTCCTACCTTTAGGAGTCATTTAAAATTGTGGTTGAGGGACATACAAACATGTGATCATGTTTAGTTAATTATTATATATAAGACGTAAGACAGAGTTAGTGGATTATAAAAAAGGAATACAATTATTAGTGTAGTATGGGTTGTGCAATTAGAGACAGTTTAATATGGGTTGTTTAATAAGGGTTAGTGTAATGCGGTTTAGTGTAATATAGAATGGTGTAATTTGGGTCAGTGCAATACCAGATCAGTCAGAGCATGTGTAAATCTGGTGTGTGTAATACAGTTGATGTTTTTTGGTTTTCTATTTTGTCCTTTGTTGTTCACTCTTGTTGTTATTGTTTGTTATGATGATGTGATCACTGTTTTTGTCTTTGTCTCTCTGTATATAGACTGTATATATGGCTCTGTATGTATTTATTAATTTGTGTGTAACACCAACCTGCCAGGGGGACTGCAGATGGAAATTAGCCTTAGGCTATAATCTGACATATTTACATTTGTGAAAATGTTCATTAATATGTATTGTCCCTTCTTTTTTTCTCAAATAAATAAATAAATAAATAAAAAATAAATGTACACCTAGGGTAGGTGTACCAAATGTATCACCAAACCCAAATTTCTTGCAAATACTGCAAACAAGTATTCCCACTCAACCCTATCAAAAGCTTTCTCAGCATCCAGTGAAATTACAACCTCAGGGGATACAGATGTTTGTTTGGAGTAAATTATATTAAAAAGTGCACGAGTATTAAAAAACAAATGCTGCCCTTTTATGAAACTGGTCTGCTCCTCAGATATAACATGTGGTAATACATCCTCTAAACGGGATGCAATTACTTTAGCCAGAACTTTCACATCAGCATTCAGCAATGATAGTGGCCTATATGATCCACACTGAAGGGGATCCTTTCCCTTTTTAAGAAGAAGAGCAATTGAGGCTTGGTTAAAAGTAGAAGGTAATGAGCCCCGGTCTAGGGATTCATTGAACACACCAAGAAGCAATGGTGCCAAATTATGTATAAACTTTTTATAAAACTCAATTGGAAAACCGTCTGGGCCTGGAGCTTTATTAGACTGCATTGCCTTAATTGAAACTATGATTTCTTCAAGAGATAATGGAAAGTCCAAGTCCCTTACAGAGATTGTATCAATAACAGGAATATCAATGCTTCGAAGGACATCATCCAATTTTATATAATCTTTAAGACATTCAGATTGATAAAGGGAGGAGTAATATGATTTAAAAACTGCATTGGGCCATGGGATCTGTAGTGATAATATTTAAGTCATTTTTAATTTGTGGTATTAGGTGTGAGGCAGTCTGTTGTTTTAGCTGATGTGCTAAAAACCTACTTGATTTATCACCATATTCGTAATATGTTCCCCGAGTCCGCAACAAACATACGTTCTGTTTCTTTAGTTGAAAGAAGATCAAATTCTGTTTGTAAATCAATGCGCTGCTTGTACAACTCCGGAGAAGGATTAGATGCGTAAATATGGTCGAGCTTGCTAATAGCAGATGTAAGTTCGTCGAGGCTAGTCTTGCGACTTCGATTTAGAAAAGCAGAGTATGAGATAATTTGCCCTCTAAGATAAGCCTTGAGAGTTTCCCATAATAACGAATAAGAAGTGGACTCAAAGTGGTTAAACAACAAAAATTCATCAATAGTGTTAGAAATAAATATACAAAACTCTTTGTCCGCTAAAAGAAGTGAGTTAAACCGCCAAGATGATGGGGTCTGTTTATGCATTGATAATTGTATATCCAATGATAAGGGAGCATGGTCAGAAATTACAATACTTAAATAATCTGAAGAAACAACAGAAGGGTTAAGATGACTGTCAATGAAAAAATAATCAATTCTAGAATATGAATGGTGCACCTGAGAAAAAAAAGAGAATTTTTTTATCTACAGGGTTACGGAATCTTCATGGTTCTATAAGACCATTCTGTGACATGAAATCAAAAAATATTTTAGACATGGCAGACTGGCACACAAGGCGAGAGCTAGAACGATCCAAAACTGGATCAGAAACACAGTTTAAATCTCCCCCAAAAATTATCAAATGGGTGTTTAAGCAGGGAAGGCTACTAAGTAATTTATTCGCAAAATCTGGATCATCAAAGTTTGGAGCATAGACATTTACCAACAATACCTTGGTCTGAATTAGTGTGCCTGCAACAACAAGATACCTGCCATTTCTGTCAGCAATTATATGGCTAGGTGAAAACTGTATCTTTTTGTTAACTAATGTGGCCACACCCCGTGACTTAGAATTAAAATTAGAATGAAAAATTTGACCTACCCAAGGACGAAGAAGCCTATGCTGATCCTTGACTTGAAGATGTGTTTCTTGTAAAAACACTATATCAGTGTGTAAACGTTTCAGGTTATTGAATACTGTAATGAATACATTTGATGGCGAGACCCTCTTTCTCTACCGCTGAATATCGGGTCTCCCTGGGTAACAGCTTGCGACTGAGGTAGACCACAGGTTTTTCTTCTCCTTCACCTCCCTGTGCCAGCACTGCTCCGAGTCCTGTGGCAGAAGCGTCCACTTGCACCAGGAATCATTGTGAGAAATCTGGGCTCTGTAGGACTGGGCTAGAACACATCTTCTTCTTTAATGCGTTAAATTCTGTTTCACAGTTCTCCGTCCATGGGATTGGATTGCATACCGTTTTAACCAGCAAGTCTGTCAGGGGTGCTGCAATCGAGGCAAAATTTTGCACAAACCTTCTGTACCAGCCCACTAACCCAAGGAAAGACCTCACTTCCTTCTTTGTTCTGGGTCTTGGGCTTCGTCGAATTGCCTCCACCTTGTCCACTTGTGGTCGCAGCTGACCATTGGCCAGGTGATACCCAAGGTACCTAGTTTCCCGACGCGCCCACTCACACTTGTTCACATTCAGCGTCAATCCTGCTGCTTGTATCTTCTTCAAGGTCTGCTGCACATGTTGTAAATGCTCCGGCCAGGAGTTGCTGTGGATGACTACGTCGTCCAGATATACAGCAGACCATTCTTCACAGCCTTGGAGAACTCGGTCCATCAGCCTCTGAAATGTTGCAGGTGCACCGTGCAGGCCAAAAGGAAGTACAGTAAATTGGTATAGCCCCAGTGGGGTCCGAAACATGGTGTATGGCCTGGAGGCTGGATCAAGGGGCACCTGCCAGTAACCTTTGCACAGATCCAGGGTGGTGATAAACTGGGCTCGCCCTATTTTCTCCAGCAGATCATCTATCCGCGGCATTGGGTAGGCATCAAACTTTGATTGGGCGTTCAGTCTACGAAAGTCGATGCAGACACGCAGGGTCTGGTCCTTCTTCGGGACAATGACTATGGGACTGCTCCATTCGCTTACTGAGGGCTCTATTACTCCTAGCTCCAACATCAGCTTGATCTCCTCCTTTAGAGGTTCCACCTTTCAGGTACACGATAGGGTCGTTGTCTTGAGGGTGTCGGGTTGGTCAGGTGTAAGACATGTTGGATCATTTCAGTCCGCCCAGGCCTCTGGCAGAGCAAAGAAGGAGACTGGTTCAAGAGGTGTTGTAGCTCTGCTCCCTTTGCGTCATCCAGGTGATCCAAGCACACCAGGGACGGTTGTCTCTGAGCTCTTATCTCTGAACCATCATTGTCTACGTCTTCCACCTTCCGCACCATAAGTGACGTCTCTGTCGCCTTACTGATGGGCTCTTTCCACTCCTTCAGCAGGTTCACGTGGTAAGTCTGTTTGGCTTTACCTTTGTCAGGGTGGTGGACCTCGTACGTCACCGGCCCCATCTTGCGGACGACTGTGTACGGTCCTTGCCACTTGGCTAGCAGCTTGTTCGATGATGTTGGTAATAGCAGTAGTAGTTTCTGCCCCGGCTGAAACTCTCGGAGCCTTGCATGCTTGTCGTACCATAGTTTTTGTGCTCTTTGTGCCTCTTGTAGGTTTTCTTTTGCCTCTTCTCGGAAGTGCTCAAGTCGGTCCCTCATCTCCAGCACATACTGCACTATGCCACTCTCCTCAGGTTTGGATGCCGGGTCCTCCCAGGCCTTCCTCAGCAGGTCCAGTGGCCCTTGTACTTGCCAGCCATAGAGGAGTTCGAACGGTAAGAAGCCAGTTGAAGCTTGAGGTACTCACGCAGCTCGTTCACGCACTCCACTCGCGGAGATCAAAGGCGCCCAACTTTTTAAAGTCTCTGGGGCGCATCACATCGCCCCGCTCTTGAGCCACTGCCTCTCATAAAATCCATTGCGTTGCAAAGTCCAGCTTCCCAACAGTCAGACCCCGAGCTACACTCCCCGCTGTGTTTTATAGCGCCGGGATCATTAGCGGCGATTGCTCATGGGCAATCTGATTCTGTGGCCCTGTTCCTTCACATACCTAAAGGGGGGGAGGCTGCCTAATTAGTGAGCGAGGAGCGATATCAATTTGGGCGCACGCCCATCACAGGCACATGCCGTGACACACTGTAAGTAAGCTAAGCTAGCAAATCTAGCGGGCATAAATAGGTTATGTTTAGGAAAATGGTATCGGATCGGTACGTGGACTCAAGTACTTGCCGATTCCGATGCCAGCTTTTTTTGTGGTATCGGCAGCATTTCCGATACCAATATCGGAATCGGAACAACCCTAATAATAATACATCTTGGCATAAGTTAAATATTTGGTTCCCAAGACGACATACCAGATGGAATGCAATATATCAATCAAAAACACTAACTTTGTAAAATAAGAAACTTGTATAGGCAGGTAGCATCAGAAAATGTAAACATCACACATTTCGCTTTTAAAAAAGGAGAAAGAAAAGAAAACCCCTATTCAACAACAAAACAGAATTCAAATTAAATATATAACGAACTATTAAAAAAAACTACCAGATAGTTCATGCAGTTTGGATAGTTTTGATGTAGTCTTTTGCTTCATCAGCCGAAAGAAAATCTTTCCCTACACCATTGTAGGTTATCCTCAGGCACGTAGAACGCGCCCTCAAGGCCACGGAGTTGTCGCCAGACCTCATTAAAAGAAGCACGCGCTTTTGCAATTTTTGCTGTGTGGTCGGGAAAAACAGAAATACTAAATTCCTTGAATTTAATCTGCCTTAACTCTCTGGCACGGCGTAAAACATCAAGGCATTCACTGTGGTAGTGAAATCTGGCCACAACGGCTCGAGGTCGTTCACCAGGCTTTGGTACAGGCTGTAGAGTGCGGTGAGATCTGTCCAAAGTCGGCTCCTACTCCAGGCTCTTTAAGCAACGTAGCGATGCTAGAGGTAGTGCAGCTGTTAGGACCCTCAGGAACACCGATTATACGAATATTATCATGACGTGACCTGGCGTCCAAATCTTCACATTTATTATCCAGTTTAGTTAAATCTGCTGTAAGACGTTGTATCTTACTTTGCATTGCAGTAATATCATCAGTACAACCGGAGAGCAAGTGCTCCATCTCACCTACGGTACCCTTTAGCGCAGACAATCCGGCATCAATGGCGGCCTTGTCATTGGCCAGTTGTGTCTTTACAGCCTGTAATTCCGACTTAATTGTGGACAAGTCATCCCCCAATGCAGCACGCAGTTCTGCCTTAAAAATATCCGCGATTTCGTTCCTCAATGAGGACAATATTTCGAGCTTCAGCGCACCCGTGTCAATCACAGAGACTGCCTGGTGAACCGTGGGGTCAGCACGCGGCGGCGATTCACGCGAAGGTGAGGCCGTGACCTGTGGATTAGGCCTGAGTTGTGACTGCGTTGTGCTACGGGTTTTAATGTTTTTACCGGACATTGTAACCGCCTTTAGAGACAAATCTATAAATAAAACTGTTAACGGGGAAGAATGACAGTACAATTAAAACTGAAAAGCGCAATTTAATAACAATTATGACAATAATCCTCCGGAGCCACCCAAAACACATCCTACTCCATCACGAGCTCAACAGCCCCCCACCCCAATATGTGTTATTTTATAGTTTTGAAATCCCCAGTATTGTTGTAGAATGTAGAAAATAAATCACTAAACAAAAACAAAAGAAATTTGCCAGCTGCTATGTAATGCTGGTGTTATTTTTTTTTTTCAATTAACTCTTGTCACCTGTTGAAACAGTCTTTTATAATTATTGATAATTTACTCTAAGCTGCATGAAAGGATAAATGGAGAGCCATGATTTTTGATTCTTTACAATAAACATAATTCTCCCACAAGACTCAAGGCTTTACTTATTGCATTACTGGATAAATCAACATTTTAACTAATCTCTTGAATGAATGAACGAAGTACATTTTTAGCAACCACTTGTCTTCACCTCCTGATACAATTGATACGACCTTTATTTACAGCTAAAGTTACTTTTAAAATGTTTTACATTTTCAAAAACTCTATTTTGGTTTGTATTGTAGACATTAGTGTTTATCTCAGAAATAAAAACTTTCATCCCATTACCTCTGATAATTTTAATTATTGTAAGGAAATCATATCGTAAGAAATAGTGGTGACTGAAGAGACTGTTTGTGAAACTGTTTAATAATACCTATGAATGACAACCGCTCTCTGGCTCAGTGACGGCACCAAAGCAAATTTGGAATCAGGCAGATTTAATCCATTATGTTATACACATTTACAGTGGTGTGAAAAACTATTTGCCCCCTTCCTGATTTCTTATTCTTTTGCATGTTTGTCACACTTAAATGTTTCTGCTCATCAAAAACCGTTAACTATTAGTCAAAGATAACATAATTGAACACAAATTGCAGTTTTTAAATGAAGGTTTACGTTATTAAGGGAGAAAAAAAACTCCAAATCTACATGGCCCTGTGTGAAAAAGTGATTGCCCCCCTTGTTAAAAAATAACTTAACTGTGGTTTATCACACCTGAGTTCAATTTCTGTAGTCACCCCCAGGCCTGATTACTGCCACACCTGTTTCAATCAAGAAATCACTTAAATAGGAGCTACCTGACACAGAGAAGTAGACCAAAAGCACCTCAAAAGCTAGACATCATGCCAAGAGCCAAAGAAATTCAGGAACAAATGAGAACAAAAGTAATTGAGATCTATCAGTCTGGTAAAGGTTATAAAGCCATTTCTAAAGCTTTGGGACTCCAGCGAACCACAGTGAGAGCCATTATCCACAAATGGCAAAAACATGGAACAGTGGTGAACCTTCCCAGGAGTGGCCGGCCGACCAAAATTACCCCAAGAGCGCAGAGACAACTCATCCGAGAGGCCACAAAAGACCCCAGGACAACATCTAAAGAACTGCAGGCCTCACTTGCCTCAATTAAGGGCAGTGTTCACGACTCCACCATAAGAAAGAGACTGGGCAAAAACGGCCTGCATGGCAAATTTCCAAGGCGCAAACCACTTTTAAGCAAAAAGAACATTAAGGCTCGTCTCAATTTTGCTAAAAAACATCTCAATGATTGCCAAGACTTTTGGGAAAATACCTTGTGGACCGACGAGACAAAAGTTTAACTTTTTGGAAGGTGCGTGTCCCGTTACATCTGGCGTAAAAGTAACACAGCATTTCAGAAAAAGAACATCATACCAACAGTAAAATATGGTGGTGATAGTGTGATGGTCTGGGGTTGTTTTGCTGCTTCAGGACCTGGAAGGCTTGCTGTGATGGAACCATGAATTCTACTGTCTACCAAAAAATCCTGAAGGAGAATGTCCGGCCATCTGTTCGTCAACTCAAGCTGAAGCGATCTTGGGTGCTACAGCAGGACAATGACCCAAAACACTCCAGCAAATCCACCTCTGAATGGCTGAAGAAAAACAAAATGAAGACTTTGGAGTGGCCTAGTCAAAGTCCTGACCTGAATCCTATTGAGATGTTGTGGCATGACCTTAAAAAGGCGGTTCATGCTAGAAAACCCTCAAATAAAGCTGAATTACAACAATTCTGCAAAGATGAGTGGGCCAAAATTCCTCCAGAGCGCTGTAAAAGACTCGTTGCAAGTTATCGCAAACGCTTGATTGCAGTTATTGCTGCTAAGGGTGGCCCAACCAGTTATTAGGTTCAGGGGGCAATTACTTTTTCACACAGGGCCATGTAGGTTTGGATTTTTTTTCTCCCTAAATAATAAAACCCCTCATTTAAAAACTGCATTTTGTGTTTACTTGTGTTATCTTTGACTAATAGTTAAATGTGTTTGATGATCAGAAACATTTTGTGTGACAAACATGCAAAAGAATAAGAAATCAGGAGGGGGCAAATAGTTTTTCACACCACTGTAAGCTGTTAATGAAATAAAAGCAAATCTGGTGGCATTCAGATGTAACAGAATACACTGTGACCCATAGAAACATCTATTCTCCAAATTAAAAACTCTGTCTTGATGTAAGACAAAGATGTAATGAGGGTGAAGTGTTTATAAAGATGATAAAGTGATTAAATGTGTTATTTTTGGCGAAGTTCATTAATTAAACATTATGAAATAAAGTAATAACTTAGACATGCATCCTGTTCTTGGTTTGAGTCGGTAAAACTTGCTTTCCATTGTAATTAACTTAGACTGCGCAAAAGGTGTGCAAAGTTGTTCTACTCGAGAGCTCCTGCAGGGCTGTGATTGGTTGAATGGTGAGGTCGCACCTGATTGGCTAAAGAGTACGAGTGCCGTATTTTTGAGACTTTGCTGGCATGTTGGAGTCAGGAAAGTCTCAAAAACACAGACACAAATGCAGCGATATTCACACATGTAAGTCGATTTTCACATGCACAGCCCATGATGCACTCGTAAATTTTAAACATTAAAAAAAATTTTTACACAGTTGTACATATGTGAATTGTATATTATGAATATGTATTTTTTAATGCATGTGAATGTGTTTTTTTGTGAATATATATTTTTTTTCGTGCACGTGAAATGTGATTTACGCATGTGAATTGGGTTACGCACGTGAACATCGTGTCTTTTGTGTGAATTATTTATGAGACCGATCTGCCTCCATAGAGAATCAAGGCTGCAAAAACATGGTGATGTAAAATAATGTAATGCAAAGCAAGAGTAAAAATAGTGGCATGAAAGAGAGGTGAGGATACAAATGATGAGTTTTTTGTGTGTGTGTATGTGTGGAGGGGGGGGGGGTGCATTAGGTTAGACATACAAAATATGGGTGTGATTTTGTCATTAGAACCTTGACCTAAAAATATCATTCTTCTGGAAAAAAAAACCAACATATTTGTTGCATTTATTGAAATAAAAATAAAACATTTTATGTAGGTGTTTCTACATAAAATGGCTCAGTTTATTTTAATGAAATTTGGTGGACAAAACATGGTTTAGCAGCAAAATAAAAAAGGAGATTCATGATTTAGTACATTCTTGAAAATATGTAAATGAATATGTTTAATTACAGATTGTATAATGTATAAATCCATTATTACTTACTTATTGTTATTGTTTTAAAGTTTAAGGTTTCAATTATTAACAACACTGTGACTAAATTCATGGGCACCCCAAATAAAGTTTCACTTCTTGTTGGTATCTGAGTTAGTAGGACAGTGAATCATATTGCTATTGGTAGGTACATTCATTCATTCATCTTCTATACCGCTTAATCCTGTGTTCAGGGTCGCGGGGGGCCTGGAGCCTATCCCAGGAGACTTCGGGCACTAGGCGGGGTACACCCTGGACAGGGTGCCAATCCATCGCAAGGCACACACACACACACACACACACACACACACACACACACACACTCACACACCCAATCACACACTACGGGCAATTTTGGGAACACCAATTAGCCTAACCTGCATATCTTTGGACTGTGGGAGGAAACCGGAGTACCCGGAGGAAACCCACCAAGCACGGGGAGAACATGCAAACTCCATGCACACAGAGACAGGAATCGAGCCCAGACCCTGGAGGTGCAAGGCGACAGTGCTAACCACTACACCACCGTGCCGCCTGGTAGGTACATAATATCGCCAAAACTTTGCGATTTTGGTTCAGGTACTATACCGTATGTCATTGTTGTTACTCTCGCACTATTTTCCATAGATCTACACTTTAGTCATCCACACTGCATGCAAAACATTTATGTTGACTAGCAGAGACACAAACAAATTCAGTTAAAAAATATCATGATTCTATTTAAATTTTATGTGGTGACAGGAGATTGCATAATATGATGGTGTTAATATATGGAATTTCATTGGCCTTATAAACATATTACTTGAACAACACCTGATTACAAAACAATAATAAAAATAATAATAATAAAGATAATGTTTATGAAACCAAAACAAGAAAACAAATGAACAAACAAAGAGAGAAAACATACTAATGTTCATTTACACATCACACAAATTTAGCATTTATATAACTTGGTTAAAATTTTACATTTACTTTATTATACAGTATATGATGTATAAAAATAACATACAGGTAAAAAAAAAATACAGGTAGCTGTAGTATAGCTGGTAGTATTCACTATAATTGTAACAGAATTATCATCATGTGCCTGAATTGAAAGTACGTTTTCCAACCCTGTGAAGATAGACATGGAGCCAGAAACCCACCAAATATTACAAAAAAGGAAATTACCATCAGACACGTGGGTTGCTGTGCATATGATACATAATCATACAGAAACACTAATATGATCATTGGACTATAAGAAAAACATATGCAAACCAAATGAATCATAATCAACCAAAAAGCCTTCTTTTTCATGCGGTTGGACTCTGCATCTTTTTCACTTAATTTATCACCAGGTCTAGGTTTCCTCAAAGCTTTAAGTACTGCTATAGAGCAGAAAATCACAGTAGAAACTAAAAGTATGTATTCTGGTAGCAGAATATAATACATTATATTTCTGCTTGATAAAAATGAACAAAACACACTCAATACTAAAGATATTATCCAGGCAACTAGTGAAAGTGCAGTGCGGTATCTTAGTGGCTTGTATTTTAGGAAGATAACAGGATAGATCACTGCCACATATCGCTCAACACAGACACAGCACTGGAAGAAAGGGCGGCTGATATTATGCATCACAGACAAAAACTGCATAAAATAATAAAATGTGACAGTTAGCTCATTTTTATATGGTGTCAAATAAAATAAAGCAAACAACATATTGACGCAAAAGAAGATTTCACATACACAGAGGTTAAAAGAAAATACTGATACTACTTCTGAAATTGCATTTCTTACACTTATTACAAACAGCCACAAAACATATATATTGAGTGGTAGAGACACACCCAGCGCAATTATGCTAAGAACGATGACTGCACAAGACACAGGGACAGATGTAGGACTATCAGGAGGAAGGAAAAATGAAGCGTTCTCCATGGTCTGTATTACTAAATTGCTGAGCAGGATAAAATGCAAGATATACTGCATTAAATGTTTAGTTAAAGACACAAATGTAAGAATTAGCTAATGCTTCTTTAAAGACTTCAGAAATTGTAACATTTTAATTGTTCACAACAAAGTCTCATTATTTAAATTTCAGTCTGTTCTAGATTGTACAATTAATTCAACTGCCAAGGACTCATCATACCACAGTTTTTATAAGACAAACCAAAAAAGTTGGTTATGGTTATGCTTATTTTTCAAAATATTAATTTAAATTGAATTCTCATATAAAACTAATGGCACCTCCATTACAGTACTTCAGAAAAATAATGGTAAACAATCTGATTAAAATGTAAGAAAATTTTCATTTTTTTAAAAGATTGAAATAACCTGTATACACAAACCTTTACCATTTTTGAAGTGTAGATCCTTGAACTTATCAATGTCTTAACGGAAGGGATCTCTAAAAGGAAAGTAATTATTGTAATAGAATTTAATGCTTGGTTTATCTGGCTATACTTTAATGTTCCTTGAGCTTATGAGTTATATTGAAAAGTCAGAAACAAATAAATTTTTATTGATGTATATTGCCTGTATCCTTCTAATGGTTACTGACAATTGCTAGTGGAGCAAAAGTCTACTTGATCATATTCCTGAAATGCTTTATATCCTATGACATTGTTATGAGGGAGGGCATGACTTAAATGTGGTAAGCTAAACAAATAAAACATCCATCATCATGATTTAAAGAGGACAAACAGTGGTCAAAGGGGTAAAAACAAATAAGTTTCACAGACTTAGACAAACTCACAGAGCCAAGTGAGCCCAATGAACATGAAAAAACTGTCTGGCAATGTCAGCATTTCCTGACCCTCTCTCTACAAGCATTGTCCAAATAGGGCAAGGTAGTGTGAAAATGATTAATTTTATTTCAGGTTTTGTAACAGTACAATGTATTTTTTTTTTTTACAGTATGACATTTCTTTTGTATATGAGTATAGTATCAATAATATGCTGGTTGAGTTTTAATGAAAAATACAAAAGACATGATTTGATTGTGATTTTGTAGTGAGTCAAGAACAGAGTAGTGGTAGCAAATTATATCAAGAAAAAGTGTTTGGTACATACAAACCCTTTCTAAATGCTATGACTTTAGTTCATAGCATTCTCCTCCTCCTCCTTTTCCTCTACCAGTTATTATTTTCCTTAATTTAATTAACGGCAACCACTTATTAGAGCACTTGGATGTACTGTACGAAGTCTCTTAATGTATCAAGTGACAACATTATGTCAGGTACTCCTCAAGGCTTATAACATTACAGAAATAGTGGACAGAACCAGACAAAGCCAATACATTGGTGTTTCTACACACAGCATATGCATCATCTTTCCACACTGTTACGACCTCTAGGGGTTAGTCATAACAGAAAGAGAGAACTAAATGAGTTTATACCAGAGAGATGTTTAATTTGTTTATTTTCAATTTTTCTTTGCACGGGATTTATCTTCAGGGGAAGACCAGGCCAAAACAATAAACAAAACAGGCTTTGTTTTAAACCTAAATAACCTTAATTTGAATGAAACAAAACAAAATACAAACTAGCTTACCTGTCTCCCTAAACAATAAACAGAGTGAAAATATATACAAAAGAAATGGCGTCTAACCCCCTACTTCCCGTATGAAGAGTTAAATTATTTACAAACTATTTACAAAAAGCTTACATGCAGCCAAATCGGAATCCATATCATAGTCAAAACACGCAAAGGTTCAGATAAACAGGAGAGTCAGTCAATACGGAGTTTAACAAAGACAACACAAACTATAACACACAAACTCTCTTTCTCTCTGGCACAACACTCAAAAACAAACGACAAAACATACGACAGTCAATCAGAATTTCGAAAATACAAGCACACGACAGGTCAAAATCAACGAGGCTCAAAAATGGGCCCCGGCTGAGTGTTTGGGGTGGTCCTTATATCAGGATATGATGCAGAGTAGGACCAATCCGGAGCTCCAGCTGATTAACAGGCCACACCCACCTAAAACAGACAAGTCCAACACAGGAGCAGACAGAGAAATCTGACAGACAAATACAAAATACAAATAACAAAGCACATCAGAATCATAACACCCCCAACCATAACATAAAACATGTAATGTTTTACTGGTTTACACGTGACAGTGAATCAGCAATTACATTTTCAACACCTTTTTTGTGGCATATTTTCAAATTGTAACTCTGACTAATCAGGGACTGCCTTTTGGTCATATCTGGTTTTCATCTGTTCTTGTGCAGCATCAAGCGAGCATTTTGCTAGTTTCCACAACTGATGCAGCCGATCACGAAACGAGCTAATATGATCCAAAACATTCTTAGTACTAGAGGGGTGGTCAGCTGAGAGAATTTGCTCTTGCAAGATCTTCAAGGGACCACGTACTGTGTGCCCAAAAATTAACTCTGACGGACTGAAACCGAGGGAAGCTTGAGTTGTAGTGCGAATAGCAAACAACAACAATGGGACTTCTTCATCCCATTCTTTTTTTTGTTCAACACAAAACGTTCGGAGCATAGATTTGAGAGTCTGATGAAATCGTTCGAGAGCACCCTGGGACTGAGGGTGATAGGCACTAGATACTTGATGTCTGATGTTTAATTTTCTCATCACTTTGGCAAAAACTTTAGACATGAAATTTGTTCCTTGATCAGACTGTATATATTTAGGCACTCCAAAAGTAGTGCAGAATTTGATAATCGTTTTTACAATGGAATGAGCTTTAAGTGAGCGTAGGGGTATTGCTTCAGGATACCTAGTCGAGGCACACATTAGAGTTAACAAATACGAATTTCCAGATTTAGTTTTGGGTAAGGGTCCAACGCAATCAACCAAAACTCGTTCGAACGGTTCACCAATTACTGGTATTGGCCTCAATGGTGCCGGAGGGATTACCTGATTGGGCTTGCCAGATAATTGACATGCATGACACGATTTACAAAATTTGGAAACGTCAGATTTCATCGAAGGCCAAAAGAAATGTTTCAACAACCTATCATAAGTTTTTCGGATACCTACGTGACCAGAAAGTTCATGGTCATGTGCAATGCTCAAAACTTGCTCTCGAAAAGGTTTTGGAATAACAACCTGAAACACAGTCCCCCAGTCATCGGTGACATGACGTGGAGACCACTTTCGCATCAGGACACCATCATCAAAGTAGTAGGCGACTGAATGCTCTGGCAAAATTCTTGGCTCGACAGCAGCTGCAACACAGGAACACAGAGTTTGATCGGCACTTTGGGCCTCAATTAACATGGCTTTCCCGAATGGTAAATCAACACTAGGAAGTTCACACATTTTTACTTCAACTAATTCAGCTTCATCAGCAGTCTCAACAGAATTGTCAGCACACAAGAAGGTCTTCGACAAATCTACGGTGTCTTTCAATTTTTGAGCTTGAGCTCGAGTCACCACACAATCACTAAATACACTAGGAAATTGTTCCTGTAAAGAATCATATTGTACATCAGGAACATCTGTAACCTCAGGTAAACAAAAAACCTTTTTACCTGCCAGATCGTTTCCCAGTATGAGCGCAACACCCTTAACAGGCAACTCAGACCGAACAGCCAACTTAACTTTGCCTGAAATAATCCCAGAACGCAAATAGACATTGTGTAATGGAACTTTAACCACAGAAAGATCAATGCCTTGCAATAAGACGCTAGAACCACAGCTTGACTGTTCTGAATATGGCAGCACATTCTCCAAAATTATGGATTGAGAGGCGCCAGTATGACGAAGGATGCGAATTCTTTTTGTCTCGGAGTCTGGGTTATTAAGTGAAACAGCACCATAAAAAATAAAGGGCTCAAAGACAGGTTCAGTAGTGGTATTTAAATTCTCCGTCATGGAAGAAACAAGGGGCCGCTCAATCAAACCAACACTTTTAGAACCTTTTGTTTTCTTGCTATTTTTACGTTTCAAAGTGGGACACATGGCGATGAGGTGTCCTACCTCATGACAGTAAAAACACTCACGATTTTCCTCTTTTACTGCACTCAAATCGTTCTTAGATACTCCTGGGGTATCCTTAGAACTGCGAACACGTTCAAAAAGATTACGCTTGGCGGGCGACGGAAAAGTTACTTTATGAGTAAGCACAAACTCATGAAACTTTCTGTTCATTCAGGTAGATCACGATTTTCTCTGGAAGACAATTCTTAAATTCTTCCAATAGTATTAACTCTTTTAATTGTGCGAATGTAACAACTTTAGTGGCAGTGCACCATTTTTCAAACAAATTGGCTTTGTCTCTTGCAAATTCAACAAATGTTTGACTAGCGGTTTTCACGTGGTGGCGGAATTTCTGTCGGTACGCCTCGGGAACCAGTTCGTAAGCACGCAACACGGCATTTTTAATTTCTTCATAATTTAGGCTCTGTTCAAGTGTTAAGGCAGAACAGACCTCCTGTGCTTTCCCAACTAGTTTACATTGTAACAAAAGTGGCCAAATATTCCGTGGCCATTTCAAAGTAGCCGCGATGCGTTCGAAAACAGGAAAATATGTGTCAACTTCACTTTCACGAAACATCGGAACTAACGCAATTTGTCTGCTAATATCACATTCAGGTTGACTTACTTGTAAAGTGCGTCGTGGTGCCGGAATAGGGCTCGGAGTGGATGCATTAACAGGTGGTGATACAGGTAGGCTGGGTGCAACAGCAGTTGAGGGTTGAGTAGGTTGCTTAGCCATTAGCTCCAAGTCTAGCTCCTTGAGCCGGATCGCTCGCTGGGTTTCGTGTTCAATTGTGTGCACATGCAACATTTGGCTCTGATACTGCTGTTTGCTCAATTCTATCTCCAGCTCCTTCAACCTGATTGCCAGCAAGGGATCGCTCAGAGAAGGAATGTTAGCGGGATCTATGCTAGTCAGTTTCCCAGGTTTGGGGAACTCTGCCCCCTCACCTACGGAAGCCGACATTTGAATTGCAACACCCGCCTCACCTTCCTCCAGCAAAGTTCCTCGCTCAACTAAGTGCCTGTAAACCACTTCCTTGATTTCTTGTTTCCTGGCACCACGAGTAACCTGGATGCAATATAAATCTTCAATCGCAAACAAATCCTCTTTTCGGCAAATATTTAACTGATCCACTGATGGTTGAATTGCAAACATACCTAAATCAAATTTTGAAGCCATTTCTAATTCCCTCCACCTCAAAATGAAAACCACTAGACAAATGAATGTACACAAAGCCAATTTTACAAAAATAACACGACAACCAAAAATCCAAATAGGTTTGAAAAAACTTTTAGACGAGCCCCCAATTTCTGTTACGACCTCTAGGGGTTAGCCGTAACAGAAAGAGAGAACTAAATGAGTTTACACCAGAGAGATGTTTAATTTGTTTATTTTCAATTTTTCTTTGCACGGGATTTATCTTCAGGGGAAGACCAGGCCAAAACAATAAACAAAACAGGCTTTGTTTTAAACCTAAATAACCTTAATTTGAATGAAACAAAACAAAATACAAACTAGCTTACCTGTCTCCCTAAACAATAAACAGAGTGAAAATATATACAAAAGAAATGGCATCTAACCCCCTACTTCCCGTATGAAAAGAGTTAAATTATTTACAAAATATTTACAAAAAGCTTACATGCAGCCAAATCGGAATCCATATCATAGTCAAAACACGCAAAGGTTCAGATAAACAGGAGAGTCAGTCAACATGGAGTTTAAAGTGGACATACAGTCTCAATTTTTGCATAGGTTAATATGATTCTTTAGGGTCCTAATGAAAAGTTTGTAATATACTTTAATTAAAAAATCTCAATTGTTGTGTAAAAAAAACATTACTTTTACCTGGTAAAAAGTAGCTCTGTTCTCAGCAACCTGTTTCAGTACATGCTCCTTTAAATGTTAATGACCTCTACTGAACCCGCCCCCCAGTTCTGTGGGGCGTGTCTTGACAATACAAGTGGGGTATAGCTTTGACAACAGTTAAAAATATTTTTTAAAAAAGTTAAAAATAATTTTACATGATGTTAGAATTATTTTATATATAAAGGAGTTATTTCTACTCTCTTGCTCTCTTCCTCATAGATCTGATATTAACATGTTAAATCTTCCCTGCTGCTATCTTCCTGTCTCCTCTTGCATCTGTTCATTCATGCTCACCTTCCCATACTCTGTCTCTCTCTCCCTCTCTCTCTCTCTCTCTTCCTCTCCTTTGATTCAAATTCTAATTTTATTTGTCACATACACAGTCATACACAGTATGATATGCAGTGAAATGCTTATACGACAGTCAGTGACCTTAAAAATTAAATAAATGAGTAAGGAATAATTATCAATAAAAAGAAATACTAAAGAAAATAAATTTAACTAGTAAAATAGTTGTACAAATATACAATGTACAAATGAGGGCATAATAAAAATCTTACAAAATATAGGGGATAATATAAATATTATTATTATTATTTTTATTATAAATATATATATATATATATATATATATATAGATAGTAAGATTTTTATTATGCACTCATATTTTTATATATATATATATATATATAGTTATATATGTATATAAAATTTTACATGTGAATCTGGTTGTAAAACTTTTTTGACTTCCCAGACCGGGAATCGAACTCAGGCCGCTGCGCTGAGAGCACCGTATCCTAACCACTAGACCACGGAGGATTAATGGCTGCTGCTTGGAAATGCCGGCTATTCAACCCGCGACCTTATACACGCGAAGCATTGTTTTTTTCGGGACCTCACCAGGACATTTACAATGGTTAATTTGTAGTAACATATGTCTATAGCACAGGCGTTTAGTCAAACATATTTATACCGATCTTTTGCTGTTAATAAACAGAGACCTTTCTGACAGACAACGTGTGTGTGTGTGTGTGTGTCTCTGACTGTCATATAGATGCCGGTGTTATGCCCTAAAACGCCCCCCTGCCGCGGATTGCCCCCCATTACGCAATCGCTATCTTCAAAGAAAGGCGCCGCCCCTTTTCTTTCGAACGCATTAGCGAGTGTTTTTCTTTCCCTGCGCTCGGTTTTGTGAACACAGTTGCGTTCAGTAACACGATGGAACCAATTACCTTAACAGCAGCAACAACAACCATTATGATCACACTTTGTTGAATTTATATTGCTTAAATATTTCGCTCCTCTGTCCTCTTTGCATTACTATGTGTTTATTTACTTCCTTTTCGCATCGCACATATAATGCACTCTAAAATCGACACTATCAAACTTGGAAATTATATAACATCCAATCAAACGTCACGTTATTAAAAGTAACGAATTTGTCACGACTCTTTTCTTATGCAGCACGGCTAAAAAGATAATAAAAAAATTACCCCAATCCTGCCATGATGCTCCCCTGCCCCTAACCAACACTGGCTGGGAAGATGAACCCAGACTTTCCAAAACTTACTATTATTTCCACAGATGAAATTAAGCTCGGATGATGAGAACAGAAATTAACTCCCCTCTCTGCAATATCTAAGTAGAGTGTAACTGGAGCAGCCACAAAATGCCCCCTCCCCCCCTGTCTAACTGATGAGGAAAAGGTCACAAACACCAAACCTGCTGCACTTACTGTTATAAGCCCTGTGTTCATGTGGCTCAATTTATATGCTGCTGGGACAAAGTGTATAACATCTAGGAAGGGGGGCATTTCATAGTAAACAGCTGTGCCACGAAATGCCCCCCCTGTCTAACTCTGCTTAGGAAAAGGTTACAGACACCAAACCTGCTGCACTTACTGTTATAAGCCCTGTGTTCATGTGGCTCAATTTATATGCTGCTGGGACAAAGTGTATAACATCTAGGAAGGGGGGCATTTCATGGTAAACAGCTGTGCCACGAAATGCCCCCCTGTCTAACTCTGCTTAGGAAAAGGTTACAGACACCAAACCTGCTGCACTTACTGTTATAAGCCCTGTGTTCATGTGGCTCAATTTATATGCTGCTGGGACAAAGTGTATAACATCTAGGAAGGGGGGCATTTCATGGTAAACAGCTGTGCCACGAAATGCCCCCCCTGTCTAACTCTGTTTAGGAAAAGGTTACAGACACCAAACCTGCTGCACTTACTGTTATAAGCCCTGTGTTTATGTGGCTCAATTTATATGCTGCTGGGACAAAGTGTATAACATCTAGGAAGGGGGGCATTTCATGGTAAACAGCTGTGCCACGAAATGCCCCCCCTGTCTAACTCTGCTTAGGAAAAGGTTACAGACACCAAACCTGCTGCACTTACTGTTATAAGCCCTGTGTTCATGTGGCTCAATTTATATGCTGCTGGGACAAAGTGTATAACATCTAGGAAGGGGGGCATTTCATGGTAAACAGCTGTGCCACGAAATGCCCCCCCTGTCTAACTCTGCTTAGGAAAAGGTTACAGACACCAAACCTGCTGCACTTACTGTTATAAGCCCTGTGTTCATGTGGCTCAATTTATATGCTGCTGGGACAAAGTGTATAACATCTAGGAAGGGGGGCATTTCATGGTAAACAGCTGTGCCACGAAATGCCCCCCTGTCTAACTCTGCTTAGGAAAAGGTTACAGACACCAAACCTGCTGCACTTACTGTTATAAGCCCTGTGTTCATGTGGCTCAATTTATATGCTGCTGGGACAAAGTGTATAACATCTAGGAAGGGGGGCATTTCATGGTAAACAGCTGTGCCACGAAATGCCCCCCCTGTCTAACTCTGTTTAGGAAAAGGTTACAGACACCAAACCTGCTGCACTTACTGTTATAAGCCCTGTGTTTATGTGGCTCAATTTATATGCTGCTGGGACAAAGTGTATAACATCTAGGAAGGGGGGCATTTCATGGTAAACAGCTGTGCCACGAAATGCCCCCCCTGTCTAACTCTGCTTAGGAAAAGGTTACAGACACCAAACCTGCTGCACTTACTGTTATAAGCCCTGTGTTCATGTGGCTCAATTTATATGCTGCTGGGACAAAGTGTATAACATCTAGGAAGGGGGGCATTTCATGGTAAACAGCTGTGCCACGAAATGCCCCCCCTGTCTAACTCTGCTTAGGAAAAGGTTACAGACACCAAACCTGCTGCACTTACTGTTATAAGCCCTGTGTTTATGTGGCTCAATTTATATGCTGCTGGGACAAAGTGTATAACATCTAGGAAGGGGGGCATTTCATGGTAAACAGCTGTGCCACGAAATGCCCCCCCTGTCTAACTCTGCTTAGGAAAAGGTTAAATCCGCCAATATATATATATATATATATATATATATATAATATATATATATATAGAGAGAGAGAGTATATATATACTCGATTTATCCCTGAGCCAATCAGGTAACCAATTAAGGGGCGAGGTAGATGACGTAGCCAAAGTGGAGCTTTTCTTATAGCTTACAAGTGGAACAAAAATAAAAAAAGAGCTGCAATGGATCCCACACTTTATAAAAACATTGTGGCCTATAAAAGCCATAATAAATACCCTGAGGGCTTTTTAAAGTCAGAAAAAAGGGAGCTAAGACGTATAGCTTTGCGCTTTCTTCTTGAAGGTAAGTTCAACTCGCATCGTCCGTTCAGCATGGTGCAGCATGACTAATTAACATGGCGTTAGCAAGAACGAAAAAAAGATGTGCATTAATTGGAATGGGTGGACAACCACCGACTTGAAATGGTGATGCATAATTATGGAATAAATAGTAGTAGTAACAATGAATGTCACATTCGCTTCCTGTTTAATTGGTTTTTATTTTCTACATATTTGTTTCTTATATTTGCGTCGTCAGAATAAACCTCAGCAGTAATTGCGCTCTGTCTGTAGTGCGTGCGCACTTGCTTGCCGTTTACTAAATAAAATTTTCAACTAAAAGTACATACAATATGTGGTCTTCATATCATATAGACCATCTAAACATGTTTTTAAATTTATGCTTACAGAATTAGTTAATTACAGAGCATTGTGTGTCTTACTCCAGTAAGGTGGCATTAAACATTTATTAATTTTGACAGGAGACGTGTTATTCAAGTTAGGTGGCACTAAGGGTGAAAGTAAAGCCAAAGTGGTTTGTGGAGCTGAAGAAGCCAGTTCAATTTTTAAAGACTTTCATTCAAGTCCGATGGGAGCCCACACAGGTCAGAAAAAAACCAGAGATGCAATTGCTAAAAGGTTTTATTGGCCTGGTATGACTGATGACATCAACAAATGGGTAAATATCCAAAGAAAATTGTTTCTATTACTTTTAAGAAATCTCTTCAACACATTTTGACTGTGAACTTTAACATTACAACATTAGTTACAACTGTAAATCTTATTTGTTTAATGCTGATAAAAAATTTATAATATTTGTTTAATACAGGTGTCCGAATGTTTACCCTGTCAGGCTGCACAACGGATTATTAAACAAGAAGTGAAGTACACTCCTATAAAGGTATTTTAGCATTTATTAATAAATTGTATTTCTTGCCAATCTGTTGTATAACTGTTCTTGTGTAGGCAGGAAAACAAATAGTAATAATAAAATAAAAAAAAACTTATATAAGAAAACCTGCATATGATATGAAAGTTACAAAACTGTTCTTTTTAGGTTACACACCCATTTGAGTTGGTGGGCATGGACCTAATAGGGCCACTGATGGTCACCAAGAGTGGGTACAAGTACATCTGTGTGATGGTCGATTATTTGACTAAATGGCCACAAGCTTACAGCTTAAGCTCAAAACGAGCAGAAGAAGTTGCAGCGTGCGTCCTTCATTTTGTGTACCAGTTTGAGGTTCCAAAAAGAATCCTCACTGATCAAGGAAAGGAGTTTGTTAATTCGGTATGGGTGCACAAACACACACACACACGCACTTATATATATACTTATATATGTGTAAGCACAAGGCGAATGCACAATATTGGTCATAATGTTTTGCATGGTTATGGTTGATCATGTGTATAATTTTGGCCTCAATTTCTTAGGTGTGTGTGCATCCAAATTTCATTCAAGGAATTGTAATCCTTTTCACATTTTTGCTCATAGATAAACAATGGTCTGTGTGCCAAGCTTGGCATCAAGCGAAGTCTTTGCTCCCCTTATCATCCCCAAACAAATGGCTTGGTGGAAAGATTAAATGGAACTATTCAAAGGTAAGTAAAGTGTGTGTTACAAAAGTTCTACTGTGTCAATTATTTGTCTTTGCAAATGATAAACATATACATCTTAATAATGCCTTTAAGATGTTAAAGTTAAGATGTGCATAATGTATTGATATAATTTGTCATAAGTGTAACAAGTGCACACTGTGTGTGTACGAGAGGGATTTAGAGATTAATGCCTCTAGGCATTGGGCTTGTATGTCTAGCACATACCACAGATGCTTGATTGGATTCATATCTGTGGACTTTATTAATGTACCTTAAATGCCCATAACACTATTAATCAATGTTAATCATTTCACCTGTAAGAGCTCTGTTATGGTTGATTGCTGTTTTTTTTAATGTATTTAAAAGTTTTATTGTGCCATTGTGATGTCTAAAATGTCTTTCAGAGCACTTGGAAAACTGGTGGAGGAAAGAATAGACACATGGGATGAGTACTTGGATGCCGTGATGTTCGGCCTTCGAACTAAAACCCAGGCTACCACCAAGTACTCCCCTTATTTTTTAATGTTTGGGAGAGAGGCTCGGTATCCCTCTGAAGTGCCACAGGATTATTTGGTTAGTAAAGGGATGTGTGCATGTGTGTGTGCAGGTATTATTTACGTTTTTAATCCTTAGGACTTTTACTCTATTATTTACAGATTGACAGTAGCGTGGAAGCAGTCATTGCCGAGGAAGCTGTCTGTGAGGACATAAAAAGACTCGACTCAATCAAACAAATTGTACAAGCAAATGTAAAAAAACAACAGGAGCACGTACAACGGAGAGTCAGGTCTGGTGCACCCATTATCGACTTTAAGGTTGGGGACCAGGTGTGGAGGCAGAACAAGCGTAGTGAGCAAAGGAAGGGGGGGAAATTGGAGCCAAACTTTCTTGGTCCTTTTACAATTTTGTCCCTGGATGGAAAATGCGCTGACATTCTTGGACAAAATGGCACTGTGCACAAAAAGGTTAACACAGATCATTTAAAACCTTTGATTACAGGTGATTCCCGTGTTCCTTTACAAGTCAAAGTTAAGACATTGGCTAAAACAGCTGCTCCAATAACTACATGTGTGGGTACATCAACTCCCAAGCCGTCTGTTATTTTTTATGCACCTCCTGCCAGAGCAGCATCACCACCACTGAACCCTCCATCACCACCACTGAACCCTCCATCACCACCACTGGACCCTCAGGCAAAATCATCACCACCACTCGACCCTCAGGCACAGTCATCACCACCACTCGACCCTCAGGCACAGTCATCACCACCACTCGACCCTCAGGCACAGTCATCACCACCACTGGACCCTCAGGCACAATCATCACCACCACTGGACCCTCAGGCACAATCATCACCACCACTGGACCCTCAGGCACAATCATCACCACCACTGGACCCTCAGGCACAATCATCACCACCACTGGACCCTCAGGCACAATCATCACCACCACTCGACCCTCAGGCACAGTCATCACCACCACTGGACCTCCAGACAAGATCAGCGAGATACAGTGCTTGTAATGCAACCACGGAAAAAGGTGACCAGGGTTAACTATCTTTCCTTTCAACTGCTGGTAACTGTTACAAGTAAATAGGGGACAATTTTAAGAGGATAAAATGTTAACAGTGATAATGTTTAAACTTAAAACTAACATTACACAGTAAACTGTGACATTAACATTGTTTAATACTGTCACAGATCTGCTTGATGCTTGGGCAGGAAAGGATACCCATATTATCCTTTCAAAAGTGGGACCGTACAAGCTATACTATTGGGACATTGGACGAATAGGTCCTAAGATGGAACTGGAGAGTGAGGTATTATTGAAATATGTTTTAGTTCTCTGTAATTTGTGAATTGTTAGGAGTAATTGTTTATGAATCACATTTAGCATTCCAAATGTTGTCCAATAATGCCATGTGTCGACACATTTGAAATATTGCACCCATTTAAATACGCTGTATTGCACCAAATGTTTCCTTTCATTTTTATTCACAGGTAATAAATGCATACCTTACAGTACTTGTGCGGGAGCACAATAAGGACAAACTGCACAGTGCAGCATTAATCGACTCCTTTGCCATGACCGCAATATGGGATCGCAAAATACCCAGAATCCGGGTACTTCATGCTACATGATTGAAAGCATACCCATTTTTTTCTTAATGAGGGCAAAACTAATTATTTTTACTCATTTATTTTTTAGATGGACCCAATGTCATATGATATTGTTGTGGGTATTATAAATAAGAGCGGTCACTGGATTCTGAGTGTAAGTATGTAATGTTTTGTAAAAAGCTTATAAATCATGTCCATAAAGACACACAAGCTGATCATTTGAAAGACATGCAGACTAGATTTCCTATATATATTTGTTAGTAATTATTTACATTAAACAAAACCTTGGATAGCCTCCACAGTGAGTGTCTTTTGCTAAATCATTCACTATTTTTAAGATAAACACTGCACCGAAATGATAGCAGTCTTTAACCCATTGTATTGTAGGAAGATAGCTTTACCCCAAACTCCTAAAAAACACATTAGACAGCTAAGATGCTCTATAATATGGTTATGATTGCATTCATGATTGACAAGTTTATATTTAAATTTGACTATTATATAGGTTCTGTATCCTCATGAGAAGCGGTGCCTGCTTTTGGATCCCCTGGGAGAATCTCAGGATGATCGGAAAAGATGTCAGGAGACCACAAGGTAAATTTGCCACTGCCTGTATCTTACTGACAGTCAAAAGAACAAATATCCATTTAATGCTTTAAATCACATGACAGCATTTTAAATGTTAAAATTTTTCTCTTTGTATGCAAGGGCATTTATGCGAAAGTGTGGCCACAATATTTTAAGGTGGTCCTGTAGCAGCCTGCCTCACTCTCTGCAGCAGGACTCTGTATCTTGTGGTGTCCTAGCATTAAAAGTTAGTGCATGATCCTGTGCTAAGAGTGTTTTAAACTGTATCAATGTTACTTGTTTAACTTAAAAAAATTATATAGTCGTGTTGTCCAGTTTTTAAGTTCAGGCAATCTACTATACAATTTTTTTTTCAGTTTGCAGAAAAGATTCTTCGTGGTGAAAATTTGAATTTCACCACATCAGAGAAAGAGGTGAAAAAAATGAGGCTCGATATAGCCACCACCCTCCTCCAGAATTCAGGTGTGTATCTTTTTTTGGTAAACAAACCATTCCTTTTTTTATTGCTAGACATTACGAAAACTGAACTCACAGTGGAAAGAATATATCTTTTAAAATAGTTTGTGGAAATAGTATATAGAATGTATTTATTTTTGTGTTTACAGAAGATCTCAGCAACTTGTGCTACTATTGTGGTAGTGGCGATGAAGACACACAATGGGTAACTTTGAATTAAACATGCCCTCTTTTGGGGGGGGGGGGGGGGTGTTGGAGGTGGGGATAAGGTGCTTCCGTTGGTTGTTACCAAGGTTCCAGCCCTGGTTACGTGACCCTTGTTGCATGTCATGTCCCTATTCTCCTATGCTAGTTAGCACTGTGGCCTCGCACCTCTGGGGTTGAGGGTTCTGTTCTAACCTCATTTCTGTTTGCATGGTGTTTGCATGTTCTTCTCGTGCTTGGTGGATTTTCTCGTGTTACTCCAGTTTCCTCCCAAAGTCCAAAGATATGAACATTAGGTTACTTGGCATAGTAAACTAGTTACATACTTTAATCATTATGGTAGTTAATGATAATTCAAAATAATGTTGAGAAACATTATTTTACTGTTACACTGTGCACAGAATAAGCATGTTGGAAAGGGTTTGTGTGTAATTATATATATTTTTGTTCCCCCAGATTTGCTGTGATGGCTGTGACCGATGGTTTCACATCAGCTGTGTTCAATGTCCTGCAGTTGAAAATGAATACTTCTGCCCAGCCTGCATGTAAAATACTGACTGGAAAAAAAAAATCATGGTTTCTTTTTTTATTGTTTGGGTTATTTTTTTGACATGATTATTTTATTCAATTATTTTTATTTATTTTTTTATTGTATTTTTTTATTATAACGTTGTTACTATTCTTTGGTATTGTAGTTCAAAATAGGTTTTAATATTTAAAGAGCTGTTTGTTAGTTAAATTTTAAATAAATATAAAGAGCTGTCTAAAGAATTTAAATCCATTTGAGGTGTTTGTTAACTTTTAAGGTTTTTTTTTTGTGCAGCAGGTTTGGTGTCTGTTACCTTTTCCTAAACAGAGTTAGACAGGGGGGGCATTTCGTGGCACAGCTGTTTACCATGAAATGCCCCCCTTCCTAGATGTTATACACTTTGTCCCAGCAGCATATAAATTGAGCCACATGAACACAGGGCTTATAACAGTAAGTGCAGCAGGTTTGGTGTCTGTAACCTTTTCCTAAGCAGAGTTAGACAGGGGGGGGCATTTCGTGGCACAGCTGTTTACCATGAAATGCCCCCCTTCCTAGATGTTATACACTTTGTCCCAGCAGCATATAAATTGAGCCACATGAACACAGGGCTTATAACAGTAAGTGCAGCAGGTTTGGTGTCTGTAACCTTTTCCTAAGCAGAGTTAGACAGGGGGGGCATTTCGTGGCACAGCTGTTTACCATGAAATGCCCCCCTTCCTAGATGTTATACACTTTGTCCCAGCAGCATATAAATTGAGCCACATGAACACAGGGCTTATAACAGTAAGTGCAGCAGGTTTGGTGTCTGTAACCTTTTCCTAAGCAGAGTTAGACAGGGGGGGCATTTCGTGGCACAGCTGTTTACCATGAAATGCCCCCCTTCCTAGATGTTATACACTTTGTCCCAGCAGCATATAAATTGAGCCACATGAACACAGGGCTTATAACAGTAAGTGCAGCAGGTTTGGTGTCTGTAACCTTTTCCTAAGCAGAGTTAGACAGGGGGGGCATTTCGTGGCACAGCTGTTTACCATGAAATGCCCCCCTTCCTAGATGTTATACACTTTGTCCCAGCAGCATATAAATTGAGCCACATAAACACAGGGCTTATAACAGTAAGTGCAGCAGGTTTGGTGTCTGTAACCTTTTCCTAAACAGAGTTAGACAGGGGGGGCATTTCGTGGCACAGCTGTTTACCATGAAATGCCCCCCTTCCTAGATGTTATACACTTTGTCCCAGCAGCATATAAATTGAGCCACATGAACACAGGGCTTATAACAGTAAGTGCAGCAGGTTTGGTGTCTGTAACCTTTTCCTAAGCAGAGTTAGACAGGGGGGGCATTTCGTGGCACAGCTGTTTACCATGAAATGCCCCCCTTCCTAGATGTTATACATTTTGTCCCAGCAGCATATAAATTGAGCCACATGAACACAGGGCTTATAACAGTAAGTGCAGCAGGTTTGGTGTCTGTAACCTTTTCCTAAGCAGAGTTAGACAGGGGGGGCATTTCGTGGCACAGCTGTTTACCATGAAATGCCCCCCTTCCTAGATGTTATACACTTTGTCCCAGCAGCATATAAATTGAGCCACATAAACACAGGGCTTATAACAGTAAGTGCAGCAGGTTTGGTGTCTGTAACCTTTTCCTAAGCAGAGTTAGACAGGGGGGCATTTCGTGGCACAGCTGTTTACCATGAAATGCCCCCCTTCCTAGATGTTATACACTTTGTCCCAGCAGCATATAAATTGAGCCACATGAACACAGGGCTTATAACAGTAAGTGCAGCAGGTTTGGTGTCTGTAACCTTTTCCTAAGCAGAGTTAGACAGGGGGGGCATTTCGTGGCACAGCTGTTTACCATGAAATGCCGCCCTTCCTAGATGTTATACACTTTGTCCCAGCAGCATATAAATTGAGCCACATAAACACAGGGCTTATAACAGTAAGTGCAGCAGGTTTGGTGTCTGTAACCTTTTCCTAAGCAGAGTTAGACAGGGGGGGGGCATTTCGTGGCACAGCTGTTTACCATGAAATGCCCCCCTTCCTAGATGTTATACACTTTGTCCCAGCAGCATATAAATTGAGCCACATGAACACAGGGCTTATAACAGTAAGTGCAGCAGGTTTGGTGTTTGTGACCTTTTCCTCATCAGTTAGACAGGGGGGGAGGGGGCATTTTGTGGCTGCTCCAGTTACACTCTACTTAGATATTGCAGAGAGGGGAGTTAATTTCTGTTCTCATCATCCGAGCTTAATTTCATCTGTGGAAATAATAGTAAGTTTTGGAAAGTCTGGGTTCATCTTCCCAGCCAGTGTTGGTTAGGGGCAGGGGAGCATCATGGCAGGATTGGGGTAATTTTTTTATTATCTTTTTAGCCGTGCTGCATAAGAAAAGAGTCGTGACAAATTCGTTACTTTTAATAACGTGACGTTTGATTGGATGTTATATAATTTCCAAGTTTGATAGTGTCGATTTTAGAGTGCATTATATGTGCGATGCGAAAAGGAAGTAAATAAACACATAGTAATGCAAAGAGGACAGAGGAGCGAAATATTTAAGCAATATAAATTCAACAAAGTGTGATCATAATGGTTGTTGTTGCTGCTGTTAAGGTAATTGGTTCCATCGTGTTACTGAACGCAACTGTGTTCACAAAACCGAGCGCAGGGAAAGAAAAACACTCGCTAATGCGTTCGAAAGAAAAGGGGCGGCGCCTTTCTTTGAAGATAGCGATTGCGTAATGGGGGGCAATCCGCGGCAGGGGGGCGTTTTAGGGCATAACACCGGGAATAGGACATCATACACGCGAAGCATTGTGTGTGTGTGTGTGTGTGTGTGTGTGAGTCTCTCCTTATGTCAGAAAAGCTTACCGAAGCATAGCGCACTCGCCTCGTTGCTAAACGAACTTTTAGAAAAACTTTATAAATATGTAGTGCAAAAAGCATGTGCCTTGAGGGGGAATCGAACCCGGGGCTACGGTGTTAGCTTGAGCGCTACATGGACGCCGTGCGGCTGCTTCTTTCGGCAAATCACGTCTCTCGCCTTCCAAAATTCAAAGCCAATCATCTTTGCCCTTTTCCAAAATTCTCCATTATTCTCCATAATTCACAGCCAATCACCTGTCCTTCCTTCCAAAATTCAGCTCGACCAATCCGCGTCGAGTCTCTCTGTCGAATCACGTCCTTGCGTTTCCAAAATTCACACTCCGTTTGCAAAATTCAAAGCCAATCAGCTTCCTCCGTTTCCAAAATTCAAAGCCAATCAGCTTCCTCAGTTTCCAAAATATCTGCCTTGGTCCCGCCTTCGAAACATTCAAAGCCAATCAGCTTCCTCCGTTTCCAAAATATCGGCCTTGGTCCCGCCTTCAGCTTCCTCAAACATTTAAAGCCAATCAGCTTCCTCCGTTTCCAAAATTCAAAGCCAATCAGCTTCCTCCGTTTCCAAAATATCGGCCTTGGTCCCGCCTCCAGTGCGGATGCAACTTATTCAAACTTTTAAACGGTTCGGAATATGAATATTCTTTCAACATAACACGGTAAGTATCAAGTATTGATTTCAGAGATAAATAGACTTTATTTAAGCGGTTTGTGTTATATAACGTTATTGTAAATTTGCCGATGCTGTATTAACATTAACGTTTCCTAAAGAGACACGCCTCCACTAAGTTTAACAGTTATACATTAGCGGTGTATTTGAGTGTTTTCCAGTAATGACACCTTTTCTGTATTTATTAACACACAGTGGTGGCGGTGATGTTAGTCCTGGGGGAGTTCAGCCCCGCTTATGATCAGAAGATTAACAAAACCATTGCGTGTAAAATACACGTGAACACACGTTTCCCTTGTACATGTACAAACTAAGTGCAGGCTGCTAAAATATCGGCATTCAAATATGTAACACACACACACACACACACGGCATAACAGCGTTATAACGGACATGTGGTGCATATTTAACTAATATGAGATTATAATCTGATGATTTAAAATTAATCACTGTGCACTCGACAAAACAATGAATAATCAACTGTAACTGTAGCCGGACTGCAGTAACACCGTAATGTTAGTAGACCAGTAGATTATATTCTCATACAGATTTAAATCACAATATGAAAGAGGTTTTTGTTATAACTTGAGTCATTTAGTGCATCTGTTGTGGCACAAATCCACCTTGAGTAAGTTTAGACTCTAATACAGGTAATATGACTGAACTGTATCTAACTGTGTATTACAGATATCCGCCATCCTCCTGTATTATACACTGATATAAAATCCATCCATCCAAAGGTAATCCATGTTTAAAGGAAATGCATTCTTATCGTTTGCCATTAAACAATTTTACAGATTAAGAAATGTAAATATTGATTATGATTGATTATGTAATAGAGGTGTGTGTGATTTAATTATTTAAAATAAAGACATCACTTAAGCATCATGTTTTTGGTTGCAGATCACAAAGCCACGGTTCGGAGGGGCTCATGGCTCTGCTTTAAAGCCAAACTTAAGACTCTGATGCATGCAAGCAAGGTAATGTTAGTATAATTTCACAGCTTAAATTTGATTTTGAAATATGTCTATTGTTATTAATTTTCTGTCCTTTCTTACTGCTTTCTTACTTTCTCAGTTCCTCCCCAGCTCTTCTGCACTGTCCAGAGCTGAAACAAATGACATGGCAAGAAGGACATTGTCACCCTCTCGCAGTCGTATATTCGGACAGTTTCTCCTCTGTCACTTTCTCCATCTTCTGTGTCAGAAACTGCCACTACCTCCTTAACGTTTCTCCACCAAACTGTAAGCCACTGTGTCAACTGCCATGACTGCTGATCCCCCAGGACCACCAGGGTGATACCCCCCAGCACCTGAGCAACAGCTGCTGGGTCTTTAGGTGAGAGTTTGTAGATTGTCATGCATATTGTTTTCTTGCTTGTGGTTGTATAGTTATTGATTTTTATTGTATGTGCTATATTTACCAGGCTGTGGATAAGCACTGTCCCACGGATGGACAGAGTGGACCGTCTGGACAAGGACTGAAACTGGGTTAACACTCAGCAACCAGCAGGTCTGCACCATCGTAGCTCTCTGTCAAAACTTTCTGCCATATGACAAGCAGCGCGAGGCATCCTCTGCTCGGCATCATGTGCGGCTGAGCACTGGACGGCTCAGGCATCCCAAAACAAAGGGTGAATTTACACCAGGTGTGGGGACCATGGCTTGTCGTGTCTTGTGTCTTAGGATCCACCGGATCACCTGGCCAGTGGACAGACTCTTGTCGCCTAACAGAGGCCATCTTTATCAGACTCTGTGACATCTATAAGAGCCCTCAACACACAAATTCATTATGCATTGACAAAATGGACAATGATTAAAGGGCTGATAAAAAAATAGACTAATAATTTGTGAAAACTTGTGATTTAATTGGTGGTGTGTAAATAGTGTCTAAGTTGCAGATTTGATCTCTATATACATAGATACATGTCTTCTGTTCTTTTTTATTGTTGTTTTATCACCGATTTTACCAGAAAGAGTCATTTTTAAGTTTTTCTTTGCATGTATTTCCTCCTAGCATTTAATTTGAGATAATTTTTAAAGAACTGGAAGAAGGTGGAGAGATAATGAGTGAGTGCAATATATAACTGTATAATGATACCATAATTTGCTAATAAATTTGCATTATATTTTATTTATTTCTATCACAAATATCTGTACAAACAGGAGTCAATTAGAGTTTGGCTTTTTTTATAGACTAAAAATGAAAAAACAACAGAATATGATTCTCTTTAAAGTACATCACCAGATTAATATTTCATTTGTAATGAATTTGCCTTCATTCCAGCAGGACACAGTCATGTAGAGAAGGCAAATACACTGTTGCATTGCTTTTCATGTTTATTCTATTAATTATTAATTTTAATACAAATGTACTTTTTGTGTGACACAACATGAAGCATTTAACAACAATCTCTAATACTTTTACAAGAACCTAACCTCATGTTACGATTAATAAAATTTTTGTGACACTTGTCAGATTTTTATGTTTAAAAAAAAAACGTCATATGCGGGAATCGAACCTGGGACCTTTGGATCCACAACCTCCCCCTGCCGAATGCATAAAAATTGTCATTTTTTTATGCAAATCTTAAAATTACAATCACATTAGCAGTCTACAACTAGAGGGAAACATCAAAGATGGTAATAACTCTGATTTCACTTCATTTTTTCCTCAATTTTTCTTTTTTCTCTTCATTTTTTCTCCTTTTTCCCTTTTCCCCCCCTTCTTTTCGCCCTCTTCCCTCCCTCAAGCAGACTATTGTTCGCCAGCTTGAGCGCGGCATCCTAGCCACTAGACCACGAAGGATTAACGGTTACCACCGCGGAAATGCCGGCTATTCAACCCGCGACCTTATACACGCGAAGCATTGTTTTTTTTCGGGATCTCACCAGGACATTTACAATGGTTCATTTGTAGTAACATATGTCTATAGCACAGGCGTTTAGTCAAACATATTTATACCGATCTTTTGCTGTTAATAAACAGAGACCTTTCTGACAAACAACGTGTGTGTGTCTGTGTGTGTGAATGAGGCATATAGATGTCGGGAATAGGACAACATACACGCGAAGCATTGTGTGCGTGTGTGTGTGACTGAGTCTCTCCTTATGTCAGAAAAGCTTATCGAAGCATAGCGCACTCGCCTCGTTACTAAACGAACATTAGAAAAACTTTATAAATATGTAGTGCAAAAAAAGCATGTACCTTAAGCAGGAATCGAACCCGGGTCTCCCACGTGAAAGCGCCAAATCCTAACCACTAGACCACCACACTACTGCAAGGCTGCTGCAACAAACAGCACACCACACTCATGTAGGTGCCATTTTGCTCCCGTGTAGAATAACAATGGCCGACGGCTCTTTTTTTCACTCGGGGCTGGTCTTTGCTAAAACACCAGTGTCAATCAACTGTAGTAGGAGCGGCCTCTGTCGGTGTGAGTTCACACCGACAGGCTTTTGAAAACGGGCTAATTTCAGAAGGGGCATCTTATATTATTAAATTAAAAGAAAATCGCTGGGCGGCTCTTTATCACTGTAGAGTGGTTGTGTACACCCTCTCCTAACACACAATGCAGTCCAAACAGCTTGAAAAAGTCCATGTAGCACTGTACAGTAGGTGCCCTTTAACAAAGACAACACAAACTATAACACACAAACTCTCTTTCTCTCTGGCACAACACTCAAAAACAAACGACAAAACATACGACAGTCAATCAGAATTTCGAAAATACAAGCACACGACAGGTCAAAATCAATGAGGCTCAAAAATGGGCCCCGGCTGAGTGTTTGGGGTGGTCCTTATATCAGGATATGATGTAGAGTAGGGCCAATCCGGAGCTCCAGCTGATTAACAGGCCACACCCACCTAAAACAGACAAGTCCAACACAGGAGCAGACAGAGAAATCTGACAGACAAATACAAAATACAAATAACAAAGCACATCAGAATCATAACAACACACACATGTGCATCTCATGAAATGACAAATACATAATTTTCCAGCATAATCTCCTTGTTCTTCACTACATTTTGTCTATGTTTGTCAACAAGCTTTTATATTCCCTCATTAAAAATGTTTTAGGCTGAGCTGCAAGCCATGAATGTACTTCTGTCTTCACCCTTTCATCAGAAATAAATTGCCATCCTTGGAGGGCTGCATTCAGACGAACGAACGGGTGAAAGTCTAATAAAGCAAGATCATAAGATTTTGCTGAGGGTAGAGAGTGTTGGCAGAAATGCAACCATGTGCAATCCAGTGTCTTCTTGTGCCAGTCCCAAGTCTGGATAAATGCAGAGGTTTGTGTCAGGAAGGGCATCCGACGTAAAAACATTTGCCAAATCAATGATGCGAATCAGAAATATAATTTCCATACCGGATCGGTCGCAGCCCGGGTTAACAACGACCTACAGGGTGCCGGTGGAAATTGGGCTACTGTTGGTCGAAAAAGGAGAGGAGGAAGGCGTGTTCGAAATCAGAGAGAGAAAAGAAAGGCAAGAGTTTAGGAGTGAAAGTAGGGACTTTGAATGTTGGGACCATGACAGGGAAGGCAAGAAGAGAGTTGGTTGATATGATGCAGAGAAGGAAGGTGGATATCCTGTGTGTCCAAGAGACCAGGTGGAAAGGTAACAAGGCTAGAAGCTTAGGATCAGAGTTCAAATTGTTTTACCATGGTGTGGATAGGAAAAGAAATGGAGTAGGAGTTATTCTGAAAGAGGAGTCTGTGTCAGAACTAACCTCGGAAGACCAGAAGACGTAGCTTTAGGGGTTAGCCCTTTGTTGCGTGAATGGTAAACCCAAACGCGGAGAAAACACGAGTAGGCAGGATAATCACGCTCTTTGATCTAAGGACTCTCACGATAGGGAGCAAGGGAAAGACACAATCTAACCCGCGTCAGGACACACTCAATCAGGACGCAGACCAAAAAGGGTGAGTACTCACAAACCGTGAGTACTCACCCTTTTTTCTGATGCCCTGTCGGTGAACGATTCCGACAGGGCATCAGAAAAACTCAATGACTGAGCGTTGTACTATCGTTTGTTTACTCCTTTTATACTTCGTGGTTCATGACCGCATTACTTCCGGGTCCTAGTGCCGGCCACGGACCGGGTGTGCATGACAGTTTGTAAGGAATGTTCTAGAGGTGAAGAGAGTATCAGACAGGTTGATGAGTCTAAAGCTGGAAATTGAAGGAGTAATGTTCAATGTTGTTAGTGGCTATGCCCCACAGGTAGGATGTGAGTTAGAAGAGAAGGAGACATTCTGGAGTGAGTTAGATGAAGTAATGCAGAGCATCCCCAGAGGTGAGAGAGTGGTGATTGGTGCAGACTTCAATGGACATATTGGGGAAGGGAACAGAGGGGATGAAAATGTGATGGGCAGGTTTGGTCTTCAGGACAGGAATGTAGAAGGACAGATGGTGGTGGACTTTGCAAAGAGGATGGAAATGGCAGTAGTAAATACGTTCTTCCAGAAGAGACAGGAACATAGGGGGACATATAAGAGTGGAGGCAGAAGCACTCAGGTGGACTAGATCTTGTGTCAATGTTGTAATCTGAAGAGATTAGTGACTGCAAAGTGTTGGTAGGGGAGAGTGTAGCCAGACAACACAGAATGGTGGTGTGTAAAATAACCCTGGTGGTGAGGCAAGACGGAATACATATGTGTGAATGAGAGGAACCCAAGAGGAATGGTGAGGCTACAGAGAGCAGAGGTAAAGAAGGTGCAGGACTTTAAGTACTTAGGGTCAACGGTCCAGAGCAATGGAGAGTGTGGAAAGGAGGTGAAGAGGCGGGTACAGGCAGGTTGGAATGGGTGGAGAAATGTTTCAGGTGTGTTGTGCGATAAAAGATTATCAGCGAGAATGAAAGGAAAGGTGTACAGGACAGTGGTGAGACCAGCGATGCTCTACGGCTTAGAGACAGTGGCACTGAAGAAAAGACAGGAGACAGAGTTGGAGGTAGCAGAGCTGAAGATGTTGAGGTTCTCCTTGGGAGTGAGAAGGATGGATAGGATCTCTGATGAACTCATGAGGGACAACTCATGTGAGATGTTTTGGAGATAAAGTCAGAGAGGCCAGATTGAGGTGGTTTGGACATGTTCAGAGCAGAGATGGTGAATATATCGGTAGAAGGATGCTGAGGTTGGAACTGCCAGCCAGGATGTCTAGAGGAAGACCAAAGAGGAGATTTATGGATGCAGTGAGAGAGGACATGAAGTTAGTAGGTGTGACAGATGAGGATGCAGAGGATAGGGTTAGATGGAGGCAGATGATTCGCTGTGGCGACCCCTGAAAGGGAACAGCCGAAAGACAAAGAAGAAGAGAGTGTTGGCAGAAGTGTCCGGATGTAGATTGTCATGCAAGATCACAACACCCTTGGATAGCTGTCCTCTGCATTCATTCCGAAATTAAGGCTTCAGCCTGTGTAACGAGAACAGTTGCCTGTTGAACCTTTTTCCTCATAATGTTCCAATACTGGCACTTGAGAATCCCAGAAAACTTTAAGCATCAAAGGTGATGCTTTTAAATTTTTGATTGAGGATGATTCTGTTCCCTACTCTGCCATTTACTGTTAGGCTCGTAGTGATGAATCAACGTGTTCAGTTTCTTTAGAGTCCACATTTGTTTGCAGATATTCAAACGCGTCTGTTTATACACTTCCGTGAGTTGTTGGACCATGCTGCACCATGTACACCCACAGACCACAAAAAATTATTCACTGCATGCTGCTCTTCTTTTGTGGAAAGTAACAAGTGGGGCATCCATTTTTCTTTCTCGTTCTGCAGATACAAATTAACTAATGTAACACATTTCTCACAGCAGTGAATGGAAAGTCAGTAGCCTTGAACAAAAACGCTGATACTTAAATCACATGTATTATAACGGACCTGTTATTTATTACTGCTGGAGTGATTGCAATTGCAGTAACAGTGTGTAAATGTTCTTTTCTGACAAACGTTCTCTAAGAACACTTTGAACACATTGAAACCACTCATGTCAGGAAGTATCTTTACTTGGTTCTGCACAGGAGTCACCTTTTGCTTGAAAATTCTGGAGATTGTGTGTCATGCTATGTTATTTGTTATAATAATGTGGCAAAATTAGTAAAAGATCGTATCAAATGGTAAACATTGCGTTCGTTTTTTTAGAGTCTTATTTTGATCGTCTGTAGATCGCCTGTTTGAGCAGTTAAATGATACATCGTCTTTACGTCTATACGATATATTTATATCTTTATTATCCGAAATTTGCTGGTATGTGGACGGGAAGCTGCAGCATCAGCTATGACTTGAATGATTTAAGGGGAAATACGTGAATTTTTTTATTTTTATTTAGAAGAACTACATGAAGAAAAATATTTATTAAATTATTGTAATTTCTTTTAAATTATTATTTGAAATTATTTTTCTTTCTTTTAACTTACGGCTTCAGCTTTGAGGAATCCAATACTTCAGTCTCTGACAGAATCGGCTGAAACATTCATCAAAGATTTCCTTTGCTTGACCCCAGCGGGGATGTAATTTTTTGTTATTTGTTCTGCATGCATGCAAAAGTAAAATAATATTGTTCTTTTTGCTGTTTGTCCACCATTTAACAATTATTTAATTATCAATAATTAAAGCTGCTCACATCGCGCTCGCTTTCACTTTTTTTAAAAATGCAGTGTTTAATCAGCAAGTACATGTCGCCTCTCTTTATGATAGAGGAATATTATGACTGAAACAAAGCTGCTCGTGTCGGCTCATATCGGGAGCATTTTGATCAAAGGGGAGATTAGAAGGGGAAAAGTAAGTGTGTACAAACAAAATAGCACAATGCATGTGTGTGTATGTAAAATGTTCGCGTGAACCCGCGGCGCGCGAGTGCGCTCTTTCACTTTGCCGAGTTTTGATCTAAAGTCAGATGATATGAGAGATTAAGAGATTTCTCTTTCCCCTGAAATATAACAAACACAAATTTATACATGTTAAATGCATGCATGTACACACTAAAAAATGCTGGGTTGTTTTTTCTACCCAAACGCTGGGTTGCCACTGTTGGGTCATTTTATAGTTAGAGATAGTTTTTGTGTAACCCAGGTGCTGGGTTGAAGTTTGCTTGGCCCCTCCCACAAAGTTCACCGGTGGATTCAGCAGCTGTCAATCAGCTTTGTCTCTCTTGAGCTCCCACACCGCTGATGACGGTTCATCCTCCTCGGGCATTTAAGGGAAAATGATGTTAAATACAAGGTCTGTATACACATGTTCACTCACTCAGTATTACAATATGTAACATTTATTACTGTTACCGTGTTAAGTCTAAAACTTTCCGGCTGGTCTGAGGTACTGTATGATAATTTAGCTGAGAATAGCTGCTAGCCAAAGAACCCCACCTGTGTATGAAAGAAACGGAGATGATGTCTGAGCTTTTTAGCTTTCTCTGTAAAATGTTTTCAGGGTGTATGAAGATGAAGTGATGAATGAACGCTAAACTGTTAACTGTAGTGCTAGCATGACGCAGGCATTTAGTTAGGTTGCTAGCATTAGCAACCACATATATTTCTAAATAGAAACGAAATACTGAACATAAATGTCTCTGTTCTTTAGCGATGTTTAGTCACGTTATTTTAGTTTAAGCTATTTCTTGTATTTTAATCACACTTAAAATACAGACGGTTATATGCGCGTGCTTAATCTGCGGTTCGGTTCTGGTTTCGGTCTGTTCTCATGAGTTGTGAAGCGAGAGGAACAAAGTATAAATATTGCCCAGATAGCAAGGTGACATTGATTCAATGTTGAAATTTCATCAGAATCATCATTTTGGTTGAGGTTGATTTTTCAATGCTAAATAATGTTGAATCAATGTTGATAATTCAATGCTTTTCTGTGTTGAAAAGACAAACATTGAATCAATGTTGATTTTTGGTTGTGGAACCCATCCTCATTCAACAATGTAAGGCAAATTAAATTAACTAAGTGCATTTCTATAAAAATGTGTATGCATGTGTGTATGTGTTTAAAACAGGTTAAAAAATTGACAAGAGATTTGCCATGGTGCTTAAAAAAAATAAATAATTATATATATATATATATATATATATATATATATATATATATATATATATAGTTATTGAGGAAAAAAAATAATTTGACGGTAAGTTTTGTGTATTTACCTTGCTGTCTAGTTTACTCACTTGAGAGCTTAATTCCTGTTTGCCGTTCAAAAGTACTCAATTTTCGGCTCGCATTTAACATCGGAGGGTGTTTTTACACTGTCGCCACGTCATTATAATACACTCTACAGGCATGAGAATTCAATATCTTGTAGTCTGGAAGTTCCTGCCACTCACGGTGAAAGAATTTTGGCGATGCGACCTACGGTATTCTGTTGGGAAGCATTTGTTTGAGACCTTAGTTCCTGTTTCCCGTTGTCTGTGTCTGACCCAGAGCAGTGTGCGTGCCCCACATGGAAAGAACCTATATGAGGATATATGCAACCTATATGCAGTATATATGCGCATATAACCGCACCTACAGTGGTGTGAAAAACTATTTGCCCCCTTCCTGATTTCTTATCCTTTTGGATGTTTGTCACACTTAAATGTTTCTGCTCATCAAAAACCGTTAACTATTAGTCAAAGATAACATAATTGAACATAAAATGCAGTTTTTTAATTAAGGTTTACGTTATTAAGGGAGAAAAAAAACTCCAAATCTACATGGCCCTGTGTGAAAAAGTGATTGCCCCCCTTGTTAAAAAATAACTTAACTGTGGTTTATCACACCTGAGTTCAATTTCTGTAGTCACCCCCAGGCCTGATTACTGCCACACCTGTTTCAATCAAGACATCACTTAAATAGGAGCTACCTGACACAGAGAAGTAGACCAAAAGCACCTCAAAAGCTAGACATCATGTCAAGATCCAAAGAAATTCAGGAACAAATGAGAACAAAAGTAATTGAGATCTATCAGTCTGGGAAAGGTTATAAAGCCATTTCTAAAGCTTTGGGACTCCAGCGAACCACAGTGAGAGCCATTATCCACAAATGGCAAAAACATGGAACAGTGGTGAACCTTCCCAGTAGTGGCCGGCCGACCAAAATTACCCCAAGAGCGCAGAGACAACTCATCCGAGAGGCCACAAAAGACCCCAGGACAACATCTAAAGAACTGCAGGCCTCACTTGCCTCAATTAAGGTCAGTGTTCACGACTCCACCATAAGAAAGAGACTGGGCAAAAACGGCCTGCATGGCAGATTTCCAAGGCGCAAACTATTTTAAGCCAAAAGAACATTAAGGCTCGTCTCAATTTTGCTAAAAAACATCTCAATGATTGCCAAGACTTTTGGGAAAATACCTTGTGGACCGACGAGACAAAAGTTTAACTTTTTGGAAGGTGCGTGTCTCGTTACATCTGGCGTAAAAGTAACACAGCATTTCAGAAAAAGAACATCATACCAACAGTAAAATATGGTGGTGGTAGTGTGATGGTCTGGGGTTGTTTTGCTGCTTCAGGACCTGGAAGGCTTGCTGTGATAGATGGAACCATGAATTCTACTGTCTACCAAAAAATCCTGAAGGAGAATGTCCGGCCATCTGTTCGTCAACTCAAGCTGAAGCGATCTTGGGTGCTGCAGCAGGACAATGACCCAAAACACACCAGCAAATCCACCTCTGAATGGCTGAAGAAACACAAAATGAAGACTTTGGAGTGGCCTAGTCAAAGTCCTGACCTGAATCCTATTGAGATGTTGTGGCATGACCTTAAAAAGGCGGTTCATGCTAGAAAACCCTGAAATAAAGCTGAATTACAACAATTCTGCAAAGATGAGTGGGGCAAAATTCCTCCAGAGCGCTGTAAAAGACTCGTTGCAAGTTATCGCAAACGCTTGATTGCAGTTATTGCTGCTAAGGGTGGCCCAACCAATTATTAGGTTCAGGGGGCAATTACTTTTTCACACAGGGCCATGTAGGTTTGGATTATTTTTCTCGCTAAATAATAAAACCCCTCATTTAAAAACTGCATTTTATGTTCAATTATGTTATCTTTGACTAATAGTTAACGGTTTTTGATGAACAGAAACATTTAAGTGTGACAAACATGCAAAAGAATAAGAAATCAGGAAGGGGGCAAATAGTTTTTCACACCACTGTATATGGGGCCAGGGGTAGCTCAGTGGTTAAGGCATTGGACTAAGGTTCAAACCCCACAACCACCAAGTTGCCACTGTTGGGCCCTTGAGCAAGGCCCTTAACCCTCAACTGCTCTGATGTATAACGAGATAAAAATGTAAGTCGCTCTGGATAAGAGCGTCTGCCAAATGCCTAAATGGAAATGGAAATATGAGGATATATGCGCATATATGAAACCTATATGCAGTATATATGCACATATATGATAATATATATGCTGCATATATGCGTATATATGCCACATGTAGGCAACATTGAGGTGCATATATGTGCATATACAGGCCATATAGGTCTCCTGTATTGCTTCTTTATATCCACATATAAGCCCTACTGTATATGTACATACAAGATATGTCTCCTATGGCAGGATCTGGTCATTTTAGCTCATATCTCACTTTGGCAACTGTCATACATGATGCCTAGCTCATATTTTCTATTATCAAGGCAATAACTAAGAACTAACAAAACAAAAAAGCAAAAAACTAATCCTAATTGGCCACATACAGTATATGAAGATATATGCACATATATGAAACCTCAGTCTCCGTGAAAATCTTTTTGAAACACGTCACTAAAATTAACTGAAATGAGAAATATATCTATATAAAGCTTAAAGTGTCTACTTTTAAATGATGCAAGTCACATTGAAAACAAATATTCTCAGTTTATGTAATCCGTATGAAACCAAGGAGAGGCACAGAATTTCTGTCACACTTATATGCTAATGACCAGAGGCAGGACACGCCCACGCGCCAATCACACGGAAATCAGTCCGAGTAATTTACATACTAGACCACGCCTCCGGACACCGGCATGAAAAAACGAACACAGAGAGACAGGTTTGAAAATACTCCGATTCAGTGAGTTTTCAGCACGTTTTGGAAGATGGCACGCGCGTACACATCCGAGGAAACTCTTCAGAATGTTCTGGAAAGTTGGAGGGTTTTACATTTACCTCAGAAGAAGACTGTGTGACTCCGACAACGAACGGGAGCATTTTGAACAGAGAATAGACCCATGCTACACTGGGTAAGTTATTAAGTCTTATATAACTCTTATTCTGATAATATTAAACTAATATTAGTAAATATTTTCCTCACTACAGCTAGCTCTTGTCAGCTTGTGTGACACATTGGCTTTCAATGCCATTTATATAGTTTAGTTAAATCATGCTAACATGCTACATCATGTAGCACAAACATGATATTTCCCGGTGGCTAAGCTAATGCCTTATGGAGTTTACAGATGTTTATATTCACCTTGTTTTGGATAGCTTTAGATTATGGTTGCTAATGTGTATTTGGCTCCATTTTGGTTAGCTTATAACACTGCTATCGGTAATGTTATTTAGCACAAACAAGCAAGTTGCAGGTGGCTAAAATACTGCCTTATGTAGCTAAGTGATGCTTATGGATATTTCTTTGGTGTAAATGTATATAATCCCTTTTGTTTAGCGTGTATTTACAAATACCTGATAAGATGTAATTGTTTAGAATGTGTTCAATATGTGTGTAATGTCCAGTGGATGGTGTTTTTTAAAACTCAAATTGAATTATGGCTGCAGTGTGTAGTATTATCTATCACCATCATTGATGCTGTCATGTGACCTACAGAAGAGAGGTGTATATTTTTCATGTTGAAGTGTGGATACATTTTTGGTCATCTCTGTACTGTATATATTGTGCATCCATATTAATTGCACATCCATTTACTCTGAACAGTATAGGTTAACATTTTTTTATTTATTTGTTTTTAGGAATGTGTCTGCATCACCCTTGCCTTCACCAGCCCCTCACATCAGGACACGCAAGCTCCGTTCAGATGGACCTCTTGTATTTGTGAAGTGGATGGACACACGAGAAGTATCTACATGTTGTACCATCCATTCTGCTTTACAGTAGACGTGGTGAAGATGAGGGTGAAATTACAAGGTACATGGACTACAAAGACATTTCCATGTCCTGTGATTGCGTACAACCAGCACATGGGGAGTTGATCACTCTGATCAGCTATTACAATACTATACTACACAGCACAAAACAATGAAGTCGTACAGAAATATTTCTCTACACTGCTTGGACATTGCTCCCACCAATGCTTACCCTGCATGTATGTTTTGTACAGTTTTTTTTTTTATCTTGCACTGTTTTACTCTGAATGTCCGTCTTTTTTCAGTTTTTATTTTGTACTGTTCCTGTTGCAGTTTTACCCTGCATGTAAACAAATGTCCAGAATGTCCAGATTATCATTAATCTGCATTTATACATAAAATCCTATTAACTATTGGGAAGCTAAACATAAGAATCAGTATGAAACATGAAAAGTTTCTAAAAGTTGCCAATAAATTAATATTGTGATGTGAAATAATTTTTTAGATTGAAGTTATAAAGGGCTCTGGGGTGTTTTGCCAGGCAGAAGCGTGGAGAGCAGCCCGCCTTGCCACCTCTGCTACTGCCATGGTACGGAATCTGCTGCTGGGCACCTTCGACTTGGAGACTTGACCAAATTAAAAAGGTAGCCATTATTGGTGAGTAAATGCATAATGCGTTGAGAAGGGAAAACAAAACATTTAAGACTTTATAAGTTCACAACTTTAACCATAACCTACTTGTATCAATGTTTATTAGCCATCAATGGAGACTCTATAAGGTAGGGCACCCATTATTGTTACTGTATCTGCTTGGGACCTATAATACTAATTCATCACTTGCTCACTTCTTAATCCTACCTTTCCTCTTCTAAAGCCACATTATATTGCGCTGTAAGGTGTGTAGTCCTCTATTTTGTAGAACATATAGTGTTGCAAATAACCTCGTGGCACTAATTGTTGTTGTCTGAAGTTTTAATAAATAATCATAATGCTGTCAAAAATAATGTCATAAATAGATTTTCTTTATCAATTAACTTCTATTAATTAAATAAAATTTTTAATGTAAATTTTTAAAGTTTAATGGAATGGCTGTGTGAAAGATGCTGAAGCTGACGTGCCAATGGTCTTTTATATTAATGTTGTTCGGAAGCCTGTGTAATGATGTAGTTTCGACATCTATCGACTGAACAGCGTTTTTTCAACTTGTTTTCATGTTATTGTTGTTCAGCAATGGCATGGACGTGATGTTTTGGCAAAAGAAGGGTGGGATGGTGGTTGATGGTGACTGAAAGCGGTGACTGAGTAGAGGCAGAGCTACTTTATGCAGGCTGTGTGCATTCTACTGTGGATTGACTGTTTTGAAACTTATATGGTAGTTACATAGCCCCTAGACCTCAGTTACCATGAAAAAAGCCATGAAATTTCAGTTTTGACCATATGGGATCTTAAACAAGGACGTCATCTTTTTTTAATTATTGTTTGTTCGGGGAGGAATTATAGACCACAATGTCAGCATGATCTTGGGTTTGTTTCCTTATCACTTCTTGTGTGCGTTTGGCTGTAGCTTGCACACCAGACAGAGTTGTTGGTGATTCTTCCTATTGTAAAGTCATGCAGTGTGTAATCTCCTGTCGCCAATTCATTGTGCAGTGTGAACACAGCAGCAACTAAATGCTACCACAGATAGTACAGTGTGAAAACAACGGTGATCCGATGACTTTGAAAATCATGCAGTGTGAGTTTGAGGAGAAGGTAAAAAGCAATGCAAAACAAATAATGTACAGTTTATGTTGTCATTACTTTGCTCTCAAACTAAATGCAATGTAATAATAGGCGTTATTTAATAATAACATTAACAGTGCAGCATACATCTAACTCTGGGTAAAAAGCTTATAATAAAATCACCAAAATAAGTCTTCATGTTAAGAATAAATATGCAAACAGTACGGTATCTGAGCGTACGGATTGGAAATTTGTGCATACAGTTTGTTAATCCGTGGCCACGATTTGTTAAACTGAGGGAACAGTTTAAGTATTTGTGAGTGCGGGGGACAAATTGCAAAACCGTCGCCACGGATTGATTTTTTTTAAATTTATTTATTTTTTTGGTCCTACAGGTTTTTTTTTTTTTTTTTTTGCACATAAAAGACTACATTGTTACATTTAAGTATATTTGTTTTCATAGCATTGAATATGTACATTGTAGGACAACATTTGCAGATTGTGAAATAACACATACAGGTCCTTCTCAAAAAATTAGCATATTGTGATAAAGTTCATTATTTTCTGTAATGTACTGATAATCATTAGACTTTCATATATTTTAGATTCATTACACACAACTGAAGTAGTTCAAGCCTTTTATTGTTTTAATATTGATGATTGTGGCATACAGCTCATGAAAACCCAAAATCCCAAAAATCTCAAACAATTAGCATATCATGAAAAGGTTCTCTAAACGAGCTATTAACCTAATCATCTGAATCAACTAATTATCTATAAACACCTACAAAAGATTCCTGAGGCTTTTAAAAACTCCCAGCCTGGTTCATTACTCAAAACCGCAATCATGGGTAAGACTGCCGACCTGACTGCTGTCCAGAAGGCCATCATTGACACCCTCAAGCAAGAGGGTAAGACACAGAAAGACATTTCTGAACGAATAGGCTGTTCCCAGAGTGCTGTATCAAGGCACCTCAGTGGGAAGTCTGTGGGAAGGAAAAAGTGTGGCAGAAAACGCTGCACAACGAGAAGAGGTGACCGGGCCCTGAAGAAGATTGTGGAGAAGGACCGATTCCAGACCTTGGGGGACCTGCGGAAGCAGTGGACTGAGTCTGGAGCAGAAACATCCAGAGCCACCGTGTACAGGCGTGTGCAGGAAATGGGCTACAGGTTGCAAATTTTGCATGTCATTCGGAAATCAAGGTGCCAGAGTCTGGAGGAAGACTGGGGAGAGGGAAATGCCAAAATGCCTGAAGTCCAGTGTCAAGTACCCACAGTCAGTGATGGTCTGGGGTGCCATGTCAGCTGCTGCTGTTGGTCCACTGTGTTTTATCAAGGGCAGGGTCAATGCAGCTAGCTATCAGGAGATTTTGGAGCACTTCATGCTTCCATCTGCTGAAAAGCTTTATGGAGATGAAGATTTCATTTTTCAGCACGACCTGGCACCTGCTCACAGTGCCAAAACCACTGGTAAATGGTTTACTGACCATGGTATTACTGTGCTCAATTGGCCTGCCAACTCTCCTGACCTGAACCCCATAGAGAATCTGTGGGATATTGTGAAGAGAAAGTTGAGAGACACAAGAATCTGCAAAAGGATTCCCGACCAAGTATTGAGTGCAGAACTGAACATAATTATATGAAGGATGACTATTTTTGTATTAAAAACACTTTTCTTTTATTGGTCGGATGAAATATGCAAATTTTTTGAGATAGGGATTTTGGGTTTTCATGAGCTGTATGCCACAATAATCAACATTAAAACAATAAAAGGCTTGAACTACTTCAGTTGTGTGTAATGAATCTAAAATATATGAAAGTCTAATGTTTATCAGTACATTACAGAAAATAATGAACTTTATCACAATATGCTAATTTTTTGAGAAGGACCTGTATATTAAAAAAAATCTAATGTGTGCATTGTATCTATGGAAGATTGTAGGACATTTCAAAACATATGTTGCATATCTGTACATTTGTAAAAGTCACATTTCCAAAAATTTAGGACCCACCTTCTGTCATTCATAAACAACTACCACTCCAAGTTTTTAGAGCATTGTATAGTTCTAACCTTTTGTTTGTTTTTCATTCTTTAGATGCACTACTACAACAACAGCTGAAAGCTGAAGAAAAGGAGGCCACAGAGTTTCTTTGCTTCAACAGTTCAGAAATGGCTTCGTTATGCCCCAGAACGGCTGGGGGGAATTGCTCGTGGTGGAAAACCATAAGTTCAGACTCATGTCTTATTATCTGTTTTGCTGAGTAAATACATTTCAACTTACGAATAATGTTTCAGTCATCTGTTGTGTTTCTGACTTGGTTGTTTCTATTTGCATTTGACTGAATTTTGCTGAGGCAGGCTGCCATTTTTATATTATGGTTTTCCAGTCTCTTATCTTGGCAGTTAGATTCTGTTTTATGAATTCAGAATTAACAATCTCTTCTAATAGTTCTCTTCTAAAAAGTCATATTGTCATCCAGTTTATAATAATTTGTATGTAAGTTGTAGTGTGTTTTATTATATAGTTGTTTTATTGTAATTGTGATGTTACTTCCTGTTTAAATGGGTATGGAGCATAAATAAATAAATATGTTTACATGTAAACTGAAGGATGTTGAGTTACTGACTTTTTGTTTAAAAAAAAAAATAAAAAAAAAAGCTTTTCAGCCCTACATGGTCTCTGATTTAAAGAAATAAATCAAAACGGACATGATTTACTGTCATAGAATCTTGCTGTTCATAAAGCAAGACTAAACTATAATTGTTTCAATGTTGATTCAATGTTGATTCAATGTAAAATAAGTGATTGAATTTACGTTGAACAAACATTGATTTTATGCCCATCTTGATCTATTTTTCATCATTGAAATAACATTATTTCAAGGTGCAAACCTGATGAAAAATCAACGTTTAACATTGAAATTTCAACATTGATTCAATGACAAGTTGGTTGATGCTTTAATGTTGATTCAACGATGATTCAATGTTGTTCTGCTATCTGGGTGTTTATTTGCTAAATTAAGTATTATGAATTTTAATTGAATATCTATCTCTGTATTTTTTCACAGCAGTTTGTGACTGAAAAGTGTCCTGTCTGCATCTGACTTCAAGAGTTTCCTGACCAACGTATCTAACGGTCATATTTAAAAGTCATAACGTACAGTTAAGTACAAAAGTTTCTGTTGGTGTTTAATTTTTTTTCTATGATTAATACTTATTTGTGGTGTTTTATGTTTTGTACATCTTTTCAAATTGAGACCTCATTTGTAAGTTGCTGTTATCTCATTTTTGTATAAATTAATCAAATGTTTGCTTGTTATTAAATGTATTTTTTATAAAAATAAACGAATCTGTGTTTTATTATTAGTTGAGAGTGTGGTTTATTTATTATCATATTTGGTCATTGTAACATGCATTAGGGAGCATTATAGACATGTCGGTAATGGGCAAAATAATGGGAGGGGGGTGTTTTAATAAAACGACGTCTATCCGACATCTAGCAGATGTATAAACATATGATTAACATCGTCTAAAGAGCGGATCAGGGTTGTTTTAATTCATTTACGTCTTAAATATGTAGGTTAAGCATCGTTCTAACATCGGCATGGACATATCGGCGACGTCTGCCAGATGAGCAAACGCCCTCTGCCAGACATCTGCAAGACATCTGCCAGATGAAAAAAGTAAATACTGTATTCATATTTAATTCAATTCAATTCAGTTTTATTTGTATAGCGCTTTTAACAATTGACATTGTCTCAAAACAGCTTTACACAATCAAAAGAATTATTTAAGTTTGTATGGAATGTGAATGTGTATGAATCAAAATGTTCAGATATTCCCTGGCGAGCAAGCCCGAGGGCGACAGTGGCAAGGAAAAACTCCCTGAGACGGTAATAGGAAGAAACCTTGAGAGGAACCAGACACGACAGGGAACCCATCCTCATCTGGGTGAAACAGATAGCAGGAAATGATCTGCATTTATACAGTGTTAAGTGTTAGGTTCAGCTATAATAGTTGATGTTAATTGATGTTATAATACTTGATGTAAAATGGAGTCCAGTAGTTATTCGAGACTCAGATAGACTTGTAGAAAGTTCCAGTCCTGAACTATCGAATTGTCAAGTCCTCAGAGAAACAGCTGACCACACCAGTCGAGGCCAGAACCATCTTCTAAGTATAGAGAATCATCCCCAGACACCAGACGCATCCTAAAGAGACACACGGGGCATCCATGCGATGAGACCTCCAACCAGAAACCGGGCACCAGGATGGATCAGACAGGTCCGGAGGGCAGAGGGAGTCTGGATCACTGGCAGCTCAGGAACCACATGTGTAGCTCGACAGAGAGAGAGAGAGAAAGAGTGAAAGGGGGAGACAGGGGGAGAGAGGAAAGAGAAAGAGGGGGAGGAAGAGAAGAGGAGGAGAGATTGCAATTAGGTATGGTCACAGTCACAATGTCTAATGTGAATGTATATTTACTGTAGAGTGCAAGCAGGGACTCCGGCAGGACTAACTATGACAGCATAACTAAAAGGGAGAGCCAGAAGGAAACACAAACATGAGGGCTCCTTGAGATGTAAAGCAAACAATCACCTCACCGTCAACAAACCTGAGTGATCAAATGAGACTGAGGAAGACAGCATCTAAACATACCAGTTCACCATAATACTCTACGTCCATGAGTCCCCCAGATCTGCTCCTTTACCTTATGGCAAATCTATTTATAAAATGCTTGGTTAAATAAATAGGTTTTGAGCCTAGACTTAAACACTGAGACTGTGTCTGAGTCCCGAACACTATTTGGAAGACTATTCCATAATTTTGGGGCTTTGTAAGAAAAAGCTCTGCCCCCAGCTGTAGTTTTCATAATACGCGGTACTGATAAGCAGCCTGCATCCTTTGACCGAAGTAGGCGTGGCGGATCGTAAGACACTAGCAGTTCGCTCAGATACTGCGGCGCGAGACCATTTAATGCCTTATATGTCAAGAGTAGTATTTTAAAATCAATGCGAAATTTCACAGGGAGCCAATGCAGTGAAGATAGGATAGGGGTGATGTGCTCATATCTTCTGGTTCTAGTGAGGACTCTCGCTGCTGCATTTTGGACTATCTGAAGCTTGTTTATGCACCTAACTGAACAACCAGACAGTAAGGCATTACAATAGTCCAACCTAGAAGTGATAAAAGCATGAACTAGTTTTTCTGCATCATTTAGCGACAATATATTTCTTATTTTGGCGATATTTCTAAGGTGAAAGAATGCTATCCTGGTGATATTATCTACATGAGCTTCAAATGAAAGGCTGGAATCTATAATCACGCCGAGGTCTTTTACTGTTGCACTTGACGGAACAGAAAGGCCATCTAAAGTTACGGTGTGATCTAAGATTTTACTTCTAGCTGTATGCGGTATTATGACTAGAACTTCTGTCTTATCCGGATTAAGCAGAAGGAAGTTAATTAGCATCCAATTTCTTATGTCCTGAACACATTGCTCAACTTTAGTAAGATGGTTTTTCTCATCAGGTTTTGTTGAGACGTATAGCTGTGTGTCGTCAGCATAACAATGAAAACTAATACCATGCTTACGGATTATGTTGCCCAGAGGAAGCATGTAAAGGGAAAAAAGCAGTGGGCCTAAAACTGAACCCTGCGGAACGCCAAACTCCACTAGAGAACATGCAGAATAATCACCATTTAAGTCTACATACTGATAACGATCGGTCAAATAGGATCTGAGCCAGGAGAGGGTTGTACCCTTAATTCCTACTAAATTTTCTAATCTGTGAAGAAGAATAGCATGATCAATAGTGTCAAAAGCTGCACTGAGGTCGAGTAATACAAGCATTGTTACACAACCCTGATCAGAGGCCAATAGGAGGTCATTTACTACTTTAACGAGTGCTGTTTCTGTGCTGTGATGAGGCCTAAATCCTGACTGATACAGTTCATGTATGCCATTTCTATGTAGATATGAGCATAGCTGCTCCGCTACTATCTTTTCCAGAATCTTAGAGATAAAGGGGAGGTTTGATATTGGCCTGTAATTGGACAGCTGACAGGGGTCGAGGTCAGGTTTCTTAATTATTGGTTTAATAACTGCTACTTTAAAAGATTTTGGAACATAACCAATGCTGAGTGAGGAATTAATTATTCTCAACATCGGTTCTGTTATTACTGGTACTATCTGTTTAAGAAAATGTGTCGGTATAGGATCTAATATACAGGTTGATGAATTTGCAGAAGAGATGAGTGAAATTAGTTCATTCTCTTCAAGAGGAGTAAAGTATTCTAGGTTTGAATCTGACATGGCTAGGTTAACATCAGTATCAATTACATTGTTTGGTTTCAAAGCCTCAATTTTATGCCTGATATTTACAATTTTATTATTAAAAAAGTTCATGAAGTCCTCACTATTGCATGATGTTGTTGTGGAGATTTCTGTAGTGGTCTTATTTCTGGTTAATTTGGCTACGGTATTAAATAAAAATCTAGGATTATTTTTATTTTCTTCTATAAGAGTGGAGAGATACGTTGATCTAGCTACACTAAGAGCTTTCCTATAGTTCAGGATGCTCTCTTTCCATGCTATTTGAAATACCAACAATTTAGTTTGACGCCATTTACGCTCTAATTTCCGAGCAGTCTGTTTTAAAGTGCGCGTGTGATCGTTATACCAGGGAGCGAGTTTCTTATCTCTAATAATTTTTCTTTTAGCTGGAGCTACATTATCTAAGGTACAACGAAGTGTCGACTCTAAATATTCAGTCGCCTGATCAAGTTCTGTGGGGTCAGACGGTGGCCTAATCGAAGTTGGTAACTCTGGGAGATTACTGATAAAACTCTGTGTGGTAGTTGATGTGAATGTACGTTTAATACGGTAGCGTGGTGCTGTGCGTACATTATCACTGTGACACACTTGAATGGAGACAAGATAGTGATCTGAGATAATTTCAGACAGTGGAATTGTGAATACATTTCTTATAATTAATCCGAAGAATATTACTAAATCTAAAGTGTGACCTGCTTTATGAGTGGGTCCTACTACACACTGATTTACGCCTACGGAGTCCAGTATGGATATAAATGCTGTTCTCAGAGGGTCTTCTGGATTCTCAAAATGAATGTTAAAATCTCCAGCAATTAACACTTTGTCTACAGAAATGACCAGGTCTGAGATGAAATCTGCAAATTCACTAAGAAATTCAGAATACGGCCCTGGAGGTCTGTAAATTATAATTAGTGGAATCGACTGAGCTGATTTAATATACTTAAATACACTTATGTTACTATAGAGAATTTCAAATGAGTTAAATTTGTGTCCGTGTTTTTGTACGATAGACAGATTATCATTATGAATAACTGCGACGCCTCCTCCTCTACCAGTTAACCGAGGCTGGTGTATGTAGCTGTATCCAGGAGGACTAGCTTCATTTAGAGCTACATACTCGTCCTGTTTAACCCATGTTTCAGTTAAACAGAGTATATCAAACGCCTGATCTGTGATAATTTCATTAACAATAACTGCTTTTGATGTGAGAGATCTAATATTTAACAATCCTAGCTTCAGATCAGAGGTGCCGGCTGCGCATTCAGTATGATCCGAGTTTGTGGTCTTTATGTTAATTAGATTATTGAAACAGACTTTCTGGGTCTTTCTACATTTTTGCTTAGATCGGGGAACAGACACAGTCTCAATATGGTGAACCCTGAGTGACGACTCTATGCAGCTAGCAGACGGTTGGTTTAGCCTGTCTGTCTGCTCCCTGGCCTGGGCTCTGGATTGTCACCGATTAACTAGACCTCTACTGAGACTATGAGCTATACTACAGGAAATGAGAGCAGCACCTTCCCGAGTGGGATGGACACCGTCCCGCCCTAACAGGCCAGCTTTGCCCTCAAAGGTCTTCCAATTATCTATGTAGCCCACATTATTTTCGGAGCACCACCTGGACATCCAGCGGTTCAGCGACCATAACCTGCTGTAAGCTATGTCGCCACGTCTCATTGGGATGGGATCAGAGCATACTACTTCATCGGACATCGCCTTCGCTAATTTAAACACCTCTATAAAGTTATTCTTACTAACCTCTGACTGACGAAGGCGTATATCATTAGCTCCAGCATGTACCACTATCTTAGAGAACCTATGCTGTCCTAGAGCCCTAAGATTACCTGCTATGTCCGGTGCTCTGGCTCCCGGGATACACCTAACCACTGCCGCTGGCGCCCCTAAAGGTCTAGCTAATGTCACGTGTCTCAGTATAGAGTCTCCTATAACCAGAGCTCTTTCAGGTTTCTCAGCGGGTGCAGCACTGAGGAGAGCAAACCTGTTGGACACGTGACGCGCAGAGGAGGTGTGCTCCGGTGGGCTAGCCTTAGCGTTAGCTTTGGCTGAACGAGTATGCCGCCGAGTCGTCACCCACTCGCCCCGCTGTGAGGGCTCTAATGCCGGAGTCGGGGGCTGTTTATCTCCGCCTGTGGCACCCAGACTGTCCGCTACAGGAATAACAGTGCTCTCACACTGTCTAACACTCTCCAAAGTCTGGATGCGCTCCTCTAACGCTGATATCTTCTCCGTCAGAGTGCCAACTAACACACACCCATCACAAATAAAATTATCACTAATGACGGAGGAAGAATGTCTAAACATCCTGCACTCTACACACTGAACAAGCTGAACGGTAGACATTATAACGTACCTCTGTGTCGGAGTTTTAGTTGTTTGGAGATGAATTCCGTTTGTTGTTTTTAGACGAGGAAACTCGCGCGTTGCGAAACTTTCGCGGCAACAATACGAAAACAGGATATTTACTGTCAGCTTAGTAAATTATTTTGGAACTAGTTAAAATGCCACCAAACAGTTGTTAGTAAAAAGAAAGAAACGGACTTACTGACATAATATGAAGTGCCAGGGTCTAGTGAAAGCACCTCTGACCAGCAAGGCAAGCAAATGTCTTTGTCAGAGCAGGATAGAAGCCCCAATCCCTGCTGAAGGTAAAAACAGTGTCTTTTGGAAGAGCACATTTGACACAAAGACACACTCTCACATGATTACTGATGGTGATCTTTGTAGTAAAAATACAGTGATGTCACCATTCTGTAAGTTTGTCAGACTTGAATGAACGACCACAGTGCTAGGTGCTGAAGAACATCAAGGCTTGGGTGAGGGTCATGACCAGGTGCTGAAGACAATTGCTGACACCATTTGCACTGCGAATGACCAGTGCAAGCACCTCTAAAGAGCAAGACAGGGAAATGCCTTTGTCATAGCACTTATGAACATTTGTATCACTTACGAACATTTCATGCACACTTACATATTCATATTTAATTTCTTGGATCATTGCATAGATGTCATTTTAATAAAGGACTTTCATGCATATTTGCACCCCCCTCCAGTCATTTTTCTTTATTTACACAAACATTTTCATATTTTCTATATTGCACAGAATATTGTTTTTTATTTTATCCTAGATAAATTTTATTTTCTATTGTATTTCTTTTTTATTCATATATATTTCTTATTAATAAGCTTTTATTTTTAAGGTCACGGGCGGTCGTATAAGCATTTCACAGCATATCGTACTGTGTATCGGACAAATACAGTAAAATTAAAATTTCTATTTCAATTGACTACAAGATTAGGATGTGTAGTTGATATAATAGCCTAATAACCTCGCATCAATCTTGCATGGTATTAAAAACAGGAGGCTTGCCAATAAATCATAAACTGAATGCAATCGTAAAACAAGTAGTATTCATATAAAAGATGTCCTCATTTGTTTAACAAAAGGTGCCTGCTTTTGTAAAGGTGGGAATGAGAACATTTATTAAAAGCACATCTGATTTTGAAAGTAGCATCAAGGAAATGTTTTTTTTTTATATAATTTGCACTTTGCAACTACAGTGGAACCTCAGAGTGTTCTACAAGACGAACAAAGATTTATAAAATAAATTTAAAAAACCAAGCAAGTCTTAGTTTACGAATGCCACGTATCATGTATCACGCATGCGCTTCTTGTTTTGACGCAGAGCGTCACATGATCACAACTGAGCCAATGGTTTTTCTCTCTCTTGCACTGCGGAATTGTGGATAATCATCTCCCCTGCTAGGTCTTAGTGTGCGTCTGTTACTGGTATAATCAACATCCGTGTACATGTGTACTGTTTACTATAACCACTATGACCACATGTGTGTAAAAATATTTTATTTTGTGTTCGTAAGCGCGTGTGCACAGCGTGTGTGTACTGTTTTATATAACACTTGTGTGTGTAACACACGTGCGTGTAAAGCAAAAGAAAATCTTATTAGAGAGGTTACAGATCCATTTTCTCCCTCTCTACCGTTACAGTATGTATGCTCGCACGTAATTTGACACCATGCCCCTTCACACACACTCACCTTTACACCCGCCCCCCACCCCTCTTGGGTTCAGACACACACACTGCTCTATACAGAAACACTGCTCTGTCGCAATTTTTTTCAAAGGTAAAGTGCAGGTTCATTTGTTTGTTTGTTTTACAGGAGTGATTTGGTGAGCATGGAATGCTTGAGGTTTTTCAGTCTGGTTTCAAGGCTCTTCACAGTACTGAAACTGCTCTGTTAAGAGTCTTAAACGACATTTATCGTATTACTGATTCTGGTGACTCTGTGATTCTTCTGCTGCTTGATTTGACAGCTGCCTTTGATACAGTAGACCATGACATTCTTCTGTCACGCTTGGAACACTGGGTGGGAATTAGGGGGACAGCTCTAGACTGGTTTAGATCCTATCTTATTGATAGAACTTTTTCTGTTAGCCTTGGAGATCTTGAGTCATCATCGGCTCCTCTTACATATGGGGTTCCACAGGGGTCTATCCTTGGACCCCTTCTTTTCTCATTGTATTTGCTGCCGCTCGGCTGTATCCTGAGAAATCATGGCATCTCCTTTCACTGCTATGCAGATGACAGTCAAATTTATCTCCCGTTAAAACAGAAGGAAGGCTACTCTGTCAAGGCGCTGTTAACATGTCTAGATGATATAAAAGCATGGTTAGCCCAAAATTTTTTAAATTTTAATGATAAAAAGACAGAGGTTTTGGTATTCGGTCCTGGTGCCAGGGGTAAAGTTCCACCTCTGGATTTAGGAGATTTGGGGCAGTATGTTAAACCTACAGCGTCGAATTTAGGGGTTATTTTTGATCATGGCCTTAAATTTGACAAACAGATTAGTGCTGTGGTTCGGTCCAGTTTCTTTCAGTTAAGGCAATTGGAAAAACTTAAACCTGTTTTGTCCTTTAGGCTGTTTGAAATAGCCATCCATGCTTTCATCACCACTCGCATTGATTACTGCAATGCTCTCTACTTTGGAGTTTCTCAGGCAGTATTACATCGGCTTCAGCTGATCCAAAACTCAGCTGCTCGACTATTAACGTCCACGCGTAAAAGAGAACATATCTCTCCAGTTCTGGCTTCTCTTCACTGGCTCCCGGTACAGTACCGAATAAATTTTAAAATTCTCTTGGTCACGTTTAAATGTGTACATGGCCTTGCCCCTCCCTACCTCTCTGATCTGCTCCAGCCCTATGCCCCACCCCGGTCTCTCAGATCATCAGATAAACATTTGCTGATGGTACCCAAGACCAAATGCAAGCTCAGGGGTGATCGGGCATTTTCTGTGGCAGCTCCTAAATTATGGAATGACCTACCATTAACCATTCGTGAGGCCACATCATTGAGGGTGTTTAAGGCTAGTCTTAAAACTCACATGTTTTCTCTGGCATTTAAACCAACATGAGATGTTAATTTTATATATTGCTTGATATGCTTGTGATTGTGATTTTAATTATGTTCTTTTATTATTTTATAAATTGTTTTATTTATTTTTATTATTATCTTGTATTTATTTTATTTTATTAGATTACTGTTGTTATTATTATTATTTTTATGTGAAGCACTTTGGGACATTTTTGTTTGTTAAAGTGCTATACAAATAAATATGAGTTGAGTTGAGTTGAGTTGATTCCATATGCGCTCTCAAGAGTGTCAATAGCGATGTTCCTTGTGAATTTTTTAGACAAAACAGTCTTTCCGTTAATGTGTGTGTGAAATTCAAATAAGGGAGGAGAAACGTTTACCGTGTAAGATAAAAACGGGGAGGCTGATTCCTCCTCTTACTTCACACAAACACACGCACAAACGGAAACACTTATCTGTTGGGATTTATTTGTACATTGTTAAAATGCAGATTAATTTGTTTTATTTTTACTTTATATTTTGTTTCCATTATTTCTTATGGGAAATTTGCTTTGATTGACAAGGCCAGGCTGTGCCTTTGTCTCTATGATAATGTAAAGGTTTGGGTGATACTGATTAGATTAGCACTTATGCATTTGAAAGCCACTGTTATGCTGATGAGATCAGGGCTGGGGAACTTCCGTTACCAGGCTGATTCCTTTACTACACTATGCTTTGTTTAGATTGTCTCCACCTCTTTGTATCCCTCCCCCTTGAAAAGTATAAACTTTCCAGAGCTGAGTTTTTAGTCAAGACTTGGATGACTACAGCGACGCTCGGCGAGTGTAACTTCTGCTTGAATGATATCCCAACGTCTCCTGGTCTCTGAAAAAATTCCCAACATCTGCAATGGATTATGCTCGTATTCCAAGGTTCCACTGTACTCATTTAAGTGTTATCAAGTTATTCTGTTATTCATTTTAAATCTGTGTTTAGTTTATTATGAATTATTCACAACTGTACAATTTATAGAAAATGTACATTATTAAAAGAGTGAGAAATGTAAGCTTGGACTCTCCCATGCATTGTTTAAATCGATGTCACATTCAGTCTTCTCTTTTTCTCTTTAAAATCTTTCCGTATTTCTTAGTCTTTCTGTGTTTGTGATAATGTTTGGTATCTGTGCATTTTGGGATGTGTAGTAGGTGAAGAACAAATTTCTAGGACCTGTTAGGAAACTGTGTTGCTGATTCTATGATATTGCGCTGCACACATGTAAATGTTTTACGTTTGATGTTTTACAAATATCAAAAACATTTATTATTTGAAATATTTTTTTATTCCATAAAATAACAGTAAAAAACAGATCTAACTGCTTCTGACATTCTGTAATTTAAAAAATGTATTCTGAAGCAAACAAAATCATAAGCTCAGGAGGAATATACAAATCAAATCAAGCAATTATAAAGTAACAACACTAAACATACCTTATAATCTCTGTGTTTTGTATTTAGACAACAACAAGGAATGAAAATGTGGTAAATCATTCTTTTTTTTCCCCCCATTTTACCCCCCGAATTATCCGATTTTCTACCCTAATTTAGTCATGTCCAATTCCTCCTGGTCGCTAGAGGCTTCCACATTAAGCTTCTACCGCCGCTCAGTCGGGAGGGCCGCAGACCGACCCACGTGTTTCCTCCGATCCACGTGACGTTACCAACCATTCTTTTAAACTGCTCACTCACGCACCGTTGGGGGCGGCGTAACACACTCAGAGGAACAGCGCTATCCGCTCCCTTCACCTGCGCGAGCTCACAGACGCCCCTGTTTGGCTTGTAAAGCCGTCATTAATGTGGGAGCACTGAGTACCTCTCATCCCTCCCCCCTGAGAGAGCTCGGCCAATCAGCTCTCTCTAGGCCTCCGGCTGTGAGAGGTAACAGGTTGTAAATAATTCTGAATAACTAGTAACATGCTGTAGTTGACCAGATGATTAGTTGACCGGAAATCAAGAGGCTATGAATTTACAGCCAGGGTTCCGTGGAATGAGATACAGTGTGGTTTATTGTATGCACACGAAGACAGCCTGGGCCACTAGTCTAAAAATAGGTTGGAAAAGCATACATGCAGAGGGCAAACTGACATACTCCATGCCATGAAAATAATATTATATAATAATACAGTATAATAAAGAAACTAATACCCAAGAAAAACATTGGGAGAAAACATACTATAATCAAGGACAAACATCATAGCATAAATAAACAACCACACTAACAAAGTATACTTAATGATTACATCATATTCTATAATAATTATAATTGAAAAACAAGAACTGACAAGTGAAACAATCAGTTTAAAAGCCTTGTTTTCCATAATGTTTGACTTTGCCTCTTGACTCTTAATTTCTCACCAGGCCTAGGTTTCCTCAAAGCCTTAAGCACTACTATGGAGCAGAGAATTTTAATAGAATTAATATAATTACTCTGGTAGTAGAATATAATAGACTTTACTGTAATTCTCAACTGTACAAAAACATTCCATACCGAATGCTAAAAGTATAAAAAGTTCCGTTCGTTAACTTGGTTTGTATGTCAGGATGATGACCGAGTGAATCATTGTAACATATTGCTACACACACCCACCCACCAATGGGAGAAACTGATATTATTCATTAAAATACAAAGGACATATAAAATAATGTATAATAATTTTCAGTAAAAAAAAAAACAAAAAAAAAAAAACAGAGGGTTGTCTGTATGTTTAACTCTGTACAATGATAGTGTCACATTTATTCTTCTCTTAGTCTTCTCTTCTGACCCCAAGTTATGATTATATTTTCTGATAAACTGGAATGCCCAGGCAAAGAAGAAATATAATGCAATCCTCTGCAATCCTATTATTATTATGACTGAATAATTAAAGGGCAACATACTGTACAAGTAATACAGATAACCCCATATTGAAGATGATTGCAATGTTTTAGCTCTTTAATGAGAATTCAACATATGAAAGATGTTACTAGAAATAAAAGTTCAGTTTGAAAAATCTAACGAAAAAGAAAATAATTTATTTAATACAGTGGAACCTTGGATTACGAGCATAATTCTTTCCGGAAGTGGGATCATATTTCAAAACACTCGTAAAACAAATCGAATTTTCCAATATGATTCGTTCCACAGCCCCAAAAAATTAATACTTAAAAATAATTAACACAAAATATAAAGTAAAAATAAAACAAATTAACCTTTTAAAAAAAAGGTAAAAATAAATCCCGACAGATAAGTGTTTCCGTTTGTGCGCGCAGCCAGTGTGTATGTGTGTGTGGCACGGCATCCAATGACGTGCGAATACACACGGACACAAAGAGCAGGCAGAGCAGGAGAGAGAATAGTACCGTGGGAATGGGAATAGTAAGGACAATACTTGTGCATCTTGAGGAAGATTTTAAAAATTGCGGCTCCGACAAAATCTGAAGTCTTCACCAATGGTGGTCAATGGTCTGGTTAAGAAAAAAGGAACAAACCAAACAAAAAAAAAAAGGGGGGGGGGGGGGGGAAGAGAAAATAAGACCTTTTACACCTACCCAGACATGAACAAATATGAGATGAGAGGGGAAAATTATGTATCTGGGAGGTGCCATATCAATCTTACCTGAGCAAAATTAGCTTACATCTCATGAATATTAAGTAACTTTTTGACTTAAGGAGGAGCAAACAATGATGTAATTGCTAAGTGAAGGTATATAAATCATGAAAAAGTGGGGAAGTGGGGGGGGATCTTGCGGAATTTTCGTGGGGTGTCTGTTGTCTTCTGGCTGGTCAGTCCAGTGCTGTCCACTTACTTTTGGTTGCATATTCAAGTAGTTATTGGGTTTTTGTTTGGGAAAATTGGTACAGTTCACAACAAAATTTGCCACGACAACACGCGCGCACAGATGTTGATTGTACTGGGAAATTTGAATTACTTGGATTCTACTTATTTTGACTTGGAAAACGAAGACTTGGTTTACGAGTACCTAGTAACACGCAAGCGCTTATTGTATTGACGCCGAGCATCACATGATCACAACTGAGCCAACGTTTTTTCTCGCTCTTGCGCTGCGAAATAGTGGGTAATCATCTCCCCTGCTGGGTCTTAATGCGTGTCTCTCACTGGTATAATCAACATTTGTGCATACGTGTACTGTTTACTATAACACTGTGACCACATGTGTGCGCGTAAAACATTTTATTTTGACTGTATGCGTGTGTACAGCACAATAAGACACGTGTATGTGTGCGTGTAAAGCAAGAGCAAGTCTCAGAGTTTAAAAATCCATTTTCTCTCTCTGCTCAAGGCTTAGCCTGCTCTTTGGCTTGTGTGGGCGCGCACGCATCATGTGGGACACCGTGCCACGCACACTTACAGACCCCTCCTAACTTCGGCTTCACAGACACACACAAACTCTCTCTCTGCTCTACACAGAAACACTACTCTGTCGCGATTCTTTTCAAAGGTTAATTTGTTATATTTTTACTTTATAGTAGTCATTCCGTTAATGTGTCGCTCAATCGATTGCCAGAGAGATTTCTTGTTTATTTTTCTGATAAAACAGTGTTTCTATTGTGCGCGTGCATGTGTGAAAAGAGTGAAGGAAGGGTAATTATGTAAGACGCGGAGAGGGGAGCTTACTTTAGATTCACACACAGACACACATACTGTAGCACCTGCGTGCACAAACGGAAACATTTTTTTTAAAGGTAAAGTGCAGGTTAATTTGCTTTATATTTTGTGTTAATTATTTTTTCTGTATTAAATTTTTGGGGCTGTGGAATGAATAATTTAAGTTTCCATTATTTCTTTTGGGAAAATTTAATTTGGTTTACGTTTTGGAATACGAGCCCGGTTCCGGAACAAATTATGCTTGTAATCCTAGGTTCCACTGTACTCGGTACTCGTAAACTAAGACTTGTTCGTTTTCCAAGTCAAAATTTATAAAAAAAAAAAAATTTATATCTCTTTGCTCATCTTTCGGAACACTCGCAAACCACGTTACTCGCAATCCGAGGTTTCACTGTATAACAATAATATTCAGTACAAAAAACACCAGCACTGAAGGAAATGATAATGTCACATACACAGTGGTTAAAATTCTGACAGTTTCTTGTATCGCTAAAAACAAATAAACAAAACATTTACATTAAGTAGCAGAGAATTAAGTTGAATTTATGTGCAAAGTACTTCTCATATGACAAACATAGGTTTACCCTTTTCTTTTAACCTATCACACTCAAAAATTGTTTCACTTTCACAAAGGGTTCAAAGTATAAGAACATTTAGAAAGCTAGAGCTCTGATCCATTCACTCAGAAACCCTATTCTTTTCCCCTCCAAACATGCAGTAAATCATTTTAGCATCATATTTTCAAACTGCCAAAATAAACTTTGTTTTAGCTTCGGTACTGTATATATTTAATTTTAAGTAGTTAATTATGTAACAATTATGCCAACAAGTATGTTGCAAGTTTGCCAACAAACTTTAAATGCACTTCAAAATATTTGTAGTATAGCAAAATTTATAACGTTTATAAAATTTACATGTATTAAAAATATTTTAATTGATTGGCAGCATTTACCAAGCTTTTCTACCAAGCAAAAATATATGCATTTGTTTTTCATTTTATGCAAATCACAGCTGCTGATGAGACATCTGCTGTTTGCTCAGTCTCTTACTCACTCACTCATTGAAAAGAGAAATGCTGGTTTCAATCGAATGGTGTCAGAACACATAGTGCATTACTGTTTTGGTGGTAAAAGGGGAGGACCTACTCAATATTAGATGGGTGGTCATAATATTACGGCTGATCAGCATATATGATATATAAAAATAATGAATAAAATTTAGCTCAGTGCTATTCCTTGTAATTTGAACAAAATCATAAGCCTGACATAAATGGAAGTTTTCCAACCCTGTGAAGATACAGAAATGGATCCACAAGTCCACCAAATATTACAAAGTAGGAAAGTACTGTTAAACACATGGCTTGCTGTGCATCTGATAAATAGCCATAAAAAAACATTAATATGATTATTGGGCAATAAGTAATAAACATGCAAACCAAAATAATCATAATTACCCAAAAAGCCTTCTTTTTCATGCGGTTGGATTCTGCATCTTTTTTATTTAATTTCTCACCAGGTCTAGGTTTCCTCAAAGCCTTAAGCACTGCTATAGAACAGAGAATCTTAATGGAAAATAGAAGCATGTATTCTGGTAATACAATATAACTTAATGTATTTCTTATTGGTAAACATGGACAAAATACACTGAATCCTAAAAATATTATCCAGGCAACCAGTGAAAATGCTATGCGGTATCTTAATGATTTGTATTTTAGGAAAATAATGGGATGGTTCACTGCCACGAATCGCTCCACACAGATACAGCCCTGGAAAAAGGAGCGGCTGATACAATGCAGTATGAAGCAAAATAACATAAAAGGACTCAAAGGGCTATTAACAGAATTTTTATACGATAAATTGAATAATCCTAACAATGCACTGAGACAAACCAAAATCTGACATAAAAAGATGTTTAGAGAAAAGAATTCAGATCGTACTTCATTTCTTACACCTGTTACAAACAGCCAAAAAACATATACATTGAGTGGTAGAGACACACATAGCACAATTATGCCAAGAATGATGCCTGCACAGAACACAGTGGTGAATTATCATCATTAGGAAGAAAAGAGGAAGTGTTCATAACCTTCTCTGTGGTCTGCAACACTAAATGGCTGGGGGGGGATAAAACATGGTACATGAAAAGGTCAGATAAAGACACTGATTTTAGAGTTACCTAATGCTTTTTTAAAACCTCCTAAAATATAATTACTTCATATGCAAAGAAGTTTTCATACTACAGATACATATATGAAATACTTATAGGAAACATTATGAAATTTAAAAGAAAATCTAAACCTTGCACAGTATGTAAATGTAAATCAACTTTAAAGAGGTTTTTTCTTTCATGAACGTTACAAATATGATATTTTTTCATTGTACAATTTTTATATATAATGCTTATGATTGATGGAAACTTGGAGATACTTGTTTTATTTGTGAAAAATAATTATACTGTTACAATGAAATTAAAGTTTTCAAAGATATGTTTCCTTTCCCATTATGTAATTAACAATTTACTATATTATCACTATAGTTTATTTTGTTGATAAGTAACCAGATTCAAAAACATTTACCTTTTGTGAAGCATACAATCTTTCATCATAACCTCAGCAAGGCAGTTTCTTAATGTAACTTCCAGAGATCTCTGAAAAATGAAGGAATGAAAGTCAAGTCAAGTCAAATTCATTTATAGCACATTTAAAAACAACCAAAGTTGACCAAAGTGCTGTACAATGATAGAAATAAAACGACCAGAATTAAACAGCATAAAATGAAAGCAAATAAAATTAAATATAACTATAAAAATCAGGTAGTGATAGTAATAAAACAGTAATCAAATGAAATCATGGATAAACAATTTAATAAAAATTAGTTAAATTAAACTTAACTAAACTAATTAATTAAACTAATAAACTAAACTTAACTAATCAATTAAACTTAACTAAAAAGTAAAATGAAAAAGAATAAAAGAGGGTCAAATGTCTAAGCCAGGTATAAAAGACAAGGAAAAGAAGTGCGCTTTCAGTCTGGATTTGAATGTTTCTAATGTACGTGCTGCTCTAATATTAAAAGGTAAACCATTCCATAATTTAGGCACAGCAACAGCAAACACTCGGTCACCTCTGAGCTTTAATCTAGACCTTGGGACAGACAGGAGTAACTTGTCTGTGGATCTAAGATTTCTTACTATTGTATGCGGTTGTAAAAGCTCAGAGATGTACAGAGGTGTAAAACCATTCAGTGATTTAAAAACAAGTAATAACATTTTAAAAATCAATCCTGTAGCGAACCGGGAGCCAGTGAAGTGACTTTAATACCGGAGTGATGTGGTCACTTTTGCATGTACCGGTTAAAAGTCTAGCCAGGAAAATGTAACTTAAGTAAAAACGTGGTATTAAAAAAAAAGTATTTAAACTCTGTAATCATGTACAGTACTGATATTGTACTTTACAGTGCATTTAATTTAGTGTCATACTATAATTGACTGCACTTATTAATGTTCATATACATTAGCAGAACATTTAGTATATAGTAAAAAAAAAATTGTTAATTCTTAAAAAGTATGACTCTAAGAATGCTCTTAACCATTTCAAACATTATACTGTATATTTCATATGCCGCCCTTAGTCACAATGCGAAGGCTGAGGTTCTTTTTACAGATGTTTACTACTGTATGCTCATTGACACCGTAGAACTAAATAAACAGGACAATATACTGTAACAGACATCTGTTAAACATTCAATTACACACAAAACATGCATACAACATTAAACTCAGAAATTTAACAAAAATATCTTCACATACCACTTTTGCCTGCTCGTGAGCTAAGAGAGGGTGTTTATCTTAAAGTTTCTTGGGTGGATGGCTTACATTCATCAAAAGAAAATTCTCTACACCTGCACGCAACACCAACGCTCGTCTCCTCATGCCGATGACAAAACAGGAAGTGGCATACAAAATGCAATATGGGAATAAAATAAAACATAATCAAAGTTCTTGTACCTTATTCACACAAACAATAACTGAATGAGAAAATCACAAGTAACATTATAAAATAATAAAAATATAAAATTATGCTAATTAAACTAATCAACGTTTATTGAAACAGGCAAGTGTTCAAGTACACAAGCGCCATCTAGTGGAAATAAGACACATCTTTGTGTCAGCAAATACACTCTCACCATCACACTGCAATATGTGTGATCCTTAAAGTTATGAATACTAAAGCAACGCATCATAAAATTACCATTCAGAACAAATTTCTGTACACATTAAGCACAGCTAAGTTAATGTTACATCTTAATCGCTTCAAGTAATAACAGAATAATATAATTTATTTGAGTATTTCTTCTTTCTTCTGCTCTTATTCAACTTATTTATCTGCTGCAAACTCAACAGATATTACTTTCAGCACCTGGTTCAAAACTCATTTGCGGTAAACTCTCTCCAATTTCTTCTGAAAATAGAGATCTTCCCTTACAAACTCTCCAGGAGATGGTACAATAATAGTTGACTTCATTGTTAGTATATGATTCGTGTCAACGGTTCTCGTCCCCTCAGATCATTGATATGTTCAGCATGCCAATGGTCGACTACTGATAATTTCCATTACCTCATACATGAATGTTCTTAAGGAAGAAGTGTCCAGTCTTGCTGCAGACTGGTCTAGGATAGACATCAATACATTCCTTACAGTCCGGATCTGTCTCTCCCAGACACCATCCATGTGACTGGAAGCAGGTGGGTTCACGGCGAAGGAACAGCCTAACTCCTTCAGATGTTCTTTGTTCATTCCCTTCATCAATTCCTGGAACTCACCCTTTGTACCAATAGAGTTGGTACCTTGATCACTATGCAGCTGACTTACATTGCCACGTATTGCAATGAAACAACGCAGAGCATTAAGAAAAGCATCAGTGCTAAGATCATCCAGTACTTCAAGATGAACGGCTCGTGAGCACATGCAGGTGAACAGGAGTCCGTATGTCTTTAACTCTTTCCTTCCTTCTTTAACATAAAATGGCCCAAAACAATCCATGCCACTATAGGTAAAAGGAGGAGTAGTTTGCATCCTCTCCGGTGGCAGTTCTGCCATCTTTTGCTCCTGATTACATTTCCTTAACTTTCTACATTTTACAGATTTGTAAATAAGAGATGAAACTTCACTACTGCATCCTAAAATTCAAATGCCATTGGAACGAATTTCATTCAATGTCATCCCTCGGCCTTGATGTTGCACATTCTCATGGAAACGTTTTATGAGTAGATGAGATACATGATGACCGTTTGGAAGAATGGCTGGATGCTTAACATGAGCTCTTTTCCAATCTGAAAATCCTGAAGATCCAAAAGAGATCTTTGAGAGATCCCTTCCTCTGCCTTAGTTGTAAGAACCTGTGCCCTTTTAGGTTCTGGGTCTCCTTCATCAACCTCTCCCACCGTGATGTCTTCCTTGGGGAGTTCCTTTTTCCATAAGAAACTTGGACCATTAAGCCAGTTAGATTTCATAAGTTCCTTTACAGTGAGCCCCCGAGAGGCATGGTCAGCTGGGTTCTGATCTGAAGCAACATATCTCCACTGACTAGGCTCAGTACATGTCCTGATCTGCTGCATTCGGTTGGCTACAAATACATGGAACCATCTTGCATCATTGTTTATATAACCAAGGACAACCTTGGAAGGGAGCGACGAACCCAAGAGGATCAAAAATGGAAGCCATTTGTCGACAGCACTCCTTTTCTAGGAATAGGATTTTCCTTTACTAGTACTCTAAAATGAAACTCGTTTGAAGATACACACAAATGAACTCAGAGCTCCCTCTCTACTGTACCTTAGATTCAACTAGGGCCAAATCAAAGTCAGTTGCACCTTCGGTGCATTCCTCCTTTGAGATTGTGCTGATCACCTTTTTGCTGTTGGTAATAAATTTGTGCAAATGAAGCTTCCCAGTATTGCATAAATCTCTGGCTTCCACTGGATTGCCTCTTCCTCTGTGTCTACACTTGCTAAGACATCATCAACGTAAAAAATTACGCTGTATAAACTTCACTGTAGCTTGATTAAACTTGCCTTCACCTTGTAAGGCGAGGTATTTTAGCCCAAAGTTTGCACATCCAGGTGAGGAGGTTGCTCTGAAAAAGTGGACCTTCATGCGAAAAACTGAGGGTGAACCTTCCATGTTGCCTTCTTCCCACCACAAGAACCTGAGGTAGTCACGATCCTTTGGGTCAACATGAAACTGATGGAACATACGCTCTACATCACAAATGATGGCTACCTGCCCCTTCCAGAAGCTGTATTTTGTCTGCACCCACCTGAGGTTGTTGTTCCTGTACAGCCCCTTCAACATGCTCAACTACATCAGCCTGATGTAGTGGAAGAGACTGCACTGCACCATCAACTTCTGCGCAGATAACTTCACTGGACATCACTGTTTTTTTCACTGAAATCTGACATACCAATTCTGTGTACACAATAATCTAATATCTAAAATTATATAGTTCTAGTTTAAGCAACAATCTCAGTTAGCCTTATGTAACTCAACCTTGTGAATTGTAAACAAACTGTGAAATAGAGAAAATGTAATACAACTTGAAAAAATGTGAATACTGTCATACGCACTCATGCCACGACCGGCATTAGGACCCGGAAGTAGTACGGTCGCGATTCAGGAAGCATAAAAGGAGACAAAATGGCACATCACATCGCTCAGTCATTGAGTTGCCCATGCTGGTTCCGACGCTCCGCATCGTATTCGTGAGTACTCACCTATTTTGGGTCTTTCTTCCTGACAAGTGTGTGTTCAGAACACGGGTTTATTTGTGTAAATCCTTGCTCTCGCTCCGAGAGAGTTCTAATAATATTAGAATTATGATTGTGATTATCCTGCCGACTCGCGCTACTTCCGCGTTTGGGTTCGCCATCCACGCTACACGGGCTAACTGCTAAGTCTTCAGTTTCATCCCGGTTAGTACGTGACAAATACTTAAATTAATAAAGCATTCAAAAAACACAAACTTCACAAAAACACAAACTTCAACTCAACTGTTGTCTCACAACAGTATATTTGACGCATATTTCGGTGTAGTCCTTATAATTTTTTAAGCCAAACAATCATAGAAACTGTCCACTTTTTCTTAAAATTTTGATGATTGGTATACCAGCACAATTGAAACTTCAGCAACAGTTCACAAACCTTGTGCTGCTTCCAAGACATTAACTTAAATGTGCTTGCTTGTTCAGCCTTTTCTTGTCCTCTGCTGCTTCAGACATTCAATAGTGGTAATTTTGAATGCTGTTCTTCCCTGATCCAACATGCGATACCTTCTGCTGGCCGATTTTCGCCTGCAGCGTTCAACATTAGTGATGGGAAGTTTGAATCATTTTAGTGACTCGGTTCTTTGAATCTAGTTCATCAAATGAATGTATCTTTTTTGAGTCATTTAGTTCATTTAGTTCTTTTGATCAGAAATAAAATAAAATGTTGCATTTTCAATAAAAAGACCCCCAATACGTCTACATACACAAATTTTGGCTATAGTTCCTGTAATGAAAATATTACAATGCAGCTAAGGACACATTATAATAAACAGAATGAGAAGCTCACCATCATATCTTCCAGTCTGAGTCGTTCGTTCTTTTGAATCTATTGCGCCGCATAGCGTCTATGGGAGTCACGTGACAAAGGAAGGAACGAGTCGGGACTGGAAAATTCGTTAAGAACTGTTCAATTCTGTTTCCTGTGTACTGCATTGCATATCGTCTATGGGAGACACGTGTCAAAAGAACGAACGACTCAGAGTAGAAGAGTCATTGAGAAAGAATCATTCAATTCTGTTTCCTGTGTACTACACTGCATAGCGGCTATGGGAGTCACGTGACAAAATAATGAATGACTCGGGACTCGAAGACTCACCAGCAGAACCGTTCAATTCTGTTTCCTGTTTGCTGCACTGCATAGCGTCTATGGGAGTCACGAGAATGAACTCGAAGACTCAATAGCAGAACCGTTCAATTCTGTTTGCTGTGTACTGCACCGCATAGCGTCTATGGGAGTCACGTGACAAAAGAACGAAAGACTCAGGACCGAAAAGACTCAAAGGTAACTACTTATTTCTGTTTCCTGTCTATATCATACAAAGTTTTTGCGATGCTTTGCGCATGCACGCCCAATAGAAAATGAACGAATCACTCTCCGAGACGACTTGTTCATCTGAGTCATGTTAAAGATTCATTTAAAAAGAATGAATCGCTCATGAACGACCCCTTACTATTCAACATCTGGTGATCTTGGCCTTCACCGACGCGGTGAAGTGTTCTACTATGCCGCCCTTAGTCACAACGCGAAGGCTGAGGTTCTTTTTACAGATGTTTACTATGCTCATTGACACCGTAGAACTAAATAAACAGGACAATATGAAGGCATCTGTTAAACATTCAGTTACATACAAAACATGTATACAACATTAAACTCAGAAATTAACAACAATATCTTCACATACCACTTTTGCCTGCTTGTGAGCTAAGAGAGGGTGTTTATCTTAAAGTTTCTTGGGTGGATGGCTTACATTCATCAAGAGAAAATTCTCTACATTTAGCAGACGCTCTTATACAGAGCGACTTACATTTTTATCTCATTATACATCTGAGCAGTTGAGGGTTAAGGGCCTTGCTCAAGGGCCCAACAGTGGCAACTTGGTGGTTGTGGGGTTTGAACCTGGGATCTTCTGAACCGTAGTCCAATGCCTTAACCACTGAGCTACCCCTGGCCCTCTACACCCGCACGCAACACCAACACTCGTCTCCTCAGGCCGATGACAAAACTGGAAGTGACATACAAAATGCAATATGGGAATAAAATAAAACATGACCAAAGTTCTTGTATCTTATTCAAACAAACAATAACTGAATAAGAAAATCACAAGTAACATTATAAAATAATAAAAATATAAAATTATGCTAATTATACTAATCAACATTTATTGAAACCAGCAAGTGTTCAAGTACACATTTTTATTGGAAATTAAACAAATCTTTGTGTCAGCAAATACATTTCAATTCAATAAAATTTTATGACTTGTAGGAAATTCCAGTCCTGAACTATCGAGCAACTGCGGCCAAGTCAAGACCTTAGAGAAACAGCTGGCAACATCAGTAGAAGTGTGGGAGATAATTCTTCCGCCTTATTAGATGCGGACATATTATTTCACTAGTTTTGACGCGTATCTTTGGTTTGCCTTTTTTACTCACACGAAAAACTGAAGTCCGATGATTTCTTTGTCTCTTGTATTTTATTTTCCAGCATCAAAGAATCAACACTTCATACAGTCGTCTTGAGTAAATCCACTGTACTTACAACACCAGTTGCTGTATCTTGTATATTTCTGACTTTTACAACAACCTACAGTATTTGCTGTATCTTACTAAGATCTTGGATTACGATTAGCTTACGGTCAAAAGCTTGTGTTTCCGTAGCCTTCCGCATCTAAACTGAACTTTCTATCATGCGATAGTCATACAAATACATGTAATAGTGGAATGACATCACAGACCAACTTACGATTGTCAAAATGGATGCTTATCTAACAAATTTAAAGCTTATGGCTTATGTAATAGACGTAATGCTTAATGCTTAACTAATGAATAGAATACGGTAAAATAACATGAAATAAAAACAAATAAACACAACAACAAATTCATAACAAGTACGATATGGCTCTTACATTCCAGCCCCTAATTGACAGGCATGAAGACTGACAATTACAATTTTGTGGGTTTTTTTTTATAAAGCCATGAAACCAAACCTTCTTAATCTTCTAACAGCGTTTTAGATCCTTTGGGTACATATTATTTATCTCATGTCGTTACATTTACATACCAAAGAAAGTCATAACCAATAAAGATACAATTAACAGTTCATTTCACATATGAGGCACAGCTTGTCAATGGGTCTTTCCAGAGTGTTGGTCTTAGTTTTAACTAGCACACGTCTCACAAGTCCCCTTTTGTCGGGGAACACTTTCGGGATTCTTCCCATGACCCATGAATTTCTTGGAGAAGACTCATCAATTACTAAAAGGATGTCTCCAATCGAAAGGTTTTTTCTCTTTTGAAACCATTTTGACGTTCCTGGAGCAAGGGCAAGTATTCACGCACCCATCGCTTCCAAAATAGGTCTGATAAGTACTGAATCTGCTTCCACCTGTGACGTGCATAGATGTCTTCCCATTTGAAAAATCCAGGGGGCAGGTTTGACTGTTTTTTCATCAGCAGCAAGTGGTTAGGCGTTAGGGGTTCCAGGTCTGTGGGATCTTCCGAGACAGTAGTGAGGGGTTGGTTATTCATTATTGCTTCTACCTCACACATGAATGTATGCAGGCTCTCGTTAGTTAATGTTTGTTCTTTCAGTACTGATCTCAGGATTTTTCTAACTGATCTGATCTGCCTTTCCCATATTTCACCAAATTGAGATCCAGAAGGCGGGTTGAATGTCCACTGTATGTTCCTTTGAGTGAGGAAGCTTTCAATTTGTGACTGGTTCCATTGCTGGATAGCATTACGCAATTCAGTCTCAGCGCCTATGAAGTTTGTTCCATTGTTACTTCTCATGACTGACACCTGACCTCTCCTGCTTATAAAGCGTCGAATGGCATTCACACAAGAGTCTGTGTCAAGCGAATGAGCAATTTCAATGTGCATGGCTCTTGTTGTCAGACAAGTGAAAAGTACGCCATATCTTTTAACGTTACTTCTACCACGTTTGACCTCGAAGGGTCCGAAGTAATCTACTCCCACATTAGTGAAGGGTGGGTGATCTGGTGTCATTCTATCAATTGGCAGTTCTGACATTTTTTACTCACCTGTTTTAGCTCTAGACTTTCTGCATATCACACACCTGGAGAGAAACTGTCTTACAAGTGAGTTAGCAGTCGGAATCCAGTATTTCTGCCGCAATTCTGAAAGCATGTAATTTCTGCCACTGTGTCCAATCTTTTCATGAACGTCTCTTAATATTAACATTGTAATATGTGAGTCTTTAGGTATATTGACTGGGTGTTTAACGTGCTCTGGCATTGCGGACCTGCCGAGACGTCCTCAGACTCTCAGCAATCCATCCTGTAGTACTGGGTCCAGTTTGGACAAGCAACTGTTTCTTTTTACAGATGCCTTGCGTTTTTGCTGTGTGGGAATTCCCTGTTTGAATTCTGCTGCTGCTTTACCCTTTTGCAACGTGAGAATTTCTTCCTTAAAATTTTGTCTTTGAGTGAACTTAATGATTTCGTTTTCTGCTCTTGTTAGGTCTTGAACTGTTAGTGACTTGTGATTTTCTGTCTTTGGGTTATCTACTTGTGTTTTGACCCTTTCTGTTTTTTGTTTGAGCATGTCTCTGATGCGAAGGATCCAGGCAACGGATCTTTTTAACTTGTGCCAATCGAAGTGATAATTAATTAGTTTGCTCACTGCGTCTGTGCCTTCTGTAGTGCTCACAATGTTCACTCAAGCTGAGAGCTTAATTTCATCATAATTTTCTTTCATCGATGTGTCATGAATATTTTCAGGCCAGTTACACTCTGCTCCTTTGAGAAAGGAGGGGCTGTGGATCCAGATGCCCCCCTGGACGCAGAATCAGCTGGGTTTTTTTGAGGTATTGACATACCTCCATTGCTGTGGCTTGGTTATCCCTCTTATAGTGGCAATTTTGTTGACCACAAAGGTTTTAAAACGAAGTTTTTCGTTATCAATATACAGTGGTGTGAAAAACTATTTGCCCCCCTCCTGATTTCTTATTCTTTTGCATGTTTGTCACACTTAAATGTTTCTGCTCATCAAAAACAGTTAACTATTAGTCAAAGATGACATAATTGAACACAAAATGCAGTTTTTAAATGAAGGTTTACATTATTAAGGGAGAAAAAAAACTCAAAATCTACATGGCCCTGTGTGAAAAAGTGATTGCCCCCTTGATAAAAAATAACTTAACTGTGGTTTATCACACCTGAGTTCAATTTCTGTAGTCACCCCCAGGCCTGATTACTGCCACACCTGTTTCAATCAAGAAATCACTTAAATAGGAGCTACCTGACACAGAGAAGTAGACCAAAAGCTAGACGTCATGCCAAGATCCAAAGAAATTCAGGAACAAATGAGAACAAAAGTAATTGAGATCTATCAGTCTGGTAAAGGTTATAAAGCCATTTCTAAAGCTTTGGGACTCCAGCGAACCACAGTGAGAGCCATTATCCACAAATGGCAAAAACATGGAACAGTGGTGAACCTTCCCAGGAGTGGCCGGCCGACCAAAATTACCCCAAGAGCGCAGAGACGACTCATCCGAGAGGCCACAAAAGACCCCAGGACAACATCTAAAGAACTGCAGGCCTCACTTGCCTCAATTAAGGTCAGTGTTCACGACTCCACCATAAGAAAGGGACTGGGCAAAAACGGCCTGCATGGCAGATTTCCAAGGCGCAAACCACTTTTAAGCAAAAAGAACATTAAGGCTCGTCTCAATTTTGCTAAAAAACATCTCAGTGATTGCCAAGACTTTTGGGAAAATACCTTGTGGACCGACGAGACAAAAGTTGAACTTTTTGGAAGGTGCGTGTCCCGTTACATCTGGCGTAAAAGTAACACAGCATTTCAGAAAAAGAACATCATACCAACAGTAAAATATGGTGGTGGTAGTGTGATGGTCTGGGGTTGTTTTGCTGCTTCAGGACCTGGAAGGCTTGCTGTGATAGATGGAACCATGAATTCTACTGTCTACCAAAAAATCCTGAAGGAGAATGTCCGGCCATCTGTTCGTCAACTCAAGCTGAAGCGATCTTGGGTGCTGCAGCAGGACAATGACCCAAAACACACCAGCAAATCCACCTCTGAATGGCTGAAGAAAAACAAAATGAAGACTTTGGAGTGGCCTAGTCAAAGTCCTGACCTGAATCCTATTGAGATGTTGTGGCATGACCTTAAAAAGGCGGTTCATGCTAGAAAACCCTCAAATAAAGCTGAATTACAACAATTCTGCAAAGATGAGTGGGCCAAAATTCCTCCAGAGCGCTGTAAAAGACTCGTTGCAAGTTATCGCAAACGCTTGATTGCAGTTATTGCTGCTAAGGGTGGCCCAACCAGTTATTAGGTTCAGGGGGCAATTACTTTTTCACACAGGGCCATGTAGGTTTGGATTTTTTTTCTCCCTAAATAATAAAACCCCTCATTTAAAAACTGCATTTTGTGTTTACTTGTGTTATCTTTGACTAATAGTTAAATGTGTTTGATGATCAGAAACATTTTGTGTGACAAACATGCAAAAGAATAAGAAATCAGGAGGGGGGCAAATAGTTTTTCACACCACTGTATCTCAAAACAGTTGTACTGTCAGTCCAAAACATAGTCCAGCAATTTCAGTTCTAGTTGTTGTTTTAACATTTTGTCATTTTTCACAGCGACCACTGCCGCAGTCAGTTCCATTCTTGGAATGGTGGTTTGTTTCAGGGATGCTACACGAGAGTTCCCCATCATGAATGCACAGTGTGTAAGTCCATCAGCATGGCTGTATCTTCGGTTATTTGGCATTTGAATGACTGCATTTTTTTAGTGGAAGGCCGATGTGGTAGTAATTATTTATGAACTGCAGAGAGTTATTCACGGAGTCTGAAAACTGATAGTCTTCCTGTGACCACTCAGCCTTATCATCACAATTTCGTTCGGGAAAATCGTGGTTGAACTGCTGTATCAGCGTTTGTTCTACACTTTCAATGGAGGTTCTGTTAACTGTAACTGGTTCATCGGGTTCTCGGAGAGGTTCGTTCACAGTCCATCCGAGAGCAGTCTGTACTGCGTATGGCCCTTCATGCCTGCTATTAATTACTCGCCATGGTTCTAGGAGTTTGTGCTCTTTATTTCCTATGAGAATTTCGATTCCAGCGTTAATCTGGGGCAACTTTACATCGCTAAGGTAGGGCCACATGTCGATGTCGTGCTGTTGTGGAATGCTTTCCACTGTAGCTGGGATATTCTTTTGTGTAAACACGTTGGGAAGTTCAATAAAGGTGTTTTTTTCCAGGCTACTAATCTCAAAATCATTGAGCATGTAGCTTTCTACTAGTTTTGTGGAGTTAACTTAACTTGTACATTTAATTGCCTTGCTAATGACACTGTACAGAATGTGGTGGAACTACCTTGGTCTATAAATGCATACACTTCTGCCATTTTGTCACTTTTCTTGGACTTTATTTTAACAGGTACTGTAAGCATATTTATTCAATATATATTTAAGTAGGTAGAAATATAAATAAGAATTAATAATCACCATTATAGCATTAACAGACAGAGGAAAGTCAGGAAAAGAAGAAGAAGAATATTCAATTATTGTCACATGTACTTTTTACAGCACAGCGAAATTTCTTCTTCGCATATCCCAATTAGGAAACTGGGGTCAGAGCGCAGGGTCAGCCAGCTTACAGCGCCCCTGGAGCAGATAGGGTTAAGGGCCTTGCTCAAGGGCTCAACAGTGGCAACTTGCCGATGCTGGGGTTCGAACCCCCGACCTTCCGATCAGTAACCCAGAAACCCACAGCCTTAACCGATTGAGCCACCACTGCCCTGAAAAGACAGGGGTACCCGAAACTTCATAAGACCAAGGAGCATGACAGGTCGTAAAACATAGACAAGATAAGGCGCCAGGTGCCGGACTAGCCGAAACTGAGCACACACACTTAAGGTGCCGGACTTAGCGGAAAAACTGAGCACACACACACTTAATGAAGAGTTGAGGGAAAGATCGGAAGTACATAAAAGGATAACTAGATGAGGTAATGAAAATATAGAAGGACCAGAAACTGGACACAGCTGGAACCAACAGATAACCAGATAAGATAAGGGAGACATAAGACCAGAAACCAAAAATAATTGGACGAACCTAAAAGATTAATGAGGGAAAGAACGGATGGTCAGGCCGTAGAAACTCGATAAGAGAGGGGCTAACGGGGTGACTATGTAATCAATCATACATTAAAACCAAAATTCAGAAGGATCAGGAGACAGTGTGTGTATGTGTCTGTGCGCAGGTGGCCGGAATCTGCCGACAGAATGTGTGTGCGCAGAGGATCTTCCTGATAAGGAAGAAACACAGAGCAGGGGTTTCCCCTATGTGTGTGTGAAAATGGCCATGGGCACAGACTGGATGGGCAGATAAGAAATAAACCAGAGCCACAGAGAGTCTTTTGAGTAACATTTTAAAAAGAGTAAGACACAGGATAAAATAAGCGTATCTACATGATAATAATATAAAATACAAAGTATAAAAGCCCAACGTAAAATACAAAACACAAGGGGTAAAAAGCATCGACAGAAATAAAAGTCCTTAGAAGGAACACGATCTGAACTGCCCTGGCTGTCCGAATCATCCACAGGGATGATGTCATCAATGGAGAAGTTGCAGTTAGCTATAAGATAGAATGACATATATAAAAAACATTGAATTGGGTAAAATAAGGCAAATAAGTAATAAATAAATAAAGTACAGTAGTATAAAGGAGATGCTTACCCATGACTGGTCTCTTGAGAATGAAGAATAAACCAAAGAAACATGAGGAAAAAGTCTTGAAAACAAGCAACACCCCTATATTATTAGAAAGACTTGAAAAATGTAAAGATAATGAGAAAAAAGCTCTCAAGCATAGTAAGAATCAGATAAGCACAAGGAGAAGTCAAAAAACGAGGTGTAATAATAACGGGAAAGAGTTATGAGCATGGAGAGGAGTCAGATAGCGAGGTGTATGATGTAATGGTACAAGATAAGAGAAATATAATTATAATGGAAGAATTAATTGATAGAAACTGGAATAAAACAATTGATAGAACTGGATTATAATGGAATAAAAATTTGATGTGGTTAGCAAAAAGAGTGTATAGAGGAGGGGTCGGGAAATTCCCTGGGACTCCCCCCTCCTTCTCATGAAGTGTATAAAAGGTGTGTGCTTTTACTGTGAATTCAGTCTGCTCTTGACGGTGCTTGTATTTACGACCTAAGCATTGCAAGTGCGGCTCACTGGGTTTTATTGCTGCAATAAATCCTCTTACTTCTTCCAGTTCTGTGTGGCGTATTGGATGTGTGTGTTTGTTAGTGTATGTGTGTGGGGTCAGCTGCAGGGGCTTTGTTGTAGAGTCTCTCCTGAATCTCTCCTGGTTGGGGGTTGGGGAGCAGTGTGAAGTCTAGAGGACTCTGATGTCTGTGGTGTGACAGAGGTGGGGGTAGGGGTGCCTGTAGCAGATATTATTGGTGAGGGCAGTATGGGTGGAAAGGCAGGGGCAGATGAATCAAACCTGTGGAGCCCGCTGGTGCCGTTCCGCGCGCTGATTGGTCGATGCGCCATAGAAAAAATCCTAAACCATTTCCTATTCATTTTCAATGGTAGTGCTAAAACCACTACGGATGTAATATACTTTCGGCCGCTGTGCGCCCGCCCCGTTGGCGTCGTTCTGCGCGCTGATTGGTTGAGCCAGGACCTGAGTGAGACAGACGGACATTGGACATTGCGTTTGAACAACACAGAGACCCCCGCTGATCATCGGTAAGTTGATAAACAGATAAATAGATGTTATCTCAGCTCTTCCGCTGTAATCTGTTTGCTTTTGCAGAGTTTATCGTCTGTGTTAATCTTCACCATTCACTGACTGCTTGTCTAAACACTCTGTACACATCATTCATTCATTTAGTTAAAGGTCATTTAAATGAAGTAGCAACGAGACAAAAATGACAAATTTCATTAAAAAAGAAAAAAACCCGCTACATTTCATTCTGTTACATCTAACTCTAATGTGTTTATCTCATAAGGAATGTAATTATTGTAAACTATAGTATATTTGTCAACTTTGGGTGAATTTCCTGGTACTTATTGTGTACCACAAGTGGTTACTAAAGTTCAGCAGGTCTCTAATATGGTATTTTTGTTCATACTGTACCACAGTAGATATGTTAGTACACAATACTGGTGTGGTAAAGCACAGGCAGTATCATATTAAATACCCACTGAACTTTAGTAGTACCCTGGTATTCACCATGGTAAGTGTTGTATATTATCCTTTGGAGGGAACCATAACAGGTAAAATGGCATTGCAGAAGTTACTGTGTAAATATTACTATTACTGTCGTACATAAACATGTGTAACATATTTTCTATGGTATCTCCAGAGGTGGAAAGAGTAATAAAATTTTGTACTCAAGTACAAGTACTGTTACTTCAGTGAAATTTTACTTAAGTACAAGTAAAGTTACAATTATAAAAATCTACTCAAGTAAAAGTAAAAAGTAGCTCATTAAAAAATTTACTCAGAGTAAAAGTTACCGAGCTACTTTTTTATTTTTTTTAACAGCGGGGGTGGGATGAGGCATTCGTAGTTCAAAAAAGATGAGCAGATGTAAATCTCAATCTAGTTGTTTTTAACTGAAGGAACACCTTTGCATAATAAAGCTGTTGTCTTTCTTGTGCTTGAAAATCAAAGTGGTCACTTAAATATGGTGTTACAGTATGTCCCAGTCTAGGACCACAGAGCAAAAGAATGGTTCAGGGTTCTATTTATAATATATATAACTGTATGGAAATGGTGGTATATGGCAGAAAGAACTAGATCCAATCATTAACTGCACTGTAAAAAATAAATCCTGAAAATAGTTGTTGGAACAAAGAAATATATGTTGGGCTAATATAATGCTGGTGTCAAAAAAGAAAAATATGTTTTCTCAATGATTGTATAAATTTCATTACTCAACTAAGAAAGTTTCATCGAGGCAACGAATAAAACTGTGTTCATGAAACATTTAACTGCACACAAACAATTTTATGTTGGACGAACAAGAGGGACCTCTGCGCATGCGCAAAAGCGTTCTTCCAGAATTTTCGAACTTCCCGCTATTTCCTCCCGAAATGGTGAGTACTTCATGGAAACTAACTGTCCTGCAAAGTAATTAGCAATTTTAGCTTTATAACATATATATTATCCAGCAGCAAGCTTTAGAACATTATATTTTCGAGTGTTTATGTATATAATTTGGAGTGTTACAGTAGTTATCTGGCAATGCACTCGTTTCAGCTCCTAACGCATTTTTTTTTTCAGATGGTATGTACATTGACATTAATGTTAATCTATGAAACCGCTAAAGTTTAATTACGTTACATACATTTTATTCATTTTAATGACTGATAATTTCAAAGGCTATTTGAAAAAGACGGCGCGTTAGTGCACCACTGAGGGAGCTTAATGTTCTCACTTCATCATTCATTAACCTTATAGTGTCTGAAAACGGTTATAATGGCTAAACGGACATTTTTTTGTCTAGGATTTTTAATGGTTTTGAACTACAAACGGTTACTTAATTAGTTATTCATATATTTTTCTTTTTGTATTTCAGGTATTAGGGAGAATATCTGGGAAACACTGCTTACTGCATCTGCAAACAATCTCGGAGCTTGGCAAAATTATTTCACAACATTTTTTTTTTTTTATATCTTAAACCATTTCTGAGTTAAAGCAAATATTTTATTTTCAAATAAGCCACTGCACGTTTTTACTGAGAAATATCAGTATGTTTTGTTCCTCAAAGCAGAAGTCTATTTATCCAGTATACTGTTTTGACTGAGTGTGATATTAGTAAGCTTTGTAACATGTATGTTAAGGGCACAGTTTCATTCTTGCATTTTGGAATGTTATTTGCATATTTTGTTATAACAATGCAGCATTTGTTTATTTGTTGAAAGAGTAGCTGGATTGCACTTAATCAATGTTGATAGTCTTTAACAGGTGTTTAAAGTTTACATTAAAAAAATATTCAAATTTAGAAGAATGTGTCATGTTATTTGAAATGTGGCCACAGTGAATAACCTACTCAAGTAAACTTTAAGATGTTAATTTTATAATTATGCAAGCATAATTTCCAATTCAAAATATACCTTTCAGTCAAATTGGAACATTTAATTGACACAACATTATATTTCAATTTGAGACTGCTTGTTGGCCTAACTAGGCATGTTTATTCAGCATAGAACATTTAGTTGACAGAATGTTTTATTTCAATTTGTGTGTACATTTAGAGGTAATCAGCACAGCAAAAACAAAATAGTTTATACAACTTAAATTGAGCCAACTAAAAATTTTAGATGCAACAGGTCACTAGAAATTTTTTAGTTGGAGTAGCAAGAATTTTTTTACAGTGTGATGAAATAATGAGGTTTGTACACACACACACACACACACACCAGGAGGAGGATCAGATTCAGGTTGGACCCAGGCCAAAATAATAAACAAAATGGTATTTATATTTAGTAGCTACATTACCTGCAAAAAAAAAAAAAAAAAAAAAAAAACACACACACACACAAACAAAAATACAGGTACCTTCCCGGACTCCCTAAACCAAAAACAATGAAATTATCTACAAACAGGGGCAGACTGGCCATCGGGAGCACCGAGACATTTCCCGGTGGCCTGACGGTCGTTCTGGCCTGCCGGCTGCCGCTGTGCAGACGATCAGCCTGGCATGTGATAGGCTGGTGTGCAACTACTAATTAATTGACGGATCTCTCAATCTACGAATCAGGCAATGGAAAGGGAAGATTAGAAGATCAGGAGGGAAAATTACACTCCCACATGACCTCCCACATGACCCAACGTCAGCGACGCACTGCCTAATATCTGGCTATATCCAGAGACAGGGTATATCTGACTAAATCATTCAAAAAATGGATCGTAAACGCAAAGGAGGAGCAGAGAGGGAGCGTATAAAAAGAAAAAAAGCCCCGGCCGCAGACGCAGCAAGCTGCTGCAAAATCCCAGCCATGTTCGCCAGTAAGGGAACAGGTCGGTCAAGATTACATTTACATTATATTTATAATAATTTGGCAGATGTACACTTTCTCCAAATCACTTAGATAATCACAATAGATAAAATTAAACCAACAAACGAGCAACAATATGTAAGTGCTGCTGTGCTGTGTCAAGTCTCGTTTCGTCTACATGTAGCATATTTTTAATATAATAAATAAAATGAATAAAAAGTAGACAAAATAGTGTTAGTGGGTCAAATTTTTTAAATAATAAATAAATCAAGTAGATGGTATGGAAAAGAATACAGTATTAGTTATTTAGATTTTTCATTTCTAGTCTACAATATGCAGCCTACAATGTTTGTTTGTTTATTTATTTATTTAGAAAAGGTGAGGAAGGAAGCAGCAGCAGTAGCACTAGTGCTGCAAATGCTCCTGCTGTTGAGCTACAGTAGAGGTGGTGGACAGTCCAGCGTTAGAGTCAGAGCAGGAACCTTCAGGTAAAGTTTAAGATAAGCAAAACTAAACATGCAGGTAGCAGCCTATACTTTTTAAACAACATGTGCTTTTTATGATTTATAAGATCAGTAGTAGGACTGTGATTTTGGGGACATACAACTGATGGCTGCACAATTATAAATACAGATTATTGAACACGCTTATTTCATATTGCAGAGCAACTAGATGTGCAGAGTGAGAGAGAGAAGGATTCAGGGAAAGATGAAGGAGACAGTGAAAGCCGGTGCACTAGTAGTGCTAATTACTTACTGTTTACTCTTACTGGTCTGTTCCACATAATGCCATAATTGAGTAAACATTGTTATCTGTTACTTACGCTGTCATAGGTTTTGTTAAGTTTATTTGTGTTTGTGTTTCTGATACATTTGGTATACTAGAGTTGAGCATTGAAAATACATAAAATGTAAAATTTCAACATGTGAATGTGTCTCTTATTATCGCTTTTAAAAAGCCAATTTTCTATTTGTCATTGGTTTGGTAGTATAAATGGTGTATTCCTAGTGAGTTGTTAAGGGTTATTTTTTTTTTATTCATTTATATTGCATCTGGTAGTCTACTGTACCTGTTACAATAATAGGGTTCGCCTACAAGTTTATCAGTCCAGTAGATTACATGACTAGGGTGGTGGTGACTGCAGCAGCAGAGGTGGCCTGGGAGTGGAGTCAAATTCCCGGCCTGAATTATTGTCCCAGTCCGCCACTGTCTACAAATATATACAAAGACCAACCAAACCAAAGGGACAAAGCAATAATCAAAGTCAATTGGAGGCAAAAAGTCAAAACCAGAATACACAACCAAATATCAAAACGCCAAAATCACAACCTCTTTCATCTTTCCCACGTCTCTCTCTGGTTTATACATGGTCGCGCTAGTCGATGATGTCACTCAGGGCGGAAGCGACTGTGTGGAAGGTCAGGTAGATGCCGATGTCAGAAAACCTGGAGTGGAGTCTGGAGCGGCGCGCGACCAGGACATGATACACACACGCGAGCGCAACGGGACATTTATAAAGCATAATATCTTTTATTATTTTATAATTTTCATTCATTTATTTTTTTACTCAGTAGCGAATATGATTTAAAATGTAGCGAATTACAATACTTCAGACAAAACGTACTTAAGTAAAAGTAAAATTACAGATTTTTAAAACTACTTTAAAAAGTAGAAATACACAAAAAAGCTACTCAATTACAGTAACGCGAGTAAATGTAATTCGTTACTTTCCACCTCTGGGTATCTCCATCCATGTTCCACACAAGGGTGTGTACTAAAGTATGTGACATGGTAGAATCATGTACCGTAGTGTAGTACATGTTCTATATCTGTGAATAAGTCCAAAAAATTAAATGCTACATGCCATCGTAAATTTTCTTATGTGTTGTGTTTTCATTCAATGTTATGTTAACTGTATTCATTGGATTTTAAGATATTTCAATGTTCTGTTTGTGCACTGTAAGTAAAGCCTTATTGTGCAAAATGTATAGTTTTTGTGATAGCTCCCATGTATCCGAGGGATTTCATGCCAGTGTCAGGCCTTTGCCGGCATTACAGATAATGTGTGTTTGTTTAATTTGGGCAGAAGGAAACATAGACAGTTAGAATTAGATAGTGCAGACAGTAAAAGTACCAGTGCTGATATTTAAACTTCATAATCCTTGTTACCGACTGAGCATTTATCAACATATTTTATAAAAACTATGCTTGTCTGTGATGCTTAATTAAACAAAATATTTGTTCTTTTTAACAGGTAAAATGCAGGTTTTTCAGGACCTGAAAGAGCTGTCTAACCAAAAGTCCTCCTGCGTCGGGACCCTGAATTGTTTTCCCAAACTGAATCTTCACTTAAATCTTTCCTTCTCAACCCAAACAGCCGACTCGTACACACGGGTTACCATAGAATGGCAGGGAAGTAGATTACTGACCTGCAAAGGTATTTTCTTTGTACAAGGATATTTAGAATCATGGAGAAGGAAGAATTTTTCAGGATTTTACATTTAATGAGATGAAAAGACAAAGATGGGAAAAGATAACGTAAGAAAGGGGGAGACTGACAGTGGTTTCTCAAGTGTGTATTTTTTTTTGTTCTTCTTGTTCTTTATAATTTTTTATAATTTTTTTTGCACTAATGCTGCCCTTTGTCAAAAAAAGAACAATTAGAAATGTCCACTCATCTGATTATTATTACTATTATTTTTGTATCCATGTGTATATTTGTCTCTTTTCTTTCTGTTGAAATCTGTAAGACACTCCGGTGGGCCCCATTCATTTTAAACATTCATTCTTCCGTAAAAGGAGAAGGCAAAACTATTAAATATACTTTTTTTGTATCTATGATTAGCATTTGTTTTTAGCATTTAGCATTCAGTTTTTTGCCATGTTATTGTTGCCAAGAGTTTTTTTCGATATTTGTTTAAAATATTGTGGTGGATTTTTTTATTCTCCCCACACCGAAGTTGCCCTAATTTAAAACATTAAACAAATACTGTAACTTTAATAAAAGAAAGACTCCGGACAGATCTAGATAAAGTAAGGATAAGTTTTATTGCAACAACAAAAAGTGAGCCAGTCTTGAAAATGCCTAAGATGTAAACCAGAGCATTGCCAAGAACAGACTGATCTATTGTGACATAGTTTTATACAGTTTTCCAGGGGGCGGGACACTCATCTGGCCCCCTCATTTGCCCATTATTTTTTCTCATTCCACATCAAAATTTTCAACCAATAAAATTACATTTGCATTATACGTCATATACCTCGTCATCTGACTCCATCTTCTACCAAATTTTGCTTCCAATATAACTTATTTTCCTTTCAGATTAGTTTCCATTATCTTTTCACTTTTTTTTTGTTCAACTTAAAAAATATTGGGGTGGCAAGCATCTACTACATATTATTTTAATTATTTGTCTAAGTTTGTGACTTTTATTGTATTTACGTATTTTATTTTATTCTATTTCTATTCTTATAGCTAATCGCATCTGCACAAATGATCACCACGTCGCTTTGGATGACTCGGACAGCCAGAGCAGTCCGGCTCACAGTCCTACTGACTACACTTCTACTGAACCTGTCATGGACCGGGGCCCCTGTGAGTTTTACTGAGGATGAGCCCGAGCCATCTGCATCATTACTGCAGTTCCTAGAGGAGACAGGGCTCACTTTTTCCAAGAATGTTGATCCCAAACCTGGTCCTTCGAAGAGGCCACGTGCGGATAGCCCTTATCCATTTTCTTTTAGGCCTGTACGGCCTGAATCTACAACGCCAGCTCCGCCGCTCTTAAAACCTGTTTGTCACGTAAGTGTTGGCACCCAGACCGATGTTAAAGTGTCTGTTGGTATCCAAACAGATTTTCTTTCCGCACCTGTGCCAAATCCAAATCGCGTTATTTCTGTTTCTACAAACCGGATTCCAAAAAAGTTGGGACACTAAACAAATTGTGAATAAAAACTGAACGCAATGATGTGGAGATGGCAAATGTCAATATTTTATTCAGAATAGAACATAAATCACGGAACAAAAGTTTAAACTGAGAAATTGTATAATTTTAAGGGAAAAATATGGTGAATCAAAATGTCATGGTATCAACAAATCCCAAAAAAGTTGGGACAAGGCCATTTTCACCACTGTGTCGCATCTCCCCTTCTTCTTACAACACTCAACAGACGTCTGGGGACCGAGGAGACCAGTTTCTCAAGTTTAGAAATAGGAATGCTCTCCCATTCTTGTCTAATACAGGCCTCTAACTGTTCAATCGTCTTGGGCCTTCTTTGTCGCACCTTCCTCTTTATGATGCGCCAAATGTTCTCTATAGGGGAAAGATCTGGACTGCAGACTGGCCATTTCAGTACCCGGATCCTTCTCCTACGCAGCCATGATGCTGTGATTGATGCAGAATGTGGTCTGGCATTATCTTGTTGAAAAATGCACGGTCTTCCCTGAAAGAGATGACTAGATGTTGTTCTAGAACCTGAATATATTTTTCTGCATTGATGGTGCCTTTCCAGACATGCAAGCTGCCCATGCCACACACACTCATGCAACCCCATACCATCAGAGATGCAGGCTTCTGAACTGAGCGTTGATAACAACTTGAGTTGTCCTTGTCCTCTTTGGTCCGGATGACATGGCGTCCCACATTTCCAACAAGAACTTTGAATCATGACTCGTCTGACCACAGAACAGTCTTCTATTTTGCCACACTCCATTTTAAATGATCCCTGGCCCAATGAAAACGCCTGTGCTTGTGGATCTTGTTTAGAAATGGCTTCTTCTTTGCACTGTAGAGTTTCAGCTGGCAACGGCGGATGGCACGGTGGATTGTGTTCACTGACAATGGTTTCTGGAAGTATTCCTGAGCCCATTCTGTGATTTCCTTTACAGTCACATTCTTGTTTGTGGTGCAGTGTCGTTTAAGGGCCCGGAGATCACGGGCATCCAGTATGGTTTTACGCCCTTGACCCTTACACACAAAGATTGTTCCAGATTCTCTGAATCTTCGGATGATATTATGCACAGTTGATGATGATAACTGCAAATAAACATGCGCCGCAGCCATGACGACGGGGGCCCAGCTAGCCGCGCCATCAACAGCCGCACGGAGCTCCGCGTTCTCCCGCTTCAGGTCCGCGACCTCGCGGCGCAAGGCCGCGACGTCTCGGACGCTTTGGTGTAGAGTAGCGATCTCCGCGCTTAGCTTATCGATTAGCGCAGCATGCTGGTCCACCACGTCGCAAAGGCGTGCATGATCCGCGGGGTTCACCGCGGAGGACTCATTCTGTCATTCTGTCAGTGAACTAACCCGGAGTTGACCAGAAGACTTAGCTTTAGCGGTTAGCCCTTGTAGCGTGGATGGTAAACCCAAACGCGGAAGCAAGCGAAAAGGCAGGATAACCACGCGATTTAATCTAAGGACTCTCACAACAACGGAGCAAGGGAAAAACACAAATTTAACCCGCGTCCTATAAACACACACTCTAGACAGAAAGGTAACCCAAGATAGTGAGTACTCACGAATTGGTAGCGATACGAGCTGATCCGACATGGGCAAAACTCAATGACTGAGTGAGGTGAAACGCCATCTTGTCTCCTTTTATGCTTCCTGCTTTTGCGACCTGGCTACTTCCAGGTCCTTGTGCCGGTCGCAACGCGGGTGTGTGTGACAATAATATTTGTTTATAAGGTTTATAAATAAATACAACTTTATTTATAATGCTTCCCTTATATAATTTCTTTTTATTTGTATATAATTATATATATTGATCTCATTCACGTTATTTACTGTAGATGCGGTCATATTATTTCACCAGTTTTGACGCGTACAGTAGCTCTGGTTTAAAGTTTCACTCACACGACAGAAGTCCGATCTCTTTGTCTCTTGTAGTTTATTTTGTCAGCATCAAAGAATCAACACTTCATACAGTCGTCTTGAGTAAATCCACTGTGGTTACAGACACCAGTTGCTGTATCTTGCAAATCTCTGACTTTTACAACAACCTATTTGCTGTATCTTATAAATTACATTCTTAGCTTACGTATATAACAACACTCTTGTTGTATATATCTACTTATGGGAGCTTACGGTCAAAAGCTTGTGTTTCCGTAGCCTTCCGCATCTAAACTGAATTTTCTATCATGCGATAGTCATACAAATACATGTCATAGTGGAATGACATCACAGACCAACTTACGATTGTCAAAATGGATGCATAACTAAGAAATTTAAAGCTTATGGCTTATGTAACAAACTTAATGCTTAATGCTTTACTAATGAATAGAACAAGGTAGAATAAATGAAGTAACAACAAACAAAATAAAATAAACACACCAACAAATTCACAACAAGTACCATATGGCTCTTACATTTATGATATTTCTTTTCGTTGTACTTTTCATTGCCTTTTAAACACTGGATTTAGTCAAGGTAGTTTCCCGTTGCTTTCCTTGACCATGGTAGTCTAGATCGTATCAGTTGGACCGAATTCTCATCTATCTTTTCACCCTGCTTGCCGAATGTGAGTACATATTGCCCTCATAACGCCTAACATATCAAGAAGTACCCCACACAGTACTCTGTAGCCATGTAACCCAAGGCAGGGACCCTTACAGGTGCTACCGATCTGGGTCAGACCAGACCTGGAGTAGTTTAACATCATGCTCAGGACTGTCTGAGTGCTGAAGGAACCTGAGGAAATCAAGAGAAGATGGAAAGAATACATTGAAGAACTGTATGACAAGAGTGGAAAACCAGGAATGGAGGAATTTGACATCGAAGTGGTGGAGGAGGTTGATGTGGATGAAAAGGGACCAGATTTACTACAAGCAGAATTTGAGAGAGCGATTAAAGATCTGAAGAGCGGGAAGGCAGAGGGCATTGATGAGATTCCAGCAGAGCTACAGTAATAAAGGCACTCTGAGAAAATGGCAAGAAAGAGCTGATAAAATTGTGTCAGCAAATATACGATACAAGAGAATGGCCTGAAGACTTTACAAAAGCTGCAATAGTAACTTTGGAAAAGAAGGCGAATGCCGTTGAATGTTCGGACTACAGAACAATAGCCTTGATTTCACATGCGTCGAAGATAACGTTGAGATTAATTGCTATGAAGACTGGAACAGAAGGCTCGGTAAGACTCAGTAAGACTCAGTTTGGATTCAGAAAAGGATGCGGGACAAGAGATGCGATTGCTGTTGAGGATATTGTGTGAGAGAAGGTTAGAGCTAAATCAAGAGGTATTTATCTGTTTCGTAGACTTTGAGAAGGCATTCGACCGAGTTAATTGGACTAAACTTCTAGGGATCCTAAGGAAAATAAAAGTTGACTGGAGAGATAGAAGATTGATCAGGAACCTCTACATGAATCAAACGGTGGTGGTAAGAATACAAAATGGAGATAAAATGGATAACCCTGAGAGTGCACACATATTAGCACACATCATAGCCACCCTCTTAGCTAGCAAAGAGCAATACACGCCTGGAGCTTTTATTGTTGCATTGCTTTATTTAGCTGCACACTTCTTTGTCTGAAAATTACATTTGCTGTAATTAGTGATTTAGCATTAAATACAACTAATATTGCATCTACCAATGAAAAAAAAAATCTAAAAACTAATCAGAACTAGAAGGTTTATAGTGGTTACTGACTTGAAGGTTTTAAACAATTGTGTGATTGGAAGGGGAAGTTAGTGCAACATTATATATTTTGCAAATGCAAAACAAAAAGCTTGCAAATAAACCACCACATGAATGCAAATGTAAAAAAGAAATACATAATAAAAATCAAGCACTGATTTGTTTATCTTTTATATTTTACATTTTATTTAAGTACATACAGTATCTGCAAAGACCTTGAAATCCCCATACAACAAAGTAAAGTTTAAGTTAATATGTATGCAAGGATATATAAAATATGTACACATTGCCCACCACTAGAAGAAACAAGTAATTAACTCTTTTAATCAAACCAAAAAGACTGAAATGAAAAAGGGTTTTCCAACTGTGAAAAAAAGAAAAATGGATTAAATGGCTTCTGGAGTAATGTAAATCAGGTGGCGACAGAAATGTTAAATATATAGTAAATTGGATGATTAATTTGCTTTTTATTTAAACATACTACAGTTCTCTAAATTAGTAACAACAGGGAACCAAATATAGAAGGTAGCTATGCTCACTAGTCAAAACACTCTTATTCAGTGTTATTTTATTTATTTTATACTGGTTTCAACATTGTATATTAATACTGAATACATTGAAATTATGGCAGAACAGATATGGGTTTATATAGTCAAGAAAAATGTTAAATAACATTTTATATTTTTTTATTCTAAGTACTTAAACTCTGCATTCTCTACAGTATGTCAATCTCATAAGGGATTCACTAGGAATGTTCCCAACAATCTTGAAAGAGGTCCCAGAGTTGTTGAGTACTTATTCACTGCTTTTACTTTCCAAATCAACTCATCCAGAAACATCTCAATTGGATTTATATTGGGAAATTCTGGAGCACAGAGCATTTGATGCAGCATCCCATCACTCTTCTTATTGGACAAATAACACTTAGAGGTGTGTTTGGGGAAACTGTCCTGCAGGAAAGAAAATGATGGTCCCAAACAAGACAAGATGGCATATCTCTGCAAAATGCTGTAGTAGCCATGCTGGTTAAAAGTGCCCTCAATTTTGACTAAGTTTCCAACAGTCACCAGCAAAGCAACCCACACCATCACAACCCCTTCACCATGCTTTACAGTAGGAACCACACTGACCACTATCTATGTCTAAAAAAGACACAGTAATTAAAATCTCAACTCTGTACTCATCAGAGCAATGGACAGTTTTCCATTGATCTAATGGCAATTCCTTGTGTTCCTTGGCCCAAGCAAGTCTCTTCTGCTTGTTCTTTCCAAGTAATTATTTCTTCAAACAATCAGTCAGTGTCTGACCATGAATATCTGACTAATGCAGATTCCTCTGATCACTTGATGTTGAAATTTCTCTGCCACTTGAACTCCAAGAAGCATTTATGTGGTGTCGTGGAAATTAATTGAAGACTCAGGCTTTGGTTTCAGAAGATAACGACCATTGATATCATGCAATAATGGCCAGCGGAGACTGCAGAATCACACCGATCTCTGGTCTGGTCTTTCTTTAAATACCAATTCCATACAGTGAAGCTTATTCAGTATACAGTGATGTTCCACAACAGCTGGGTTTCTTTAAATTCCCCCGTTCTATGTATACCTCACCTTCCTGGGCAAGCACTTTCCAGGAGGCCTTGTATGGCCTGCTTTTGCACGTAAGATTCCCTATCCTATTGTAACGCTCAGAATTATTATTTGAGCTAATTACACTATATCGGGGTCTAAGATCTATAAACGGGTTGATTACACTCACTTCCGGTATTGCGCAACCTTCGCGGAGCAAGGAAAGACGGACACAACAACAATTTCCCAAAACCAAACCAAAGTGTATTATGTACAAAAGACAAACAAATGAAGTGCAACAAAAAAACAATATATACAACATATAAACAAATATATACAATGTCAGTAGTGTGTGCGAGTGTGTGAGTGCGTATGTATGAATGTCCAAGTCCGTGTTATTGAAAATGAATGGAATGGTGAAATGGGGAGACGGCTCGAGCTCACCGGTGAAAGATGGTAAGTCCGGGAGCTCGAGAAACGGAATCAGAGGGGTATAGTTGACGTCCAGGAAAAGAATAATCCAAAGGCAATCGTAAACTATCTCTCTCTCTTTCTCCATACACAGCGCTGCTTGCTTCATCTCCCCGTCTCGAACGTCATGCCGGTTCCGGCTTTATACCGGCACACGTGACCTGATAGGTCATCAGGGTTCCCTCGCGGTACAGCTGCGCATGCGCGCGAGAGCTTAACCCCGGAACCAAGGCACCGTTGCCATGGGGACGAACATAACCGAAAGGGGTCAGTTTGTGTGTGCAGGTGAGCAACATTAGCTCCTTCCCTTTTTCCCTGCAGTTTAACCGCCCCTTTATGTGGCCGCGCTACATAGGCCCCCCCCCAGCCTCCGGCGTGTGAGGAGAGGACCGCACTAGCGCTTTTTTAGTTCCACTTTCTCGGCTTTGTGGGTTGCCCCCAGATCTAGTGTCAGTCCATTGGTTCTTTTTAGAGTCTTTTAGCAGGACCCTCCCACTGGGCACTAGCTCACCTGACAAGTCTTTGATGGGCAGAGGAAAGAGATGGAGTCCATCGCCAAACCAGCCCGCCCGGTGGCTCTGGCACCTCGAGCTGCCGGGAACTGTGGTAGCTGGCTTCTTTGGCATGCTGACCTGTTGATGGTGTTGTCTCTTCCTCCGCTGTGATCTTGATGTCGGTCGGTGCTGTGTCAGTGGCGTGTTGTTGGGTGTTAGGCTGCTCCAGCGGCCCCTGGTTCGCTTAGCCTCCCTCTGGGTGTTCTGGCAGACCTCACACGCACCCACGTACCGCCAGACGTCCTTGCGGATGGTGGGCCACCAGGCGACGTCTAGGAGGCTTAGTAGGGTTTTTAGCCCCCCCCGGTGGCCACCCGACGGCTTTTGGTGAAAGTCTTGTAGGTACGTCTGGACGTTTGTAGGTGGGACTACCAGCTGGAGTGCTCCTCCCTTCTTCCTCGGAACCCTACGGTGTAACGCCCCCTGGTGGTGTTCGAAGGAGACACCCTGGTTCTGGGTCGCTCCGACCTCGACCACCGTGGCTATTAGCGCCACCTGGAGACCTTCCCGCTGTGGCGGTTCCACCTCTGCGAGGTCTCTGGGAGGGGCGGCTGACCGCTCCGAGGTAGGTTGAGGAGGTTCTGCTTTTGTTGGCACGATGTAGTAGAGCTGAGAGGGTGCAGAGAGGGGCTGGGCGTTGGACGGTCCGGCCTGGGCCAGAGTAGCAGAGGGCAGAGGTGCCCCTTTCTTCCCATTCTCCTGGCTGTCCTTCTCTGGTGTTGCAGCGGTTGGGCGATCAGTTGAATGTAGAGATGGAGGTGGTGAAGACGCCGCGGAGTGTGCTACAGATCTGAGGGTGGTGGGCGTGTTAAAGAGGCGCAGCTTCTTCATCTGTTTCTCCCAGACGATATCACGGCGCAAGAAACAGTCCGCTACTGCTTTCTCCAGTTTCCCTAGCGACTCTCGGCAGTAGCGCTCCAGCTCATCTAGCTTGGTGTCTACTGCCTGTCGAAAACTGAGTTCACGGTTTAAGCTGCTGTCCATGGAGTCTCTGAAATTCCTCTCCAACACACCCACATTTTCAGTCATAGCCACTACATCCCCTTTACATTGCTCAAGGTCAGAACGCATCGTTTTTAAACTATCAGACATATTAGACACAAGACCCTCAATGTTATCATGTCTATCTGATACATACAGTGGGAGCCACACCAAATAGCCGCGACAGTGTGGCTGAAGTGTGAATGGCGTGTGAATGGCCTTTGCACGCCGTAATCCCCCCTCCCTTTTCTGGCCGAAAGGCGTGTCAAGATTTCACAGTAAACACGCCCATTCAAGCCCTATTTATTCATTTACCTGGTGCCACCACTAGATGGCGCTTCGTTCTCAAGAACACATTAAAACAAGCCAGCTGCGCTGAGTTGCAATCACGTGATTTTAACAACCCGCCTCCACCCCCGCTACCAAACTACAGAGATGAAGATGGCGGCTTAACGGACTATTCGTGGTAAGTGATGTTTTATTTTATAAAATGTGTTTGGGGTAGTTTACAGTTTATTTCCCAGTTTAGTTTTTTATTGGCCGTTTTAAATATCACTGGCAGCAGCAGCAGCGGTCAGATGTGACTTTAGAGAACTTAATGATCTGTTTACCAAGTCTGGAGTTAATATTACAGCTTAGTGTCAGTGTCACACATTCACAATGTCACTCCACTTTAACTCAAAAACATGCTCAAGCTTCGACAATACTATTAATGTCCCTATTACAAGAGCTGCACTACCCGATGAAGAGTGTTTGTGTTCTCTGTAAATACTGAGAGAATCTCACCGCGTGTTGTCTGGATAAATTCAGCGGTTATTTATTCTCTGGTTAAGAGTTAATCTGCAGGTTATTTCTGTGACTGTAATATAATGTGATGCAGTTGATGAGGGACACAGACTGAGGGGAGCTGCACAGGAGCTAGTAACGCTCATAACCCGGTTTATATTTTATACACTTTGTCTGAGACTTTCCGCGGTAGCGCGAGCGCTTAGTTAACGAGCTGAATAACAACACTGAAGTGTTTATCAGTTAAGGAGGAGGAGGAGGGGGAGGTGTGTGTGTGTGTGTGTGTGTGTGTGTGAGGGGCTTCAGTAAGTTATAGTTTGGCTTCAGGGATGAACTAATGCTCATATACGAGTGTTATATCGCTTAACTTATTTGTATGAGAAGCGCATTAAGTAAATTCCCGGTTAATTTAATGCAATTTAATACAGTCACTGGTTAACACTAACACTGTTCACTGGTTAACACTAACACTGTTCACTGGTTAACACCAACACTGTTCACTGGTTAACATTAGCACAGGCAGTTTATTTACATTACAGAATCCCCAAAACAGTATTTTACACACTCTGTGGTAAATAGGTTTATTAATATATATTATTTTTATTAGAACTATATGTTCTGTGAAGTTTATTTATCTTTGTCTTGACTAAATTCTCCTGTTGTCTTTAAGCAGAGCTCCGCTGTGGAGGATTGGGGGGTCAGACGGCTGACGGCTGGACTTTTGGAGCTACAGGACTGGAGGAGCTGAACAAGCTGTTGAGGGAGCTGTAGGAGGGATGACGTCACAGTCCGACAGCTTTAGAATGATGTTTGATCAGGTCTACTGTATATTCTGAACATAGAACTGCAAAATGTCTGATACAGTACTTTGGGGGAAACAAAGACTTCAACTGTTCCATGTTTAATAGTTTTGATATTTGAAAAATTAATATTTTAATGTAAAAGGACTATAGATAGAGACTTATAAGCAGCTGGTGTATCCGGGTAGTTTAATGAACTTTAAGCAAAAAGACAACATGTATTCATCTGTTTTATATAAATTACTGTTTTAACTTTGACTAGTTTTGGAAGAATAAATTGAATTGTTAAAGTCATGTTTTGCGTGTTTTAATTTTGGGGGATTGTTTGGGTATTTAAAAATTGTTTAGTTGAACCAACAACTTCAATGGGCAAAAAATGGGACACAACTTTGTTTTAAATAGTCAAAGAGTTGGGCTGAAAATAATAATAATAATAATTATTGATCATAGAAACAAATGAAACCAGTTAAACACTTGATTATATGTATTTGTGTTTGTGATTGTGACCCATAATAATTTTTTCTCAGTATAAATAAATGTTTTGGGTTTTAAGAACTCCAAAAGAGCAACGACAAACTTGGTATTCTCCATTGAGGTTTCTCACCTTCCACTCCTGAGTATGGCATGGTGTTAATTGCTCTGTGTGTGTGTGTTTTTGGCGGGGGGATGGGTGTGTGTGTGTTTTCGGCTGTTCAGCAGTTCTAAACACAAGCACAGTTTTTGTCCTTAACTAAAATACTTCAATACGTTAATAATGAATTTATTTTGCTGAATAAGGTAATAAGCGATGTTTAAACCAAACCAGTAAGTTAAGTAAGTGTTCCATACATTAAAGTACTGTGTATAACCAAGTGCCCTAGCAAACACAGTTACAGTGTTACGAAAATAACCATAAAGGGGCGGTTAAACTGCAGGGGAAAAGGGAAGGAGCTAATGTTGCTCACCTGCACACACAAACTGACCCCTTTCGGTTATTTTCGTCCCCATGGCAACGGTGCCTTGGTTCCGGGGTTAAGCTCTCGCGCGCATGCGCAGCTGTGCCGCGAGGGAACCCTGATGACCTATCAGGTCACGTGTGCCGGTATAAAGCCGGAACCGGCATGACAGTCAACACGGGGAGATGAAGAAAGCAGCGCTGTATATGGAGAAAGAGAGAGAGCTAGTTAACTGCCATTGGATTATTCTGTTCTTGGACGTCAACTATACCCCTCTGATTCCGTTTCTCGAGCTCCCGGACTTACCATCTTTCACCGGTGAGATCGAGCCGTCTCCCCATTTCACCATTCCATTCATTTTCAATAACACGGACTTGGACATTCATACATACACACTCACACACTCGCACACACTACTGACATTGTATATATTTGTTTATATGTTGTATATATTGTTTTTTTGTTGCACTTCATTTGTTTGTCTTTTGTACATAATACACTTTGGTTTGGTTTTGGGAAATTGTTGTTGTGTCCGTCTTTCCTTGCTCCGCGAAGGTTGCGCAATACCGGAAGTGAGTGTAATCAACCCGTTTATAGATCTTAGACCCCGATATAGTGTAATTAGCTCAAATAATAATTCTGAGCGTTACACTATGTATAGCTGAAATTCCTAGGCAAGCACTTCTCAAATTTACTACAGAAAATGTCGAATATACTGTATTCAGATGGGTACCTTTTGTTCCTTAAAAGTAAGTAAAATGTCATAAAACTAAATGGAAATTAATTCCACAGTGGGCTCCAATCTTTTGGGCTGTAAATTAATAATTTTTTAGGCAGGACTTATCCTCTGCAGCAGAGGTAGCTTTCGGTCTTTCTTTCCCAAGATGGTCCTCATGAGAGCCAGGTTCATAATGGCTTTGGCAAATGCACTTGTGGATACTGATCTTTGGATGAACTGACCTTTATTTCTTAAAGTAATGACGGACTGTCTTTTCTCTTTACGTCACGGTATTTCTTGCCATCATATGGATTTGTATGTATTGTTTTGTTTTGTACAGCAAAACTACAGGGTTTGACATTGGCACACGCCTGCCCACCAAATGCGGGTAAAATTCGGCTGACTAATAACTTTAGTCTCACTAGCCACTAACCACTCACAACAAGATAGACCAGAGTCCATTGTCCTAATTTCTTTAGGAAGAAAGAAATGTTACAAATTAACTGTTTAAACAGCAGACTTGCGAATTGTAAACCATTCCAGGTGACTACCCCTCATAAATCTAATTATTCATCATGATGAAACTGGCTGTCATGAAGACCATCCCAGGGAAGAAACACCAAAACACTGCTGCAGAGGAGAAGTTCATTTAGAGTTACCAGCCTCAGAATCCCCAATTAAAAAATATTATTATTATTATTATTATTATTAGCTAAATTAGTCTCTAAATGTACTTAACATATTGTTCCCAAAGCTCAGTGGATATTTTGACATATTTGCTACACATGCAAAACAAAAGCCTGCAAAGAAATAACAAATAATAAATGCAAATGCTAAAGCTGTTGGGTTGACAAATAATGCAATATCTATTTATCTAAAGGGCTTATAACATTAAAAACCAGCACAGCAAAAGAGAACTTATAAAGCAAAAGCAAATATAATGGGAGAAGAGACATGTCGATGAATGAATACTGATACAGATGCCAATTAAAATGGAGGTGTGTCTTTGTAATTACTGTATAATTTTGACCTAAAAATAGCTTTCCTGCTGAAAAGATTTACAGTGCTTTACTTCACCAAAACACAACACATTTTAAATTATATTACGTAGAGAGTACTCAAACACTCACTCTTACATGAAATGTCAACATCATGTAAGCTAAACTTAAAAAAGAGTATCTATCTATCTATCTATCTATCTATCTATCTATCTATCTATCTATAGTGGTGTGAAAAACTATTTGCCCCCCTCCTGATTTCTTATTCTTTTGCATGTTTGTCACACAAAATGTTTCTGATCATCAAACACATTTAACTATTAGTCAAAGATAACACAAGTAAACACAAAATGCAGTTTTTAAATGAGGGGTTTTATTATTTAGGGAGAAAAAAAATCCAAACCTACATGGCCCTGTGTGAAAAAGTAATTGCCCCCTGAACCTAATAACTGGTTGGGCCACCCTTAGCAGCAATAACTGCAATCAAGCGTTTGCGATAACTTGCAACGAGTCTTTTACAGCGCTCTGGAGGAATTTTGGCCCACTCATCTTTGCAGAATTGTTGCAATTCAGCTTTATTTGAGGGTTTTCTAGCATGAACCGCCTTTTTAAGGTCATGCCACAACATCTCAATAGGATTCAGGTCAGGACTTTGACTAGGCCACTCCAAAGTCTTCATTTAGTTTTTCTTCAGCCAGAGGTGGATTTGCTGGTGTGTTTTGGGTCATTGTCCTGCTGCAGCACCCAAGATCGCTTCAGCTTGAGTTGATGAACAGATGGCCGGACATTCTCCTTCAGGATTTTTTGGTAGACAGTAGAATTCATGGTTCCATCTATCACAGCAAGCCTTCCAGGTCCTGAAGCAGCAAAACAACCCCAGACCATGAAACTACCACCACCATATTTTACTGATGGTATGATGTTCTTTTTCTGAAATGCTGTGTTACTTTTACGCCAGATGTAACGGGACACGCACCTTCCAAAAAGTTCAACTTTTGTCTCGTCGGTCCACAACGTATTTTCCCAAAAGCCTTGGCAATCATTGAGATGTTTTTTAGCAAAATTGAATCGAGCCTTAATGTTCTTTTTGCTTAAAAGTCGTTTGCGCCTTGGAAATCTGCCATGCAGGCTGTTTTTGCCCAGTCTCTTTCTTATGGTGGAGTCGTGAACACTGACCTTAATTGATGCCAGTGAGGCCTGCAGTTCTTTAGATGTTGTCCTGGGGTCTTTTGTGTCCTCTCAGATGAGTTGTCTCTGCGCTCTTGGGGTAATTTTGGTCGGTCGGCCACTCCTGGGAAGGTTCACCACCGTTCCATGTTTTTGCCATTTGTGGATAATGGCTCTCACTGTGGTTCGCTGGAGTCCCAAAGCTTTAGAAATGGCTTTATAACCTTTACCAGACTGATAGATCTCAATTAATTTTGTTCCTGAATTTCTTTGGATCTTGGCATGATGTCTAGCTTTTGAGGTGCTATTTGTCTACTTCTCTGTGTCAGGTAGCTCCTATTTAAATGATTTCTTGATTGAAACAGGTGTGGCAGTAATCAGGCCTGGGGGTGACTACAGAAATTGAACTCAGGTGTGATAAACCACAGTTATTTTTTAACAAGGGGGGCAATCACTTTTTCACACAGGGCCATGTAGATTTGGAGTTTTTTTCTCCCTTAATAACGTAAACCTTCATTTAAAAACTGCATTTTGTGTTCAATTATGTTATCTTTGACTAATAGTTAATGGTTTTTGATGAGCAGAAACATTTAAGTGTGACAAACATACAAAAGAATAAGAAATCAGGAAGGGGCAAATAGTTTTTCACACCACTGTATCTATCTATCTATCTATCTATCTATCTATCTATCTATCTATCTATCTATCTATCTATCTATCTATCTGTCTGTCTGTCTGTCTGTCTGTCTGAGACATGTTCCATAAAATCTTATGCAAAACCAACTACTACTGTAGAAACCTGAGTGTTTTATTTTACAGTAATTTTAAACCGGATTAGCTAATTAACTCTGTTGTTAAAGTTAGCTTTTGTCAGCTTAAGTTCTTGTCCAAGCTCGAAGTGTTTTTAACAAAGAAATATCTTGAAAAAGTTATACACACTTTTATTTTAAGTCAGCTTGATTATTGTAATGCCCTCTATGTTGGTGTTGTCCAGGCCTCAATTGCACATTTGCAATTGGTCTAAACGTTGCTGTGCATTTTTTAATGTGAACACATAAACGGGAACACATAATATCTGTCTTGGCGTCCATACACTGGTTACTACTGTACCGTGTGCAGTTCATGGTCAAGTTTAAAGTATTGTTAATAGCATACCAGGCCCCAATAATTTAGTACATCAATATATTTTTCAATATATTATAATTTAAAGTCTGGTTAGCAGCTTTTACTTACTGTTCCTAAATCTAGGTTGAATAGTCTGGGCGATCTCGCCTTTTCAGTAGCAGCTTCTAAACTTTGGAATGAGCTGCCGCTGTGCATTAGGCTGGCCCCTACTCTTCCTTTTTTAAAGCTTACCTTAAGACCTTTTCATGCAGTTTGGGATTAAATACAGAGTGATGAGGTATTCTTCTTCCTGTTTTAATTCATTAGTATTTATTATTTATTTATTGTTTTACTGTTTTATTATTTTATACAATGAGGTTGGATTTTTTTTTATTGTTGTATATTGTTTTATTTGTATTTTTATTTTCATTTTATTTTCTTATTATCGTCTGGTTTTAAAGTCTGTTTCTACTGTATGTCTGTAGCTATTTTAGGGTTGTACAGCACTTTGGTCAATTTTATTGTAGTAAATGTTCTTCTTCCCTGTATTATTTATAATAATACATTTTATTTATAACTGCCTATGATGCCCTCAAGGACTCTTTTTGTTACAATATAGTAATATGTAAAAAATAGAATGATAAAATATAGATTATATTTTTAATATTCTCACACTTTTCTCAGACCTCTGCATGTGCCAATTAGTACTGCACCTCCCTTACAGTACATGTACTGTACATCCCTAGCTTGTCATCATTCAATTAATTGCAGTTAAACCATTCAATGTTTTGCTTTTGGTCTTTGATATTCATTTAAATTTTCTGTTCCGCTAACTGATATACAACTGATATATAATTGTAGTTTATTAATTGTTTACTCACAACAGAAAGGCATTGTTTATTAAATAACCTCAATAATATGAATCTGCATTTGGGAACGTTTTATTATATTCACCAAGAAAAAAAAGTAAACAATAAAAAGTGTTTATATATATATTTTTAATATTCTGATTACTTAAGCATAACATTTAAGAATAAAAAAGTGGAAATCTCATGGTTTACAGCCTAGCAACTGTGATTGCAAATATAAATTAAATTTGCAAATGCAAAACAGAAGCCTTACAAACAATTTACAAATTGGATGCAAATGTGAAGAAAAAGAAAAAAACATGCTATTAAAAGAGCAGACACTAGTTTGCATTAAAGAAATATATGTACATTTTTAAAAGTTAAATAATTTATTGAGATTGCATGTTTTTGAATACATTTTTCAAACATCCCATGAGGATATATAGAATATATACCATTCCAGGAGTTTGTATTTAATCTTATGACATGATGGCACTTCTAATCTGATAATTATTTGATGACTAAAAACATATTGAGGTTATTAGATTTTATAAATTTTTTCCACAATTGTTCACAATTTTGCATTTTAATTAACATTCAAAGTAACTTATATCAAAAATTAAAACAGTTTCCAGAAATTCAGGAAAGACTTCCAACCCTATAGATGTAGAGAAATGGACTTACATAACCAAACAGCGAAAAAACAACAACCCCGATACACCAGAGCAGGTTAAATTCTTTCACTGACAGTGTTTTGTAAAGAATCCCTATAAAAAACATAGGAGTATACTGAAAAAACATGGTCACTGTAATTATCAGGATAATCCCTATTGCTTTTTTCTTTATATGACTGGCCTCCTCTCTGTCTTTCCCTTTCTCACCTGGGGCTGGGTATTTTAAAGCTCTAAATATGGCTAAAGAGCAAAATAATTTAACAAAGAGAAGGAGAAAGTAGAGTGGCAGGTAAGCACAAAGAAACAAGTACATATTATTTACAGCTAAAACAAACACCGAGTACACACAGTAGCCAAGAGTTATTATCCAGATTAAAATGGTACACACCAGTCTGTATCTCAGTGGTTTGTATTTCAGGAAGGAAACAGGATGGAGCACAGCCAGGTAACGTTCAATGCAGATTACACAGTTAATCAGAGGACGACCAGCATTGGGTAATGCTACCATAAAACATGCTACGTAATAAAGTTTTGGACAGTATGAGACTGGAAGGAAGACCAAACTACTCAAACAGAACATAATCTCACAAACAGTGAGATTGAGGCTGAAGAATTCTGCCACAATTCCACTTCCTTTTCCTGTGCAAATAAGCCATAAAACATAGGAATTTACAGGAAGGCCCAAGATGATATTGATGGAATAAACTGAAAGGTAGATGTATGATGATACTGATTTGTAGATTTGTGTAACATTGCTGCCTGCATTCTGTGAGGTGACAACTTCATGAGTGAAGTTCATCTTCGTTCCTGTACTTTGTTTCTAACCACAAGATTTAAAATTAAAAGAAATTACAATTTTTGATTGAGAAAATTAAATGTTCATACAATTATATAAGCATAAAATTATATCAGATTTATATATTCATATATGAATGACTTGTATGACTTGTCCTCTTAGGAGTAATGAATTCATTAGTTCCAGGCCTTTAAAAAAATACTCTTAGATAAATGGGTCCTAAACTGTGTCTCTCCCTTTGTTTTGTTTAGAAATTAATATATAATTTAGTATAGAGCTTATAGTATAATACTGTATATAATTTAGTATCTAGTAATTAGTAATTCAGTAATTTAGTAGATTTTTAGAGTATTCTATTTTGTACCAATAAAGTTTAATCAACCTTCAAATGATGTTGTAAAAGACTGGATGTCCTCCAAACAAATGTGTTACAATTATTTATATAAGGTTTAAATATGAGATGGAAATAATTTATTGTTATCCTGTATTAATGCAAATCAAAGCTAACTTGTAAAAAACATATTAAACCTTTCTTTTGAACTGTTTAACCATTAACCTTTATTTATAATCAAAATTTTCTAACACTAACAAAAAGCTTTAATATTGTTTTTTATTATTTTACCGTTTTTAATTTAAAGATTTAGTCAATCATATGCAAACATTATATGTGTTAAATCCCATTATACAGGTAAATTCCTAGGGTATATTAACATCCAGAGGAATGAATTTACACTATAAAGTGTTTTATATAGTAGATCCTGTTGGACTCTAATACACTTGAAAGTATTAACACAGCACTGGTGATGTTACTATGTAAAAAAAAAAAAAATAGGTTGCATTATTATGTTCACTTTAAGTTTCCTAAAAAATACATGATTAATAATAATTAAAGACTAATGTATACATACCGCGTGGACAGATGATGGACCAAGTCCTCTCTTAAGACAATGAAGACAAGATGTCTGGTTTATTAACCTTCAAAGACCCCTTTATACTGTCACATTTACACACATTAAAATTTATGGTAATTCTAGTCACAAAGCATGTATGGCAGTATTACTTTGGTTTAAACACGCATCATGTAATTTGTTTTCTGATTTTATAAAGGTGGTGTAGGTAAAATGTATAAATATTTATTGACAGCACATTTTAATAGATTGTTTGATATAAAAAATTAAACCTTGCCCTCTTGAATAAATACTGTTTTAACCATTTTATTTTCTCTCACTGTTGGTTGTGGGCATTTAATGTTATCACAGCCAAACAAAGGTCTTGTTTTGACACAAAGAAGGGAAGAAATGTTGATCGCCTTGATCAGATTCTTTTGTCTAATAAAATGCATTCATATGCATAAAATGCATATAAATATTTTTAAACAGATATTTCATATATTAAACCATATAGCAAACATGCTACAGTGTGATTTAATAACTGTGGAAGCCAGCAATGTGGTTACAGTGCAGTTTAATACATCTATAGTTAATTCTCAATTTTTATCAGAATGGCAAAACGGTTCTACTGTTCTTCAAACTAGTTGAAGATACAATTAGTGTTGAAGTCATTTTGATTTGTATTTGTTATGTTTCTGAAAATGTTTTAATATATACGTTATATATACATATTGTGGCGTGGGCGGGCCGGGGGCTGACGACCGTCATGCTTTGCGGGGGTTTTCTCTGTCTCCACCATGAGAGAGAGGGGTGTTTGGGTTAGTGGCTTCGGCCAAGTTGCGCGTGTTTATGTGTGTGTGCTTGACCTGTGTATGTGTGCTTGTGCTGAGCGTAATAAACTACTCCGTAATAAACGTAATAAACTACTCCCCAGCCATTTGCATTGGGGAGCAAGTAAGCTCACTCGTACTCCAAGATCCCTGCTAGCGTCGAAAAACGCTATCAATATTTTATATATATATGTAAAATTTTTGCACAGGGTTTATAGTCAAATGTCGCCAAGAAACAAAGACAGTGCTCATTAACCTCTAGATTCAAGTGAGGACAACATTTCATGTTAAGGCATACATTCTCCTACTTGATTTGCTGACTTGACAAATAACGTTTCAAAATTGCTGCCTGGAGTCCAGCTAACTTGTTTTTAATGGTTTGTCATATTAGATAAATGAAGCATGTTGTGAGGTGCACATAAGGAGTTTGGAAAATGAAAGGTTGTTTTAGTGTTTAAATACTTCTACAGTAGGTGTTGCAAGCCCAGAGTAGGAGCCCCATTTGCCTGTGAATATTCCCAACTTCCCAAGTACCACATTATTTTTTATTTTTAGCTAGTTGTATGAGCCAAATTATAAAAGTACCAGGGTATGATCTTATTTGTATACACATGATACAACTGTATCTGTTTATGACAACAAAAATCAAGGATTGCATTGAGACATATGAGTACAAAGTATGTGGGGCAACATGATATTATGGTGCACTATGGTATTCTGTTGCGGTATGATGCTGAATTTTAATGAACACATAACTTGAGACATACAGTATAATGCCCGGTCTAGGATGGGACAACAACCAAAACTGCAAGGTCCAGGATAGGATGACAATGGCCAGAGGCAAGACAGCTGAGCCCAGAGATGCCTGAGGGTGAACAGATGCATTATGTCACCATACCTTATCCACAACAAGAACCAACTGCTATGGTGTCAAGTTTATAGAGCAGAACCAATTCCAAATAATAATTGGCTCAGGTGACACATACACCTATCAACCATGGCCCGGTTTCCCAATAACGCACACTCTTAGCGCACTAGAAGACTCTTAAAATATGTCTTACGTAAGTTGATTACTTTTCTAAGTGTGTTTTCCGAACAGTCTAGAACAAAAGCCTAAGTATGATCACAAGTATGAAAATTCAGTTTTGTCTTGGAGCCAAAATGGTCCTGCTTCTTGTCTTGGTCCTGTCCCTTTTTTCTGGTTCTGTTTATCCTGTGTTGCAGGTGGAGGTTGCTGATCTGTCTGCGGTTCCGGGGGAGTACCACGACCTGCGTCTGGTGTTCAGCAAGTCCCGGGCCATGTCCTTGCCTCCTCACTGCCCTTACGACTGTGTTATTGAGCTCCTCCCAGGCACTTCTCCCCCCAGGGGTCAAAGGAGATGAGTGGAAGACAGCTTTCAACACACCCATGGGACACTGAATACAGTCCTTCCATTTGGTCTGACCAATGCCCCTGCTGTCTTCCAGGCCCTGGTCAATGATGTGCTGAGAGACATGGTAAATCAATTTGTCTTTGTGTACCTAGATGACATCCTGATATTTTCTCCCTCTTTGCAGGTGCACACTCGGCATGCTCGCCAGGTGTTGCAATGGCTTTTGGAGAACCAACTATTCGTGAAAGCGGAGAAATGCGTCTTCCATGCAAGGTCGGTTTCGTTCTTGGGGTTCGTGATTTCGGCGGGTGAGATCAGAGCTGACCATGCTAAAATAAATAAAAATTCTGAGGGTTCGCCAACTTTTATCGGAGCTTCATCCGGAACTTCAGTCAGCTGGCTGAACCCTTAACAGTGCTCACCTCTCCAAAGGTACTGTTTAAATGGGATAATGAGGCCCAGGAGGCCTTTGATAAATTAAAGTCCCTGTCTTGTCTACTCCAGATCCAGGTGTATGCTTCCGATATTGGAGTAGGTGCACTGTCTGAGCCCCACTATGACGTAGGTAATCGGGAGTTGTTGGCAGTCAGACAGGCTTTGGGTTAGTGGCGTCACTGGCTGGAGGGCGCAGTCCAACCATTCATGGTCTGGACCGACCACAAAAATTTTGAGTACATCAACTCGTCCAGCAGACTAAATTATAGACAGGCCCGCTGGTCCCTGTTCTTTAGCCGTTTTAACTTTACCCTCTCCTACAGGCCTGGGTCTAAAAACACAAAGCCAGACTCCCTTTCTCGCCTGTTTGAGACCCCCGAGAGGGAGGTTTCTATTGACACCATCCTGCCCAACCGCGTGGTGGTGGCCGCCCTCTTATGGGATGTTGAGAGGGAGATTCAGGATGCCCTGCGTATACCCAGAGGGGTTCCAGCAGGCAAGTTGTATGTCCCCTTGATACTGCACTCTAAAGTCATCCAGTGGGGTCACTCATCCAAACTAGTTTGTCACCCAGGCCCTCCATGACCAGGGATGTCAGACAGTTCATGGAAGCTTGCTCAGTTTGCGCCCAGAAAAAGAGTTCATCTTCACCTCCCGTTGGTCTGCTTCGGCCATTACCCATCCCGGCCCGCCCATGGTCACATATAGCTCTTAATTTTGTCACTGGCCTCCCCGAGTTGAGGGGCAACACCGTCATTCTCATGGTGGTGGACCGCTTCTCCAAAGCAGCCCATTTCATCCCTCTCCCCAAGCTCCCCTCTGCCAAAGAGACTGCTCAGGTGGTGGTTGACCAAGTATTCGAGATACATGGTCTTCCGGTTGACGTGGTCTCTGATAGGGGCCCACAGTTCGTCTCTCGATTTTGAAAGGTATTTTGCAGACAGATCAGGGTCTCAACGGGTCTGTCATCTGGATTCCATCCCCAGACCAATGGGCAGTCTGAGCAGGCTAACCAGGATTTGGAACGTGCTCTCCGCTGCCTGGCATCCCATAATCCAACCTCTTGGTTTCAACAGCTGTTCTGGGTAGATTATGCCCATAATACTCTACCGGTTTTATGAAAATTCATGTTCCGGTTATTCCGGTTTTTACAGGTATGTCGCCATTTCAGTGTTATCAACCCCCTCTGTTCCCTTCACAGGAACCTGAAGCGGCGGTTCTGTCTGCCTTGGCTTTTGTTCAACATTGCCGGCACACCTGGAGAAAATGGTTCGGCTATGGTTCGGAAGAGAGGAGTTGGATTCCAGGCAGGGATGTTCTGGATCAGGCGCTGGTCGAGGACCTCCGTCGATGACGAGGTGAGCCCCTCCCTGGGTGGGGTGTGGGGTGGGTACTGTCAAACCCCTGGTCTGATCTCTAATATTTTAGTTTTTTCCCCTTGTATCACGTATTGTTTACATGTCTATTCAAGCACATGGCGTTTGTTTTGATCCTTCACCATGTGCCCGTGTCTCTGTGACATCACTACCATCCCTCCCATTTCCTCTTTATTATTCTATCAAGATGATTTCTCTCACCAGTTCCCCTCGTTTTCGTTGTAATCATTTATTCCCTCGTCTGTTGTCCTGTGCCGTTGTTCCATGTCACCAGCCGTTTGCCTGTTTTGTGGCCTGTCTAATCTGGTATATGTAGTTTCTTATTTTGGCTCCAAGCCAGTATCCTCCGGTTTTGTTTTTTCACCTTTCTCCCCCCTCTCTCACAGTGTTTTTGTCTTTTTGCATCCAGGCTGGGTCCTATTTTTTTTGTTAGTTTGCGCTGCTCTGCAGCTTCCCGTACCGAGGCCGGCTTGCTCTCGCTCTTCCTCGTGGCCATGCAGTTCAGCGGACAGCCGGCCCTATTCGGAGTGGGTTTTGTTTTTTTGGGACATTGGCGCTCCTGTGTTTTGCTTAAATAGAACAGTTCAGTTTGTTTCTGTTTTTTTTTTTGCCTGAATCAAGGCATCTCTTCAACAAATAAAACCTTGAAGGAGACCTTCATTTTTGTCCGTTCTGATTCCCTGACAGTGTGTGACTTTTTTGGCCATTTAGTGTCTACCAGCAAACTGGTGACAGGATCCTTGGCATCCAAGGCTTTTCTATGCCTGCGGGGACCAAAGGACAGCCCATCTAGACTGATCACACAGAAAAGACAATGTAGCACACATTGCTGAAAAAAAAGCAAATGCTGGCCATGATAGAAAGGTATCAGAACACAGAGTGCATCATAGCCTGCTTTGTATGAGGTTAAGCAGGCAAAAAGTTCAAGGGTGTTGAACTGACCTCCAAATTCATCCATTTAATGCAAACAAACAAGTCCACTGAGGCCCCACCCCGCAACTCACCACTACTTCTCAGTGTCAGATGCCACAGGTCTTGTGTTGTCAGGCAAAAAGTTCAAGGGTGTTGAACTGACCTCCAAATTCCCAAGATTTCAATCTGTTCAAGCATCCATTTAATGCAAACAGACAAGTCCACTGAGGCCCCACCCCGCAACTCACCACTACTTCCCAGTGTCAAATGCCACAGGACTTGTGCCACTGGCTACCCCAGTGGCACAAGAACAACCTACAGCATATTGGACTTGAATGATTTGTGGTTTAATCTTGTGGCTAATCGGGATATACTGTATGTACTGGTTATTTTAGCCACAACAAGGCCTGAATACTCATTGCTTCAAAAAATGTTTAAAGTTGTGTGATGTTAAAAGATAAATTATGTAAGAAATATAATGATGCATGTGTGACATCATTCATTCATCTTCTATACCACTTTATCCTGTATTAGGGTCGCGGGGACCTGGAGCCTATCCCAGGAGACTCCGGGCACGAGGCAGGGTACACCCTGGACAGCATGCCAATCCATCGCAGAGCACACACACACAATGGTCAATTTGGGAACGCCAATTAGCCTAACCTGCATATCTTTGGACTGTGGGAGGAAACCGGAGTACCCGGAGGAAACCCACCAAGCACGGGGAGAACATGCAAACTCCATGCACACAGAGACGGGAATTGAACCTGGCCGGGAATCGAACCCGGACCCTGGAGGTGCAAGGCGACAGTGCTAACCACTACACCACCGTGCCGCCTTGTGTGACATCTATTTAAGTAAAATGCACAAGATCTTTTTATATTGCATTTAAATTTGTGAGACAAGAATTTAGAATATATGTAAAATTTAAATGGGTTAAGTGGTTCTAGCAATGGTGATTGGTGAGAGAGTGGTGCTGGGTCCAGAAGTACTCACCTAAAAGCAGCAGTATTTGGTGGACCACCATTGCATTATCCTGATCTCTCTCTCCATTTTTCATAGACCAGTAAATCGGATGGAATGGTAGGAGCTGTATGCTGCCTTATTAATTACAGTGGTGTGAAAAACTATTTGCCCCCCTCCTGATTTCTTATTCTTTTGCATGGTGAATATAATAAAACGTTCCCAAATGCAGATTCATATTATTGAGGTTATTTAATAAACAATGCCTTTCTGTTGTGAGTAAACAATTAATAAACTACAATTATATATCAGTTGTATATCAGTTAGCGGAACAGAAAATTTAAATGAATATCAAAGACCAAAAGCAAAACATTGAATGGTTTAACTGCAATTAATTGAATGATGACAAGCTAGGGATGTACAGTACATGTACTGTAAGGGAGGTGCAGTACTAATTGGCACATGCAGAGGTCTGAGAAAAGTGTGAGAATATTAAAAATATAATCTATATTTTATCATTCTATTTTTTACATATTACTATATTGTAACAAAAAGAGTCCTTGAGGGCATCATAGGCAGTTATAAATAAAATGTATTATTATAAATAATACAGGGAAGAAGAACATTTACTACAATAAAATTGACCAAAGTGCTGTACAACCCTAAAATAGCTACAGACATACAGTAGAAACAGACTTTAAAACCAGACGATAATAAGAAAATAAAATGAAAATAAAAATACAAATAAAACAATATACAACAATAAAAAAAAATCCAACCTCAATGTATAAAATAATAAAACAGTAAAACAATAAATAAATAATAAATACTAATGAATTAAAACAGGAAGAAGAATACCTCATCACTCTGTATTTAATCCCAAACTGCATGAAAAGGTCTTAAGGTAAGCTTTAAAAAAGGAAGAGTAGGGGCCAGCCTAATGCACAGCGGCAGCTCATTCCAAAGTTTAGAAGCTGCTACTGAAAAGGCGAGATCGCCCAGACTATTCAACCTAGATTTAGGAACAGTAAGTAAAAGCTGCTAACCAGACTTTAAATTATAATATATTGAAAAATATATTGATGTACTAAATTATTGGGGCCTTGTATGCTATTAACAATACTTTAAACTTGACCCTGAACTGCACACGGTACAGTAGTAACCAGTGTATGGACGCCAAGACAGATATTATGTGTTCCCGTTTATGTGTTCACGTTAAAAAATGCACAGCAACGTTTAGACCAATTGCAAATGTGCAATTGAGGCCTGGACAACACCAACATAGAGGGCATTACAATAATCAAGCTGACTTAACATAAAAGTGTGTATAACTTTTTCAAGATATTTCTTTGTTAAAAACACTTCGAGCTTGGACAAGAACTTAAGCTGACAAAAGCTAACTTTAACAACAGAGTTAATTAGCTAATCCGGTTTAAAATTACTGTAAAATAAAACACTCAGGTTTCTAGTAGTTGGTTTTGCATAAGATTTTATGGAACATGTCTCAGACAGACAGACAGATAGATAGATAGATAGATAGATACAGTAGATAGATAGATAGATAGATACAGTGGTGTGAAAAACTATTTGCCCCTTCCTGATTTCTTATTCTTTTGTATGTTTGTCACACTTAAATGTTTCTGCTCATCAAAAACCGTTAACTATTAGTCAAAGATAACATAATTGAACACAAAATGCAGTTTTTAAATGAAGGTTTACGTTATTAAGGGAGAAAAAAACTCCAAATCTACATGGCCCTGTGTGAAAAAGTGATTGCCCCGCTTGTTAAAAAATAACTGTGGTTTATCACACCTGAGTTCAATTTCTGTAGTCACCCCCAGGCCTGATTACTGCCACACCTGTTTCAATCAAGAAATCACTTAAATAGGAGCTACCTGACACAGAGAAGTAGACCAAAAGCTAGACATCATGCCAAGATCCAAAGAAATTCAGGAACAAATGAGAACAAAAGTAATTGAGATCTATCAGTCTGGTAAAGGTTATAAAGCCATTTCTAAAGCTTTGGGACTCCAGCGAACCACAGTGAGAGCCATTATCCACAAATGGCAAAAACATGGAACAGTGGTGAACCTTCCCAGGAGTGGCCGGCCGACCAAAATTACCCCAAGAGCGCAGAGACGACTCATCCGAGAGGCCACAAAAGACCCCAGGACAACATCTAAAGAACTGCAGGCCTCACTTGCCTCAATTAAGGTCAGTGTTCACGACTCCACCATAAGAAAGGGACTGGGCAAAAACGGCCTGCATGGCAGATTTCCAAGGCGCAAACCACTTTTAAGCAAAAAGAACATTAAGGCTTGTCTCAATTTTGCTAAAAAACATCTCAATGATTGCCAAGACTTTTGGGAAAATACCTTGTGGACCGACGAGACAAAAGTTGAACTTTTTGGAAGGTGCGTGTCCCGTTACATCTGGCATAAAAGTAACACAGCATTTCAGAAAAAGAACATCATACCAACAGTAAAATATGGTGGTGGTAGTGTGATGGTCTGGGGTTGTTTTGCTGCTTCAGGACCTGGAAGGCTTGCTGTGATAGATGGAACCATGAATTCTACTGTCTACCAAAAAATCCTGAAGGAGAATGTCCGGCCATCTGTTCGTCAACTCAAGCTGAAGCGATCTTGGGTGCTGCAGCAGGACAATGACCCAAAACACACCAGAAAATCCACCTCTGAATGGCTGAAGAAAAACAAAATGAAGACTTTGGAGTGGCCTAGTCAAAGTCCTGACCTGAATCCTATTGAGATGTTGTGGCATGACCTTAAAAAGGCGGTTCATGCTAGAAAACCCTCAAATAAAGCTGAATTACAACAATTCTGCAAAGATGAGTGGGCCAAAATTCCTCCAGAGCGCTGTAAAAGACTCGTTGCAAGTTATTGCAAACGCTTGATTGCAGTTATTGCTGCTAAGGGTGGCCCAACCAGTTATTAGGTTCAGGGGGCAATTACTTTTTCACACAGGGCCATGTAGGTTTGGATTTTTTTTCTCCCTAAATAATAAAACCCCTCATTTAAAAACTGCATTTTGTGTTTACTTGTGTTATCTTTGACTAATACTTAAATGTGTTTGATGATCAGAAACATTTTGTGTGACAAACATGCAAAAGAATACGAAATCAGGAGGGGGGCAAATAGTTTTTCACACCACTGTATAAATGGTGCATGTTTTATTTTGCATGTTTCTCAGCAGGTCTAAAAGCTCAGCGAGAGAACAGGTGTTAAATGTCATGTAAAGTAAGGAGCCAGATCTGAACCATGTGCTTTGTAAGTCAAAAATGAGTAACATCAGCTGATCATGAAAACTTATGATCATGAATTTAAAACAATAAAGAAAGATGATAGTTAAGTTCATAAGACCCCCACACCAGCACCCCGCCCAGAGTGGAGGTGCCACAGGCGGCGGGAAAGGAAGCAGAAAAGGGGAAAGCGTGGAGGTATCCGTGCATGGTTAGCCCACACAAGCCAGCTATTCCTACCATCGTACTGGCTAACGTATGCTCTTTGGACAATGAACTGGACCACATTCAACTTCTTCGCACAACCCTAAGGACTGTAAGGACTGTTTTTTTGTATTTACTGAAAGATGGCTCAACAATAGCATTCCGGATAGCACCGTTCAGCTCGACCAGCTAACATGCTACCGTGTGGACAGAGCTCTCGCTGAGAATTCAAATTCAAATTCAAATTTTATTAGTCACATACACAATCATACACAGTATAATATGCAGTGAAATGCTTTTATACGACCGCCAGTGACCTTAAAAAAAAAAAAAAGAAAATAAGAAAATAAAATCTTGTACGTAAAATAAATAATCAATAAAAAGGAAATACTAAAGAAATAATTTTAACTAGTAAAATTTGTAAAATTAACTGTGCATAAGGGCATAATAAAATATTGCAAAAATATAGAAATATGGTATTAAAGTGTCAGTGGTTGTGCAAATATGCATGAAAGGTGACATGTGCAATTGTCCAGATGTATGAGTATTTAGTGCAAGTGTGTATGAATGTGTCCATGATTGTCCAGTCAGTGTTGTGAGCTTAAAAGATGTTATTAGTCCTGTGTGGAGGTGTGATTGTGTGATTGAGAGACCTTATCGCCTGCGGGAAGAAGTTCCTCCTCAGTCTCTCTGTGTTGGCCTTTAGGGAGCGGAATCTCTTCCCAGACCGCAACAAAGAGAACAGTCCATTACTGGGGTGACTGAGGTCCTTCATGATCTTCCTGGCCTTAGTCCAGCACCGCTTGCTGTAGATGGAGTGCAGGTCAGGGAGCTCAGTGCGGATGATGCGCTCGGCTGATCGCACCACCCTCTGTAGAGCTCGTCTGTCCTGCATGGTGCTGTTCCCGGACCAGGTCGTGATGTTTCCCGTCAGGATGCTCTCTATGGTGCAGGAGTAGAAGTTCCTGAGCACCTTGGAGGGCAGTCTAAAGTCTCTCAAGCGTCTGAGGTGGTAGAGACGCTGCCGGGCTTTTTTCACCACGGTGTTGATGTGACAGGACCATGATAGGTCCTGCGTGATGTGAACACCGAGGTATCTGAAGCTGTCCACTCTCTCCACTGGGCTCCTGTTGATGACGGGGGTCTGGTAGTTCCTCTCCTGCTTTGTACTAAAGTCCACTATCAGCTCCTTTGTCTTACTGACGTTCAGGAGGAGATTGTTCCTCTGGCACCAGTTCTCCAGATTTCCAATCTCCTCTAGGTAGTCCGACTCATCATTGTTGGTGATCAGTCCGACCACGATGGTGTCGTCAGCAAACTTGATGATGGAGGTGGAGTTGGTAGTGGCCACGCAGTCGTGGGTGTACAAAGAGTACAGCAGGGGGCTCAGAACACAACCCTGGGGGGCTCCAGTGCTGAGAGTGAGTGTAGCTGAGACATGTCCGCCCATCCTTACTGCCTGTGGTCTGCCAGTCAGAAAATTGGAGATCCACTGACATATAGATGAGCTCAGTCCCAGGTGCTCCAGCTTGGTGGTGAGTGTGGAAGGAATTATTGTGTTAAAAGCAGAGCTGTAGTCGATGAAGAGCATTTTAACATAATTCCCTTTCCTAGTGTCCAGGTGAGTGAGTGATGTGTGGAGGAGATGAGAGATTGCATCGTCTGTGGAGCGGTTCTGACGGTATGCAAACTGTAGTGGGTCCAGTGTGTCGGGTAGTGAAGAAATGATGAAGTCTCTGATAAGGCGTTCAAAGCACTTCATCACTACTGAGTTGAGGGCCACAGGGCGATAGTCATTGAGAGAAGCAGGATGTGGTTTCTTTGGAACAGGAACAATAATGGACTCTTTGAAGCATGTGGGGATCACCGACTGAGATAAAGAGATGTTGAATATCTCAGTGAACACAGGTGCTAGCTGGTCTGCGCAGGCTCTGAGAATACGACCTGAGATGCCGTCTGGTCCTGCTGCTTTCCTGGTGTTCACTCTCTTGAAGGCTCTCCTCACGTCGTGCTCGGAGATGATGAGCGCGTTCCCGGTGCTGACTGTGTCTTCCTGTCTGCAGCCGTTAGCGCCGCTAGCATTAGCGCCGTTAGCATTAGCGCCGTTAGCATTAGCATTGCTAGCGTCTTTAGCTGCAGCCTCGAAGCGAGCGTAAAATGTGTTCAGCTCGTCTGCCAGAGTCGCGTCCGCGTTCGTCATACTGGATGTTGGTGCTTTGTAGTCCGTTATTGTTCTCAGTCCCTGCCACAGGCTCCTAGAGTCACTCTGTTGAAGCTGTGACTCTAGTTTTCTCCCGTAGCGCTGCTTCGCCTCTTTCACCGCCTTCCGGACGTTATATGACGCAGCCTTGTACGGTTCCATGTCCCCCGACGCAAGTCCCGTGTTGTAGGCAGCGGTGCGAGATCTCAGAGCGTCGCGGATGGTTTTATCCACCCACGGCTTCTGGTTGGGAAACGTTCTGATAGTCTTTTTCTCCACCGTATCGTCCACTAGCTTCCCAATAAATCCCACAACCGCTTCGGTAAACACGCTGACGTCATCATCGGAGCTGTTTCTGAACATGTCCCAGTCTGCGTCATCGAGTGCGTCCTGTAACGCGGCCACCGATTGGTCCGTCCAGCGCGCGACCTCCCTCTGAGCCGGCACTTCCTGTTTCAGCCTTTGTTTATATTTTGGCATGAGGAAAATGGCGGCGTGGTCGGATTTACCAAACGCTGGACGAGATTGTGCCTTGTAACCGTCTTTGACCGTGGTATAACAGTGGTCCAGTGTCCTTTCGCCCCTGGTGGGGCAGGTGATGTGCTGATAAAAGTTCGGCGCTGCGCGTTTGAGGTTGGCACTATTAAAATCCCCCGCCACAATGAGCGCAGCGTCCCGGTGTTGTGTCTGGTGCTGTGTGAGCGCCTCATGCAGCTCGCATAAGGCAGTTTCAGTGTCCGCTTGTGGAGGTATGTAAACGGCGCTGATTATGACTGATGTGAACTCCCGTGGAAGATAAAATGGACGACACATGATGGACAGTAGTTCCAGGTTTGGTGTGCAGGAGCGTGTAAGAGGAACAACGCTCGCGCTGTTGCACCAGCTGTTGTTCACCATTAAGCACACGCCGCCTCCCCTTGACTTCCCCGAGTCCCGCGTCCTGTCCATGCGGTGAACCGAGAAGAACTCGGCCGGCTGTATGGCGTGGTCTGGCACCGCTGGGTTCAGCCATGTCTCGGTGAAGCAGAGGAGATTGCAGTCCCGAATGTCTCTCTGGAACTTTATCCTGGCCCTGAGGTCATCCAGTTTGTTCTCCAGTGACTGGACGTTGGCGAGCAGGATGCTAGGCAGAGGTGTGCGGTGTGCACGGGCTCGGAGCCGGTTCCTCACGCCAGCTCGTTTCCCTCGGGTCCGTCGCTTCGCGTCGCGTCCATTGTTCTCCCTCAGGATCTCACTCGGCCAGCTCGGAGTGAGAGCGGTAAAACCCGTGGTGGCGGACTTTGTGTTTACATCAGTGATACGTGGTGGTCTGTAAGTACTGCTCTTCTCTGGTGGAGATTATGATCATTAAGTGTCGACCGTTCTATCTACCGAGGGAATATTCAGCCATTTTAATCGGGGCTGTATATGTACCCCCCAACTCCAATAACAACAGGAGAGAGGCACTAAATGAACCATACCAGCTCATCAGTGAGCAGCAGACAGCTCACCCAGATGCTTTTCTCATCTTGGCTGGGGATTTTAATCATGCAGATCTAAAAAGCGTGTTTCCAAAAATAGACTTTCCCACACGAGGAAACAATACACTGGACCTTGTTTACACTACTCAGAGAGGAGCTTACAAGGCCCTTCCACTCCCCCACCTCGGTGCCTCAGACCACATCACTGTCATGCTAATGCCTGTATACAGACCACTGTTTAAAGTCACCAAACCAGTATGCAAACAGATACAAGTGTGGCCGGAAGGGTCTTCTGAGGCACGCCAGGACTGCTTTAGCACCACTGACTGGGATGTATTTAAACAGGCTGCCACTCACAACAACTTCACAGACTTACATGAGTACACAGAGACTGTCACCGCCTACATCAACAAGTGCATTGATGATGTAACGGTAACAAAGACCATCACTGTCCGAGCAAACCAAAAACCATGGCTAACAGGGGAGGTCTACAGACTAATGAAGGTACGGAATGCTGCCTTCAAATCTGGAGATGCAGCGGCCCTGAGGACAGCTAGGGCCAACCTGTCTCGCAGCATCAAGCATCAAATCGGCAAAGAGACAATACTCCGAGAGTTGCCCATCGCTTCAGCGACAGCAGAGACACACAGAGTCTGTGGCACGGAATACAGACCCTCACTGTTTATAAGCTCCCACAGCGGACATGTGACAGCTCTATCTCTCTGCTGAATGAGCTGAATGCATTCTTTGCCCGTTTTGACACTCACAACAGCACCACGACACAGAAACACCCACCTCAGCCCGGCGACCAGGTGATGACGCTTTCCCCAGACAGAGTGAGAAGATCCTTCCGCAGGATTAACGGGTGCAAGGCCCCGGGTCCTGACAACATTCCTGGCCGAGTATTGAGAGACTGTGCGGGGGAACTCACGGATGTCTTTACAAACATTTTTAACATTTCTCTGAGTCAGGCTGTTATCCCCTTTAAAACCACCACCATAATCCCAGTAACTAAGAAAACATCTCTGTCCTGTTTCAATGACTTCCGCCCAGTTGTACTTACTCCCATCATTATGAAGTGCTTTGAACGGCAAGTCATGCAGCAGATCAAGACTGCCCTCCCCCCCTCCCTGGACCACTTCCAGTTTGCTTATCGGTCCAATCGCTCAACCGATGATGCCATTGCTACGGCCCTCCACTCAGCGCTCACCCACTTGGAAAACAAAAACTCTTAGAGTTTGTTAGAATGCTGTTCATCCCACAACAGCTCACTCATAAACTGATTCAGCTGGGGATCAGCACCCCACTGTGCAACTGGACTTCCTGACTGGCATACCTCAGGCAGTACGGGTCGCCAATACGACTTCCAACACCATCATGCTGAACACTGGGGCTCCCCAAGGATGTGTGCTGAGCCCCCTCCTCTTCAAGCTGTTGACCCACGACTGCATACCATCACACAACTCCAACCTATTTATCAAGTTTGCGGATGACACGACTGTGGTGGGTCTCATTAGCAACAATGATGAGACAAACTACAGGAGTGAGGTGAGCCGCCTGGTCAGGTGGTGCACAGACAACAATCTCTCCCTGAACGTGTAAAAGACAAAGGAGATTGTGGTTGATTACAGGAGAACATACACCCAACACTCTCCACTGTCCATCAATGGTGCGATCGTGGAGAGGATAAGGAGCACCAAGTTTCTGGGTGTGCACATTACGGAAGATCTCTCCTGGTCCACCAACACTGCAGCACTAGCCAAGAGAGCTCAACAGCATCTCTACTTTCTCCGAAAGCTGAGAAGAACCAGAGCCCAGACACCCATCATACGCACCTTCTACAGATGCACCTTCTACAGAGGTACCATTGAGAGCATCCTGACCAGCTGCATCACTGTGTGGTTTGGCATGTGCAATGCGTCCTGCCGGAAAACATTCCAGCGCATAGTGAGAGCAGCTGAGAAGATCGTTGGTGTCTCTCTCCCCTCCCTCCTAGACATTTACAACACCCGCTCTCAACATCGCCCGTTACCCTACCCACCCGACTCAGAGCTTCTTTAGTCTGCTACCATCAGGGAGGAGACTAAGGAGTCTCCAAGCCAGGACAAGCAGACTGAAGGACAGCTTCATCCATCAGGCAATCAGGAAGCTCAACTCCCTTCCAGCTCTGCCTTCCCTGTGCTCTTCGGCCTCTCCAACCATCATACTCTGACTCCTTCATTTCTCATACACACACACACTCATACAGACACACACACTCTCTCAGACACACACCACTCACACAAACTCACACATACACACACTCACACATACACTTGCACCTGTCACTTTGTGCTCCATGCACCATTGGTACTTTCACTACCTCAACCCGGGAATTAACATAAATTAAAAAAAAAAAAAAAAAAGGACATTCCTTGTTCATACTGTATTTATACCCCGTTTTGTTTACTGGTTTATACTGCTCATTATATTGTCACTTGTCACTTTAATCAACAAAAATAAGCACATTTGCACTATTCCAATTGCACTGTACCGTTTCTCTCCATATGTGCCTTCTGTGTTGTTAACTGTCCCTTTTTGCAGGACAGTAACTAAATTACCTCACCTCTGTTGTCTTTCTAAGTTTGTGTTATTTAAGATTTTTTTTTAACCCTTCAGTGTTATTTGTAACTAGGATGAGAGAAACGTAATTTCGATTCTCTATATGTATGCACTGTACATGTAGCAGAATTGACAATAAAGTTGACTTTGTCTTGACTTTGATATCTATATAGAAATAGCTAAAACAAACTGTATCAGTCAGGATTTAGGCCTCACCACAGCACAGAGACAGTACTTGTTAATGTACAGTAGTAAACGACCTCCTATTGGCCTCTGATCAGGGTTGCATCACTATACTTGTTACTCAAACTTAGTGCAGATTTTGACACTATTGATCATAGTATTCTCCTTCACGGATTAGAAAATGTAGTAGGAATTAAGGGAACGTCCCTCTCCTGGCACAGATCCTATTTGACTTAACAGTTTGTAGATACAGTTTACAATTAACGAGTTACAGTTTGTAGATTTACAGTAAATGGTGAGTATTCTGCATGTTCTCAAGTGAAGTTTGGTGTTCCACAGTGTTCAGTTTTAGGCCCATTGCTTTTTTCTCATGCTTCCTCTGGGCAACATAATTCGTAAGCATGGTATTAGTTTTCATTGTTATGCTGATGACACACAGTTATAAATCTCAGCAAAACCAGATGAGATGAACCAGTTTACTAAAGTTGAGCAAGCAGCTATAAGCAAGCTATTTGATCACGCTGCAACTTTAAATGGCCTTTCTGGTCCATCAAGTGCAAAAGTGAAAGACTTCGATGTGATTATAGATTTCAGCATTTCATTTGAAACACATGTAGATAATATTACCAGTTTAGCATTCTTTCACCTCAGAAATTTTGCCAAGATAAGGAATATATTGTCACTAAATGATGCAGAAAAACTACTTCATGCTTTAATCACCTCTAGGTTGGAATATTGTAACCAGCCTCACTGTCTGGTTGTTCAACTATACCCCTTTTCCACTGCTCTGGTTCCCGTGCCGGTTCCCAATTTTGGAACCAGTGCCGCGCTTTTCCACAGAAAAAAGTCTAAACTCTGCTGGTCTAGTCGCGAGAACCCGTGACATCACGAGCGGTGGGTGGAGTTATAGGGAGTGTAAAAAAAATCCAATTAATGTGGAGCACGGACGAAACAAAAGCGCTATTAACAATTTGGACATCCGCCGAGATTCAGCAGAAATTGGAAAGTGCTTTAAGAAAAAAAAAGTGTATGAGGAAATAAGAGAAGAATTAATAGTCGCAGGCTTCACACGAACAACCTGTCTAGTGTAAACGTGGGCCGGTTCTCAGTGGTTCCCAGTCCAGCACCGCCGGCACCTGGCACCAGTGTAGGTGTATCCACACTGCAGTCGCTCCCTGTGAAATTTCGCATATATTTTAAAATACTGCTTTTGACGTATAAAGCATTAAATGGTCTTGCGCCGCAGTATCTGAGTGAACTCCTAGTGTCTTACAATCCACCATGGCTACTTCGATCAAAGGATGCAGGCTGCTTGTCAGGACCACGTATTATGGAAACTACAGCAGGGCAGAGCTTTTTCTTACAAAGCCCCAAAGTTATGGAATAGTATTCCAATTACTGTTCGGGACTCAGACACAGTCTCAGTATTTGTTTAGGTCTAGGCTAAAAACTTATTTAATTAGCTAAGCATTTTTGTACATAGATTTGCCTTGGGTAAAGGAGCAGATCTGGGGGACTCATGGACGTAGTGTATTATGGTGAACTGGTACGTTTAGATGTTGTCTTCCCTACTCTCATTAATTACTCAGGTTTGATGGTGAGGTGATTGGTCACTTTACATCACGGGGAGCTCTCATGTCTGTGTTTCTCATGTCTTTTGGCTCTCCCTTTTAGTTATGCTGTCATAGTTAGTCCTGCCGGAGTTCCTGCTTGCACTTTGCAATAAATATACATTCACTTTATACATTGTGTGACAGTGACCATACCTAACTGCCATCGCTTCTTCTCTCTCCTCTTCTCTCTCTCTCTCTTTTCCTCTCCCTGTCCCTCTGGCGAGCTAAACATGTACATACTGTATACTGTACATGGTTGAAGAACTTGTCGCATGGACGGCCATTTGGTCTGCCTAGGATGCGTGTGGTCACTGGGGACAGTTCCACTTTTCCACAAAGATGGTCCTGGCCTCGGCTGATGTTGACAACTGTTCTCTGAGGATTTGTGACTGCAGTCGCTCAATAGTTCAGGACTTTTTCTACAGTTCCTACAGTCTACCTGAGTTTTAAATAACAAACTGGAATCCACTGTCACATCTGTGCCACCTCAGCCCTGGGGATTAAGATCTGGATCTTCAGATTACTGAGCCGCCGCTTTGTCTCCCCCTAGTGTGTCTGCATGTATATTGTTCACTGTTAACTTCACGAGCACTTAATCAAGTTCACCTGTGTCGACCCTGTGTGTCTCTATTTATTCCAGTCGAACCCGTATCCCTTCGTCTGTTCACTGTTGTGCACCACCCTTGTGCCTGATGTTAATTTGTGTCTCTATGTTTATTCTCTCTCCCAGGACTGAGCGGTATCTGCAGGCGGGGTTCTTTTGTGAGGAAAACCTTCTTCAAGGTCACAGTTGGGATGAAGGAGTAGCAGCTCCCTATTTTCGTCCAACATTACTAGATAAGCTCTAGTTGTTCCTCAAAAAGTTCCTCCTGGCCTGTGAACTTTATCTGAGCGACTTTCCTGATCTACCGGAAAGAAGGAAAGTCAGTTTTGTCATCCAGCAGCTAACCGTGCCAGCGATGGACTGGGCGACGGCCATGTGGAGCGCAGGCGGAAGCACCATGTCCAGTTACGCATGGTTTCTACAAGCCTTTCGCGCAGTGTTTGACCATCCAGACCATGGTAAGACGGGGGAACAACAATTGCTGAGGCTGAAGCAAGGACAGCTGACGGCCGCGGACTATGCAGTGAAGTTTAGAATCCTAGCTGCAAAGAGCAGCTGGTGCTGTAAAAGCTTGCTCGCTAGATTTAGAGATGGACTAACACCCTGATTTACAGCTGGAGTTGGCATGTCGAGATGCAGACTTGTCACTCGATGAATGCATTGTTCTAGCCATCAAGCTGGACCAGCACCTCCGCGGCCAAAGGAAGCACCGCCCCACAAAGGGGATAGGGGGCCGGTCTGAGTTTCACCAGAAAGACAGCCTCAGCAAGAACCCTGTCGAGCCGCGCGAGGGGAACCCACTGGAACCTATGGACGTGGGCACGTCCTGCCTTTCGGCCCAGGAGAGGCGCCGAAGGATATCGTCGGGGTTATGCTTGTACTGTGGGGGGGCACACACCAAATACGCAACTGTCCACTGCTACAAGTAACCACCCACACACCACCACGCACCCATCATGATTTTTGCTTATGAGCATCACTGTCCTTTAATAATCGCGCTGTCTCTGTCTTCCCCCTAATAGATTCCGGGTCGGCTGGAAATTTCATCTCCTCTGCTGTCATTTCCTCGCTGCAAGCTCCTGTGTCGAAGCTTCCAGTCCCGATCACAATTAAAGCTCTAGATGGCAAAACATTAACGCACTCACCAGTTGAACATCTCTCCGTGTCCTTACGGTTAACTTTCCCGGTCACACAGAGGAACTAAAATTTTTTGTGATTTCCCCGTTGGATCAATCCATCGTACTGGGTCTGCCTTGGCTCAGTTCCCACAATCCCAATTTTGATTGGGCAGGGACACGCATCACTTCCTGGGCTCCGAGATGTGCTAAATTCTGTACACCATCGGCTTTGATGGCACAAACAACCACAATTGAAAGCCCAAGCACCACGGTATCCACAGCAGTGCCATCAGAGTACACACAATTTAAAGACGTGTTTAGCATTAAGGCAGCAGCACGACTTCCCCCTCATCGTCCGTGGGACTGCGCGATAGAGCTCCTGCCGGGGAAAACACCGCCTTGCTTGCGCATTTATCCATTGTCCATGGCAGAAACCCGGGCCATGGAGGAATACGTGAATGAGGCACATCCATTTTTTCCAAACTCTACCTCCGCAGCGCATACAACCTCGTTCGTGTTCGCAAGGGAGATGAATGGAAGACTGCATTTAGCATGACATTGGGTCATTACCAATATATGTGATGGCTTATGGACTGGTAAATGCACCTGCGTTGTTTCAGGGGTTCATGAATGACGTGTTGCGGCATATGTTGAACCGTTTTGTTATAGTATACTTAGATGACATTCTAGTATACTCAAGGTCATATGCCGAGCATGTCCATCATGTACACGCTGTCCTTCATCGTCTGCGCAAACATGGGCTCTATGCGGAGGCGGAGAAATGTGAGTTTCATAAAAGAGAGATTGCATTCCTCGGCTATCGCATAGGGCTACGGGGGGTCGAAATGGATGCAGCCAAGGTAACAGCGGTGCAAGAATGGCTGGAACCCAAGTCAGTAAAGGCGCTACAGAGCTTATTGGGTTCGCCAACTTCTACAGGCGCTTTATTCGGGGCTTCAGTACGATGGCAGCACCGCTCACGGGTTTGTTAAAAGGGAAACTGCAACGGCTCCGCACATTCCCGCTGGAAGCACGCATAGCATTCCAGCGCCTCAAACATGCTTTTACATCTGCTCCTATTTTAAAACTACCCGATATAGAGAAGCCCTTTCTAGTTGAGGTCGATGCGTCGGAGGTGGGATTGGGAGCAGTGCTGTCACAGCGCCACGGCCACTCAGAAAAGCTCTACCCCTGCGCTTTCTTCTCGCGAAAACTGACACCTGCCGAGCGCAACAATGATATCGGAAATCGCGAACTGCTAGCAGTAAAAGCGGCGTTAGAGGAGTGGAGGCATTGGTTGGAGGGAGCTAAACATCCATTCATGGTACTAACGGATCACCGAAATCTGGAGTACCTCCAACAAGCTAAAAGACTAAACCCTCGTCAAGCCCGATGGGCGCTGTTCTTCACGCGCTTCCACTTTATTATTACTTAACGTCCCGGCTCTAAGAATAAGAAAGCGGATGCGTTATCCCGCTGTTTTTCGGCACCCGATCTGAATTCAGACCCGGAAACGATATTGCCCTCGTCACTCGTGGTGGCTCTGGTAGTGTGGGACATCGACTCGGAGATAGCCCAAGTGACTCGGTCCCAACCCATGCCGCGAGGCTGTCCGCCGAGCTGAATCTACGTTCCTGAGTCACTACGAGAACGAGTGACGATTGAGGCGCACTCCAACTTTTCATCTGGACACCCTGGTGTCTTACGAACATTCCAGATCCTAGAACAAAAGTTCTGGTGGCCAAAGATGCGGGAAACCGTGAAAACAGTGGTTTCTTCTTGTGATATCTGTGCAACAGCTAAAACACCTCGAAGTTTGCCTGTTGGGAAATTAATGCCCTTACCAACACCAAACAGGCCGTGGTCCCACATTGCGGTGGATTTTGTGACGGATCTGCCGGTATCAAAAGGGTACACTACAATTTTGGTAGTAATAGATCGCTTCTCTAAGGGATGTCGATTTATCCCATTTAGCTCTCTCCCAACCGCCCTCCAGGTAGCAGAAAACGTATTCGATACAGTGTTTCGCTAATACGGTATCCCAGAAGACATTGTTTCTGATCGTGGTTCACAATTTATCGCCAGCGTCTGGAAAGCGTTCTTCCAGAAGTTGGGGACCACTGTTAGCCTAACGTGGGGCTATTTTTACGTGTTTTCTGTTTATCTCATATAAAGAATTAAAGTCTATTTTCGTTTCACCCTGCATCTGCATTCACACTCTTAACATGGAAGACGTGACATCCAAATTAACACATCTCATGTTATACTGAACTTCCAGTCTCACAGAGTATGACTGCAAATCAATCCCTGCTATCAGTTATCACCCAAATGAGGATGGGCCCTTTTGTGCCAGGTTCCTCTCAAGGTTTCTTCCTACTGCCATCTTAGGGAGTTTTTCCTTTCCACTGTTGTCGTCGTCCTCAGCTTGCTCATCAGGGACAATCTTATCATTTTGATTGTGTAAAGCTGCTTTGAATTAATGTGATTGTTAAAAGCAGTACACAAATAAAATTTTATTGAATTGAACTGAGTTAACTCAAGCCTGCTATTAACTTAACTTCCTCATGCTCCTTTGAATTTATGATGCAATGCTACAGATCTGGCCATTAAAAACGCACGTTTTGAGAAAAGGGATCCCGCGACTTGCCACGGATGCGTGCGGCAAGCTGTGAAAATACCCTTCATTACCTGTAGGGGGGCAGTCGTGTTTCAGTCAGAAATATTGTGTGTCTACTGAAGCCGAAAATGTGTTAATCTCTCTTAGGCGCCCATTGACAGCAAGCAACAGAGCTCATAAACGTGTCGAGTTCAAACTGTAAATACTGATATGTATTTATTATTAATTTTCCTCTCTCCTTCAATGATGATATTGTGGGAGATCATTCTTCCACCTTGTTGAAGTTGCCTGAATTTAAAATATCAAACAGTTAACAAATTACTTACAAAGAGAATTTAAAGAAGAATTAAAGAAGATTTCAGATGCCACTCAGAGCTGGATGAAGTAAGTCAGGTTTATTATTGCAGCAATAAGAACCCAAGTGAGCCAGGCTTAGCAATGCTCTAGATCAAATCACAAGCAGTGCCAAAGTCAGACTGAATTTCACAGCGAAAACCACGCTCCTTTTATACAGATCTAGGGAGAAGGGGATGTCCCGGGGAATTTCCCAAACTCCTCCCTTTGTACATTTCATCTGAGGACCAAAGCAGTATTTTATTCCATTATAATCCAGTTTCCATTAATGAATTTTTCCATTATAATTACACCTTGTCATTTAACCCCTCCCTGCGCGTATCTGACTCCTCCTTGTGCTCATCTGACTCCTCCTATGCTTATTAATTTTTCCATTAAACTTAATTTTCATTAATTATTATTTTCCATTATCTTTACACTTTTCGTACCTTTTTATAAAAAAATATAGGGGTGGCGCTTGTTTTCGAGGCTTTTTCTTAGTTTGTTTTTGGTTTATTCCTCATTTCACAAAAGACCAGCCATGGGTAAGCATCTCCCTTTAGTTATATTTATTTATATTACTTATTTTACCCATTTCAATGTTTTTTAACACTTTATTCTAATTTATAGCTAACTACGACTTCTCCATTAATGACTTCATCCCTTTGGATGATTCGGACAGCCAGGACAGTTCAGATCGTGTTCCTTCTGAGGACTACAACCCGACTGAGCCTGTTATGGATCCGGCCTCCGTGAGTCCTGTCCAATCTGATTCCGAGTTGTCTGGATCTTTGATGCAGTATCTATGAAATAAAGGGCTTACTTATTTTAGAAAGGATGAGTCTAAGCCTGCTCCTTCTAAGAGACGGCGCTTGGATTTTGAGAGTCCTCACTGTTCTTTTCAGCCAGTGAGGGCCACGTCCAGCACTTCCGCTCCATCTAACAGACAGCCTAGATTTAAAGTAAGTGTGAGTACTCAGACTGATTTAAACGTGTCTGTTAGTACACAGACCAATGAAACTAATTCCATTGGTGTTCACACAGATTTTCCTCAGGCTTCTGTGTCTATGTTAAACCGTGGGGTTTCCGTGTTCATTCCTCTTACTGACCTTCCTCTAGGAGTCGTCCTAGGCCAGAGAAGGCTTGATATGTAATTTAATTTCTCTAGATGCTTACCCATGGCCCCCTATTTTGTATGTTTTTCGTTGGGCCTTTTTATACTGTTGTAAGTATTTTATGTCATTACCATGTAGATATGCATTTTTATTCTGTGTCTACTCTTATTAAACTATTTTATTCATAAGCCTGTTTCTGTGTCTTTTTCTGTGTCTCATCTTTTATCAGCCCGTACCAGTCTACGCACACACATGTACACTGTCCTGCATGGAAATTCCCTTACACACATGTGTCATGTATAGTTTCGGTAACGATTTATTACATTGGTTTTCTCATGCCTCCGGGTTTTTATGGCCTGAACATCTGCTCTTCTCCTCATAAATTTTCAGGTTTGTCCAATTATTTTTGGTTTCTGGTCCTTTTATGTCTCCCTTATCTTTCATTACCTCATCTAGTTATCCTTTTATGTACTTCCAATCTTTCCCTCAACCCTTCATTAAGTGTGTGTGTGCTCAGTTTTCCGCTAAGTCCGGCACCTTAAGTGTGTGTGCTCAGTTTCAGCAAGTCTTGTCTTATCTTGTCTATGTTTTACGACCTGTCGTGCTCCTTAGTCTTATGAAGTTTCGGGTACCCCTGTCTTTTCTGCTTTTCCTGACTTTCCCCTGTCTGTTAATGCTATAATGGTGATTATTAAATATTATCTTATGGTGATTATCTTATTTATATTTCTACCTACTTAAATATATATTGATTAAATATGCTTACAATATTTCTTTAACTGTGCTTTCTCTATTCAGTATTATTATTATGTTTTGAGGTAGTTGAGTTAAGCTGAATGATAATGTTTGTGTGTTTGTGTGTGTGTTTGTTTGTGTGTTTATCAGTCCAGTCCCTTTTTGTTGAGAAGACGGATAGCTTGTGGAAAAAAGCTGTTGCACAGTCTGGATGTGTGTGCTTGAATGCTTCGTTACCTTTTTCCAGATGGCAGGAGTGTGAAGTGTGTGTGAGAGGGGTGTGTCCGATCAGCCACAATGCTGGTGGCTTTTCGGATGCAGCGTGTGGTGTAGATGTCTTCAATAGAGGGGAGAGGGACCTCGATCATCTCTGCTGTCCTCACTATCCGCTGTAGGGTCTTGCGGTCCGATATGGCAGAATTCCCAAACCAGACAGTGATGCAGCCACTCAAGATGCTCTCGATAGTTCCTCTATAGAAGGTGGTCAGGATCGATGGTGGAAGCTGGGCCTTCCTCAGTCTTCTCAGTAAGAAGAGACGCTGTTGGGCTTTCCTGTGTAGGGAGCTGGTGTTGAGGGACCAGCTGAGGTCCTTCTCTAGGTGGACACCCAGGAATTTGGTGCTTTCGACGATTTCCACAGAGGAGCCGTTGATGCTCAGTGGAGAATGGTCGCCTCGTGTCCTCCTAAAGTCAACAACCATCTCCTTTGTCTTGTCAACATTCAGAGACAGGTTGTTGTCTTTACACCAGTCCGTTAGCCTCTGCACTTCCTCTCTGTATGCTGACTCGTCGTTCTTGCTAATGGGACCCACCACGGTCGTGCAACGGGACGGTAGTCATTGAGACAGGACACAGTAGACTTCTTGGGCACGGGGACGATGGTGGTGGCCTTGAAGCACGTGGGAACAACGGCGCTGCTCAGAGAGATGTTGAAGATGTCGGTGAGAACATATCTGCCAGCTGTTCAGCACATTCTCTGAGCACTCTGCCTGGGATGTTGTTTGGTTCAGCAGCTTTACGTGGGTTGACTCAGCGTAGAGTTTTCCTCACATCAGCTGTAGTGAGACACAGCACCTGGTCGTTCGGAGAAGGGGTGGTCTTCCTTGCCGCCATGGCGTTCTGCCTGTCGAACCGAGCATAGAAGTTGTTCAGTGCATCTGGGAGGGAGCCGTCACCATCACAGGCAGGTGATGTCGTCCTGTAGTGAGTGATGGCTCATAAGCCTTGCCACATGCGCCGTTTTTTTCGCCGCTGTCAATGAAGTGGTTGTGGATTCTCTGGGAGTGTGTACCACTTGAATCAACACCAAAAAGTGCAACAAATGGGGATGGTTCTAATGGTATTTAGTATATTTTTGAGAAGGTATCAAAGGTACCCTGCTTACTGTATCGAAGGTATCCTGCTTACTGTACATCGGTCACATGTGGGATCAAAGTCCTCTCTAATCCTTGCCAGTTTTACCTTGGACCAATGAAGCCAGTGAACAATTTTAAACTGAATGACCGATGATGAACTGAACTGCACTCTGATGATGAGCAAATTCTATGTATTATCTTTTGCCACAGTTTATCTGAAATTTGTTCTTTTATATTGTTTACCCATTTGCATTTAAGTATATCTAATGTGGCTGAGTTACTTGTGTTTAATATCTAGTATACAGCACTAATCATCTGTTTGGCATCTGGTTTACAGCTATAAACAGAATCTAAAAGGGATGGAGAAGGAGACAAACAGAAAGTGTAAGAATTACAGGAAATGAAATTCCTCAGATGTAGATATAATGACACAATACCACACTTAAACCACACCCCAAAAGCATTATCCATATAAGATGAAGCAAACATACTGTGTCCATTTAATGGTGCTATCAAAGATAGATCAGTAAGCTTAAACGGATTCCAAATTTTAATGGAGTGTATAACCAGTGGGTTTGAGGTAAGAGAAGATGTGGGTTGTTTTTGTGGCAATTTTAGCACATAATAACGATGAGAGAGATATTGATCCCATGGATGCTTCCTCTATAGCTACCCAGACGGGAGGGTTGACTGCATACTGCACCCAGAATAGCATTGCCCTTACATTAGCAGCTCAGTAATAATAAAGAAAGTTTGGAAGTGCCATTCCTCCTAATTACGGGGCCTCTGTAGGATACGTTGTTTAATACATGGTTGTTTTTTATTCCAGATAAAAGTAGAAATCTGACTACTTAAGTTATTGAAAAAAGATTTTGTTAAAAAGATTGGAAGACACTGAAATGGGTAAAGGAATTTTGGAAACAGATTCATCTTAATTGTGTTTATTCTTCCGCCCAAAGAGAGAGGTAGCAAGTCCCGTCTTTCAAGATCGAATTTTGATTTGGAAAGTAGAACCTGATAATTCGCCTTGTACAGATCTGCCAGCTCTATATTATTTTTCTGGGACTTATCTTAAAGAGGGTTGAATCAGGAATCTGTGCTATATTGTTTTTAATTGGCATCATTTCAATTCATTTCATTTTCAGATAGAGATGGGTTATAGGTAACATTCAACAGGCACCTAATATTAAAAAAACAATATCTGTTCTTTATAAAGCCTGTTTCATCAGGTGAAATAACAGAATGCATAATTTTCTCCAGGCGGAAGGCCAAAACTTTTGCTAAGATTTCTGTATTTGCATTTGTAAAGCCTTTTTGTTAACGGGCACGTTGTCACGAACACACAGAGACACAGATGCAGTGAAATAGGTGCACTTTATTTACAGAGACTTAAAGTGATATCCTGTCTTTTCCTTTAGGATTGTGTGGGAGAGCGTTATCTATGGCGTGCGTATGAAGGGAGTAGGGAACAAAAGGCCCAGTCTACCGGCGGCGATCTGTGCTCAGGTGTGGCACGAGGCCAAACTGCCGGGGTCGCTGCGCAGGTGCGGCGTGACGAGGTGGCGGGTGCGTGATAACGTCGGTGCCGGCTTGGTTGCGTCCGCGAAGAGTTTCCCCCACAGGTGTCCGAATCTGGAAATAAATAAGATAGACATACACATGAGTCATCATATCTAGAGCCAGTTCGCCGGCATTTGCCGCCTGGTCTCCTTTCTCTGGACCGGTTGACAGGTGGAGGGTAAATTCCTTCCTGTGGCCAGTGCCAGCGAATCGTGGCGCCCCGCCCCTTTCTGGAATGTCGAGTATTTTATGGCTCGGGAGTCATTTCCCTTTAGCGAGCGAGGAGGCTTTCTCTCTCTATGTGCACAGGCTGTAAGCCCGTCGCCACAGCACCCCCCCCTCAGCTTTGAGCTCGTTCCCGAAAAGAGCGCATGTCGTCTAGACAGTCCATCTGCATTGCCATGTTGTGCCCCCGCTCTGTGTTGTATCGAGAAGGAAAAATCTTGTAGTGAGAGGAACCAGCGTGTAATGCGAGGGTTTGTGTCCTTAGCCCTTGCCACCCATTGTAGAGGAGCGTGATCTGTGACTAGTGTAAAGTGACGGCCGGTTAAATAGTATTTTAGTTCCTCTATGGCCCATTTAATGGCGAGGACCTCCCGCTCTATAGTTGCGTATTTTTGTTCAGCTGGTGTAAGTTTCCTACTCACGTACAAGATCGGGTGTTCCTCCCCCCTGAATTCCTGTGAAAGGACGGCTCCGAGTCCTGTGTCTGAGGCATCGGTGTGCACGATGAACGGTCTGTCGAAGTCTGGATTTCGGAGGACGGGGGAGCTGGTGAGATGGGTTTTTAGGCTTTCGAATGCTTTTTCTGTCTCTTGTGTCCAGTGTAGTTTTTCTGGCTGACCCTTTTTTAGGAGGCTTGTGAGAGGTGCTGCAATAGAGGAGAAGTTAGGTACGAATCTCCTATAATAATTTGCTAGTCCCATAAAAGCACGTACCTGTTTCTTTGATGTTGGCGTTGGGAAATTACGGACTGCCTCGACCTTCTTTTCTTGTGGCTTCAGAAGGCCTCGCCCTATTCGGTACCCCAGGTACTGTGCTTCGGTTAGCCCCAGAAAACATTTCTTTGGGTTGGCCGTCAGTCCTGCTTTTCTTAATTCCTGTAGGACTTTCTGAAGGTGGAACAGGTGTTCATCCCAGCTGCCTGAGTGAATGACTACATCGTTTAAATACGCCGCCGCATATGGGCGATGTTGTCGGAGCACAATGTCCATCAGCCTCTGAAAAGTGGCGGGGGCCCCATGTAGTCCGAAGGGGAGGACTCGGTACTGCCAATGTCCTTGTTCGGTGCTAAATGCCGTCTTTTCCTGTGCTTCCGGTGTTAGTGCCACTTGCCAGTACCCTTTTGTTAAGTCTAGTGTCGAGATAAACCTAGCTTTTCCGAGTCGGTCGATTAGATCATCCACTCGCGGCAGCGGATATGCGTCGAACCGTGATATCTGGTTAAGGCGGCGAAAATCATTACAGAGACGAATTGACCCGTCGGGTTTGGGTACCGTCACTATGGGGCTTGACCAGGGACTAATCGACTCCTCTATGATGCCATTCTGAAGCATATTCTTTACTTCTGCCTCAATGGCACGGCGACGGGCCTCCGGGGCTCGGTATGGTCTTTGCCTTACGACCACGCCAGGTGGGGTTTTAATGTCATGACGTACCAGATGTGTGAGCCCCGGGTCAGTGGAGAACACGTCTTGAAATTGATCTAGCAGCTCATTCAGCTCTTGGTGTTGTGCTGTTGTTAATTCCTCCCCGCGCTGCACCAAATCACGCCCTAGAGCCGTGTGGGAGAGAGCAGCAAGAGCTGAGACGCGTGGTAACGGTTCAATCCACCTTTTGAGTACGTTTATATGATATACTTCAGTGCACTTTCTCTTACCCGGCTGTTGTAGACGGTAGTTTACAGGCCCGACGCGTTCCACGATTGTATAGGGTCCCTGCCAGCGTGCGAGGAATTTACAACTGGCATTCGGGAGGAGTAGCAGAACGCGATCTCCCGGGCGGAACTCTCTGGGCTGGGCCGGTCGGTCATATGTTCTGCGCTGCTCAGCTTGTGCTTTTTCCATGTGTTCTTTTACCACCGGAAGTACCCGTTTAATTTTTTCCTCTAAATCCTTCACGTACTCCACTACTGAGCGGAATGGTGAAGGTTGTTCTTCCCAGGTTTCTTTTGCCACGTCCAAGAGCCCGCGTGGTCTTCTCCCGAACAGCAGTTCAAATGGCGTGAACCCGGTGGAGGCTTGTGGTGTTTTGCGGATGGCGAAAAGAACATACGGGAGTAGCTGGTCCCAGTTTCGTCCTCCTACATCAGTCACTCGCTTTAACATCCTTTTAAGTGTCTGGTTAAACCTTTCCACCAGGCCGTCAGTCTGTGGATGGTACACGGACGTGCGGAGCTGCTTGATCTGCAGCAGCCGGCAGATGTCAGCCATCAGTCTGGACATGAATGGGGTGCCTTGATCCGTTAAAATTTCCTTTGGTAAGCCCACACGACTAAAGAGTAGAACGAGCTCTCTTGCTATATTTTTCGACGTTGCTTTTCGTAGTGGAACTGCTTCAGGATAACGAGTGGCATAATCCACCACGACCAGGATGAACTCATGGCCTTTTGTCGACTTCGGCAGCGGGCCGACCAGATCCATCCCTATCCGCTCGAACGGCACGCTGATAATCGGTAGCGGGATTAGGGGGGCGGGGGCCGGCTTTCGGGGGGCCGTTTTTTGGCACTCCGGGCAGCGCTGGCAGAAATTCTTTACCTCGGTATCGAGACCCCGCCAGTGGAACCTGTCCTTAATTTTCTCGACCGTGTTTCGTTCTCCTAAGTGCCCGCCGAGTGGATGTGTATGTGCAAGGTGCATGACCGCATCTACTTTCCCTTGTGGGACCACTAATAAATCCCTCGGTTCTCCCCTTCTAAGTGTGTGGTAATATAGTAGTCCGTTTTTTATAAAAAAGTAAGACACCGGTCGTCTTCTTCCTCCAGTCTCTATTTCCCCTTCTACTTTTTGTATTTGACCCCAGCAGTGCTTTAGACGCGCATCTTCGCGCTGAAGTTGTGCAAAATTTCCGCCTCTCTGTATCTGTTGAGACAGGGGAAGGAAGAGGTTAGTATGATGGTTCAGCTCACCTTCTGTCTCGGCATCCGCTTCGTCTTTTGCGGTTTGTGCGAGCCACGCGGGTCGGGCCGTCTTTACTTTCGATTTTGCTTTGCCTTTTTTTTCTTTTTCCACGGGGATGTGTCCTGGCCAGTATCTACCTAGGAGAAGAGGAACAGGCAGATTAGGCATAATTCCTGCAACAACGGTGTGTTTCCCTGTTTGATCCTCTATCGTGAAGCGGGCAGCCGGGACTTCCCGTCGGTCGCCATGTACACAGGTAATTGGAAGGGGTTCGCAAGATTGTGCTCCAGTCGGTACGACCGAGGGGCGGATTAGAGTGACGGCGCTCCCGGTATCGATTAGAGCTGGTAAGGGAATCCCGCCGACACGAACCCAGCGGGTGGGGGCTGGCGGGCTTTCCTCGGTGCTGTGGCTCTCTGCCCAAAGGCCTCGAGAATGGGAGGACCTGGTGAGATCAGGCTCTGTGGGCATTGGCTCGTCCTGCGGTGTTTCAGGGCGTGGTGCTCTTTGGAAAATTTCGCGTCGCGGGGGCGGTATGTAGTGTGTCGGGCTCTTTTCCGGGAAACGTCTTCTGTCTGGCCCTAATGAGAGCGTGGCTAGTGCGCACTCGAGGGCCTCAGTCATTTCTCGTAGGGAGGATGGAGCTCGCATGCCTACCGCTTTTCTCTCCTCCCTTGGTAAAGCGCGCATGATTCTGTCCATGACCACTCGTTCTGTGACTTCTTTGGCCGATGACATATCCGGTTGTAGCCACCGGGTGGCGACCTTGGATAGATGATCTAGCTGGGCTCGTGGCGGTGTTTGAGGATCATACACCCAGCGGTGAAACTCCAGAGCCGCTTGTGTGCTTGATAATCCACAACGGGCTAGGATCTCTACTTTCAGTATATCATAGTCTTCTACCTCGTCTGGGGAGAGAGCGAAATAGGCTCGTTGAGCCTCTCCTGTGAGGAATGGGGCCAGGATGGAGGTCCAATCGCGTTTTGACCAGTCCTCCATTTCAGCCGTCCTCTCAAAGGTCTGCAGGTAGGCTTCGAGGTCATCGTGGGGTGTAAGTTTTAGAAGCAAGTGCTGTGCTTCTTTTCGTGGGTCTGGGAGGGGTATGTCACGTCCTCCCCGCTGTTGTATCCGTGTGAGCTCTGCAGTCGCGGTCTGAAGACCCTGCGTGAGCTGTTGCAGGATGTTCTGTTGCTGGATGCTGGTTTCCAGCAGGTGTCCGATATAGTGTTCCGGAGGGTGTTGTGCCTCTGGGTTCGTTTTTTGTGCCCGCATTCTCCACCAATGTAAAGCCTTTTTGTTAACGGGCACGTTGTCACGAACACACAGAGACACAGATGCAGTGAAATAGGTGCACTTTATTTACAGAGACTTAAAGTGATATCCTGTCTTTTCCTTTAGGATTGTGTGGGCACAGTCTACCGGCGGCGATCTGTGCTCAGGTGTGGCACGAGGCCAAACTGCCGGGGTCGCTGCGCAGGTGCGGCGTGACGAGGTGGCGGGTGCGTGATAACGTCGGTGCCGGCTTGGTTGCGTCCGCGAAGAGTTTCCCCCACAGGTGTCCGAATCTGGAAATAAATAAGATAGACATACACATGAGTCATCATATCTAGAGCCCCCGTTCGCCGGCATTTGCCGCCTGGTCTCCTTTCTCTGGACCGGTTGACAGGTGGAGGGTAAATTCCTTCCTGTGGCCAGTGCCAGCGAATCGTGGCGCCCCGCCCCTTTCTGGAATGTCGAGTATTTTATGGCTCGGGAGTCATTTCCCTTTAGCGAGCGAGGAGGCTTTCTCTCTCTATGTGCACGGGCTGTAAGCCCGTCGCCACAGCATTCAACAGTGAAATTGGACGATATGAAAAGAGGATTCTTTTCTTTCTTTAAAATTTAGGAGATAACTGCTTGCCGCATAGTTAAAGGTAATGTAGCGTCTGCTTAGGATCACAAATGATCATTTGGACTCTATGAATGCAAGAGACCCTTTTAGCCTTTGACATTTGCATATAAATTACAGACCTAGACCCACATTCTACATTTATATGGATGTTTATTGCCAGTGAGTTCCCCACCCTTATTCAATTCAATTCAGTTTTATTTGTATAGCGCTTTTAACAATTGACATTGTCTCAAAACAGCTTTACACAATCAAAAGAATTATTTAAGTTTGTATGGAATGTGAATGTGTATGAATCAAAAATGGTCAGATAGTCCCTGGTGAGCAAGTCCGAGGGCGAAAGTGGCAAGGAAAAACTCCCTGAGATGGTAATAGGAAGAAACCTTGAGAGGAACCAGACTCAACAGGGAACCCATCCTCATCTGGGTGAAACAGAGAAATTATCTGCATTTATACAGTGTTAAGTGTTAGGTTCAGCTATAATTGTTGATGTTAATTGATGTTAAAATGGAGTCCAGTAGTTATTGGAGACTCAGATAGACTTGTAGAAAGTTCCAGTCCTGAACTATCGAATTGTCAAGTCCTTAGAGAAACAGCTGACAACACCAGTCGAGGCCAGAACCATCTTCTAAGTAGAGAGAATCATCCCCAGACACCAGACGCATCCCAAAGAGACAGACGGGGCATCCATGCGACGAGACCTCCAACCAGAAACGGGGCACCAGGATGGATCAGACAGGTCCGGAGGGCAGAGGTGGCAGCTCAGGAATGACATGTGTAGCTCGACAGAGAGAGAGAGAGAAAGAGTGAAAGGGGGAGACAGGGGGAGAGAGGAAAGAGAAAGAGGGGGAGAAAGAGAAGAAGAGGAGAGATGGCAATTAGGTATGGTCACAGTCACAATGTATAATATGAATGTATATTTACTGTAGAGTGCAAGCAGGGACTCCGGCAGGACTAACTATGACAGCATAACTAAAAGGGAGAGCCAGAAGGAAACACAAACATGAGGGCTCCCTGAGATGTAAAGCAAACAATCACCTCACAGTCAACAAACCTGAGTGATCAAATGAGAGTGAGGAAGACAGCATCTAAACATACCAGTTCACCATAATACTCTACGTCCATGAGTCCCCCAGATCTGCTCCTTTACCTATGGCAAATCTATTTATAAAAATGCTTGGCTAAATAAATAGGTTTTTAGCCTAGACTTAAACACTGAGACTGTGTCTGAGTCCCGAACACTATTTGGAAGACTATTCCATAATTTTGGGGCTTTGTGAGAAAAAGCTCTGCCCCCAGCTGTAGTTTTCATAATACGCGGTACTGACAAGCAGCCTGCATCCTTTTACCGAAGTAGGCGTGGTGGATCGTAAGACACTAGCAGTTCGCTCACATACTGCGGCGCGAGACCATTTAATGCTTTATATGTCAAGAGTAGTATTTTAAAATCAATGCGAAATTTCACAGGGAGCCAATTTAGTGAAGATAGGATAGGGGTGATGTGCTCATATCTTCTGGTTCTAGTGAGGACTCTCGCTGCTGCATTCTGGACTAGCTGAAGCTTGTTTATGCACCTAACAGAACAACCAGAAAGTAAGCCATTACAATAGTCCAACCTAGAAGTGATAAAAGCATGAACTAGTTTTTCTGCATCGTTTAGCGACAATATATTTCTTATCTTGGCAATATTTCTGAGGTGAAAGAATGCTATCCTGGTGATATTATCTACATGAGCTTCAAATGAAAGGCTGGAATCTATAATCACGCTGAGGTCTTTTACTGTTGCACTTGATGGAACAGAAAGGCCATCTAAAGTTACGGTGTGATCTAAGATTTTACTTCTAGCTTTATGCAGTCCTATGACTAGAACTTCTGTCTTATCCGGATTAAGCAGAAGGAAGTTAATTAGCATCCAATTTCTTATGTCCTGCACACATTGCTCAACTTTAGTAAGATGGTTTTTCTCATCAGGTTTTGTTGAGACGTATAGCTGTGTGTCGTCAGCATAACAATGAAAACTAATACCATGCTTACGGATTATGTTGCCCCGAGGAAGCATGTAAAGGGAAGCAGTGGGCCTAAAACTGAACCCTGCGGAACGCCAAACTCCACTAGAGAACATGCAGAATAATCACCATTTAAGTCTACATACTGATAACGATCGGTCAAATAGGATCTGAGCCAGGAGAGGGCTGTACCCTTAATTCCAACTACATTTTCTAATCTGTGAAGAAGAATAGCATGATCAATGGTGTCAAAAGCTGCACTGAGGTCGAGTAATACAAGCATAGTTACACAACCCTGATCAGAGGCCAATAGGAGGTCATTTACTACTTTAACGAGTGCTGTTTCTGTGCTGTGATGAGGCCTAAATCCTGACTGATACAGTTCATGTATGCCATTTCTATGTAGATATGAGCATAGCTGCTCTGCTACTATCTTTTCCAGAATCTTAGAGATAAAGGGGAGGTTTGATATTGGCCTGTAATTGGACAGCTGACAGGGGTCGAGGTCAGGTTTCTTAATTATTGGTTTGATAACTGCTAATTTAAAAGATTTTGGAACATAACCAATACTGAGTGATGAATTAATTATTCTCAACAGCGGTTCTGTTATTACTGGTACTATCTGTTTAAGAAAATGTGTCGGTATAGGATCTAATATATAGGTTGATGAATTTGCAGAAGAGATGAGTGAAATTAGTTCATTCTCTTCAAGAGGAGTAAAGTATTCTAGGTTTGAATCTGACATGGCTAGGTTAACATCAGTATCAATTACATTGTTCGGTTTCAAAACCTCAATTTTATGCCTGATATTTACAATTTTATTATTAAAAAAGTTCATGAAGTGCTCACTATTGCATGATGTTGTTGTGGAGATTTCTGTAGTGGTCTTATTTCTGGTTAATTTGGCTACGGTATTAAATAAAAATCTAGGATTATTTTTATTTTCTTCTATAAGAGTGGAGAGATACGTTGATCTAGCTACACTAAGAGCTTTCCTATAGTTCAGGATGCTCTCTTTCCATGCTATTTGAAATACTAATAATTTAGTTTGACGCCATTTACGCTCTAATTTCCGAGCAGTCTGTTTTAAAGTGCGTGTGTGGTCGTTATACCAGGGAGCGAGTTTCTTATCTCTAATAATTCTTCTTTATCTAAGGTACAACGAAATGTCGACTCTAAATATTCAGTCGCCTGATCGAGTTCTGTGGGGTCAGACGGTGACCTAATCGAAGTTGGTAACTCTGGGAGATTACTGATAAAACTCTGTGTGGTAGTTGATGTGAATGTACGTTTAATACGGTAGCACGGTGCTGTGCGTACATTATCACTGTGACACACTTGAATGGAGACAAGATAGTGATCTGAGATAATTTCAGACAGTGGAATTGTGAATACATTTCTCATAATTAATCTGAAAAATATTATTAAGTCTAAAGTGTGACCTGCTTTATGAGTGGGTCCTACTACACACTGATTTACGCCTACGGAGTCCAGTATGGACATAAATGCTGTTCTCAGAGGGTCTTCTGGATTCTCAAAATGAATGTTAAAATCTCCTGCAATTAACACTTTGTCTACAGAAACGACCAGGTCTGAGATGAAATCTGCAAATTCACTAAGAAATTCAGAATACGGCCCTGGAGGTCTGTAAATTATAATTAGTGGAATCGACTGAGCTGATTTAATATACTTAAATACACTTATGTTACTTTAAAGAATTTCAAATGAGTTAAATTTGTGTCCGTGTTTTTGTACGATAGACAGATTATCATTATGAATAACTGCGACGCCTCCTCCTCTACCAGTTAACCGAGGCTGGTGTATGTAGCTGTATCCAGGAGGACTAGCTTCATTTAGAGCTACATACTCGTCCTGTTTAACCCATGTTTCAGTCAAAGTATATCAAACGCCTGATCTGTGATAATTTCATTAACAATAACCGCTTTTGATGCGAGAGATCTAATATTTATCAGTCCTAGCTTCAGATCAGAGGTGCCGGCTGCGCATTCAGTATGATCTGAGTTTGTGGTTTTTATGTTAATTAAATTATTAACACAGACTTTCTGAGTCTTTCTACATTTTTGCTTAGCTCGGGGAGCAGACACAGTCTCAATATGTTATTTACCTTATCACAAGTAGGCTAAACAGATTAGTTCCCCAGTCTCTACATCAAACTTCAAACACATTCCAAAGATTAGCAGGAGACCTCTGGCCCAGCCACCAATGGCCTAACCAGACCAAGGGTCTGCCTCCACACTTGCAATACACATCACGCACACACATAAGGATATTTACTCTATTTTATACCATATTTAGGCAATTATAAAGGTATCCTGTATATGCATGCATTGTGTGTATGCTCCCTTATCTGATTACACTAGTTACAACTCTTTATTTGCCTTAGACTCTGATTGCCTATATTTGAGTGTATGAATATATCTCCATTTTCCTACCTCCTAAAGGTGCCTTTCTTGGTGTCAAAATTATCTGCTCCTTATTTCTCAAACAATGACATATTCCATGTGATCATGAAAGGCATTATATGCTTTCTACAATATTTTGAAATAAACTGCAACAACCCTCTGTAAATTAGACGGCTATAAACCGTATAAAAAAATATTAATATCCATAAAATATACAGTATAAAGAGTGCAATCCCGTACAAACAACAGTGTTGCTACCGTATTTTTTACGGTAAGTTTCTGGCACCCACAGCTGCCAGTTTTTTACTGTAAAATTTACGGTTTATTTATAAACCGTAGGGAAAAAATTTTTTATCCGTAAAATATACAGTATAATGAGTGCAGTCTCATGCAACCAATAACGTTGCTCCCGTATTTTTTATGGTAAATTTCTGGCAACCACAGCTGCCAGTTTATTTTTTACAGAGCAGGTATTTTTCTGATTTTTAAACTCTATCAACAAAGGTTTATAAACTGATGCTCCATGATATTAGTAACAAATACCTTCTCTGAGAGTTTCCTTTTTATAAATACAGTATATCATACATTTTACTGCAATAACCCATATTTTCATATGTTTTTAACTGTTAAATTTAAGGTCTTACTCTGTAAAACTAATTACAGTTTTTCACTGTAAATTCTACAGTTATCCCAAGTTTTGTGAAATATGGTTTTATTCTGTAGCATTTATACGGCATTTTACTGTTAGAATTACGAAAAATTTTTACGGTGTAGTTGTAAATATTCCCTTTTTGAGCTAATTTGTTACACATTGAACCAGAAGAAAAGCTTTCTCGGAAAACTGACGCCAACAGAGGAGAGAGCTGATTGGAAAAGGTTTTTTAAAAATTCTGAAGGATATCCGTCTGGTCCAGGTGAGAAGCGCACACCGTCCTGTCCTCGTAAGAGTTTTCTAACCTCAGTAAATGCCGCACGAGCCTTGGCCACACTCGGAGTGTAATCGGGAAATATAGCTATTTGCTCCCCGTTAAAGCAAAGTGGACCTCGGGACCGGACACGCCGCAGTACCTCCATACAGTCCTGATGGTAGTGTAACTTGGCGACAATGGTACGCGGTTTCCCTCCTTGCTTCATGTGGCCAGAACTTCTATACGAATGGTCAATCAGGAGGTCCTTTTCCATCTGCAGAACTTTGGTCAGTAATTTAGAAACAGACGCGGTGGAGCTTGACCCTGGTTCTTCCGTAACGCCCATCTCCGCATTTTCCCTTCCATATCATCATACCTCGCTTTCAGTTCGGTCATTTCTGCCTGCAGGCTCATTATAGTAGTTTGCATTGAGACCACTTCATCCGACCATGTAGACAGTCCGCCCTCCATGTCCTCCACAGAAGCCTTAATCTGGTCCATTTCTGCGCGGGTTGTCGCAACGCAACTGGTGATTTCGGCCTCGAGCGTCTGTAACTCACCCTTAATGGAGTTCAGTTCTTCGGTCAGTGCACTTCTCAATTCTTTTTTAATTACAGTTAAAATGTCACTCTTGAGGGATATAAGAATTTGGGGTTTGAGGTCTTCAACGTCCATTTTTTTTCCAACTTTGAGGTAGATGAGCTCGGCTCACTAACGGGTCTGAGGGCCGAGGATGTGCTGGGCCTAGTGCTGGATCATCCGCTGAATTTGTATTTTCTCAAGCTCTCAGCCATAGCCGACACCAAAAACAAACTACTAAACTTGTCACCAAGTTATGATTATGTATTGCCGAACAGTTAATGAAATAAACTAGAAATAAAAAAAGATTTTAACGTATTAAATGTTATTATTCAGCGAGAGCCCGATAAACTACGCTACTTGCGGCAAGTCGCAGTACGCCACACGCCAAATTGCGGCATCTTGTGGGAAAACGCGCATTCTTAATGGCCCAAATAATAAATCATTGAATTAAGTTTAATGAGCTTTATACCCTGATGTCAACCCAAATACCTATGTCCTTGACAAGTTACTTTTAAGATTATTATTAGTGATTGGAGAGTCCTAGCATACACACTATTATTATTTAAGATGTTTATAAATGATTATAAATAAAAAACATCTTTGAAAAAAAAAAAAAAAAACTACCCCGGTTCAAAAGTATACCAATGTATTGGTAAAATTTTATGATAATTTAAAACTAAATTCAGAATCACATGTCACCCTAACCCTAACCCTAACTTTGTTCATGTATTTGAAGATTAAAACCTATATGTTTACAATGGAATTATACAATAAAAAAAAACTTTTAAGTAAGACATGCAACATCATACACTACAAAATTCAGATCTACAGATGTATAGTCCAGTGTGGTAAGCGGATTCAGAACATAAGTGACATGTACACACATACAGCATAGTTCCACTTAAGGGTGTGTATTAGAGCAGTTACATTTATCATTGCAGTTTATCTGCATTTTAAAATCTGGTAGCCCCAAACGTGAAGGGGCACAGAAATATGCCCAACACTGACCACTATACCTTATACCTATTCTACTTATTGAAAACCAATGTTATTACAGGAGCATCACAGACATTTGACTGCTGTTACTGTATGTACTTACAGAATGAGTGGATTATGTCCCATTCACTAGAGCATTTAATGATATCAGACTTTTTAAGGGCCTGACATATTGTATAATGAAAGTACAATTAACTAGCAAGGGTTTTTTTTTTTTTTTTGCCAGATTATTTGTTTTTTAAGTTCTAGGTTTGTTTTGTTTTTTATTAGTTTTTTACCACTGCAAAAGTTTCTAACTCTATAGATGTATAGAACCGGGCTTACATAACCAAACATTAAAAAAATGGCAACCGCAATGGACAAGGACAATTGTGCCTCTGACAGAGTGTTAAAAATGAGCCCTGTAAAAATCATGGGAGTATATTGAATAAACATGGACACTGTAATTATCAGGATGACCACAACTGCTTTTTTCTTCCTGTGATTGGCCTCCTCTCTTTGCTTCTGTTTCTCACCTGGTCCTGGGCACTTTAAAGCTCTAACTATAGTTAGGCAGCATAGTAATTTGATGCAGAGCAGAACTGAGAACAGTGGCATATAAAGACAAATGAACATGTATAAATTGTTGGCCCCTAAAGAAAACATGCACAAAACACCACATCCAAGAACCAACACCCAAATTACAGCAGAACATAGCAGTTTGTATCTCAGTGGTTTGTATTTCAGGAAGGAAACAGGATGAAGAACTGCCAGATAGCGTTCAAAGCAAATCACACAGTTAATCAGAGGACGGCCAATGGTAGGAAGAGCTACTGAAAAATATGTTATGTAATAAACTGTCACAAATTTATTAGCAACAGCAAAGATCAAACTAACCAGACAGAACAAAATTTCACAAACAGTCAGATTGAGGCTGAAAAACTCTGCCACTATTCCACTTCCTGCCCCCATCCAAATAAGCCATAAAACATAGGAATTAATTGGAAGGCCCAAAATTACGTTGGTGTAATATGCACAAAGGTAGATGTATGATGCAGACAGGTTCAATGTAATAGTCGTGAATGGGTCTGTTGAGATGGAATGCTCATGAGTGAAGTTCATCTCCAGACTGTATCTTCATTCCACAAACTCACAAACTAAAAAAAATGAAACAGCAATTACGATCTTTGAAAAAGAACAATGTGATGATATAATGATATAAGTAACTAATGATTAAACAAGAACAATATATTCATAGATTAAAAATAGGCCTCCTTTTGTAATTAATGAAATGATGACTCTCATAAGAGCACTGTCGCCTTGCACCTACAGGGTCCGGGTTCGATTCCCGGCCAGGCTCGATTCCTGTCTCTGTGTGCATGGAGTTTGCATGTTCTCCCTGTGCTTGGTGGGTTTCCTCCGGGTACTCCGGTTTCCTCCCACAGTCCAAAGACATGCAGATTAGGCTAATTGGCATTCCCAAATTGATCATAGTGTGTGAATGAGTGTGTGTGTGTGCTCAAATTACAGTGTCACATTTTCAAATTACGCGCGCATAATCAGAGAGAAAGAAAACAGATTTTTAACCTCTAATGAGACTTTCTTTTGCTTTACACGCGCACACACACGTGTGTTATAAGAAACAGTGCACACACGCTGTACACATGCGCTTACAAACACAAAATAATATATGTTTTCAAAACAAGAAGATGTGTGATACATGATACTCGGTACTCGTAAACCAAAACTTTTATTACAAATCTTTGCTCATCTTGCGGAACACTCACAAACTGCGTTACTCGTAACGAGGTTTCACTGTAAATAAATAAAATCAATGTGTCTGTAGTTATACAAATCAAACCTAACCAGAAGTCCAGATGTCTTTTTTTCAACCTTTTATATAATATTTTTTGTCATTAATTTATCTGATTATAAAACTAGATAAAAGTAGATTTTTTATTTATGAAATACTAATGAAACATTGATACATTACAATGACTCATTGTTTCATTGATTGCTACTTTCTTTTACTTAAATGTCATTAAATAGAAATACTAAAATGGAAACCTAATGAATACATACAATGTGATGTTCATCATACAGATGATGGTATAACTCCATGCAATAATGTAGGAAAGCAAGGTGTCTGGCTTATTTACTTTCAAAACCTTTTATATGTGTACTGTCATATTTGTATATGCAAATTTTGCGATTTATAGTTAATTATGTTTGGACATACAAAAAAAGGTCAAGGAAGCATGCTTTCATTTCTGGCTAACCAAATAAGTTCATATTTATGTATAAAAGGCCATACAGTATGTGATAATGTGCATTTATTTTTTCTTCATATTAATCAAAGCTGTTCATATTCTCCAAGTGCTTACAGCGGGTACTTTAGATTGTTTAAATTGTCTAATACTTTTATATTAATGCAGATTGACTGTATTAGAATATCTAAGAAAAAAAGACCCAGGTTTACAAGATTTTAACTTGAAATTAAGAATTATATTCCACTGATATAAGGTAATTCAATTTTAGCTTCATCTAAAACACCACACGCCTGAACACTGTTTTGCCTATGTCAGACTAGACCTGAGGCAAATAAAGCATAGGCGACAATGAATCAGATATTATGGTCATTAATATTTAAATGACACGTGATATATGGTGGCAGTTTATGAAAAAAAGATTGCAAACACTGAGAGATGGCCATCTTTCTTTTCTACTTATATCACAATAATGAGTTCATACTGGAATTTATTGTTGGTTGTAAGTTTTACAGCTTAATGATGATAATCTGCTGTTGTAAGTACTGTACAGAAAAAGCAGAAAAGCTTATTTCATTTGCAGACCATTATAAAAAAAATAAAGCCTTGTTACTGTATACAGTAATGTAAAGGTAAAAAGCTTAAATATATTTAAAAGCATATTTGGTAAATAAGACATTTTTTAAATATTTTACATTATTTATTATTTAAAAAATAAATCAAAGGACATTATAATTTAGTACTGTACATAAAATACATTTTAAAAGATTTTTGTTAAAACAAACAAAAAAAAATACCCAAACAAGCGTTTTTTTTTTTTTTTTTTAGATATGCAGGTTAGGGTAATTGGCGTTCCCAAACTGCCTGTAGTGTGTGTATGTGTGTATGCCCTTTGATGGATTGGCATCCTGTCAAGGGTGTACCCTGCCTTGTGCCATAAGCCTCCTGGGATAGGCTCCAGGTCCTTGCGTGAGTGTATCTTAAAATAGATACATAATTATACAACTGCCAGAAAAAAAAGAAATATAAGCTAATATCATACTTTTGACAAAAACAATGAACTAAAACAAGACTAACTCCAACTACTGGCAGAGTTCCATAAGTTATCCCTATTAAATGCAGTACATATTGTAGCACTACACCACATAAACATGGCTACTATGATTATCAGTATATCGTTGCTATGTTTGTATAATGTTGTTGCTGTTTTTTTTGTTTTGTTTTGTTTTGTAATATGATTATGGTGCATGTTACTCGTTTATTCATTTTATGGACTCAATCGATAGATTGTGGGATGGGAAGTTTGGACTTTTAGGACAGTTTTGTTTAGATAACAATGGCATTTAGATTTAATAATTGCAATTAAAAGGGCTGCCAAAAAAATACTTCAAACACAATAGTGTCGAGAAATGGATTTTCATACCCTTTCACCAAAATTCAACAACTCAAAGGGAGACAGGAAGTAAACTAATTTGCTGAGATTTCTGTCTAACCAACTGAATTCATGCTCATGCTTAAAAGGCCACATTTCTTTAATTATTAAATCAGTAATTCTTGTGTCCATATTCACCAAACAAATAATAAAAATAGTTTTACAGTAATTTGTTTATATACTGTATTTGCCCTCCGATGGATTGGCACCTGTCCCCAGAGTGTACCCTGCCTCGTGCCCCAAGTTTCCTGGGATAGGCTCCAGGTCTCCCATGACCCTGAATCCAGGATAATGAGGTACTGTATAGACGATGAGTAAGTGAGTGAGTTATAGTGTATTTATAGTGTGTATTAGAGCAGTCACTCATTCACTCATTGATTTTCTATACTGCTTATCTGGTACAGTATCCTGGTACATGGGAGGGTATTACAGTAGGTAGGATACACCCTGGACAGGATTCCAGTCCATTACAGGCACACACTTACACACACTCACACACAACGGCAGCCAGCCTAATCTGCATATATTTGGACAGTGAGAGGAAACACATCAATCATAGGGAGAACATGCAAACTCCACACACAAAGACTCAAAGATGGGATTCAAACCCTAGACCCTGGAGATGTGAATCCACATTGCTAAGCACTACACCACCATGCTGCTAGAGCAGTTACATTATCGCCATGTTTTTTAATATGTGTGTCCTCAAAAACATGAATGTAAAAAAACATTAGGGTAGTATTTTTTTTAAGGATGTTTTTTTTTTTTTTTTTTTTACTAGTAGCTGTTTCTTTTTAACCTTAACCTAGATGGTATGTTTAAATGATTATAACTTAGGATTTACAATTTATAATGTTGAGTACGGTATTTCTTATACATTAAAGTCACTGGGTAGGATTAAAAAAATGTTTTAATGCACCTTTATTTTAGAATTATAAGTCTTTTGGTGTCTTATAAGTCTATAAGTCTGAGTGTGTTTGGAGGCTCTGGTGACTTGATATTTGTGCATTTTTCATGTTCCTTATAAACATATAAATGGCTAAAGACTGATTGCACTGCACAGATTGGGCTACAATAATATGTGAGCAACAGGTATGTACAAGCAGTGGCGGTTCTACACTGAATTGCTCCCTGGGCGAGACTCCCTTCCGGCATCCCAAGCCAAAAAATAAAAATAAAAACATGACAAAACTTCACATTTTGTACACACCACACGTTTTATTGTAGTAATACTACATGTCGTTGCGTAACAGACAAATTTTACTTTTACCAAATTACAAAACAACAGTTTTGTTGCAAAGCATAATTTTGTGGTTAAATTTAATTAGATCACATGTTGTATACACTGCTGAAAGAACAATAGAACCCTGCCCAAAAATAATGGTTATAATGGGAATTGTATTGGTTTTAATGGTAAGTATAACAATGTCTGCTGGTATATGATGGATTGATTCTATTGGTGGGTGGGATGGTAAATCCTATTGGAAAAGTGCCCCCCCCCATCCCCTCTCCTCTCTGCTTGCTCAGCTTCTGTGCGGCTCTTTCAGCAGCAGCGGCGCCACAGATTATTATTTTTTCCTCCAAGTTCGTGTGCCGCCCACCACGTGTCATGCCCCGTTCACCCATGCCTAAAACCGCCACTGTGTACAAGTTTGTATTTTTGAGGAAATAACAAATATGCATAGTTATTGAAAGAAAAGTAAGGCCACAAATTAACTTGAATCTTGAAGCCTAGTTTCAAAATTAATCATCCAGCTTACTCATTCAGAGAAAAGAGTATATTGATTAAAATTTTAAAAGATGCTTTTTGTTTAGGAAGGCCATTTGTGAGGAGGCATGAAGGACACAGATAATCTTTTACACAATACTTGAATTTACACATGAGAAACATGTGGTGGTACAGAAGGTACATTCATGGCAAAACAGTGCAAATAAGAGCAGTGCAAGATAAAAGTGTGTTAGGTATACAGAAAGTTCCTCTTACACCACAAAGTAGAAATAGGAATATCAAAAAGTCATGAAATCAATCAAAGATTTCTAACCCTGTGAATGTAGAGTAAAGGGCTTACATATGCCATAATCATTGAGATCACAACCCCAGTGCACCAGTACAGGTTAAACTGTTCTAATGAGAGAACTTTAAAAAAAATCCCCACTATATATATAGGAGTATACTGAACAACCATGGTTGCTGTGATTATTAAGATGACTGTCATTGCTTTTTTCTTAATGTGATTGGCCTCCTCTTTTTCCTTTCCTTTGTCACTTGGTCCAGAGTTCTTCAATGCTTTAAATATGGTTAGGGAGCAAAAAAATTTTATGAACAGGAGAACTGAATACAGTGGCAGGTAAACACAAAAAAACAAGTACATATTGTTGGAGAATAGAATAGACCTACAAAATAAAGCGAAGCCAAGAACTGTCACCCAAATTACAGCAGAACATGCCAGTCTGTATCTCAGTGGTTTGTATTTCAGGAAGGAAACAGGATAAAGCACTGCGAGGTGGCGCTCCATGCAGATCACACAGTTTATGAGAGGACGAGCAGTGCTGGGTTGTGCTATCACAAAAAACATTGCATTGAAAAGTATTGGAAATTTCAAAGAAGCGATGTAGAGCACACTACCCAAGCAGAAGATAATTTCACAAACAGTGAGATTAAGAGTGAAGAACTCTGCGACTATTCCACTTCCTTTTCCTGTACAAATAAGCCACAAAACATAGGAATGTATTGGAAGGCCCAAGACGATATTGGAAGAATAAACCACAAGGTAGACGTATGTTGCTACAGGAGTGTAGTTTGTACTGTTGCTGACAGGGTTTGGTGAGGTAGAATGCTCAAGAGTGAAGTTCATCTCTAGACAGTTCTTTGTTTCTAACCACACGATTAAAAAAGAAACATAATTGTATGATTATATACAGCATACTGTATTCATAGCATTTAATCATGAATTGATTTGACTGTATAAATCCAATCAAAGAATCAAATAAATCACAAATCTGCTTATTTTGATTAATCAAATATAATTTACAAGTAGGAAATCTTCTTCAACCTTTGTTTCTTATCATATAATTGATTTAGGGCTATATTTTAACTGCTAATTGGATTGTTGTTCATTTGGTTTATTTGAATCAAACTTTAGTACAATATGTTAAATAAAGACATTACTAATTGCATGATTAAATATGCAGTATTTAGACACTTTACAGAAGTCTTGGTAACATGTGTTAATAGAAAGACAGATAAATATCTAAATAAAATAACAGCTTGAATGCATACATACTGTGTAGAGACAGATGATGTTGTAACTCCCTAGGATGGTCAAGGAAAGCAAGATGTCTGGTTTATTTACTTTCAAAGACCTCTTTATATGTTATCGAATTTACACACATTAAAATTTATGGTCATTTCATTTGCAAAGCATGTATGATGATGCATGCATTATGGTAGCATATGTCTTTTAAACACACAACACATTTGGTCCTGTTTAAATTTTTTTTATTTAAACGACACAAAGAATATATTTATGAACAAATTGCTAGATTTATATATTCAATATTTTACTTTAACAACAATGCCTATTATACAAATTACAGTGTATTACAGTTCATAGTGTTTGGAATGCAAACAAACAAAAAGCTTATGTTAATAGCTGTGGAGTTCTGTCTTTTTCAAATCAGGTCATGTCTATTCAAAACAGGCCTTATTTTGTCTTATCATAATTTTTCCCCCCATTTTAAATAATTACTGTTCATATCTATAAAAAGCCCATTGCAAAAATTAGGTTCCTAGTTGGTTGCACCTGATCGAAAAGCATACTATCCAGGCTCCAAGCTACAGTAAATTGTAGTAATACTCTACATGTCCTATATGGTAGAGTGGCCAGAGAGTCTCATCTCATGGTCTGAGAATCCTTCAGGTGCCTTTTGGCAAACTCCAGATGGGCTGCCATGTGCCTTTTATTAAGGAGTGGCTTCTGTCTGTCCACTCTGCCATATAGACCTGATTGGTGGATTGCTCCAGAGATGGTTGTCCTTCTGGAAGTTTCTCCTCTATCCACAGAGGACCTCTAGAGCTCTGACAGAGTGACCATTGGGTTCTTGGTCACCACCCTGACTACAGTATGGCTCTTCTCCCCTGATCGCTCAGTTTAGATGGCCGGCCAGCTCTAGGAAGAGTCCTGGTGGTTTCGAACTTCTTCCACTTACGGATGATGGAGGCCGCTGTGCTCATTGGGACCTTCAAAGAAGCAGAAAATTTTCTGTAACCATCCCCAGATTTGTGCTTCAAGACAATCCTGTCTCGGAGGTCTACAGACAATTCCTTTGACTTCATGCTTGGTTTGTGCTCTGACATTAACTGTCAACTGTGGGACCTTATATAGACAGTTGCCTTTCCAAAATATATCAATTTACCACAGGAGGACTCCAATTAAGCTGCAGAAACATCTCAAGGATGATCAGGGATCGCCTGAGCTCAATTTTGAGCTTCAAGGCAAAGGCTGTGAATACCTATGTACATGTGCTTTCTCAAATTTTTTATTTTTAATAAATTTGCAAAAATCTCAAGTAAACTTTTTTCATGTTGTCATTATGGGGTGTTGTGTGTAGAATTCTGACGGGAAAAAATTATTTAATTCATTTTAGAATAATGCTGTGACATAACAAAATGTGGAAAAAGTGATGCGCTGTGAATACTTTCCGGATGCACTTTATAATACTGTTTGAGTTTTGTTAACATTAAACATATTCACAAACTCACTGTTTTATTAGATTTTTGTAGTCGTTCATACTGGCAGCATCCTACTGTAAAATGAAGGAATCAGTGTTGAGATGTGCTTTTTTATTATCATCATAAAGAATGTTAAGGACCATAAGAAACATAAAAAAAAATTAAATTTAGAAGGCAACATCAGCCTCCTTCTCTACAAGTTTCATTTTTGCCTGGTAGTTGCCAATAGAATCTTATTTTAGTAGTCTGAGAGTTAATTAGTCACTGAATCAGTTTGGGTTAAAAGATGCCAGCTAAAACAAATTATTCATTGCTGTAAGTACACAACTTTTTTTGCTGTAACGTTTAAGTGTACACTTTTAAGTATACACTTATTTAAATCCAAATGCTGTTTTGTTTTTATGTGTTTGTGTCTTTTTGGTGTTTTCTTTTAGCCAGGCCAGTATATGTTGCTGCATGAACAGTCCTGTTTGTAACCATAACACTAGTCAATGCAAATTAGTTTTAATTTGTTTAAATTTAATAGGGTTTCCATCCTTATTATTATTTTTTTTTATTGGAATTGACCTATCACATTCTTTTATTTTTCATTTAGTGCACATGCATAATTAAATAAAGCAACAAGAAAGTTAATTAAGGTAATAACACAGAGTGTGCAGGAAATATACTTTGTTTTAATCACAATTTTAATAAATTTATAGATTTCTTTAAATTGTTTAATTTGCATTTATGCCAATGTATGATGTGCTCTGCTGTAAATAAAACCATAATGGTTTCATGGGTAAATGGACACATCTGCTATGCTTATAGTGTAGCTCACCTCTACAGCAGTTTGTTTTTATAGTATTTAAAAAAGTATATATTTATTAGTTAATACCTAATGGGGAATCAGAATAAAAGAAAATTAGTTACTGTATGTTTACTGTCAGTAATAGATAAGGCCAGCCAAGCTCTCTAACCTATCTTTTAACCTTAATCACTACCACCTGTATCTTTGTAAGAAAGCTCTGTCCATGTCTTTTTTGTTTACCTACCAGAACATCTACAGTAGGTAAAAAGACATTAGAATAACGCATCAGAAAACCATAAAATAGTTTGGCGTGAAACATTTTGTCTTAGTATTATTACCACTACACGTTTCAAATGACTGACTTTGAGAGAGCTGGAGAGTATTGCAATTTTGTTGTGTTCACACAATTACCATAATGTTATTGAATCTTCAATCTATAAAAGAAGAACAGAGGAACAACACAGTGACTGAATTCTCAAATGTTGCCAGTTGTCTTTCATTTCCGCAGACTCACCAGAAAAAGCATCAATGACCAGCCTTGGAACTTGGCACAGATGTACCAGCTTCTTTAAGTTCGAAATGATATAATGTCTAATGTTCTTTACAGTACACATTCGTCAGCTTTATTTGACTGGTATAACACAGGATCTTCTCAAAACCATACCTTAGTATATACAGAAAAGGCGACATCTGCAAACTGATAATGATTAGTCAAATAAGAACTGAGGCAATTTTCTATACCTAAGGATAATATTGGTGGTGTGAAAAGCTACAAGTCAAGTAACACAACAAGCCTACATTCTCTTAGATATATTTCCTGAATGTTATTTAATGTTATGGATATTATCCCCATGTAGTTATGAGTTTAGCTGCTGTGCCACATTTTTTCTAGGATCTTGGAGATAAAGTGGGTTTTTAGGCACTGGAATATAGTTGGACAGATGACAAGGTTTGAGGTCAGGTTGTTTATGATTTTCCTGAGGAAATTTGTGAAATTTGTTCAGTCTCTGATGCCATGGTGGCTTATTGTCTATCCTTATTACCTCATCCCTACAAAGTTAGGGAACTGAATCCCAGTTTATAGGTTGAATGTTAAATCGGTCTTATTCAAATTATTTTTATATTAGTTTAGACAAATGTTGGGTGGCTGTATGGCCTTTAAATACCATCACAAAATTGGATCGGAGCACATTAAAAAAATGAACAAGGAATATCTTTTATAACTACTGATTTCACACATAAAATTCTATATTTCCCTATTCCTAACCATTCAAATGAATAATTACATTATTTTACCAATAGTAATATGAAGCAATTTCATTTCATTTCTGATTCCCTGCCCTAGCTGGCTTTTTGATTTCCATTTTCCAGCTCTTGCCCTACTGTTTGCCCTGCTGTCTATCTGCCTGAATGAATGAATAAATGCACAAATGGTTAACTAAAATATATTTTTCTACTTTTATTTTTTAATAAACTTTATCAAGCACAATGGCCACAAATCAGAAGCAGGGCTTCTTTATAGTATATGGATGCAAACTGAAATAATAGACCTTTTAACTATACAATACTCTACATGGATGGATGGATGAATGGATAGATAGACAGATAGATAGATAGATAGATAGATAGATAGATAGATAGATAGATAGATAGATAGATAGATAGATAGATAGATAGATAGAGACTTTATTAATCCTGAAGAAACTGCCAATTTGTCCATATTTTGCCATATGAAAACATAGTTTTCATAGAAGAGTAAAGGCTTATATGGAAACAAAATTACCTCTGAATTAGGTCATTAGTAACCATTATGCCAAAATAGTTTTAGTTATATCAGTGTGAAGTTTCTGTGACCTTGTAAAAAATAAACTCCACCTCCCTTGTGTATACTGTGTATACACAAGGGACAACGTGTTGAGTTTTGTTGTATAAGAAACCCTGTTCATTGCAAAGAATGCTGAAGATAATGGGTGACAAAAACAATTCAATATGTTTAGTTTTCTGTATCATCAGCCTCCTAATCCACCAGTATCAGCATTCCAGTGTATTTGACGACAACACCTTGTCATAGTCAAGGTAGGCACAATATAGCATCTGTTTGTGCATCATTATACTGGACCTGGTGCCATAAAGTTCAAAGATTCATAAATCCCAATAATAAATAAATATATAAATAAATGTAAAGTGGTTCCTGTAGCACAAAACTCACACGCCTGAAGTAAGTGTATAAAGTGTTGGAATGTATGAACATTATAACTATAGCTATAATCATATGTGCATTCTTAAATTGAACACATTTTGCAATATTTCCATAGCTCAAGTATATGCTAACCATAGTTAGGCTAGAATTATCAATAAAAAATAACAATGCAAATTTAAGCCAGCCAAAGTATGTACTGACAGTGGCAAATGACCAGACAATATTAGACTATTACGTAATGGTGAATTCAAATGACAGATACTTTGTCTACATCTCACATAGGTGACCAGCTGGTTTAAAAAACAATATTTGAATGATAGATATGCTCCATTCACATTGTTTGTTAAGCGACCATTGCAGAGAAAATCTGCAAATAAAATAACAGATGACATCAGATGTATGCTTTTTTTTACCATGTAAAGGAAAACATCATCTGACTTACTAAAAGGAAAAAAAATAAGTAATAGTTTAAAGATACTGATATCCGGGGGGAATTAATTAATAGAATAAATATAGACAGAATGGCAGAGAATAAGGCTTGGGTACAAAGCATCATTAAGACACGACCACTTTGCTCTTTCCCTACATGTTGTACCCAATATAAAACTTATAGTACATGAATATAATTTATATGATAATTTGCCCATTGCTGTTTTCATTTAACATTTGGATTGGAGCAAAGCCCAGCTCACAGTAACTCTAAAAGTATTTTATGAGTTTGCACTTAAACATTCATGTACATGTAAGCAAGAGAGGCTTAAAGCTATTAGTGTAGTAATAGCTAAATTTGCTGGTCATTACTTCAAAATAAAATTGCCTTATCAATTTTTACTTTATAAAATCAAGGAGTTCTATTAAAGGTGTTTGCCACTCAGCAAAATAGATTTTGCTGACAAGACAATGGTTGCAGAATCTACTATCTTAGGGCACGAGGTGGGGTATACCTTGGACAGGGTCCTTCCCAGGGCACACACACATACACACACTCACATGCCCATTCATACACTATGGGCAATTCGGGAACACCAATTAGCCTAATCTACATACAGAGGTGGAAAGTAATGAATTACATTTACAGTAGTTGTATTACTGTAATTGAGTAGATTTTTTGTGTACTTCCACAAGTAGTTTTTAAAATCTGTAATTTTACTTAAGTATTTACTTAAGTATTTAAATATTTACTTAAGTTTTGTTTAAAGCATTGTACTTCATTACATTTTAAATCATATTTGCTACTGAGTAAAAAATAAATGAAAGAAAATGAAAAATAATACAATTGTCATGACTAGGGAGAGGCAGATGCAAGGGAAAACAGAGACAGATTTATTGTCCTTTGAGTAAACAAAAAGAAAGCAAAATATCAACTTCGAACAAAAGGACTGGGGCCTGTTTCAGAAAGCAGCTTAAGTGAAAACAATAGGTTACTTGCGTAACCCCGGTTCTCTGATAGCATTAAGTGAGGTGTCTCACTATGGGATACGCCCCTTCCGCGTATTCTTCAGAAGCCCTATTACATTACGCCAGCCCCAATTGGCTGGCAGATGTGACGTCGTGTCCTGGCGTGGCCTTCCCCCCCCCCCGTATAAAGGGGGCAGCACGACGTCACTTCGCTATTCAAAACAAGCAACCTCTTCCTCGCTTCACACAGCAAGGAGGGTGATCTGGTGAGACACCTCACTTAATGCTATCAGAGAACCGGGGTTACGCAAGTAACCTATTGTTCTCTTTCAAGCATACGTTTCGGTGTCTCACTATGGGATATCCTAACTCCCGTATTGTCAGATAGCCTGTCTTGAAGTCTGCCAACCATAACCAACACATTCAGGGCTGAACGAATTTAGTTTGTAGATTCTGTGCTTACACTCAGTACTGCGTGAGCTAGAGTCTGAGCTGTAACATCTAATTTATAAAATCTGGCGAATGTGTGCGGCGATGACCAGTTCGCCGCTTCACAGATATCCTGTAATGTGACTCCTTTAAATAGAGCCCATGAACTTGACATTCCCCTTGTTGAGTGCGCGCGCAAACCAGTTGGGGGTTCGAGACCCTTACTGGAGTATGCCAGCGAAATAGCCTCCACTATCCAATGCGATAAACGTTGCTTAGTGATCGGCTTCCCCGTGCGAGGTTTCACCCAAGAAACGAACAGCTGATCGCTCTCCCTTAAACCTCTGGTTCGCTCTGTATAGATGCGTAAAGCGCGCACTGGGCACAGTGTATTCAACTTTTGCTGCTCTGATGATGCAAAAGGGGGAGGATGGAAGGCCCTCAGCTCAAGAGGGCTTATCGCATTAATGACCTTAGGCATGAATGCGGGATTAGGTTTCATAACTACTCCTGCATCTCCAGACATGAACTGTAAACATGCTGGATGCACAGAGAACGCATGAATCTCACTCACGCGCTTCGCTGAGACCAAGGCAATCAATAGCGCAGTCTTGAAGGACAGTGCCTTGAAATCAATCTTGTCTATCGGTTCAAATGGGGGCGTGGATAATGCATCAAGCACCACTCCCAGGTCCCATGATGGGGTAAGTGGTTTTGACACCGGCAGGGCGCGGCGCGCGCCCTTCATGAATCTGCATATCAAAGGATGTTGGCCCACCGTTTTATTATCCCAACCGATGTGGCACGCAGATATAGCAGCCAGAAACACTTTTATGGTTGAGACCGCTCTGCCTTTCTCTATCATTTCCTGCAGAAATGAGAGAATCACTGCCACTGAACACTGAAAGGGAATCTCGTGTCTAGCTGTGCACCAGCGCTCAAACACATTCCATTTGCAGTCATAGAGAGACCTAGTCGATGCTGCTCTGGCGTTCTGTATAGTCTTGATGACGCTGTCAGGCAGGCCAGTCTTACTTAAATTGGACCACTCACAGGCCAGGCCCATAGTGCCAGTCGTTCCGGGTGAGGGTGGAAGATCTCCCCCCCCTCCTGTGACAGGAGGTCTCTGCGCTGCGGGAGAGACCACGGTTCGCCGTCTAGCATATGCATGATCTCCGCAAGCCAGTGTTTCCCTGGCCATCTCGGAGCTATTAGTATTATTTTCAGACCTTCCTCTCTTACTCTGCAGAGAGTTGGTGCTATCAGCGCTATTGGCGGGAACGCGTATAGGAGAGTGCGAGGCCACTCGTGTGCTAGCGCATCTGTCCCCAGAGGCGCGCTCCGGTCCTTCAGGGAAAAAAACAGGTGACATTGGGCGTTGTCTTTGGACGCGAACAGATCCACTGTCGCTCTGCCATATATGCTCCAGATCTGTTCGATCACTTCGCTGTTCAGTTTCCACTCCCCATAGGAGGGATTTCCCCTGGACAGCAGATCTGCGCCCCGATTCATCACACCCTGTACGTGTGTCGCTCTCAGGGATAAAAGGTTGACACTGCCCCATAAGATCAGTCTGCGTGCTAGCGTGTGCAGCAGAAGCGATCTGAGGCCCCCCTGACGATTTATGTACGCTACAACTGTAGTGTTGTCCGTTCTCACAAGAACATGATTTCCTCTCAGAAAAGGAAGAAAATGTTTTAGTGTCAGAAAGACAGCTAGCATTTCCAGATAGTTTATGTGAAGATTGGTCATGTGCTGACCCCATCTCCCATTCACTATTCTGCCCTCGTGAATGCCCCCCCAACCGGATAACGACGCATCCGTTGTTATCATCTTTCTGTGTCGGACCACGCCCATGGCAACCCCTTCGATCAGGAAATTCGGGTGTCTCCACTGGCGTAGTGCTAGAACCGCCTCTGACGTCACTCTTACCCTTCTCCGTGAGTGACGTGCTGGGTCCAGCCCCTGAGACGCCACCCAGCGTTGAAATTCCCTCATATGCAGTCTGCCTAGGGGAATAACCATCAGGGCTGATGCCATCAGTCCTAGTAGTCTGAGGCATGTGCGAAAGCAAACTTTGTGTTCTCTCTGAAATTGTGTCATGCAGGAGGTGAATCTTTTCACCCTGTCTGTGGAGAGTCGCGCTCTGAACTTCACTGAGTCCAGCGCCAGTCCCAGATACGTTATGGATTGTGTGGGAATTAAAACACTCTTTTCTGTGTTTAATCTTAGCCCCAGCTCCTGTATGTGTTCCATAAGCATAGCTGTGTGTTCTCTCGCTTCCTGTTCCGAGCTGGCTGTCACGAGCCAGTCGTCTATGTAAGTAGCGAGACGAATGCCTTTTTCTCTGAGCGGAGTCAGTGCCGCTTCTGTGCATTTCACAAATACTCTGGGACTGAGGGACAAGCCGAATGGTAGCACCAGATATTCGTATACCACACCACGGAAGGCAAATCTCAGAAACTTCCTGTGGGGTGGGTATATGTTTATGTGAAAATATGCGTCCTTCAGGTCGATCGATGTAAACCAATCTCCCTGGCGCACTATTTTCAGGAGTGTAGAGTGAGTGAGCATTCTGAACTTGTATTTCTTTAGGTATACATTCAGCGCGCGCAGATCTAGTATCGGGCGGAGGGTTTGAGTCCCTTTCTTTGGAACGAGAAAGTATCTCGAGTAGAACCCGCTGTGGCTCTCTTCTGGTGGAACCACTCTTATTGCCCTTTTGTTCAACAGAGAGGAAATTTCCTCTTGAAGGACCTGTTTCAGTTCCCCTCGCACCTGGGAATGAATTATCCCTCTGAAGGCTGGGGGGGAAAACGCGAATTGCAGTCTGTACCCGAATTGTATTGTTTTCAATACCCAGCGGGACTGTGTGCATTTGCGCCAACTGCTTATCTGCAGTGTTTTGGCGCCATCGTGCGGCTGAATCTTGAACTGTTCCGTGGCCTGTACTGCGCATGCGCGAGCACTTAGCGCTGTGACAGTGTCTGTGCACCCCATCGCCTCTGTGAGAGCGAGAGCTCCCCGAGGCGATGTTATATTGTGCTTTATTGATATGTTTTTCAACATTTTTTGGGGAGATATTTTTTGGAACATATTGTTTGGGGGGTACAGTGAAAACTTTATTAGGTTTTGAGTGTAGCCTGTGCTTGTGACACATTGCTGCGTGCACACCGCTGCACTGTCCCATTTCCTCTTCACTGCCACTCTTCCCTTTGCCCTGCCGGGCTCTCCCCGCCACACAGAACAATTGCGGACTCTGGAACTCGTCCTTAGAACTTTGTGAGGGTCGGGAACTAGCGAACTGTGGTGCTGTTGGTTCCCTCCCTGACGAAAGACCCCGTCAAACGGCCTTCTTCTTCCTCCTCACTCCCTGAAGTTGGGGTTGAGGGTGAGGCTGAGGCGCAGGCTGGGTCGTTTGAGCTGCCGCTGGCTGATAGCTCTTTCTCTGCCAGGGAGCTCTCTGCTCCACGACCCCGGTTTGGCCAGCTGCACTCGTCGTCGGTCTCTGCCGTTTTGGAATGCGATAGCTGGGGGGAGGGCGGGCTGTGACCTGCGCAAAGGACTGACGAAACGGCGGGGGGGGTGCTGCTTGCGTCTTCCTGGGCATGCAGAGCTGTAGCGCTTCGTCATCCCGCTTCTTCTCCTCGCATCTCTTCTGCATGCGGCTTAAAGCCGAGCCGAAGATGCCTTCTGCCACCACCGGTGCATCCAGGATTGACTCTTTCTCTCTGTCAGAGAGATTTGTCAGGTTGAGCCACCTTCCTCGTTCCTGGATGACCATAGTGGCCATAGCCTTCCCCGCGGCTTGCACCGCACACCTCTGAAGCCTCAGGGAGAGATCCGTAACGACACAGATCTCCTCCCAATGTGTCTGACCTGGTGTGGTCGAGGCTTCGTCCTGCAGCTCCGCCTGGTAAGCGGTCAGCAGCGAGGTCGCATTTAGGGCTCTGGCACAGAGCGCGACTGCCTTGTATGCGCGTTCAGTCATGCTTGACTGAAAGCGCTCTGCCTTCGATGGCAGCGACGGATTTGCAGCCGCCGCGTGTCTCGGGAGCAGGTGCGCAGCCACTAGCTGTTCCATGGGGGGCATCCTGAAAAGTCCTGCCTTTTCCATCCCGTCCACGTCCAATGCAGACCCTCCCTGCACTGGCACCTTGCTAGTGAAGGGTTTATCCTTCCACGTCACCGCGAGCTCCTCCAAGAGCTCTGGGAAGACTGGAAGGAGCTGCCGTGCCGCCCGTTTCGCTCTCGGCAGCCTCTTGCCCTCGTAGCGAGACTTTGCAGTCTCCGCTACCACGTTTGGCCACTGGATGTCGAGCTTCTCCGCGGCGCGTTTGCACACGTCTTGTAGGTCGACGCTAAGGACCGGGGATGGTGCCCCGTCCATAGCTCCAGCGGCTCCCGTCGTGGCAAGAAGTTGCTCCGAGTGCGCGGGTGGGAGGAAAGGGGAGTCCTCGAACTCCTCCTCCTCCTCCGATAGGAGAAAGTCGGACTGGCCGTCTTCCTCAAACTCGAGCTCGCCTTCCTCCTCGTCAGTGCTGAGCACACCGGGCAGAGGAGCGCAGGCGTCGAGCTGTTCGCCCCACGATAAAGCTGCCGTGGTGGGCAGCTCTACAGGGATGGATACCTGTGGGGTGGTAGCTGGAGTAGGGCTAGGCGAAAGAAGCGGGTCGAGGCCTGACAGGCTAGCTTGGCGTGCCAGCCTGCGACGAAGACTCTTCTTGGTGAAGCGCGCGCAGTGCTCGCAGGCACCGGGGTTGTCGACCGCCAGTTGGGCGTGTTTCAGCCCGAGACAAGCTGAGCAGACCTGGTGTGAGTCCTTGCCCGAGATTTTGTTCCCGCAAACGCAGAGTCGCGCGTCTCCTCCTTCCCTAGCCGTAGCCGTCTGCATTGCTGCAGCCATAGTATAGATAGGCTTCTGGTGTGAAGCGAGAAGAGGTTTTTGAATAGCGAAGTGACGTCGTGCTGCCCCCTTTATACGGGGGGGGGCAAGGCCACGCCAGGACACGACGTCACATCTGCCAGCCAATTGGGGCTGGCGTAATGTAATAGGGCTTCTGAAGAATACGCGGAAGGGGCGTATCCCATAGTGAGACACCGAAACGTATGCTTGAAAGAGAACTCAGAGTTTGGTAACCCTGAGATAAGAGAAAGAGTTTTCCGTTTCAAAAAGGCGGGTTTGTCAAACCCGAGAAAGCAGGGTAACTCAAGCCTGTTTCTGAAAGAGAGGTAACTATTACTCAGAGTCAGTTACCGTGGCAACTTGCTCTGTGAACCTAACCTGGTCGGGAGCAGGTTTTATTCTCTGAACTCGGAGTTTCTGTCGGTCTCCTCCCCTTTTTTAAAGAGACAGCGGTATTTCCCGCCGTAGCCTTAGTCATTCATTGGCCACATTTCGGACACAAACAGAGAAGACAGGAGAATGGCTTGTCCTTTGGAGGATCCCATAGATGAGGAGGCTGCATTAATTCGAAGAGAATTACATTTACGTCGGGCAAGGATTTTTTTTTGTCTTTTCCTCGTACATTTTTGTTTGAGCGTCACCGTTTTTCATTGCTATCAATTACATATATCCATAATCGAATCCATCCTTACATCACTAATGTCACCCATCGTGGCTGTGCTCTTACATCCGAGCAGATACTATGTGCAGCTTTACGTTTCTTTGCTAATGGAAGCTTTCTGTACAATATCGGGGATGCGGAGGATATTAGTAAGGCCACTGTATGCAGAGCTGTACGGAAAGTGTGCCTCGCTCTGAAACGCTTTCGCACACTAACCACAAAAAATAAAATGAATGAAATGAAATAAACACAAGTCACAACACTTTATTTGGTCTTCTTTATTTCCTAAAAATTAAAACGTCACACATTACTTATTATCTATTATACTGAAATATTTAAATACTTTAAATGTAAACTTACGCATTAACTTGAGCAGCTATGTTTTCCCCCACGCTACCGGTCTCTGTTTCGCCGATGCAGTGGTGTTATTTAAAAAAAAAAAAAAAAAAAGTATGTGCTCATATTTGCTGTAAGTTTGCATGAGCATATAAAGTTTAGCTGCTGTTGCCATGGTGACTCGTAATATCTGCGCTCCATTGATAATGGCTTTTTAGAGTTAGTCCACTCAGAGTTGATTGAACTTACTCAGATCAGCTGTTCTGAAACCGAAAACTCTGAGTTTTTAATCTCTGAGTCAATCAACTCAGAGTTCAAGTTTAAACTCCGAGTTGTTTGAACCTCCTTTCTGAAACAGGCCCCTGTTGACTTCCCAGGCTGGGTCTGCAGGCGGGGTATTAACAAAACAACATAAAAGACCTTCAGCTTCAGGCTGAACTCAGCTGACTGAGAGTCCTTCAATGTTGACCGCGACCTAAACTTAGGCCCTTATTACCTTCCTCAAAAAAACCCCGGTCCTGCAGACACCGTTCAATCCTGGGGTGGAAAAACAGTAGACACAAAACATGACAATCATCACACAAACACGAGGGTGCACGACTGTGAACAGACAAAAGGGCTATGGGCTATATAATAGGGATACACAGGTGTGGACACAGGTGAACTTGATTTAGTGATACCAAAAAATAAGGAAGACAAGTACACACGTAGACACATTAGGGGGAGACAAAGCGGCAGCTCAGTAATCCGGCGAGCCAGATCTTTTTCCCCAGGACTGAGGTGGCTCAGATGTGACAACAAATGATACAACTGGGAAGGAAAAATTGCACCCCGGAAACCACTGCACTGATTGATTGATGAGCGTGGAGAATTCACAAGAACAATGGAGATGGACAAAACAGATGCCAGTGATGCAGACACAGCTGAAAGTGAAATGCCTTTTACTTTGAGTTAATTTTTAATGAGCTACTTTTTACTTTTTTTTATAAGGGTAACTTTACTTGTACTTCAGTAAAAGTTCACTGAGGTAACAGTCCTTTTACTTAAGTACAAAATTGTATTACTCTTTCCACCTGTCTTTTGACTGTGAGAGAAAACAAGATTACCTGGTGAAAACCCACCAAGTACGGGGAAAACATGCAAAGTCCATGCACGCAAGGCGACAGCCCCCATGCCGCAGGATAAAATTATGATTTCTGATTGCAATTGATACTGTTTAATGTAATTTCTCGTTCCTTGTCCTAGTTTGACCATACTGTGGCTTGTTATTGTTAACTAATAACTATATTTAGTTATTAGTTTACAATAATATATATTTTTACTAATATATACTTTTCCTCTTTTATTTGTAATAATTTTTAACTAGCACAAAAATCACAAGTCAGTGGATAGTGTGATTTTACCATATACAATCTACTTCTATAATTGTGTTATGTAATTATACATTGAAAATGTGTAACCAGAATATTTAACATTATTAGTTATTAGTTATTTAACCATAACTGATGCCGTGATTAGTGATTAACTTGCTTCACTTTTCTAAAACAGCCATGTCAAAAGATATAGTCTGTAGTCTTGGTTACCCTTGATAACTGGCCAAGCAAAGAAAACAACTAAGGAGACTGTTACTTACTGTACAATTGGGTTAAAAACTGTGCAACACATTATTAAAACCTAGAACAAGAATGTTGAACCATCATCTTTGAGGAAGAAATGTTGTCATTGTTTTTCTTTATTGAGTGATTGTGATCGGCGATCTCTTAAATGTTCGGAAAAAAGGCTACAGTTTGCTGTGGAGCATTGGAAAAAGGTCTTGTGGTCTGATGAGTCCAGATTTACCTAGTTCAGATTTATCCGGTTCAGGGAGCATTAAACATCATTTTCACACATGGATTGGCCACAAAAGAGTCCAGCATTGATAATTGCTGGAATGTATTGCAGAAGACTAAGTCTTGTTGTGACTCTCCCATTATCAATACATTTTGTTGGAAAGAAATTAATGAAACTCCAGGTAGTAATAAATGTTGACATTGTATAAGCTAATCAAAACAATGTCACAGCGAATGCATGCTGTAAACAAAGCGAAATCTGGTCTGAGGAAATATTGAAGTGTGTGACTTTGGCTTTTTTAAATTTAATGCAGTGAAAGGACAGTTTTCCTCTCTCCTTCAACTCTCTCGCTTCTCACTTGTTTCCCATTACACAGAGTGACTGGCAATTTTTTTTTTAAAGAAAATATTAAAATAAAGCCATTTTTTAAATAGGACTAAACTGTACTTCGTTAACCTTGTTTGGGTACCAAATATCATCTCTGAAAAAGAAATCGTGGTCTTAACAAGCAAGTGCTGTATCCACGTCCAGGTATACACCTTAGTTAAAAATGTATCACGTTTTTACTATCAGGGATAACCACTAGATGGCACCTTGTACTCAAAGACTCTCTCTCTCTCTCTCTCTCTCTCTCATATATATATATATTCATTCATTCATTCATTTTCTATACCGCTTAATCCTGTGTTCAGGGTCGCGGGGGACCTGGAGCCTATCCCAGGAGACTTCGGGCACTAGGCGGGGTACACCCTGGACAGGGTGCCAATCCATCGCAGGGCACACACACATACACACACACTCACACACCCAATCACACACTACGGGCAATTTAGAAACGCCAATTAGCCTAACCTGCATATCTTTGGACTGTGGGAGGAAACCAGAGTATATACAGAGGTGGAAAGAGTAATAACATTTTGTACTCAAATACAAGTACTGTTACTTCAGTGAAATTTGACTTAAGTACAAGTAAAGTTACCATTATAAAAATCTACTCAAGTAAAAGTAAAAAGTAGCTCATTAAAAAATTTACTCAGAGTAAAAGTTACCGAGTTACCTAAAAAGTTACCGAGTTAAATGCAACCATGGGGGGGCGTAATCCAGTGTCTTCTTGTGCCAGTCCCAAGTCTGGATAAATGCAGAGGGTTGTGTCAGGAAGGGCATCCGACTTAAAACATTTGCCAAATCAATGATGCGAATCAGAAATATAATTTCCATACCGGATCGGTCGCGGCCCGGGTTAACAACGACCGCCACTGGTGCTGTTGACTTACAGGGTGCCGGTGGAAATTGGGCTACTGTTGGTCGAAGAAGGAGAGGAGGAAGGCGTGTTCGAAAGCAGAGAGAGAAGAGGAAAGGAAAGAGTTTAGGAGTGATAGTAGGGACCTTGAATGTTGGGACCATGACAGGGAAGGCAAGAGAGTTGGTTGATATGATGCAGAGAAGGAAGGTGGATATACTGTGTGTCCAGGAGACCAGGTGGAAAGGTAGCAAAGCTAGAAGCTTAGGATCAGGGTTCAAGTTGTTTTACCATGGTGTGGATAGGAAAAGAAATGGAGTAGGAGTTATCCTGAAAGAGGAGTTTGTAAGGAATGTCCTAGAGGTGAAGAGAGTATCAGATAGGGTGATGCGTCTGAAGCTGGAAATTGATGGTGTGATGTTCAATGTTGTTAGTGGTTATGCTCCACAGGTAGGATGTGTGTTAGAAGAGAAGGAGAAATTCTGGAGTGAGTTAGATGAAGTGATGCAGAGCATCCCCAGAGGTGAGAGAGTTGTGATTGGTGCAGACTTCAATGGACATGTTGGGGAAGGGAACAGAGGGGATGAAAATGTGATGGGCAGGTTTGGTCTTCAGGACAGGAATGTAGAAGGACAGATGGTGGTGGACTTTGCAAAGAGGATGGAAATGGCAGTAGTAAATACTTTCTTCCAGAAGAGGCAGGAACGTAGGGTGACATATAAGAGCGGAGACAGAAGCACTCAGGTGGACTACATCTTGTGTCGACGTTGTAATCTGAAAGAGATTAGTGACTGCAAAGTGTTGGTAGGGGAGAGTGTAGCCAGACAACACAGAATGGTGGTGTGTAAAATAACCCTGGTGGTGAGGAAGGTGAAGAAGACAAAGGCAGAGCAGAGGACAAAGTGGTGGAAGCTGAGAAAGGAAGAATGTTGTGTACTCTTTAGGGAGGAGTTGAGACAAGCTATGGGTGGTCAGGAGGTGCTTTCAGTTGACTGGACAACTACAGCCAATGTGATCAGGGAGACAGGTAGGAGGGTACTTGGTGTATCATCAGGTAAGGGAAAAGGAGACAAGGAGACTTGGTGGTGGAATGAGGAAGTCCAGGAGTGTATACAGGGAAAGAGGCTAGCTAGGAAGAAGTGGGACTCTGAGAGGACTGAAGAGAGTAGACAGGAGTACAGGGAGGTGAAGGTAGAAGTGGCAAAGGCCAAACAAAGAGCATATGAGGACTTGTATGCTAGGCTGGACAGTAAGGAGGGAGAGGTGGATCTGTACAGGTTGGCGAGGCAAAGAGATAGAGATGGGAAGGATGTGCAGCAGGTTAGAGTGATTAAAGATAGAGATGGAAATGTACTGACAGATGCCAGGAGGGTGATGGGAAGATGGAAGGAGTACTTTGAGGAGTTGATGAATGAGGAAAACGAAAGAGAACAAAGAGTAGAAGAGGTGACTGTTGTGGAGCAGGAAGTAGCAAATATTAGTAAAAGTGAGGTGAGAAGGGCGTTGAAGAGGATGAAGAGTGGAAAGGCTGTTGGTCCTGATGACATACCTGTGGAGGTATGGAAGTGCTTAGGAGAGGTGGCAGTAGAGTTTCGGACTAGTTTGTTTAACGAGATCTTGGAGAGTGAGAGGATTCCAGAGGAATGGAGGAGAAGTGTATTGGTGCCGATTTTTAAGAACAAGGGAGATGTGCAGAGCTGTGGCAATTACAGAGGCATAAAGCTAATGAGCCATACAATGAAGCTGTGGGAAAGAGTAGTGGAAGCTAGGTTTCAAGATTCAAGATTCAAGATTCAAGATTCTTTATTTGTCACATGCATAGTTATACAAGTACAACACGCAGTGAAATGTATCCTGAACCGCTCCTACTTTGTGCAAATAACAAGAAACAAAAGAAAAGAAATAATCTATAAATAGAAATAGAAGTTGAAATTTAAAAAAAAAAAAAAAAAAAAAAAAAAAAAAGGTGCAAATGTAAACATAATAATAAAGTGTGTATCTGAGCAGGATAAAGATGTTAGTGCAAGTGATGCTTACAGTCCAGACTAAAGTGCAGTGTGCAGTGTGGAATGTCAGCACAGCAGTGTGTGGGTGAACTGTTACCAGTCCTATGAATGGGAGAGTGGCCCATCATGGTTGAGGAGTCTAATCGCCTGTGGATAAAAACTCCTCCTGAGTCTCTCCGTTTTGGCCATAATGACCCGGAACCTTCTGCCTGAATGCAGAAGTTTGAACAGTCCGTTATTGGGGTGCGACAAGTCCTTAATGATACGAGCTGCCCTGGTTTTACATCTCCTGGTGTAGATGTCCTGCATGGAGGGGAGAGTTAACCTGCAGCAGCGTTCAGCTGCCCGGATCACTCTCTGGAGGGCTTTCCTGTCCTGTACACAGCTATTCCCAAACCAGGATGAAATGTTCTGTGTTAGGATGCTCTCAACAGCACCCGAGTAGAAAGCCTTAAGGACAGCAGGGGAAACCCCAAACTTCCTCAACTGCCTCAGGTGGTACAGACGCTGCTTTGCCCTTTTCGTCTGAGCACAGATATGCTCAGTCCATGTCAGATCCTCGGAGATGTGGACGCCCAAGTACTTAAAGCTGCTCACCCTCTCCACTGGAGCTCCATTGATGATGAGGGGTTTGTGGTCCAGTTGTCCCCTTCTGAAGTCCACCACCAGCTCCTTCGTCTTACTGACGTTCAGTCGGAGGCAGTTTTCTTCACACCATAGTGCCAGGTTCTCCACTTCATCTATGTAGGCCGACTCATCGTTGTTGGAGATGAAGCCCAGCACCACCGTATCGTCAGCAAACTTAACGATGGTGTTGGAGTCGAACATGGCCACACAGTCTGAAGTGTAGAGAGAGTATAGCAGTGGAGAGAGAACACATCCCTGTGGAGCACCTGTGTTGATGGTGATGCTGCTGGAGAAGCACTTGCCCACTCTCACCGCTTGAGATCTGTCCGAGAGGAAGTCCAACACCCAGGCACACAAGCGTTAAGGGCAGAGGTGAGAATTTGTGAGCGGCAATATGGTTTTATGCCTAGAAAGAGTACATCAGATGCAGTATTTGCTTTGAGGATGCTGATGGAGAAGTACAGAGAAGGTAATAAAGAGTTGCATTGTGTCTTTGTAGATTTAGAGAAAGCGTACGATAGGGTGCCGAGAGAGGAGCTGTGGTGTTGTATGAGGAAGTCTGGAGTGGCAGAGAAGTATGTTAGAGTGGTGCAGGACATGTATGAGAGTTGTAAGACAGGGGTGAGATGTGCTGTAGGTGTGACAGAAGAGTTCAAGGTGGAGGTGGGTCTGCATCAAGGATCGGCTCTAAGCCCCTTTTTGTTTGCTCTAGTGATGGACAGGATGACAGATGAAGTTAGACAGGAGTCTCCATGGTCTATGATGTTTGCAGATGACATTGTACTTTGTAGCGAGAGCAGGGAACAGGTGGAAGAAAATTTGGAGAGGTGGAGGTACGCTCTGGAAAGCAGAGGAATGAAGGTTAGCCGCAGCAAGATGGAATACATGTGTGTGAATGAGAGGGACCCAAGAGGAACAGTGAGGCTACAGGGAGCTGAGGTAAAGAAGGTGCAGGATTTTAAGTACTTAGGGTCAACGGTCGAGAGCAACGGAGAGTGTTCAAAGGAGGTGAAGAGACGAGTACAGGCAGGTTGGAATGGGTGGAGAAAAGTGTCAGGTGTGTTGTGCGATAAAAGAGTATCAGCGAGAATGAAAGGAAAGGTGTACAGGACAGTGGTGAGACCAGCAATGCTCTACGGCTTAGAGACAGTGGCACTGAAGAAAAGACAGGAGGCAGAGCTAGAGGTAGCAGAGCTGAAGATGTTGAGGTTCTCTTTGGGAGTGACAAGGATGGATAGGATCAAGAATCAGTTCATCAGAGGGACAACCCATGTGAGATGTTTTGGAGATAAAGTCAGAGAGGCCAGATTGAGGTGGTTTGGACATGTTCAGAGGAGAGATTGTGAATATATTGGTAGAAGGATGCTGAGGTTGGAACTACCAGGCAGGAGGTCTAGAGGAAGACCAAAGAGGAGATTTATGGATGCAGTGAGAGAGGACATGACGTTAGTTGGTGTGAGAGAAGAGGATGCAGAGGATAGGGTTAGATGGAGGCAGATGATTCGCTGTGGCGACCCCTGAAAGGGAACAGCCTAAAGACAAAGAAGAAGAAAAGTTACTGAGTTACTTTTTTATTTTTATTTTTTTAACAGCGGGGGTGGGTTGAGGCATTCTAGCGTAATTCAAAAAAGATGAGCAGATATAAATCTCAAACTAGTTGCTTTTAACTGAAGGAACACCTTTGCATAATAAAGCTGTTGTCTTTCTTGTGCTTGAAAATCAAAGTGGTCACTTAAATATGGTGTTACGTCCCAGTCTAGGGTCATACAGCAAAAGAATGGTTCTGGGTTCTATTTTAAACTGTATGGAAATGGTGGTATATGGCAGAAAGAACTAGATCCAATCATTAACTGATGAAATAGTGAGGTTTGTATATACAAACACACACACACAACAGGAGGAGGAGGATCAGATTCAGGGTGGACCCAGGCCAAAATAATAAACAAAATGGTATTTATATTTAGCAGCTAGACTACCTGCAAAAAAAAAACCACACAAACAAAAATACAGGTACCTATGGCAAGCCATTTTAACATTTACTGGCAAAAGTTGACTATCCGGAATTAACCTTACAGATATCAACAATGTTTTTTTGACTAGTCGTAATTGCATTCTGACTAGTCAAAAATGACAGTTACAGATATCCGTAATTCAGTTCTTATAGATTTGTCATTCCAGATATCCACAACGTCATTCTTACTAGGACAAATGACGTCACTTTTCCCATTCATCTCTATGGAGTTTCCCTTTACAGATATCTTTATAAATCAGTAAATTATGACTATCCATAATTCCTGTTAGAGATATCTACAATTTAATTCTGACTAGTGGCAATACTAGTTCAAGATATCTATAATCCAGTTTTGACTAGTCAAAATAGAGTTCAAGATATCTAAAAAGGACATTATAGATATCTTTAATTCAATTCAATTCAATTCAATTCAGTTTTATTTGTATAGCGCTTTTAACAATTGACATTGTCTCAAAACAGCTTTACACAATCAAAAGAATTATTTAAGTTTGTATGTAATGTGAATGTGTATGAATCAAAATGTTCAGATATTCCCTGGCGAGCAAGCCCGAGGGCGACAGTGGCAAGGAAAAACTCCCTGAGACGGTAATAGGAAGAAACCTTGAGAGGAACCAGACTCGACAGGGAACCCATCCTCATCTGGGTGAAACAGATAGCAGGAAATGATCTCCATTTATACAGTGTTAAGTGTTAGGTTCAGCTATAATAGTTGATGTTAATCTACTGAGACTATGAGCTACAGTATACTACAGGAAATGAGAGCAGCACCTTCCCGAGTGGGATGGACACCGTCCCGCCCTAACAGGCCAGCTTTGCCCTCAAAGGTCTTCCAATTATCTATGTAGCCCACATTATTTTCGGAGCACGACCTGGACATCCAGCGGTTCAGCGACCATAACCTGCTGTAAGCTATGTCGCCACGTCTCATTGGGATGGGACCAGAGCATACTACTTCATCGGACATCGCCTTCGCTAATTTAAACACCTCTGTAAAGTTATTCTTACTAACCTCTGACTGACGAAGGCGTATATCATTAGCTCCAGCATGTACCACTATCTTAGAGAACCTATGCTGTCCTAGAGCCCTAAGATTACCTGCTATGTCCCGTGCTCTGGCTCCCGGGATACACCTAACCACTGCCGCTGGCGCCCCTAAAGGTCTAGCTAATGTCACGTGTCTCAGTATAGAGTCTCCTATAACCAGAGCTCTTTCAGGTTTCTCAGCGTGTGCAGCACTGAGGAGAGCAAACCTGTTGGACACGTGACGCGCAGAGGAGGTGTGCTCCGGTGGGCTAGCCTTAGCGTTAGCTTTGGCTGAACGAGTATGCCGCCGAGTCGTCACCCACTCGCCCCGCTGTGAGGGCTCTAATGCCGGAGTCGGGGGCTGTTTATCTCCGCCTGTGGCACCCAGACTGTCCGCTACAGGAATAACGCCGCTCTCACACTGTCTAACCCTCTCTAAAGTCTGGATGCGCTCCTCTAATGCTGATATCTTCTCCGTCAGAGTGCTCACTAACACACACCTATCACAAATAAAATTATCACTAATGACGGAGGAAGAATGTCTAAACATCCTGCACTCTACACACTGAACAAGCTGAACGGTAGACATTATAACGTACCTCTGTGTCGGAGTTTTAGTTGTTTAGTTGTTTAGTTGAGGAAACTCGCGCGTTGCGAAACTTTCGCGGCAACAATACGAAAACAGGTGAGTTGAAGATATCTTGAGGTGAGTTGAAGATATCTTGAATTGGAATTGTGACTAGTCAGAATCAAATTGTAGATATCTCTAACAGGAATAGTGGATAGTCATAATTTACTTGTAGATATCCACATTCCACATTGTGGATATCTACACCTGAGTTAAAGATATCTATAAAGGGAAACTCCATAGAGATGAATGGGAAAAGTGACGTCATTCGTCCTAGTAAGAATGACGTTGTGGATATCTGGAATGAAAATTACAGATATCTATAACTGAGTTTTGGATATCTGAAATGTTAATTTTGCCTAGGAAGAACTGAATTACGGATATCTGTAATACATATCCAGACTTGCCATTAAATGTTAAAACGGTTTGCCATAGGTACCTTCCCGGACTCCCTAAACCAAAAACAATAGAATTATCTACAAATATATACAAAGACCAACCAAACCAAAGGGACAAATCAAAGTCAATGGGAGGCAAAAAGTCAAAACCAGAATACACAACCAAATATCAAAACGCCAAAATCACAACCTCTTTCCTTTTTCCCGCATCGCTCTCCGGTTTATCTATGGTCGCGCTAGTCGATGACGTCACTCTCAGGGCGGAAGCGACCGTGTGGAAGGTCAGGAAGATGCCAATGACTGGAGTCTGGAGTGGCGCGCGACCAGGACATGATACACACACGCGAGCGCAAAAGCATAATATTTGTATTATTTTAGCATTTTCATTCATTTATTTTTTACTCAGTAGCGAATATGATTTAAAATGTAGCGAATTACAATACTTCAAACGAAATGTACTTAAAGGGGACATACAGTCTCAATTTTGCATAGGTTAATATGATTCTTTAGGGTCCTAATGAAAAGTTTGTAATATACTTTAATTAAAAATTCTCAATTGTTGTGTAAAAAAAACATTACTTTAACCTGGTAAAAAGTAGCTCTGTTCTCAGCAGCCTATTTCAGTACATGCTCCTTTAAATGTTAATGACCTCTACTGAACCCGCCCCCCAGTTCTGTGGGGCGTGTCTTCACAATACAAGTGGGGTATAGCTTTGACAACAGTTAAAAACATTTAAAAAAGCAGTTGCAAATTATTTTACATGATGTTAGAATTATTTTATATATAAAGGAGTTATTTCTACTCTCTGGCTCTCTTCCTCATAGATCTGATATTAATGTATTAAATCTTCCCTGCTGCTATCTTCCTGTCTCCTCTTGCATCTGTTCATGCACGCTCACCTTCCCATACTCTGTCTCTCTCTCCCCCTCTCTCTCTTCCTCTCCTTTGATTCAAATAAAAATTTTATTCATCACATACACAGTCATACACAGTATGATATGCAGTGAAATGCTTATACGACAGCCAGTGACCTTAAAAAGAAAATAAAAGCTTATACGTAAGGAATAAATGTGTATATATATATATATATATATATATATATATATATATATATCCCCTATATTTTGTAATAAAAATCTCAAATCTTTGTAATAAAAGCCTCATGTATCAACGCTGCGTACGCACAAAAACTTTGCTTACGTCAGTTTTCACGCTCACGGTCGGATTTACTAACAGTGAAATTTACGTGAGAATGTGCGTTCTTCCACGCCAACTTCCTGTCAGGCTTATGTGTATTTCTTCTTGTGTGTGTTTGTTTTATTTCCGTTGGCGACTCCTAGAGGCAATTATGTTAAATTGCACACTACAGAGAATCGCACCAACACATGTGAAAAACATTGCTATTCATTTATAATTGATAAAATGGGTTAATTGACACAATATTTGTCTACCAATTATGTGATTTAGAACATATAAAAGCATTTTCAAATGTATACAACCCTTAGTCTATGGTAATGGCAGTGTTGGCCTTATTAGAGGACATTGTCAATGGCCGAATCCGAAGGGAACACATTTTTAGGGATCACAGTGATTTTCTGGCTCACGATGATGACTGGCTTATTAGCCGTTTCAGATTTCCAAGAGCTATCCTCTTGGAGCTCTGTGCTGAGTTGGGTCCAAATTTGGAAAGAGAGACAGCGAGGAGCCACGCATTACCCGTTCCACTGCGAGGATGATCAGCTGTCCTTCCTGTCTCCCTGTATCGCTGTCTTAGGTGTCTCACAGTGCGGACATGGGACATTATTGCCCTAGCCACATCAGCAGTCCTCATGCCTCCCTGCAACATGCCTAATGCACGTTCACGCAGATGAGCAGGGACCCTGGGCATCTTTCTTTGTCGGTAGACAAGTCTCTTTAGTGTCTAGCATTTTTAGAACTGTGACCTTAAATGCCTACTTTCTGTAAGCTGTTAAGGTCTTAAGGACCACAGGTGCATGTTAATTAATTGATTATGGTTAATTGAACATGCATGGAAAACATTGTTTAAACACTTTACAATGAAGATCTGTAAAGTTATTTGGATTTTTACAACATTATTGTTGAAATACACAGTCCTGAGAAAGGGGCGTTTCTTTTTTTGCTGAGTATGTATATACAGTGGTGTGAAAAACTATTTGCCCCCCTCCTGATTTCTTATTCTTTTGCATGTTTGTCACACGAAATGTTTCTGATCATCAAACACATTTAACTATTAGTCAAAGATAACACAAGTAAACATAAAATGCAGTTTTTAAATGAGGGGTTTCATTATTTAGGGAGAAAAAAAATCCAAACCTACATGGCCCTGTGTGAAAAAGTAATTGCCCCCTGAACCTAATAACTGGTTGGGCCACCCTTAGCAGCAATAACTGCAATCAAGCGTTTGCGATAACTTGCAACAAGTCTTTTACAGCGCTCTGGAGGAATTTTGGCCCACTCATCTTTGCAGAATTGTTGTAATTCAGTTTTATTTGAGGGTTTTCTAGCATGAACCGCCTTTCTAAGGTCATGCCACAACATCTCAATAGGATTCAGGTCAGGACTTTGACTACAGTAGGCCACTCCAAAGTCTTCATTTTGTTTTTCTTCAGCCATTCAGAGGTGGATTTGCTGGTGTGTTTTGGGTCATTTTCCTGCTGCAGCACCCAAGATCACTTCAGCTTGAGTTGACGAACAGATGGCCGGACATTCTCCTTCAGGATTTTTTGGTAGACAGTAGAATTCATGGTTCCATCTATCAGAGCAAGCCTTCCAGGCCTTGAAGCAGCAAAACAACCCCAGACCATCACACTACCACCACCATATTTTACTGTTGGTATGATGTTCTTTTTCTGAAATGCTGTGTTACTTTTATGCCAGATGTAACGGGATACGCACCTTCCAAAAAGTTCAACTTTTGTCTCGTCGGTCCACAAGGTATTTTCCCAAAAGTCTTGGCAGTCATTGAGATGTTTTTTTAGTAAAATTAAGCCTTAATGTTCTTTTTGCTTAAAAGTGGTTTGCGCCTTGCAAATCTGCCATGAAGGCCATTTTTGCCCAGTCTCTTTCTTATGGTGGAGTCATGAACACTGACCTTAATTGAGGCAAGTGAGGCCTGCAGTTCTTTAGATGTTGTCCTGGGGTCTTTTGTGGCCTCTCGGATGAGTTGTCTCTGCGCTCTTGGGGTAATTTTGGTCAGCCAGCCACTCCTGGGAAGGTTCACCACTGTTCCATGTTTTTGCCATTTGTGGATAATGGCTCTCACTGTGGTTCGCTGGAGTCCCAAAGCTTTCGAAATGGCTTTATAACCTTTACCAGACTGATAGATCTCAATTACTTTTGTTCTCATTTGTTCCTGAATTTCTTTGGATCTTGGCATGATGTCTAGCTTTTGAGGTGCTTTTGGTCTACTTCTCTGTGTCAGGTAGCTCCTATTTAAGTGATTTCTTGATTGAAACAGGTGTGGCAGTAATCAGGCCTGGGGGTGACTACAGAAATTGAACTCAGGTGTGATAAACCACAGTTAAGTTATTTTTTAACAAGGGGGGCAATCACTTTTTCACACAGGGCCATGTAGATTTGGAGTTTTTTTTCTCCCTTAATAACGTAAACCTTCATTTAAAAACTGCATTTTGTGTTCAATTATGTTATCTTTGACTAATAGTTAGCGGTTTTTGATGAGCAGAAACATTTAAGTGTGACAAACATGCAAAAGAATAAAAAATCAGGAAGGGGGCAAATAGTTTTTCACACCACTGTATATATATATATATATATATATATATATATATATATATATTATAGCATTTTTCACCGCTAAAAAGATGTTGGAGAGACGAGTGAGCTTGGTTGCTGCCCAATGCAATGGCTGGGAGTACTTTATTCAGTCTCAGCACGGTATGGCACGAGCAGCACATTCACTGAGATAGCACACACAGAGAAAGCACATACGCACACACACGCACACACACACACACTCAACATGGCCGGCGCCACCAACCCGAACCCCTTTCCCAAACAGGGCGAACACACAGAGAACCCTCGCAAGGGATGACGGTCGTCAGCCGCCACCCCGCCCACGCCACACTGCCCCCACCCGAGCTGTGACCGTCCCCGGTCACCATGACTCTCTCAGTCTTGGAGGCGTGAAGGCGGTCGGCGCTGAGAACGCCGGGGTCCTTTTGTGGAGGAGCGCAACATTGTCCCGGTAACTGACAAGTGCCACATGACAACGTTGCACCTAGCACATGCACCTACTTCCCTGATTTGTTAAACTCGAGCGTTTTAGCATCTGTGGTGTAGTACTGCTTTGTTCACTGTTTGTGTTTACGGTAGTTTTGTATCATTGCATGGATTATTTTGATTCTTGTTTTTGTCTATTAAGTCAAGACTTGACTTAATATTTTCAAATATTACATGCCTGCATTCCTCCAAACCTGTTGTCTACACTATATTTGAAATATATTATATTCTCTCTCACTCGCAAATACGCACAAACACACATACTGTACACTCAAACAAACTGAATGATGTTAATCAAGCAAGAAAAAAAAGCTTTATTGGGAACATCTGTAAATCTTCTAATTTGTGTAATTATAATCAACCCATTGTGTGGCAGCAAGGTAACACATAAAAGCATGTAGATACTGGGAGGCAGCTTTTGGTAATGTTCACATTAATCATTACTATGGGGAAAATTTTCATCCCAGTGATTTTGACCATGGCACAAGTCATGGTTCCAGGAGGGATGGTTTGAGTACTGAGTTTGTATCAGTAATTTGTGATAGAAACATGGGTACCCAAGTCTCTCTTTTTCCTGTATAAACCAAAGGACCCACTATGGACCCATTGTGAATTATCACTTTAATTTCGAGCATTGGTTCTGACCACAAAACATTCTTTAATTTGGCAATAAAATTTGAAGACCAAATATGATCCAGTCATATTGCTTGGAAATTCACTATTGAGCTAAAAGTCTTGCCTCAATCCACAGCACTTTTTTTTTTAAAGAAAGAAAATAACCTCTTTAACAGCTGTACGATTTCATGCTAAAACTGTACAAGGTAGGTTTGTGGAAATGCATGTTATAATTTATTTTTACATTTATTCATTTATGTCAAATGAGCTAGCCTAAACTCATGAAAGAAAAAAAAAAGTCAGATTGTTAAGTTTTATTAGTTATATTACATGTTCTGTGACAGTTTATAAATCTTGGATATACATACATACTGTATAATATATTCGTACATATTTTGTAATAACTTTTGTTAATTTCTTTATACAATATATATATATATATATGCAATATATTAAATATATTTATACGCTTCAGAAAAAGAAAAACTTGCATAAATATTTTTATACTAAATTAAATGCTATATGTTACATATAATATTATATAAATTTTATCATATATTTATAAAAAATAATAATTTACAGTATAAATATATTTACATTTTCTTTTTATTCTTCTTTGTAGTAAACTGCATACAGTAATACAGAATGGCTAGATCTTCTGAAGAGTTCATTAATTCTACTCTACCATCTCCACTGATGTTTGTGGACTGTTTAAAAGAAAGTCTTTTAAGTTATATTTCTCTCTACTTAATCAAACTGGTTTGCGCAATTCTGGGTACATCAGCCCATTTGTGGTATCTCCAGTTCTATCTTCATGGATGTAAGTGTAAATTCAAACCAACCCACATTTTTTTTCTAAATCACTGTGTAATGGAGCTTATATACTGTCTGGAATGTGTCCCCGAAATACTGAATGTGTTTGTTTTTAAAAATGAAATATGTGACAAATTGCTATTTTTCTTTTTTGGAGTGTCCTGGTTTGGAAGGCCTCTATTACAAACCTTTATTTGTATTGAACAATACTTGGCAGTGATTTTTCCAATAACATTCCTGAAGTATAAAGATATAAAATACCGGATTGCAGCTGCTGTAGCATCATGGTTTATAGCTTTTGCATATGGTCTATACACAATTAACTTACAGTCTTTCCCAGATCCCATTTTTAACTTTCTGTTCTTCACAGCAGTAATTGTAATTTCATTTTGTTGTGTATCTGTGCTGTATACTTTAAAACAATCAAGTAAACGTATTAGTAACCACACAGGTAGATATACAGAAAACCAACAAACGCAGAATGTTTTTAATACCATCCTAGCAACATTGCTTTTAATCCTGTTGACTTACTTTCCTCAGGTATTACTTAGCTTTCTTACCATTATAAAAATAGACCTGATATTATACCAGTGTTTTGTGCTTCCTTTTATAAGTGCCTTAAATGCTTTGTCTGTGATGATTACAGCATTGCTAAAAATGTATAGAGAAGGTTATCTAAAACTCAGTGGTGTAATCTGTAAATGTGTGTAATAAGATGTGGCACCTCTAATTGTATGGGCACAAAAATAGATTGGTTAGCAGTGGTTTTCTTAGTCAAATTCACTTCACTTCTCAGTGGTTTTAATGTTATGGCTAATATGTGTATATGAACAGTTTTAACAACAAAATAAAATAATATTTTTTTGCAGTTTTGAAAAAAAAAAATGTTTTCCAATGAAGCAAGAATTGACAGAACGTGTTGTGCATATTTTCTTTGGGTCACATGGTTGTTAAAAAGTATAGATGCCAAATTAATATTGCAAATTAATTTTTTTCATGGAAGTATGAACTTTGTGTTTTTATAAAACACTATAACTCCACCTGATAGAAACAGTTAAAATTCAATTGTATGCAAAAACAACAACAATAAAATAATGTGTCCTAATAAAAGCATTTACAGTATTATACTTGGTAAAAAAAAAACTATGGGTAAGTGCATGATAAATTGCAACCAACTGAACCCACAAGGCATTCTTCAATTTGACACCAATATTTGAATAGCAAATAGGAATAACTTCTATTGATTTAAAATGTCTTGCAGATGTACACAAAGCTACTCTTTGTTCTCTTTGCCAGCTGTATGATTTTATGCTAAGCCTGTACAAGGTAGGGTTGGGAAAATGTATGTATTTATTTATTTATTTATTGTAAGATGAGCTATCATACATGCATATTTATAAGATTTCTTATCATGGCCCCTGACCTTTATGGATAGTATACATTCACATACTGAGTAATATATTAGAAAATATTCCATTAATTTCTATCTTTAATGGCAGAACTTACACAGACCTTTAATGATACTACATGTTTATTATGTATTCCTTAACCTTATTATAATGTATACCAGAATCCCCAAAACTTCTGAAGAGGTCATCAATTCTAATCTATCATCTCCAGTGTTTGTGTTTTCGGACTGCTTTTTTATAGAACAAGCTTTTGCTTTTATTATTTTCTACTTCATTAGGATAGGTTTTGCCATTTTTGGCACAGCAGCCCATTTGTGGTACAGTATCTCCAGTTTTATCTATGTGGAACGGAGTTTAAATTCACACCAACTCATGTGTTTTTCCTGAATCACTGTGTAATGGAGCTCATATACTGTCTAGAAATCCTGGATGTGTTTGTTTTTAACAATTACCTCGTTTATAAATTTTCCTTTTTGGACTATCCTGGTTTGGAAGGCCTCTGTTACAAACCTGGATTGGTATTGAACAATACTTGGCAGTACATCACCCACTAACATTTCTCAAGTATAAAGATATAAAATATCGGATTGCAGTTTCTATAGCAACATGGTTCATAGGTTTTGGATATGGTATACACACATTTGAGTTACAGAATTTCCCAGATAATTTTTTTAACTTTGTCTTCTTCACTGAAGTAACTGTGATTTCATTCTGTTGTGTATTTGTGTTGTGTGATCTGAAAAAAATCACGCGAACGTACAATAATCAATGTATCAATAACCTGATAATAATCTCTTCTTTTGTTTTGTTATTTTGTAGACATTTTTCATGTTTCTGCTAATTATTTAATTATTAAATATTATCCTAAAAGCATAAATCTTATTTAAAAAAAATTAACCTTACAGACTCCTGTCTTGTTTTGTTATCTCTTTAGTCCTAATCTTTATTTTGTGATTTTACACGTTTTTTTTTCAGTATGAATAACATGTCTGATGAGATCATCAATTACCTTCCCATTTATCCAATCCTATTTCGTTTTTTTCACTGTATAAGTGAAAAAAAAAAAAAAAATTTATATATATATATATATATATATATATATATATATATATATATATATTCTTGTGCTGTGTCTGTCACTAACTAACCCAATGGCGACCAGAAAGACGTAGCTTTAGCAGTTAGCCCTGTAGCGTGAATGGTAAACCCAAACGCGGATAAACACGAGCGGGCAGGATAATCACGCGATTTGCTATAAGGACTCTCAAAACCAATGAGCAAAGGAAAGACACAATCTAACCCGCGTCCTATAAACACACACTCATGAAACCCAAGAAAGTGAGTACTCACGTGAACTCGAACGATACCGAGGCAGCTGTCATGCACACACAATCTGCGGTCGGCACTAGGACCCGGAAGTAAGACGGTCGCCTACCAGGAAGTATAAGAGGAGTAAACCAACGGTGGCTTACCGCTCAGTCATTGAGTTCGGCCCATGTCGGTTCACGTTGGCTTTCTTCAAACCGTGAGTACTCACTATGTTTTGGTTATTGCTTCTTACCGTTGTGTGTGTATTTATAGGACGTGGGTTAAATTTGTGTTTTTCCCTTGCTCCCCTTTCGTGAGAGTCCTTAAACTAAATCGCGGGGTTATCCTGCCTACTCGCCGTTACTCCGCGTTTGGGTTTACCATCCACGCTACATTGGGCTAACCGCTAAAGCTACGTCTTCTGGTCACCCCAGGTTAGTTCATCTCTGACAGCAGCATGGGCAAAACTCAATGACAGAGCGATGTGCGGCGCCATCTTGTACCCTTTTATGCTTTCAGGTTCGCGACCGTCTTACTTCCGGGTCCTAGTGCGCATGACAGTGTCATGACATTTTGCTTTCTTCTGGACAATTTATGGTGTCCCTGATCTTATTTTTGCATGAACAGAAAGTCAAACAAAGTTAGTTGTTTCTGCTGAATTACAATTTAATAGACCTCATCTTCTCCTAAATTGCTCAATTTTGTCTTCTTCACTGAAGTGACTGTGATTTCGTTATGTTGTGTATCTGTGTTGTGTGCACTGAGAAAATCACGCGAACAAATAAATAATTGGACAGGCAGATATGAACTCAAGTACAGAACTTGTTGCATTTGATCTATTTTGGTAAGAATTTCTGATAAAATCTTATAACAACAACACAAAGTATATAACTATATCTACATTATACTGTATGCACAGGTGTTTTTGTATAGGAAGCATTTATTTTATGAATGCATTTTCATTTTATTAATCTATCTATCTATGTTTTTCACAATGAATTACTACAACCAATCAAATACTTTAGCCAGTGTCATTATAAAAAGTTCCTACTAAAGCACAACCATAAAAAAAAAAAATCAGGGACTACAACAAAATCTAATGTTAAATATGTTTTCTCATTCGCTCCACTGTACATTTCTTACATATGAATCTTCCCTACAAATATTCTATTGATAGAATAAATTAAATACTGTGCTCCAAATTATTTGTATTTTCTTATATTATCATTCTAAATAAACATTTTTGATAGAAATAACTGAAAGCTTGATAGTGCCATGGCATCCATGGTAATAATGAGTGTATATATCTACCTGCCGTGTTAATTAATTTCTACAATTCAAATTTAAATTTCATACTAATGTGCTTTTTTAATACATAATTATTTCTGTAAAGAGTTATTTTATGAACTTCTATTTATAGAATAACAGCTTATACCTAGACTTTTTTTCTGCCACAATAAATCTCTGCCTTACATCAACATACTATATGTTTGTGTAATGCCTTTAAATAGGCATGTATGAAGTCATTGCAATTAAATTGCATTTAATTTAGAAGAGACCAATTTAGTGGAATCTTTAACACTCATTTAACACAAACTGCTACTGTATAAGATGCAGTAGTAAAGAAAATGACAGATACAGTAGGTACAAGAAACATATGACCCATGTGTTTGCTTACCCCAGTGGGAAAAAAATACACTTTAGTGTATTACAAATATATTGAAATCCTCGATAATACATTGCAAATATACTAACAAAAAATTGTACCATCAGTTACTACCTGTATATAAAAAGTGTACTAACATCATGCTTTTACCAAATTTTGGAATTTTGGAATTTTGGATGTCCAAGATGGCGCCGGTGAGGTCGGCTGCCGTCACGACTGCTCCGACCACCTTTTCTTTGTTTTTGTTTTTTAAGTTAGTTTTCAGTGTTTTAAAATCGGCAAAATCACCACCATTGAGTACATTAGGTATGATAGAGACACTCTTGTTTCTATTGGTATACAATGTACTCACAATTCGACGGTTTTAACTCCGGATCCGAGCTGGCCGAGTGAGATCCTGAGGGAGAACAATGGACGCGACGCGAAGCGACGGACCCGAGGGAAACGAGCTGGCGTGAGGAACCGGCTCCGAGCCCGTGCACACCGCACACCTCTGCCTAGCATCCTGCTCGCCAACGTCCAGTCACTGGAGAACAAACTGGATGACCTCAGGGCCAGGATAAAGTTCCAGAGAGACATTCGGGACTGCAATCTCCTCTGCTTCACCGAGACATGGCTGAACCCAGCAGTGCCAGACCACGCCATACAGCCGGCCGAGTTCTTCTCGGTTCACCGCATGGACAGGACGCGGGACTCGGGGAAGTCAAGGGGAGGCGGCGTGTGCTTAATGGTGAACAACAGCTGGTGCAACAGCGCGAGCGTTGTTCCTCTTACACGCTCCTGCACACCAAACCTGGAACTACTGTCCATCATGTGTCGTCCATTTTATCTTCCACGGGAGTTCACATCGGTCATAATCAGCGCCGTTTACATACCTCCACAAGCGGACACTGAAACTGCCTTATGCGAGCTGCATGAGGCGCTCACACAGCACCAGACACAACACCGGGAGCGCCGAACTTTTATCAGCACATCACCTGCCCCACCAGGGGCGAAAGGACACTGGACCATTGTTATACCACGGTCAAAGACGGTTACGAGGCACAATCTCGTCCAGCGTTTGGTAAATCCGACCACGCCGCCATTTTCCTCATGCCAATATATAAACAAAGGCTGAAACAGGAAGTTCCGGTCCTGAGGGAGGTCGCGCGCTGGACGGACCAATCGGTTTAGAAACAGCTCCGATGATGACGTCAGCGTGTTTACGGAAGCGGTTGTGGGATTTATTGAAAAGCTGGCAGACGATACGGTAGAGAAAAAGACTATCAGAACGTTTCCCAACCAGAAGCCGTGGGTGGATAAAACCATCCGCGACGCTCTGAGATCTCGCACAGCTGCCTACAACACGGGATTTGCATCGGGGGACATGGGACCGTACAAGGCTGCGTCATATAACGTCCGGAAGGCGGTGAAAGAGGCGAAGCAGCGCTACGGGAGAAAACTAGAGTCACAGCTTCAACAGAGTGACTCTAGGAGCCTGTGGCAGGGACTGAGAACAATAACGGACTACAAAGCACCAACATCCGGTATGACGAACGCGGACGCGACTCTGGCAGACGAGCTGAACACATTTTACGCTCGCTTCGAGGCTGCAGCTAAAGACGCTGGCAATGCTAATGCTAACGGCGCTAATGCTAACGGCGCTAATGCTAGCGGCGCTAACGGCTGCAGACAGGAAGACACAGTCAGCACCGGGAACGCGCTCATCATCTCCGAGCACGACGTGAGGAGAGCCTTCAAGAGAGTGAACACCAGGAAAGCAGCAGGACCAGACGGCATCTCAGGTCGTATTGTCACGCTCTCAGTGCCTTCGCGCTGATCAGAAACCTTTTGACATTTCCTTTCCCACGCTGTCAGACTCTCATCACATGATCATGCTTTCCCACGCTGTCATCGCTCCTCCCGGACCGCCCCGCCGGCACACCGGTTTCTCATCTGGCGCTGATTTCACCCAGCTTATAAGGAAGCGCAGCGCGCTGCCTCGCGCTGGATTATTGTGTGTTTTTTTGGCCATAGTTTTCTCGCGTTTCTGTTCATGACTTTTCACGTTGCCGACTTCGCTTGCTTCTCGTTTTCCCCCTCGCCTCCCGATTTGGATTATTGCCACGCTTGGATTTAACGGCTTTGAACTTTCGCTTTCGTTTCTCGACCACGGCTCAGCTTCACGTTTTTGCTCGACGCCCTCGCTGACTGATCACACGGCTTTGATCTCTTGCTCTCCTCCTCGACCACGGCTCAGCTTCACGTTTTTGCTCGACGCCCTCGCTGACTGATCACACGGCTCTTATCTCTCGCTCTCTACCTGCAACTGGGTCCACTTTCACAGTCCACGTTCTGCATCACGACAGAATAATCCAGCCAGCACTATGGACCCAGCAGGGTTAGACGGAATGCGACGGGCACTGGAGACCCAAAGTGTGCTCCTCGGAAAGAACCAGGAGGAACTCATCGCCACGAGACAAACTCTAGCTGACGTCATCTCCCAAATACAACGGCTCCAGGTACCTACAGCTCAGACCTCACACTCCGGAACACCACGAGAGCCACGCCTACCAGCCCCTCCCACCTATGGGGGAGAACCAGGAACTTGCAGGTCCTTCCTCTCACAATGCTCACTGATTTTCGAGCTTCAAACCTCCTCCTTCTCATCAGAACGTTCCCGGGTGGCCTACATCATCACGCTACTAACTGATAGAGCCAGGGAGTGGAGTACAGCCCTCTGGGAGGCTCACGACCCATGCTGCGAGAACTTCGACAACTTCTCCAAGGAGATGAGGAGGGTCTTTGATCGCTCATTCGCCGGCAGGGAGGCGGGAACAAGGTTATTAAGACTTCATCAGGGATCCCGCTCTGCTTACGACTATGCCATCGAGTTCCGCACCCTAGCCGCTTCTAGTGGATGGAATGACAGAGCCCTAGCGGATGTCTTTCTGGAAGGGCTATCAGAAGCTCTTAAGGATGAGCTCATCTCCCGCGAAACCCCCACGGACCTCCACGAACTCATGGATCTCGCCGGGCGGGTCGACTCACGTCTCCAGTTAAGACGGCACCCCAGAATAGGGCACGCGCCTCCTGCCCTGCAGCAAACCAATCAGGAGGAGCCCATGCAGCTAGGCAGGACCCGCATCTCTGACGAGGAGAGACGCCGACGCCGCCTACAAGGGGCTTGTTTTTACTGTGGAGCTTCAGGACACAGGCTTAAAGACTGCTCATTAAAAGGGAGGCCCCCCCTAGTCAGACTGGGAACACTAGAAGGCTCCCCTCCTGATAGATTTCCACAATCACGTCCCCTACTTCCCGTAAACCTAATCATCGGTGGTCAGGCTCACCCAATTCAGGCACTAATTGACTCCGGCTCCGATCGAAATTTGATCAGCGCGAATACGGTGAGAGCATTAAAGATCCCTGGCTTACCACTAGACACTCCGCTCGCCGTTCAGGCCTTGGATGGGAGCCGGCTTCCACCCATCATACTTAGAACCCCACCGTTAACCTTAAGAACGTCAGGGAACCACTCTGAGGAGATCTCCCTCTTCATTATGGAGAAATCACACGCCGCCTTGGTCCTCGGACTTCCCTGGCTAGCCCTCCATGGACCCCAGATCGATTGGAACAAGCAAGTCATCACGGGTTGGAGTCCCTCATGCTCCACGACATGCCTGCACTCAGCACTCCCTCCAACTCCTATCCTGGCCACGCCCCATGAAACCCCGGACATCTCCAGCGTACCCACCGAATACCATGATCTTGGGCAGGTCTTCAATAAGACCCGAGCCATGTCACTTCCGCCGCACCGACCATACGACTGTCCCATTGATCTTCTCCCGGGCACCTCTCCTCCGAAAGGCAGACTTTACTCTCTGGCACACCAAGAAAGAGAGGCCATGAATAAGTATATCACAGATTCCCTCGCCGCCGGAATTATTCGTCCATCCTCCTCGCCCGCTGGGGCAGGATTTTTCTTCGTCAAGAAAAAAGACAAGTCCCTTCGTCCATGCATTGATTACAGAGGGCTTAACGAGATAACCGTCAGGAACCGCTACCCGTTACCTCTCATGGCCACCGCCTTCGAACTTCTCCAAGGGGCGGACATTTTCACCAAGCTCGACCTACGAAACGCTTATCACCTCGTCCGCATCCGGGAGGGCGACGAGTGGAAAACTGCCTTCAACACACCCACTGGGCATTACGAGTATCTGGTGGTTCCGTTCGGACTGACCAACGCCCCTGCCGTATTCCAGGCCCTCATTAATGACGTTCTCCGTGACTTCTTGAATTCCTTCGTGTTCGTGTATTTGGACGACATTTTGATTTTCTCTCGAGGCCTGGAGGAGCACCGGCACCACGTTCGCCAAGTTCTGCAGAGGCTCCTAGAGAACAATCTCTTTGTTAAAGCCGAGAAATGTGAGTTCCATACAACTTCCACAACGTTCCTAGGGTTTGTCATCTCTCCCTCCAGACTGGAGATGGAACCCGCCAAGGTCCAGGCCGTCTCCAACTGGCCCACGCCAGCCTCTCGACGTGACCTCCAACGGTTCCTGGGGTTCGCGAACTTCTATCGCCGCTTCATCCGGGGTTACAGTTCTGTCGCCGCCCCCCTCACCTCCCTGACTTCCCCCAAGACACAGTTCTGCTGGAACAACGAGGCAGACAAGGCCTTCACGGACCTCAAGAAGCGGTTCACCTCAGCCCCCATACTCACCATACCCGATCCATCTCGCCAGTTTGTGGTAGAAGTGGACGCCTCCAACACTGGCGTTGGGGGAATTCTCTCCCAAAGATCCCCGCGAGACAACAAGCTGCACCCCTGCTCATTCTACTCCCGCCGTCTATCTCCAGCTGAGAGGAATTATGACGTAGGCGACCGAGAGCTCCTGGCCATCAAGTTAGCACTAGAGGAGTGGAGACATTGGCTGGAGGGGACCGAGCTTCCCTTCATAGTGTGGACCGATCACAGGAACTTAGAGTACCTGCGCACCGCCAAAAGACTCAATGCCCGCCAAGCTCGGTGGTCGCTGTTCTTCTCAAGATTCAATTTCACCCTGTCCTACCGCCCAGGTTCTAAGAACACTAAGCCTGATGCCCTCTCACGTCAGTTCTCCCTCCCACAAGATCCCACACCATGCCAACCCATTCTACCATCTCGTTGTCTCGTTGCCGCCTTAGAGCTAGACATCGAGACCAAAGTCAAGCAGGCATTGACTCAGGAGCCCGGCCCAAGCAATGTCCCCCCAGATCGCCTCTTTGTTCCCCCCGGTCTGCGCCCGCAGGTCCTGGAGTGGGGTCATGGATCCAAGCTGTCCTGTCACCCAGGCTCTGCCCGAACGCTATTTATCATACAACAGCGTTTCTGGTGGTCCACGATGGGGAGGGATGTCTCCAGCTTTGTGGCAGCCTGCGACATTTGCACCCGCTGCAAACCCAACAACCGTCCTCCGGCTGGCCTCCTCAGACCCTTACCCATACCTCACCGTCCCTGGTCGCATATTTCGCTGGACTTTGTAACAGGGCTACCCTCATCTGACGGAAACACTTGCATCCTGACCATTGTTGACCGCTTCTCCAAGTCCGTCCACCTAGTCCCGCTCCCCAAGCTCCCGTCCGCCAAAGAGACCGCAGAGCAATTGATATTTCATGTTTTTCGTCTTCACGGCCTCCCCACCGACATAGTTTCAGACCGTGGCCCTCAATTCACCTCACGCTTCTGGGGGGCCTTTTGTAAACTCATCGGAGCCTCTCCTAGCCTATCTTCTGGTTTTCATCCCCAATCCAACGGCCAAACAGAACGAAAAAACCAAGCAATGGAAGTCTCCCTCCGGTGTATGACTACTCGTGATGCCACCACCTGGAGTAAGTTCCTCCCGTGGGTCGAGTACGCTCACAACTCCCTGCCATCTGCCTCAACGGGCCTCTCTCCGTTCCAGTGCTGCCTGGGCTACCAACCACCACTGTTCCCCACTCAAGAGGAGGAGGTAGAGGTCCCCTCGGCACAACACTTTATCCGCCGCTGCAAAAGTACATGGTTACGAGCCAGACGATCCCTGCTGCAAGCATCCCGCTTATACAAGAGACAGGCGGACCGTCATCGCTCCAAGACTCCCAGGTATCACATAGGAGACAGAGTCATGCTCGCCACCAGAGACATCCCCCTAAAGACACTTTCCCGCAAGCTCTCTCCCCGTTTCATCGGACCCTTCACAATAACCAGGATAATCAACCCGTGCGCTGTCCGTCTCCTACTCCCATCGTCTATGCGACGCATCCACCCCACCTTCCATGTGTCCCAGCTACGACGCATTGTAAACTGTTCTCTAAGTCCACCCTCCCACCCTCATCCTCCTCCCCGTATCATCGATGGCAGTGAGGCGTACACAGTCAGAAAACTCCTGAAGGCCCGCCGGCGAGGCAGAGGAATCCAGTTTTTGGTGGATTGGGAGGGCTACGGCCCTGAGGAGAGAAGCTGGATCCCAGCCAGATTCATCCTCGACCGAACCCTGATCACGGACTTCTACAGACGCTGCCCCAACGCACCCCGCGTAACGCCTGGAGGCGTTCGTTAGAGGAGGGGTACTGTCACGCTCTCAGTGCCTTCGCGCTGATCAGAAACCTTTTGACATTTCCTTTCCCACGCTGTCAGACTCTCATCACATGATCATGCTTTCCCACGCTGTCATCGCTCCTCCCGGACCGCCCCGCCGGCACACCGGTTTCTCATCTGGCGCTGATTTCACCCAGCTTATAAGGAAGCGCAGCGCGCTGCCTCGCGCTGGATTATTGTGTGTTTTTTTGGCCATAGTTTTCTCGCGTTTCTGTTCATGACTTTTCACGTTGCCGACTTCGCTTGCTTCTCGTTTTCCCCCTCGCCTCCCGATTTGGATTATTGCCACGCTTGGATTTAACGGCTTTGAACTTTCGCTTTCGTTTCTCGACCACGGCTCAGCTTCACGTTTTTGCTCGACGCCCTCGCTGACTGATCACACGGCTTTGATCTCTTGCTCTCCTCCTCGACCACGGCTCAGCTTCACGTTTTTGCTCGACGCCCTCGCTGACTGATCACACGGCTCTTATCTCTCGCTCTCTACCTGCAACTGGGTCCACTTTCACAGTCCACGTTCTGCATCACGACACGTATTCTCAGAGCCTGCGCAGACCAGCTAGCACCTGTGTTCACTGAGATATTCAACATCTCTTTATCTCAGTCGGTGATCCCCACATGCTTCAAAGAGTCCATTATTGTTCCTGTTCCAAAGAAACCACATCCTGCTTCTCTCAATGACTATCGCCCTGTGGCCCTCACCTCAGTAGTGATGAAGTGCTTTGAACGCCTTATCAGAGACTTCATCATTTCTTCACTACCCGACACACTGGACCCACTACAGTTTGCATACCGTCAGAACCGCTCCACAGACGATGCAATCTCTCATCTCCTACACACATCACTCACTCACCTGGACACTAGGAAAGGGAATTATGTTAAAATGCTCTTCATCGACTACAGCTCTGCTTTTAACACAATAATTCCTTCCACACTCACCACCAAGCTGGAGCACCTGGGACTGAGCTCATCTATATGTCAGTGGATCTCCAATTTTCTGACTGGCAGACCACAGGCAGTAAGGATGGGCGGACATGTCTCAGCTACACTCACTCTCAGCACTGGAGCCCCCCAGGGTTGTGTTCTGAGCCCCCTGCTGTACTCTTTGTACACCCACGACTGCGTGGCCACTACCAACTCCACCTCCATCATCAAGTTTGCTGACGACACCATCGTGGTCGGACTGATCACCAACAATGATGAGTCGGACTACCTAGAGGAGATTGGAAATCTGGAGAACTGGTGCCAGAGGAACAATCTCCTCCTGAACATCAGTAAGACAAAGGAGCTGATAGTGGACTTTAGTACAAAGCAGGAGAGGAACTACCAGACCCCCGTCATCAACAGGAGCCCAGTGGAGAGAGTGGACAGCTTCAGATACCTCGGTGTTCACATCACGCAGGACCTATCATGGTCCTGTCACATCAACACCGTGGTGAAAAAAGCCCGGCAGCGTCTCTACCACCTCAGACGCTTGAGAGACTTTAGACTGCCCTCCAAGGTGCTCAGGAACTTCTACTCCTGCACCATAGAGAGCATCCTGACGGGAAACATCACGACCTGGTCCGGGAACAGCACCATGCAGGACAGACGAGCTCTACAGAGGGTGGTGCGATCAGCCGAGCGCATCATCCGCACTGAGCTCCCTGACCTGCACTCCATCTACAGCAAGCGGTGCTGGACTAAGGCCAGGAAGATCATGAAGGACCTCAGTCACCCCAGTAATGGACTGTTCTCTTTGTTGCGGTCTGGGAAGAGATTCCGCTCCCTAAAGGCCAACACAGAGAGACTGAGGAGGAGCTTCTTCCCGCAGGCGATAAGGTCTCTCAATCACACAATCACACCTCCACACAGGACTAATAACATCTTTTAAGCTCACAACACTGACTGGACAATCATGGACACATTCATACACACTTGCACTAAATACTCATACATCTGGACAATTGCACATGTCACCTTTCATGCATATTTGCACAACCACTGACACTTTAATACCATATTTCTATATTTTTGCAATATTTTATTATGCCCTTATGCACAGTTAATTTTACAAATTTTACTAGTTAAAATGATTTCTTTAGTATTTCCTTTTTATTGATTATTTATTTTACGTACAAGATTCTAATAAAATTTGAATTTGAATTTAAACTTTAAATATGCTTTAATATAATTGTATTATAGTACACTTTCTAAAAATATATTATTGGAAAATATACTTTAAGTGAAAGGTTGGTCTAATTTCCAAAGAATACTTATTTAAATTAGTTTTTCAATGTATTTTCGATATAATTAAAAAAATATATGCTCGAAATAATCATTATACAAATGTACAGAAAGTATACATTAGAACAGTGGTTCCCAAACAGTGGTTCCCCCAGAGGGGTCGTGGAATAATTTCAAGGGGTCGCGAGAGGGATTTATTTGTGATTATAATACACACTTTTCAGTATTTCAAGCAGGTCTGGACTGGGACCAAAAAATTGCCCGGGCATTCAGTTCAGAGCAATGGCCGGGGCTTGCGCGCGGCCCAAAAATTTGCATCGGCCCACCGGGCATTGCCCGGTATGCCCTATGGTCAGTCCAGGCCTGATTACAAGTAAATGCTATAAATAAATATTTTCTGATTTGTAAAGATATTAGTGATTGAGTTTGAGTGTTTAAATTGAGTGTTAAAAAAAATCGCGACTCAATGATCACTGTGCAGCGACTGACTCACTAGTTATTGCTACAGCGCACAACTGCACGTGAAAACCGCAACTGCTGAGGGGGATAAATTTGTTATTCGCAAATCTAAAAATGTTAAGGAAATTGTTTGTCTGAGTCATCGGAACCATGTACATCGACCAAGCAAAAGAGCAAGACCCCGTAGACCAAAGTCGGAAACGTCGGAAATATGAGGAAGAATTCATAAAGTGCAGTCAGTATCAGTATTCAGTAAGTTGCGGTAGCAATTGAATACACGAGTTGTCCCGTGCAGCAGTGGATGTACTGCTTCAATTTGGATCTACATATTTGTGTGAGCAGTATTTTTCCGCTGTTACATATATAAAAAATAAATACAGCTCACGTCATGATGTTGAAGATGATATGAGGGTAGCTGTATCCACCATCAGGCCACAAATGAAGCTTTTGTGCTGCCAAAAACAAGTACACCTTTCCCATTGAAATAAGCCAAAATTATTTAGATGTATAGTAAATGTAGTCAAAATACTGTGAACAGCTTATGTTTATTGCTTGTTTTTGATAGTGGGGGTCGCGAGATCTTGTTGATCTTCAATTAGGGGTCGCTGGCTTGAAAGTTTGGGAACCACTGCATTAGAATACAATTTTAATATACGGTAGTCTCAGTATATAATCAGTTAAATTTAAATGTACTTATATTTACTGCACTACTCTCTCGTGCGTGCACGCTTTTAGACTCGTTTTTGCACGCTGAATCTCTCTCCCTCGCGATCTCAAACTCGTTCTTGAGCGCTGAAAATCACTTTTTACCATTCAAGATATACAATTCACATATGTACAGCTGTGTAAAAAATTTTTTAATGTTTAAAATTTATGAGTGCATCATGGGCTGTGCATGTCAAATTCAAATTCAAATTCAAATTTTATTAGTCACATACACAATCATACACAGTATAATATGCAGTGAAATGCTTTTATACGACCGCCAGTGACCTTAAAAAAAAAGAAAATAAGAAAATAAAATCTTGTACGTAAAATAAATAATCAATAAAAAGGAAATACTAAAGAAATAATTTTAACTAGTAAAATTAACTGTGCATAAGGGCATAATAAAATATTGCAAAAATATAGAAATATGGTATTAAAGTGTCAGTGGTTGTGCAAATATGCCTGAAAGGTGACATGTGCAATTGTCCAGATGTATAAATATTTAGTGCAAGTGTGTATGAATGTGTCCATGATTGTCCAGTCAGTGTTGTGAGCTTAAAAGATGTTATTAGTCCTGTGTGGAGGTGTGATTGAGAGACCTTATCGCCTGCGGGAAGAAGCTCCTCCTCAGTCTCTCTGTGTTGGCCTTTAGGGAGCGGAATCTCTTCCCAGACCGCAACAAAGAGAACAGTCCATTACTGGGGTGACTGAGGTCCTTCATGATCTTCCTGGCCTTAGTCCAGCACCGCTTGCTGTAGATGGAGTGCAGGTCAGGGAGCTCAGTGCGGATGATGCGTTCGGCTGATCGCACCACCCTCTGTAGAGCTCGTCTGTCCTGCATGGTGCTGTTCCCGAACCAGGTCGTGATGTTTCCCGTCAGGATGCTCTCTATGGTGCAGGAGTAGAAGTTCCTGAGCACCTTGGAGGGCAGTCTAAAGTCTCTCAAGCGTCTGAGATGGTAGAGACGCTGCCGGGCTTTTTTCACCACGGTGTTGATGTGACAGGACCATGATAGGTCCTGCGTGATGTGAACACCGAGGTATCTGAAGCTGTCCACTCTCTCCACTGGGCTCCTGTTGATGACGGGGGTCTGGTAGTTCCTCTCCTGCTTTGTACTAAAGTCCACTATCAGCTCCTTTGTCTTACTGACGTTCAGGAGGAGATTGTTCCTCTGGCACCAGTTCTCCAGATTTCCAATCTCCTCTAGGTAGTCCGACTCATCATTGTTGGTGATCAGTCCGACCACGACGGTGTCGTCAGCAAACTTGATGATGGAGGTGGAGTTGGTAGTGGCCACGCAGTCGTGGGTGTACAAAGAGTACAGCAGGGGGCTCAGAACACAACCCTGGGGGGCTCCAGTGCTGAGAGTGAGTGTGGCTGAGACATGTCCACCCATCCTTACTGCCTGTGGTCTGCCAGTCAGAAAATTGGAGATCCACTGACATATAGATGAGCTCAGTCCCAGGTGCTCCAGCTTGGTGGTGAGTGTGGAAGGAATTATTGTGTTAAAAGCAGAGCTGTAGTCGATGAAGAGCATTTTAACATAATTCCCTTTCCTAGTGTCCAGGTGAGTGAGTGATGTGTGGAGGAGATGAGAGATTGCATCGTCTGTGGAGCGGTTCTGACGGTATGCAAACTGTAGTGGGTCCAGTGTGTCGGGTAGTGAAGAAATGATGAAGTCTCTGATAAGGCGTTCAAAGCACTTCATCACTACTGAGGTGAGAGCTACAGGGCGATAGTCATTGAGAGAAGCAGGATGTGGTTTCTTTGGAACAGGAACAATAATGGACTCTTTGAAGCATGTGGGGATCACCGACTGAGATAAAGAGATGTTGAATATCTCAGTGAACACAGGTGCTAGCTGGTCTGCGCAGGCTCTGAGAATACGACCTGAGATGCCGTCTGGTCCTGCTGCTTTCCTGGTGTTCACTCTCTTGAAGGCTCTCCTCACGTCGTGCTCGGAGATGATGAGCACGTTCCCGGTGCTGACTGTGTCTTCCTGTCTGCAGCCGTTAGCGCCGTTAGCATTAGCGCCGTTAGCATTAGCGACGTTAGCATTAGCATTGCTAGCGTCTTTAGCTGCAGCCTCGAAGCGAGCGTAAAATGTGTTCAGCTCGTCTGCCAGAGTCGCGTCCGCGTTCGTCATACCGGATGTTGGTGCTTTATACGGTAGTCCGTTATTGTCCTTAGTCCCTGCCACAGGCTCCTAGAGTCACTCTGTTGAAGCTGTGACTCTAGTTTTCTCCCGTAGCGCTGCTTCGCCTCTTTCACCGCCTTCCGGACGTTGTATGACGCAGCCTTGTACGGTTCCATGTCCCCCGATGCAAGTCCCGTGTTGTAGGCAGCTGTGCGAGATCTCAGAGCGTCGCGGATGGTTTTATCCACCCACGGCTTCTGGTTGGGAAACGTTCTGATAGTCTTTTTCTCTACCGTATCGTCTGTCAGCTTTTCAATAAATCCCACAACCGCTTCCGTAAACACGCTGACGTCATCATCGGAGCTGTTTCTAAACATTTCCCAGTCTGCGTCATCGAGTGCGTCCTGTAACGCGGCCACCGATTGGTCCGTCCAGCGCGCGACCTCCCTCAGGACCGGAACTTCCTGTTTCAGCCTTTGTTTATATTTTGGCATGAGGAAAATGGCGGCGTGGTCGGATTTACCAAACGCTGGACGAGATTGTGCCTTGTAACCGTCTTTGACCGTGGTATAACAATGGTCCAGTGTCCTTTCGCCCCTGGTGGGGCAGGTGATGTGCTGATAAAAGTTCGGCGCTGCGCGTTTGAGGTTGGCACTATTAAAATCCCCCGCCACAATGAGCGCAGCGTCCCAGTGTTGTGTCTGGTGCTGTGTGAGCGCCTCATGCAGCTCGCATAAGGCAGTTTCAGTGTCCGCTTGTGGAGGTATGTAAACGGCGCTGATTATGACCGATGTGAACTCCCGTGGAAGATAAAATGGACGACACATGATGGACAGTAGTTCCAGGTTTGGTGTGCAGGAGCGTGTAAGAGGAACAACGCTCGCGCTGTTGCACCAGCTGTTGTTCACCATTAAGCACACGCCGCCTCCCCTTGACTTCCCCGAGTCCCGCGTCCTGTCCATGCGGTGAACCGAGAAGAACTCGGCCGGCTGTATGGCGTGGTCTGGCACCGCTGGGTTCAGCCATGTCTCGGTGAAGCAGAGGAGATTGCAGTCCCGAATGTCTCTCTGGAACTTTATCCTGGCCCTGAGGTCATCCAGTTTGTTCTCCAGTGACTGGACGTTGGCGAGCAGGATGCTAGGCAGAGGTGTGCGGTGTGCACGGGCTCGGAGCCGGTTCCTCACGCCAGCTCGTTTCCCTCGGGTCCGTCGCTTCGCGTCGCGTCCATTGTTCTCCCTCAGGATCTCACTCGGCCAGCTCGGATCCGGAGTTAAAACCGTCGAATTGTGAGTACATTGTATACCAATAGAAACAAGATTGTCTCTATCATACCTAATGTACTCAATAGTGGTGATTTTGCCGATTCTAAAACACTGAATACTAACTTAAAAAACAAAAACAAAGAAAAGGTGGTCGGAGCAGTCGTGACCTCACTGGCGCCATCTTGGAACCGATGTGAAAATCGAGTTACGTGTGTGAATATCGCTGGATTTGTGTGGGTGTGTTTTTGAGACTTTGCTGGCACGTTGGTGTCATTCGTGCTCTTTAGCCAATCAGATGCGACCTTACTATTCAGCCAATCACAGCCCTCCAGGAGCACTTGAGTAGCTCAAATTTGCACAACTTTTGATGCACTCGTAAATTTTAAACATTCAAAAATATTTACACAGTTGTACATACTGTATGTGAATTATATATTATGAATATGTATATTTTTTTATGCACGTGAATGTTTTTTTTTTTGTAAATATATATTTTTTTCATGCACGTGAATTGCGTTTTACGCATGTGAATTGGGTTACGCACGTGAACATCGTGTCTTTTGTGTGAATTATTTATGAGACCGATCTGCCTCCATATATCATTGTAAACTGTATTTCATAATAAAGTATTTTAGTGTGCTCTGTATAAAAATAAATCATGTGCACCTGTTTAACGGAAGATATTTGTTAATCTGACATCAGCATTTGTTTAACAAATTTGCTTTTCAGTCTTGCCTTTGAGGTTTACCAAGTGTTAGCACAGCATAGGTTTTTTTTGGTTAATATCATATTAATATATGTTATTATTTAAATATATATATATGTTACATCAAATGTATATATATTTTATTTTTATTTAAATATTTTTTGTTTTTAATATAAACAAATAAATTTAAATGTCACAGAGATAACCCGAGGTAATCCAAAATGCAAAATAAATGATGGAACCATTTATTAAACAAAAAAATGTGTCCAAACCTGCCTGGCCCTATGTAAAAAAGTAATTGCCCCCTAAACCTAATAACTGGTTGCGCCACCCTTGGTGGCAACAACTGCAATCAAGCATTTTCACATCACTGGAAAGGAATTTACAGTCACTGGAAAGGAATTTACAGGGTGTACAGGCACGTGTGTGTGTGAAAGTAGTCCCACATAGTAGCCACCATCTTGCTGCTTCTTCCCTCATCTAACACCAGTTCTTATCAAAGGTAAAGTGCAGGTTAATTATACAAAGTTTCATTGTATAAATTTTCATTTATATAAAGGTAATTACATAAAAACCAGGTTTAGATCCTACCTGTCTGATCAATACCATTTTGTAGATCTAAATGGAGAACTGTGCGGTGTAATGACAGTAAAATATAGGATCCCACATGGGTCAGTTTTAGGGCCTCTGCTGTTCTCCAAATGCCTGCTTCCCTTGGGTAACATCATTAGAAAACATGGGAATAGTTTTCCATTGCTATGCTGATAATATCCAGTTATACAAAACCAGCTGAAATATTCAAGTTGTCTAGATTAACTGAGTGTGTCCAAGATATAAAATATTGGATGACTAAATTCAGATTAGACAGAAATATTACTTATTGGTCCAAAAGCAAGTACACAAAAGCTTTCGCAATTCTGCTGGCATTTAGATGGATGTACTGCACTGTTACTACCAGCCCAACAGTGGAAGACCTGGGCATACTGTAATATTAGACAGCAACTGTCACGGGCAGCGGACTTGTGTCGGCATGGCATAAATGCAGAGGCAGAGATGACGGCAAAGATGTTCTTTTTAATAACAAATTAAAGCAAAACTGAAACAATTTTTAACATGAGCACAACCAAAATACTCTAATGTCACAGCAACCACTACAAGAACAAAATACGTAAAATATGTAAGATGAGAAGGGGGAGAGGGGAAGGGGCTCCTTACACACACATACATACAGTGCCTGTGTATGTATACAAATGGAAACACTTATCTGTCAGGATTTATTTTTCTTAAATTTTTTTTAAGTTAAAGTGCAGGTTGATTTGTTTTATTTTTACTTTATATTTTGTGTTAAATTTTTCTTGGGGGGGCTGTGGAACTAATAATTTGAGTTTTCTTATGGGAAAATTAACTTTTCCTTCAGCTTACTGTCATTAGATAGCATATGCCCCCATTCACCCTATACTGTAGGTCTGCGTCTATCCATTAAAGGGACGATATGAGGTTATTATCTTATTGTTTACACCTCAGTAATCTTACTTTATAATGTGACCATAGTCCAATAAAGATATATACATATATAATGTATATGAGCCTATTTATTGTGATGTCAGAGAATTATGACACGGTTATTGTAAAATCTAGTTGCAGTTGGCAGAAAAAAATCTTCCTATAGCGTTCTTTGTTACAGCAAAGCTAAAGCATTCTCTTAGTGAAAGTGCTCCACTGTGGCGGGGGTGTGAGGTGTTCTCACTGATGATAAACAGTTTGTGTAGCATCCTTCTCTTAAAAAAATAAAATAAACATTGTTTGATTAAGGACGATGCACACTGTTTGTTTCCTAAACAATATCTTCTTCTTCTTGTAACCATCAGTAATGTCATTGTCATTTTTCTTAACCTTTTTCAAAATACATGTCAAATATTTAAATATATTATTTATTCTAGCATGTGTTTTTATCTGACAGGACAAAGATAAAGTCACATTTTCATTTGGAAAGATCATCTGAATCCCAGTCCAACTGGTCTGACCTTATTCCTTTGAAGTCATGAAACAGATCACAAGTAAAACCTATAAAAATATATACAGTATATAAATAAATAAACTTTTCAAACCAGTACATTCAGGATATCTCTGTTTATTGTATAATTTTATGCGAGATGATCTTAACAACAACAGGTGGCTGGGGAAAGGGAAGTTTAGGGTTCCCTGCTGGAACTGCTATCCCCGCGACCCGACTTTGGATAAGCGGTTGAAGATGGATGGATGGATGGATATCTTAATACAAATTAACCTTACAAATCCTTTTTTTTTTTTTTAATGATTTAGAACTTTACATTTTTATAACAGAATGATTAACACATCTGAAGAAATCATCAATTCAACTCTAATTCTTCCAACTCCTTCTATTTTTACTAACTGTGCACAAGGAATTCATTTGGGATTTATTGTATTGTACTGTACTATGACATTTTGTTTCCTTCTTGGCACTCCAGGCAATTTATGGTGTCTCTGTTTTTATTTTTGCATTGAAAGAAAATTCCACCAAAGTCGTGTGTTTCTTCTCAATCACATTATAATAGATCTCATCTTTTGCATAGCTTGTGCTGCTTAAATGCTAAATTTATTTATCTTTGAAAATTACACATTAACAATGGTGATTTGTTTTTATTCCTGGATGTTCTGGAATGAAAGGCCTCTTATACAAACATGTATTTGCATTGAACAATACTTGGCAGTGCTTTATCCAGTAACATTCTTGAAATATAAAGGTATAAAATACAGAATTGCAGCAACTGTAGCAGTTTGGCTCATATCACTTGTATACGTTTTGCACCAATTCATCAAAATGACTTTCCTTAATCTTTTTAACAACCTTGTGTTCGTCATAACATTGGCTGTGAGTTCATTTTGTTGTGTGTCAGTGTTGCATGCTTTGAAACACCCAGTCCCTGGAGTTACACACACCAGAAATGAGGCAGGTAGAGATGTAAGGAACCAACAGAAGAGAAATGCCTTTAATACTATATTTTCAGCACTGCTACTAATGCTGTTCTCCTATATTCCGCAGACTTTATTTGTAATTTGTACTTGTTTTAAAATTGATCAGACATTGTTTGAATGTAACATTTCTCCAATTTTTACTTCTTGTAATGTCTTTGGTATTATGGTTACACCATTCCTGAATGTGTATAAGGAATATAATTTAAAATGTCTTAAATATCATAAGAAATAAATGAGAATTGCTGAGTGAAATTTCTCACAAAGCTTTTTTTTTTAAAATCTGTATTCATACCAATGGTGCATCAGCACAAAAACTAACAAGGCTCCGTGAACACAGTTAAAGTGTCGTTATGAGCTCTGAGAATCTTCAGGTTCCGATCTGAAGTGATTTATTCGACCACACTGTTAATAAATTTTAAGAAATCCAGATAAATTAAAAGTAAACATGCTTTTAAAATTAAACAGGCAATGTAGAACATGCTGAGCAGGTTTCCAAAATTGTTTTTACTGGATGTCCACCAATAATCTAATAGATTACAGAAGATGATAATGTTTCAGTATCCTTACTTTTACTGTCATGTGTTATCTTGTGCAATCTTTTAGCTGTGTTATGCTCTCATCCATTAGGACAATGTTTGTTAGAATAACATTTGGATCAGCAAGGGAATAACCGATTCACTATTAACAGTTTAACAATTATAGATTAACTAGAATAATCAATAGAATAGAATAACTTAATTTTGCCAAAATCCACAATATATATTTCCCCAGTGGATGATGTTTTAGTATTAGTCTCGTATAATATTTAAAATATATATGCCAAATGTTCATCTTGTAATATTAAAATGAAATCATTTAAATATATTATTGTGTGATTTTTGTATGATTTAAATGTTTAATTAGCATAAAGGTTTGCTGTTTTTTGTGTGTGATGTTTTCATATTTATGATGTGACCCTTAACTAGACCTAGCATAATATCACTGGAATTTCCTTTGGGATCAATAAAATATCTACAGTATCTAATATTAACTTTTGTAATAGATTTGCTGACAGATTTCAAAGTCCTTAGTGTGGCTACTACTGTAAAGGATAAATGCGCTTAAGGGAACAAGCAGTGTGCATCTTCCTAATCAAACAATTTTGAGTCTTTTAAGAGAAATATGCTACACAAACTGTTAATCATCATTGAGAACACCTCACATCCTCTCCACAATCTACTAGCTGAACAGCGGAGCACTTTCAATAAGAGAATGCTTTAGCTTTGCTGTGACAAATAACACTATAGAAAGATTTTTTTCTGCCAACTACAATTAGACTTTACAATAACTCTGCTCTGCTTATGAAGAGGGATCTCCTTCTCTGACATCACAATAATAGGCTCATATACTGCACATTCTGTCTTCATTGCACTATGCTCACATCCGTTACTCATTTCATACTCTCTTTTATTAATACAGTATTTGCTGGTTATATACAGTTACTGTACTATGTACAGTTCATTATGTCTATTACTATTTAAATTTGCTCATGCACCTTATGTACAGTTTTGTTCCCATCTGTATATTCTTGATTCTTCTTCTATACCGCTTTATCCTCTATTCAGGGTCGCGGGGGACCTGGAGCCTATCCCAGGAGACTTCGGGCACAAGGCGGGGTACACCCTGGACAGGGTGCCAATCCATCGCAGGGCGCACATTCACACACTCATTCACACACTATGGTCAATTTGGGAACGCCAATTAGCCTAACCTGCATATCTTTGGACTGTGGGAGGAAACCGGAGTACCCGGAGGAAACCCACCAAGCACGGGGAGAACATGCAAACTCCATGCACACAGAGACGGGAATCGAGCCTGGCCGGGGAATCGAACCCGGACCCTGGAGGTGCAAGGCGACAGTGCTAACCACTACACCACCGTGCCGCCCCATCTGTATATATGATCATCATATACATGTACATACTGTAGAAACAGTATGCTTGGATTATTTGGCACCATTGTTACCTGTTTAATGCACCTTAAATTGGACAATATTTTTGCCTCATTAGTGCACCTTATTATTATTTATTATTATTATAACTGTGTGAAAAACAGGCCCCAAAGATGTTCAGGCAAACCTTATATTGTATACAGTCAGATTTTCAACAATAAGATAAAATAGCTGGAAACTACAATAAATGTAAAGCCATTGAGTTTAAGGCTGTAAAACCAAATACCCTAAAAGCATACACATGGGACAATAAAAACTTTTTTTTTTTTTTTTACTTTTTAGCTAAGGAAAGCCAACAAACGAAAAAAATCTAAATTAAATTGCATTCGTCATGAATTATTCGAGTTGAATAAAAACAATGGGTAAGAGCTGAACATGGACCTGAAAGCTATAAAAGCGAACATATATTAAAAACAAACATAAAGAGTTTTAATATATTTTGGTAAAGTATTATAAACTGTATTTCATAATAAGGTGTTTTAGTGTGCTCAGTATGGAAATAAATCATGTGCACCAGTTTAACAGAGAAGATATCTGTTAATTTGACATCAGCATTTGCTTAACAAATGTGCTTTTCAGTCTCGCTTTTATTCAGAAATCAGGTTTGGCAAGTGTAAGAACAGATTTTTTTTGTTGCTAATATCTCATTGTTAAACATTGTCATGTTTAATAATCATTGTGATAAAAGGTCTTACAGTGTAAAGTATTTGCCCCCTCCTGTTTTTTTTGTGTGCACATTTGTCACATTAAAATGATTTAGAGAATTGCTTTAATTCAGCCACATTAAAGGTTTTTAAGCATGTTTAAGGATCGTAACTGGATTTACTTCCAGACTTCAAATTCCTAATTTTGCATCTTTTGGGCCATTCAGGGGTGGACATGCTGGTGTGTTTCAGATCCTTGTCCTGCTGTATAACCCAAGTGTGCTTAAGCTTGATGTCACAATCTTATGGCATTACAGAATTTTCAGGTAGAGCACAGAATTCATGGTTCAAATCAATTATGGCAAATCATCCAGGTCTAGAAGCTGCAAAGCAGCACTAGAGCATCACTCTACCACCACCATGTCTGACTAATGGTACTGTATGTGCTTTTTTATAAAATGCTGTGTTAACCTTATGCCAGATAACGAGACACAGATCTTCCAAAAAGTTAAACTTTTAAGTCCTCGGAATATTTACCCAAAAGTCTTTGGTATAATAAAAATATTTTTGCCAAATGTGTTTTTGACCAGCAATGGCTTTCACATTGGAAACTTTCTCATGGATGGCATTTTTGCCCAGTTTCCATCTTATTGTTGAATCATGAACACTAACCTTAACTGAGGCAAGTGAGGCCTGAAAGTCTTTAGATGTTGTCCTAGTTTTTATAAACTCCTTGGTGAGTTGTCGTCGTGTTCTTGGAGTAATTTTGGAAGGCAGGCCACTACTGGGATGGTTCACCACAGTTCCAAGTTTTCTCCATTTGTGAATAATGACTCTCACTGTGGTTCACTGGAGTTCCAAAGAGTTAGAAATAACTTGGTTACCCATTCTGGACTGATGCATTACTTTGTTCTTCATCTGTTTTTGAATTTCTTTAGATCGCATTTATTTAAAGACTTTTAACATACTTTACATTTAAAAACTGCATTTTGTATTTACTTGGATTATCTCTGTGTGATATTAAATCAGTTTGATGATCTCAATCATTAAGTTTAACAAATATACAAAAAAGATAAACAAAGCAAGTGGGCAAATATCTTTTCACAGCCGTGTATATCTTACTGTGTGCATTTAGCGAATATTAACATTTGGTTTAACCTTTAGCATCCAAATAGTTAGGAATAAAAGGAATTAATGTGGAATTTATTTCTGCTGCTACTTTATGATGACATTATGTTTATTCCTTTATGTATCAGTATTGTGGTGCCCTTTTCTGTTTTTATACTGAATGGAGATTTAATCAAACTCAGATGTTTCTTTTAAATAACAATTTAAAGCTCATCTTGTATACAGAAGTATATAAGGTAATATGGTAATAATGTCATTTTTAAATATATATATATATTTATTTATTCATTCATTCATTCATTCATTCTCTATACCGCTTAATCCTGTGTTCAGGGTCGCGGGGGACCTGGAGCTTATCCCAGGGGACCTCGGGCACTAGGCGGGGTACACCCTGGACAGGGTGCCAATCCATCGCAGGGCACACACACATACACACACTCACACACCCAATCACACACTACAGGCAATTTTAGGAACGCCAATTAGCCTAACCTGCATATCTTTGGACTGTGGGAGGAAACCGGAGTACCCGGAGGAAACCCACCAAGCACGGGGAGAACATGCAAATTCCATGCACACAGAGACAGGAATCGAGCCTGGCTATAGAGAGAGAGAGAGAGAGAGAGAGAGAGAGTTTACTTTGCTGGATTTGTTCTTGTGTTTTGTGGTTTTTTCATTTCATTCAAATGTTTGGAAAACATGAGTAAAATTTCATTATAATATTTCTACATCAAGTTTTGTTAAATTATATTTACGATAATAAACACATTATTAATCACATAAATACAGTCACTATCAAGTATGCCAAAGGCATTCTCCACAACACGTCTCCCCCTAGATGTCCTGTAGTGGTCACAAGCTCTTTATTAGTAAGTCCACTTCTGTTGTAGGGCTTCATCAAATAAGTCCTCAAAGCTTTCATAACAGAGGATAAAATAAGGAATGGGCTTGTCATCACTGATAACATGATCTCCTTTACAGGGTTTGACATTAACTTTTCTGCTCACTGGCCAATGTGGCTAGTGGATTTCCGGAATCACGAGAAAATCACAGTTTTTTTCTTCACCATAATACGTTAATGTTTGTTAGATCTAGATTTACTTATAAATGACAGCATACACTGTATCACTATAGTAGTAGTCAAGTATTCAGTACTGTTAAGATAGCTCCCAATATAAAAACATGCAAACATGAACAGTATATTCTGCTTATTGAACTTAAATTCAAGCCTCTTACCACATGAAATTGAAAAATAACAGATTCAGTACAACTGAACTCATTCTGATATTAAAAATACAGCAACTCAGAACATTTATCGTTGTAGTGTTATTATGTGTACTATTATCAGATATTATTATTCATTATGTATTCTTATATCAGAATTCTGAGTTATGACAATGGACTCTGGTCTATCTTGTTGTGTTGTCTCTTTATAGTGTGAAGTAATTCACTATTGATAAATTTTCTATCATTCAACATGAAATCTATATAGATTTTAATAATGATTACTTTTTTATATATAATCAGTAAATAACCTATGCGAAAAGAGCAAACATTCTCATCCTGTTGAGAAGCAATAGCCCTTTAAGGAAATGATACACACACACACACCAAACAGTAAGTAAAAGTGTGTGTGTGTGTGTGTGTGTGTGTGTGTGTGTGTGTGTGTGTGTGTGTGTGTGTGTGTGTGTGCACGCACGCGCGCAATGCATGTGTGAACATGTGTAGAGAGAGGTATTAAATGTCATCATTACATTCATGCGCGTTTTATGCGTATAATATTACGTTGCAATTCGTTTATTATATCGGATGACTTTAGAGAAAACTACAACAAAAATATATTGTCATACCAAAGAATAAAATACCCGCCAAAGTGGCTAGTGAGACTAAAGTTATTACCCGCCACAGCCGAATTTTACCCGCATTTGGCGGGTGGGCGGGTGCCAATGTCAAGCCCTGCTCCTTCAGCTTACTGTCATTAGATAGCATATAGCATACAGTATGTCCCATTCACTACACTTGAACAATTTACTAAATTGGGATCGACCAGCCTGGAGTCTATCCTAGGGGTCTTAGGGCACTAAGTGAGATGGAATGCCAGTCCATCACATGGCACAAGCGTGCAAACCCTCACATACACACTCATACTGTATACTACAGGCAATTTGGAAAAGCCAGTTAGCCTACTCTCCATGTTTTTGGACTGTGGTAGGAAACCAGAGTACCAGGAGGAAACCCAGCAAGGACAGGGAGAACATGCAAACCCTTCAAAAGCTTTTGTGAATTAAAAACAAATAAAAAAAATATCATAGTCATATTAATACATTTTCATGTTAATGCTTATTAATATTTTTTCCAACTATGCTTGAAAACTTGCAGATTTGGAGATTGTGTTTCTTACAACAGTAGCGTGTCCAATAGGCCATCCTCGTAATAGAACTTTTTTTTTCTTCTTCTTTTTTTTTTTTGCTCTCTGAGATGTTTAGTAATTTTTCAGATAAAGGTACACTAACAGATAAAAGTTTGAACGCACATTCTAATTCCATTTTTATTTCTTTCTACACTGTAAAACTGCAAAAATATGCAATAATATTCATAGAATAGTTCATGATGAGATTTTGCTACTCATGCTAGTTAAAGCTTTCATAACAGCTCTACTGTGAAATGCTGTTAAATGATAATTCTTTAGGCTGGTAATAAAGCGAGCTTCTCCTCTGCTGCAGAGGTCATTTTTGGTCTTGTTTTCCTGACATGGTCTTCATGAGAGCGAGTTTCTTCATAGTGCCTGATGGATTTTGCAAATGTTCTTGCAAGAAATGTTCCAGAAAAGCTGACCGTCATATCTTAAAATAACACCTGGCTGTTGTTGTTGTTTTTGTTGTTAATTACATATGCGTTATTCCATTAAATCGTCAGTATAGTTCTAAAAATGAAGAAAATAAATCACAAAACAAAAAGCATTGAATTATGAAGGTGTTTTCAAACATTTGACTGGTACTGTATTACAGTCTACGTCAAAACATTTGAATAGACTGTCAATATTTTAAACTGATAGGACAAGCTCCAGCTACTTTTGCAAGACCTTTCAATTTTAGTCGTACAACTCCATTGTATCAATCTCATCTTCAAACAGAAAACTTTCAGAATTCTTGCATCAATCCACAGGTAATTTTTCGTTTTTTTTTTTACTTCTTCCTCAGTGATAAGCATTCAGTATGTCTCTGATTCAGTGTGTCTCATGTAAGATGATCATAAAGGCAAATATTAAAAACAGTATCTTACCTTATCATCTATTTTTCTTATTATCCCTATTTTTTATTTTGTGATTTCACAAAATAACATCTTTTGTTTTCTGTTTACAGAATGACTAATACAGCCAAACAGGTCATCAATTCCACTCTAGTTTTACCAGCTGAATTTAGTTTTTTTGACTGTGCAAAAGAAATTCATTTTGGATTTATTTTCTCATACTTTGCCATGACATGTTGCTTCCTCATTGGGATACCAGCCAATTTATGGTGTCTCTGGTTTTTTTGCATTAACCAGAATGTCAGACAAAGTCATGTGTTTCTTCTAAATCACATTATAGTAGAGCTCATCCTTTGCTTAGAGTGTGCCGGAGAAATATTAAATATGTTTGTTTTAAAAAATACCACATTCATTATACCACTTTATGTTTTGCTTTTTATATCTTGGAGTGGAAGGCCTTTGGTGCAAACCTGCATTTGTATTGAACAATACTTGGCAGTGCTTCATCCAGTAATATTTTTGAGATATAAAGGTATAAAATACAGGATTGCAGCAGCTGTAGCAGTTTGGTTCATATCACTTGTATATACTTTATACAAGTTCGCAATTTCCCTAGATTTCCCTGATTCTTTTATCAACTCTTTGTTCATCATAACACTGTCTGTGATTTCATTCTGCTGTGTATCTGTGTTGCTTGCTCTGAAACACCCAGGGCCAGGAGCTACAGACCAGACAGGTAGAGATGCAGGGAACCAACAGAAGAGAATTGCCTTTACTACTATATTTACATCATTGATTCTAATTTTATTCACTTACCTTCCTCAGACATTACTTATCATTTTTACAAGTCATAATATAGATCAGATATTGCTTTTCTGTAATATTGCTCCTTTTATAACTTCTTTAAATGTCTTTGGTGTGGTGATTACACCATTCATGAAATTGTACAAGCGAGGTCATTTAAAATGTCTAAAGTATCAGAAGTAAAGCTAAAAGTAAAAAGAACCAACATCAGAAATAAGTTTTTATTTTTTATATAGTATTAATCAGAAGGACACAACTTCTAATCCAATGGCCTTTCTTGATTTTTATTTCAATATATTGCAGTTGAGATTTGTTGGTTGATGAAATCAATTGCATTTTAAATATTTATATTGAATTATAAAGTAATCAAGTGTCACATCTGTACCACCACGGTCCGGGGAAATAAGGTCTGGGTCTCCGGACTACTGATCCGCACCTTTGTCTCCCCCTAGTGTGTGAACTTGGTATGTCTCCCCCATTACTAAATGATGTGCACCTGTGTCTCTTCCCTGTGTGTCTCTATAAAAGCCAGTCGAACCCGTAGAGTTTTGTCCGTTCACTGTTGTCACCACGTTTGTTTGCTTAATGTCTCCTAAACCCTCTGTGTGTGCGCGTGTCTTCTCCTCAGGACTATGCAGAGTCTGCAGGGTCGGGGTAAGGCCTGTAAGAACAGGCATTTCTGGTCAAGGTCAAGGCTGAGACGCCAGTCACGTTTGCCATGAATCTCATGTGACTGCTGTTATGTTTTGGGAATAATCTCCTATGCTTGTGTGTGTGTGTGTGCCCGCCTGCAGACCCAGCCTGAAGAGGCTATCTAGGAGCAAGTTTTGGTTTTGTTCTTTGAGTTTCGTTTTGTGTGTATTTTTTTGTTATCCTTTTCGAAAGAGACTTTAATTAAGAAAAAAGAACAAGAAATAAAGATTAAAACTTGATCTTCGCAAAATACCTGCATCTGTGTCCTTTGAATAACCTCGAATCATGACAGATGTACGGACCTTCATGGACGCAGCAGGAATTCCCCTGCCGGATGAGAATGCGCACCACTACAGTTAACTGCGTGACCAGCATCAGGAGATAAGAAGCCTGGCGCGAGCCATTTATGACCTGGCGTGCAGCGTGAGCCAACTCGCACCCTCGAAACTCCCTCCGGCTGTACCACAAGCGACTGGCACACCAGCCCCGCCCCTCCAGAAAGGTATGGAGGTAACCCTGAGGGTTGCAGCCATTTTTTGCTTGCTTGCGAACTTTATTCGGCAGAATTTCCGAACATGACTGATTCTCAGAAAGTGAGCTTTGTTACCCAGCATCTCACCGGGAGAGCTATGGACTGGGCTACGGCCGTGTGAAACACCGGAGGCGCCACAACCACCAGGTATCGGCGCTTCATCGAGGCCCTTCACACTGTCTTCGACCACCCAGACCAGGAGACTGGAGAAACTGGAGAACAACAGCTACTGAGGATAAAACAAGGTAACACACCTGTGGCCGAATATGCGGTGAGATTTCAAGTACTGGCTGCTGAAAGCGGATGGTGCGACAAGAGCCTGCTGGCTCAGTTTCGAGATGGACTGAACCCTGAGATTCAGCTAGAACTTGCATGCAGAGATGCTGAGTTCTCGCTGGAAGAATGTATGACCTTAGCGATCAAACTTGACCAGCATCTGCACAGCCAGCAGCGACGTCCACCGCTATGAGCAGTTCAAAGCCCTGCGCCAGAGAGAGCAAGAAGATTGAAATGCACAGTCAGCTCATGCCCGTTATGTTTTTCCTTTAATAGATTCCGGGTCTGCTGGTAACTTCATTTCGTCTTCTATCCTTTCCGCGCTGCAAGCTCCAGTGTCGAAGCTTCCGTCCTCGATATCTGTTTAAGCTCTGGATGGCCACCTGCTCAACCAGTCGCCACTTAAAGTAATCTCTGCACCCCTGCGTTGAATGTTTCCCGGCCACTCTGAGGAGATAAAATTCTTTGTTCTCCCTCAGGTGGACCATTCCGTCGTGCTGGGTCTCCCTTGGCTCAGCTTCCATAATCCTAGGGTTTTGATTGGGCAAAATCTCGCATCCAATTCTGGTCTTCGAGATGCGCTAAAACATGTAAACCGCTAACATTGGCGGTCCAAGCCATCACAATTAAGTGTCCATTAGTGTGCCACCAGAGTATGCGAGTTTTAATGACGTGTTTAGTGTTAGGGCAGCAGCGAGACTTCCTCCCCATCGTCCGTGGGACTGTGCTATTGAGCTCCTGCTGGGGAAAGCACTGCCTTACTCACGTATCTATCCATTATCCCTGGATGAAACGAGGGCGATGGAGGAATACGTGGATGAGGCTCTCAGGCAGCGTCTCATCAGCAGGTCTCCAGCTTCGGCAGGTTTCTTTTTTATAGAAATAAAAGGCGGGGGCTTAAGGCCCTGCATTGATTCTAGAGGGCTCAATGCACTCACAGTAAAGTATAAGCACCCACTGCCATTGGTACCGGCCGCTATCGACCAACTCCGAGGTGCCTCCATGTTCACCAAGCTCGATCTCCGCAGCGCTTACAATCTCGATCGTGTGTGTAAGGGAGATGAGTGGAAGACGGCGTTTAGCACCTCATCGGGGCATTATCAATATAATCTAATGTCTTATGGGCTGGTAAACGCACCTGCGGTGTTTCAGGGGTTCATGAATGACGTGTTCCGGGATATGTTTAACCGTTGTGTCATAGTGTATCTAGATGATTTTCTGATATACTCAAGGTCATATTCCGAGCATGTCAGGCATGTAACCGCCGTCCTTCATCGCCTGCGCACGCACAGGCTCTATGCAAAGGCGGAGAAATGTGATTTCCACAAACGGGAGATTGCATTCCTCGGCTACCGCATAGGGCCACTGGGGGTCGAGATGGAGAAAGCCAAGGTGGAGGCGGTAACACAATGGCCGGAACCCAGGTCAGTAAAGGCGCTGCAAAGTTTCCTTGGGTTTGCCAATTTTTATCGGCGGTTCATTAGGAACTTTAGTTCGGTGGTGGCACCCCTCACCTCATTACTTAAAGGTAAACCTAAAAAACTGAAAGCACTCTCGGCCGATGCGGAGAGCGCTTTCCAAAAACTTCAAACGGCATTCACCACTGCACCAATATTACGGCTTCCTGACCCTGAGAAGCCGTTTATCGTAGAAGTAGATGCTTCAGAGGTGGGGACCGGGGCGGTGCTGTCACAACGCCATGGGCAACCTGAGAAACTTCATCCTTGCGCATTGTTTTCTCGAAAACTGACACCTGCCGAACAAAACTATGCTATCGGTAACCGTGAATTGCTTGCAGTTAAAGTGACGTTAGAGGAGTCGAGACATTGGCTAGATGGAGCCAAACATACATTTATTGTCCTAACCGATTACCGAAATTTGGAATATATCCAACAAGCTAAAAGATTAAACACTAGACAAGCCCGGTGGGTGCTGTTCTTTACTCACTTTCACTTTCATGTCACTTATCAGCCAGGTTAAAAAAATAAGAAAGCAGACGCGTTGTCACGGTATTATCCTGCACCAATCCAGAGCCCATTCTGCCCGCGCTACTCGTGGTTGCCCCGGTGACATGGGATCTAGATACGGAGATAGCACGGTGGGGGCGTGATAATCGCGTGCCTCCCGAGTGTCCCCGCGTTCGAGCCTATATCCCGGAAACACTTCGTAACCGTGTCATGATTGACGCTCATACCAATTTGTAATATTGCAAAAACATAAATTTATTAGTTTATGTAACATTAGCTTGCATATGCATAAGTAAAAACTTTATAAATGTACATTTATATTATACAGTACTTCTTTATGTCCAAATACATTCATGAATTCTGGATAAACAAACAGTATAATTTATTAGAAGAAACTGTCTGACACATATTAAAATTTTTATTAACTTTTAATTATAGATATTAGTAAATTTAGTAGATATTAAGCTGATCTTTGTAGTACACAACTAACGTTTAATGGGTAAAACTACCTTTTAGCTAATTTTAATGGGTAATACATTTGAAGATAGCATAAGTTTTACATTTGTTATTACCAATTTATATTTAAAATTATTTCCACTGGTGTTTATAGACTGTATTAAAAATAATTCTTTTAGTTAGGTTTTCACCTACTTTATCAGGTTGGTATAATTCTTGGTACAGCAGCCCAACAATATGTGGTGGTCTATCTTTACGGAACTGAGTACAAATTCACTCATGTGTTCCAGAATCACAGTATACTGAAGCTCATGAAATGTCTCAAATGTAAAGGGGTTTTTACATTGTATTACTATGGAAATGTTATCCCCCAATACAATTTGAATAAGAAAAAAAGAAATGCCTAAAATGTGTATGAGAGATAGCAAATATGCTTCTTTGGAACAATGACATTTGTTATATATAAATATTTTTCTTTTTTCCACTGTCCTGGATTGAAAGGTCATTATTGCAAACCTGTATATTTATGGTGCTTCATCAACTAACATTTTCAAGATATACAGTAACTGGATTGCATTGTACATTATAGTCAGAGGTGGAAAGAGTAATAAAATTTTGTACTCATGTACAAGTACTGTTACTTCAGTGAAATTTTACTTACTGTAAGTACAAGTAAAGTTACCATTATAAAAATCTACTCAAGTAAAAGTAAAAAGTAGCTCATTAAAAAATTTACTCAGAGTAAAAGTTACCGAGTTACTTTTTTATTTGTATTTTTTTTAACAGCGGGGGTACGATGAGGCATTCTAGCGTAGTTCAAAAAAGATGAGCAGATATAAATCTCAAACTAGTTGTTTTTAACTGAAGGAACACCTTTGCATAATAAAGCTGTTGTCTTTCTTGTGCTTGAAAATCAAAGTGGTCACTTAAATATGGTGTTACGTCCCAGTCTAGGGCCATACAGCAAAAGAATGGTTCAGGTTTCTATTTTAAACTGTATGGAAATGGTGGTATATGGCAGAAAGAACTAGATCCAATCATTAACTGATGAAATAATGAGGTTTGTATATACAAACACACACACACAACAGGAGGAGGAGGATCAGATTCAGGATGGAATCCCAGGCCAAAATAATAAACAAAATGGTATTTATATTTAGTAGCTAGATTACCTGCAAAAAAACAAAAATACTCCCTAAACCAAAAACAATGAAATTATCTACAAATATATACAAAGACCAACCAAACCAAAGGGACAAAGCAATAATCAAAGTCAATTGGAGGCAAAAAGTCAAACAAGAATACACAACCAAATATCAAAACACCAAAATCACAACTTCTTTCATCTTTCCCGCTTCTCTCTCCGGTTTATATATGGTCACGCTAGTCGATGACGTCACTCTCAAGGCGGAAGCGACTGTGTGGAAGGTCAGGTAGCTGCCGATGTGGGGACAGTCAGAAAACCTGGAGTGGAGACTGGAGCGGAGCATTTATACAAAGCATAATATTTTTATTATTTTAGCATTTTCATTCATTTATTTTTTACTCAGTAGCGAATATGATTTAAAATGTAGCGAATTACAATACTTCAAACAAAACGTACTTAAGTAAAAGTAAAATTACAGATTTTTAAAACTACTTTAAAAAGTAGAAATACACAAAAAAGCTACTCAATTACAGTAACGCGAGTAAATGTAATTCGTTACTTTCCACCTCTGATTATAGTTTACAGTTTTTGAATATGGTCCTTGTGATGACCTTTGTGATTTCTGTAGACACTGCAAAGTTCTGGTGAGTGAACACTGAAATATTACAATCAAGCAAACATTCAACTTTGAATCCATTGACCCACCACTGCCCATCCTGTCAATATATACTTAGGCCTATTTGTAATGGAAAAGTTAATTCACGTTAAAAAATTTTTTTTTTTTTACATCATAATAGAAAATATGACATACCTAAAATAAAGTAAGCAGACACAAAGTAATAACATCAGTGAAAGAAAAAAAAGAAAAACTTATCAACATTTAATATATATATACAGTATATCTGCAGTGTGTGTGTATATATATATATATATATATATATATATATATAAACACAGGTCCTTCTCAAAAAATTTGCATACAGTCAAACCTCGGATTATGAGTAACGTGGTTTACGAGTGTTCCGCAAGACAAGCAAAGATTTTAAATAAATTTTGACTTGGAAACCGAGCATGTCCTGGTTTACGAGCGCCAGGTATCATCAAAAATAAAGTGGGACATATGCACTTCTTGTTTTTACGTGCGTTCTGTGTCAAAATAAGAAGCGTGAATGCCGAGCAAACAAGAAGCGCGCATGCGCATATATAAAATGTCTGCGTCAACGATAAGCACAATATTAAAGCAAAACAAAGAAATAACCGGACTAGATGCAGCAAAAGGAGGCACACGGATATCAAAGCAGCGGCCACATCTCTTGGATGATGTAGAAAAGTTGCCTCTCGTGTGGATAAACGAGCACACACACACACACACAAACACTACATGCTTTTATAGCCCCTCTCAGGTTTCCAAACAAATGCAGTCCTTACGCGCACACTCTCTCTTGGCTTTCCAGCTCCCCCTCCTCTCGGCTACAAACAGAGTTTTTTCTCTTCTCTGCCGCGACTGTTTTCAAAGGTGAGGAGCTGATTATATAGTTTTTTGTTGTTGTTGTTTTACTTTGCAGCAGTGATTCTGTTAGTATGCGCTCACGCGAGTATGACTAGCAATGTTCCTTGCTAATTTTTAAACGGTTTTAAAAAACGGCCTCTCCGTTAATGTTAATGTTTGTGTGTGTGTGCGCGCACACACATTACACACAGCGCCTGCATGCGCAAACGGAAACACTTATCTGTCAGGATTTATTTTTTACTTTTTTTTAAAGGTAAAGTGCAGGTTAATTTGTTTTATTTTTACTTTATATTTTGTATTAATTATTTTTATGTATTAATTTTTTTGGGCTGTAGAACGAATAATTTGAGTTTCCATTATTTCCTATGGGAAAATTAAATTTGGTTTACGAGTGTTTTGGAATACGAGCCCGCTTCCTGAACGAATTATGCTCTTAATCCGATGTTCCACTGTATTGTGATAAAGTTCATTATTTTCTGTAATGTACTGATAAACATTAGACTTTCATATATTTTGGATTCATTACACACAACCAGGGGCGTAAATCCCGGGGGGGACGGAGGGGACATGTCCCCTCCAATCCGCGGGTTGTCCTCCCCCCTCACCCCAAAAAAACGCATTCTCTATTGTGAAAATTATATGTATGTATACCTAAGATAATTGTATAAGTAAAAAAAAAAAACCCGCAAAAAATGCATTTAGAAAGAGTTGAGTTCCCCCTCCGCTTCCTCACAGTGGTTTGGCCCACTGCCTGCTTTCCTAGTTCAGGTCAGGTGTGTGGCTGCGGCTCAATTAATGTTGAACGTGTAAACAAGTTAGTTATTATGAGTATGGAAAACATCTTTTCCTGCATTTTTTCTGGTTCAGGAGTCAGTCTGTTCTGAGACAGTGAGAGTAGAGGAAGGGGCAGATTCAGAACCAGGGAGGGAGCCGGAGACAGCAGAACAAAGAGATGATATTGCCAGCACCAGCACAGGGAGCACAGTTTTTAGTTTAGATCTCATGTTTACATTCATGTTGATGGCTTGACTGTAAACAACATAAACAATGCAATAAATAGTTTTTGAAAAATCTGCTTTCTCATTGAATCTAAGAAAAACTTTGAAAATTACCATAATGGCGCAGTCTCCATACTACAATAATAATGATAGAAGCAAAGTTTTTCACTGTGGGGACATATCTTTATAAGTACAATTTGACTGTATTATATGTGTCCCCTTCAAAAATTGCTCATGAAAAATTTTATATTTATTGTCCCCCCCTACTGTTAAATGAAATTTACGCTCATGCACACAACTGAAGTAGTTCAAGCCTTTTATTGTTTTAATATTGATGATTGTGGCATACAGCTCATGAAAACCCAAAATCCCTATCTCAAACAATTAGCATATCATGAAAAGGTTCTCTAAACGAGCTATTAACCTAATCATCTGAATCAACTAATTAACTCTAAACACCTGCAAAAGATTCCTGAGGCTTTTAAAAACTCCCAGCCTGGTTCATTACTCAAAACCGCAATCATGGGTAAGACTGCTGACCTGACTGCTGTCCAGAAGGCCATCATCGACACCCTCAAGCAAGAGGGTAAGACACAAAGAAATTTCTGAACGAATAGTCTGTTCCCAGAGTGCTGTATCAAGGCACCTCAGTGGGAAGTCTGTGGGAATGAAAAATTGTAGTTGAGTGCATAACTGAACATAATTATTTGAAGGTTGACTTTTTTTGTATTAAAAACACTTTTCTTTTATTGGTCGGATGAAATATGCAAATTTTTTGAGATCATCAATATTAAAACAATAAAAGGCTTGAACTACTTCAGTTGTGTGTAATGAATCTAAAATATATGAAAGTCTAATGTTTATCAGTACATTACAGAAAATAATGAACTTTATCACAATATGCTAATTTTTTGAGAAAGACCTGTACACACACACTACCGTTCAAAAGTTTTAGATCACTTGTAAATTTCTTTGTTTTTGTTTAGTGATTTATTTTCTACAAACCATAAAATAACACATATGGAATTAGGTAATTACATAACAACAACAAATACAACAGTTGTTATTTTAAGACACAGGTCAGCCTTTCTGTAATAGTTCTTGCAAGAACAGTATTGTCAAGTGCATTTGCAAAATCTGTCAAGCACCATAATAAAACTGGCTCTCATGAAGGCCATCCCAGGAGGACGAGACCAAAACCTACCTCTGCCGCAGACAAAAAGTTCATTTAGAGTTATCAGCCTGAAAAATGACCAATTAACAGCACCTCAGATTAGAGGCATTATGAAGTCTTTACAGAGCATAAGTAGCAGACACAGCTCAATATCAACTGTTTTTTTTATAGATTAATGCATTTTTTGGACGCCTTCAGCATTCCTTTACAATGTAGAAAGAAATAAAAATCAGGGACGCTTATGGAGTTAGAAAGTGATCTAAAACTTTTGAACGGTAGTGTATATGTGTGTATATTTATAATTTTTTTTTTTTTTCAGATTTGCTGACTTTGTTTCTTACAACAGTCTGGTAGTATGGTCTCATTGGCAAATCATACATTGTTGTAAAATATATGTTCTGTTATATGTTAAGTAAATTTCCACATGAGGTCAAAACACGTCAAAAATATTTAAATAGATAACTGATGTTTTAAATCACGGAAGGGTTGTTTCAGGGTAAAATAAAAAGGTTTCATTTGGCAAAAACATTTGAAATGCAATCTTAGTGGTTTGATCTTAATGCTTTGTTACAACATCGCTACAAAGAAAACAATTAGATGTCTTGCAAAAAACCTCCAACCAAGTATGAACATTTAGTGTGTCTTTGCTCATACCATAGTGCATGCAATATGGTTTTAAAAGCACAAGGCTTATATAAAGTAACCTTACAGAGTCTTTTATCATTATTTAATTTGTGACTTTATACATTATTTTATACTTTATCACAATATGCAAATTTTTTGAGAAGGACCTGTATATTAAAAAAATCTAATGTGTGCATTGTATCTATGGAAGATTGTAGGACATTTCAAAACATACCTGTACATTTGTAAAAGTCACATTTCCAAAAATTTAGGACCCACCTTCTGTCATTCATAAACAACTACACTGTAAAAAATGAATCATGAGGCTTGTAATTTTCATTTAAAAAATTGATGTAATAATTAAAAATAATGTGCATATTTCATTTAAAAAAATGGTTTTCTGTGTTTTTTATAATATATTGAGAACATTTCACTAATAAAATTAAGAAATAAATTTTACCTATTTTTTTAAGGAAATGAGTGCAACTTTTAGGCTTAATTTGAGGAACCGTTTAGTCAAAAAATTAGAGGAAAAAAGGCTTCATATTTATTTTAAAAGAATTGTCTCAATTATCCGGGTTTTATTAAGTCACCTTCATTTGAATCTCAACAACAGCAGCAGAGATCTGGCGCCATTTTGAAGGAACAGACGAACAGTGTAAAATGTTAAGAAGTAAGTTAAGCCCCTTACTAATTTTTATACTTTATTTTGATTTCTTATAAGCTCCTTTGTTGTACTAGTGTCAGCAATATAAATGAAATAGATTAAACATTGTGAACATTTCTGGAAGCATCCTGTCCGCCAGTAGCAGACTTGAGTTTGTTGTTGTGTCTCCACAGTTCACTGGAACAGGTTTTGGGGAGTGCACCTACAGTATGTGGTTTCTCGCGGTGACCGTAAGTACGGTTTATTATGATTCACTGCGAGTTTTTGCCGCTGTGAGAACGTTTCCATCTTTCCGCACCGGTCTCTGACTCACGGTGCCTGACACCGCATCTGAGTCAAACCGCATAGGGGAAATAGGGTTTTATTAAGTCGCTCTGGATAAGACCGTCTGCCAAATGCCTAAATGTACATGTAAATAGGGTAATGTTACAAAGATATGAACCTAGAAATGGTTTACTGTACAAGTTCTCTCAGGTTTTAGTACAGAATGTGACTATACCCACAAGAAAAGATGCTAGCATATAATGCTAAACAGTTGATTTCAATGTTGATTTCAATAGAAATTGTCAGTTACAAACTGTTTTACAAATTGTTTTACAGGTCTTAAATCTGCTGTAAATGTTATATACACTATTTTACACAGTGTTTAATATTTTAATATCAGTGAAACATGAAATAAAAGCATGTTTAACACAAATGCATTATGTATTCATTTCATTATAAAATGTTTTTTATATTATTAAGTAATTTTCCTTAATACATATGAGTACCTTTTGTTATCTGCTTAAACTAAAAAAGATTATTCCACTAATAATGTTAAAATCATCATGTATCTGGCTAAATAATTTAGGATATTTTACATGATTTATTTAAGTAGATTCTGCTAGGGGATAAAATCAAGCAGTAAATACTTAAGAATAATATGCGTCTGGCTAAATAATTTAGGATTTTTTACATGATTTATTCAAGTAAATTCCACAAAAAAAAAATCAAGACTTAAAAACTGCTTAAAAATATTACGTGCAATTTTGTTACCATCTTTTTTTTAAGTAGATAGCACGTAAGATTTTTTACAGTGTACCACTCCAAGTTTTTAGAGCATTGTATAGTTCTAACCTTTTGTTTGTTTTTCATTCTTTAGATGCACTACAACAACAACAACTGAAAGCTGAAAAAAAGGAGGCCACAGAGTTTCTTTGCTTCAACAGTTCAGAAATGGCTTAGTTATGCCCCAGAATGGCTGGGGGGAATTGCTCGTGGTGGAAAACCATAAGTTCACACTTATCTCTTATCTGTTTTGCTGAATAAATACATTTCAACTTATGAATAATGTTTCAGTCATCTGTTGTGTTTCTGACTTGGTTGTTTCTATTTGCATTTGACTGAATTTTGCTGAGGCAGGTTGCCATTTTTATATTATGGTTTTCCAGCTTCTTCTGGAAAAATGGAGCATAAATAAATAAATACGTTTACATGTAAACTGAAGGATGTTGAGTTACTGACTTTTTGTTTAAAAAAAAAAAAAAAAAGCTTTTCAGCCCTACTGTACATGGTCTCTGATTTAAAGAAATAAATCAAAACGGACATCATTTACTGTCATAGAATCTTGCTGTACATAAAGCAAGACTAAACTATAATTGCTTCAATGTTGATTCAATGTAAAATAAGTGATTGAATTTAAGTTGAACAAACATTTATTTTATGCCCATCTTGATCTATTTTTCATCATTGAAATAACATTATTTCAAGGTGCAAACCTGATGAAAAATCAACATTTAACATTTAAATTTCAACATTGATTCAATGACAAGTTGGTTGATGCTTTAATGTTGATTCAATGATGATTCAATGTTGTTCTGCTATCTGGGTAGGGTCTTAAGCAATGTAACTCCCCTACAGTAATATCAGCTGGCGAAAGGTCATTGTGGCCATCAATTGCTTAGCAACAATGGAATGGATGGATGGATGGATTTGTCTTTCCAAGTACAAGAAAGATTGGTAAGGCTATACGAGAATATAGGCTATTGCAATAAGGGAGGTGATAACATGACATAACTTGTTTCATGCATGTCCCATAACTAAATGCAACAATAACCTGTTTACAAAGTGTCATTTAATCTATTGAATAGAAGTATAATAATGGTGATGATGATGATGATTATGTGACAAGAGGTAGAATAAGTACACAATATTAATTAATATTCTCAGTATTATTCAGTACATAACTCAATATTCAAGTAAAAGTAGACATACTCACCTATAAAAGTGAGTACTTCTAGACTTAAAAATTTACTCAAGTATAAGTACTAAATATGTGCTGTAAAACGTACTTTAGGTACAAAAGTACAAGTACTGTTCTCCACAAAAAAAATATTTTTCTGATCTATCTCAATCACTCTCACTCATTGTCTATAGAGTTAAACCTTGGATTAGCATACAGTAATTCGTTCCAGAAGTGTGCTTGTATATCACAACACTCATATATCAAAGTGAATTTGCCCATAAGAAATAATGAAAACTCTGATGATACATTCCCCAAGCCAAAATATTAATATAAAAAATGTATGCAAGATATAAAGTAAAAATCCCAACAGAGCAGTGTTTCTGTGTGTGTGTGTGTGTGTGTGTGTGTGTGTGTGTGTGTGTGTGTGTGTGTGTGTGTGTGTGTGTGTCGCATGTGTGCCTGTGTGTATGTGTAAAGTGGAATAAGACGAAATGACAATAGGGCGACTTTTACACACAAAAAAAGGTGCGGGAACAAACACCCACGCACATACACACACACACACACACACATAATAACGAAAACTATGTCGTTATATTCCTATAGGCGGTCGATAGTAATGCCACTTGATTGGAGGAGAAACAACCAATGAGAAATAGTGTGTGGAAGTCTGTGATTGGCTGGTTTTGTGACAGTGTTGTAATGCTGGACAATGTTGCACGCGCGTGCAGGCTGAGTTGAGCGCGCACAGAATCAAGAAGTCGCGCATGCGCGGAGAACACGCACAGAATCGAGCTGTTGAGCGTGCAGGGGAGACATTGCACGCGCATAGAGTGCTTTGTCTGCTCTCAAAATGTCAAACCACACGCTCAGAATTGTGACAGGAATATAACGCCATAGAAAACACTGCTCTGTCGGGAAACTTCTTTAACAAGGAAACATTTCTAATGACACTTGCGCCTGTGCACACACTAACAAAATCACTGCTTTCTGACTGAGAGAGACTGAATCTTTAACAAGGAACCTCACTAATGACACTTTCTTTTGCTTTACACATGCGCACACACACATGGTCATAATGTTATAATAAACAGTACACGCATGCATGGATGTTGACTATACGAGCGACACACGTGCCCTGAGACTGAGCATGGGAGATAATTACCCATAATCCCACAGCGCTCAAGAGAGAAGAACCATTGACTCAGTTGTGATCACATGAAGCGCATGTGTACTACTCATATATCAATCCCTCGCTCATTTATTAAGTTAAAATGTATTTTTAAAATTTTGCTTGTCTTGCAAAACGTTCGTAGACCAAGTTACTCTCAATCCAAGGTTCCACAGGGTGACAGGAGGCCTGGAGCCTATCCTATGGAACTCAGGGCATGGGGAGGGTTACACTCTGGACAAGATGCCAGTCCACCACAGGGCACACAAGCACATAGACACACATACAGTACTACAGGGAATTTGTGACCAGCAATAAACTTTCTCTGCATGTCACAACAATAATCTTACTCTGCATTTAACTCTGGGAGGAAATGGAGTACTCAGAGCAAACCCACCAAGCAGGGGAGAACATGCAAACTCCATGCACACAGATCTCTCAACCCTATAAGCACAAGGCTATAGTGCTAACCACTACACTACCCTGTAAAGTATAATACCCAAAGTAGTTTAATGACAACTGAATTCTATGCTTTTTATAGCATCTCGTCTAGTAGAGATTTGTTTTCTGCAGCAATCGAAATGTTCATTAGTTTTACCAGAGTGATAGCATAAATTAATAATGAATAAATAAATGTACAATTAATTGACAGTGTTCAGATGCTTTACAAGCTCATGAGACCTTTGTAGGCATTACAAGGGATTTAAATATCTAAAAATATTGGTGGGTTTCCCCTGGGTCATCTGGTTTCCTCCCACAAACCAGTCCAAAGACAAATAGATTAGGCTAATCGGCCTACATTTACATTCATTTACAGTCGGATAACAAATTAATGGAAAAACTGGTGTCTCTGTTATTGTCATAAAATGGTACAACATTTCTGATGGGAGTGGTCTTGTCCAGGATGACGCTACCCTATCCAAAAGGGCATAAACTCTCACTGTGTACTGTAGTTTGATGAGGATCCAGTTGATGCAAATCATATGCTATAGCCATCACTGTCACAAGATCCAAGTGGATAAAAATCTACAGTATAGGAGTAAAGGATTTTCTGTATAGAGGAATAAACCACTTTATTATTGTGAGTGATTTATTACCTTGTTAAACATTACAAGAAGAGATTTAGTGCTGATGTTTACTCCAGTGCAGGCCTAACAAAATATTAACATTCATTCAGTCAGTCATTCATTTATTCTTTAGCAATGCAGGTTACGTTATTTAATGTTTTACATTTTGATTAATTTTGAAGAATTTTAATTAAAAAATGGAGTTTGCATGTTCTCCCCGTGCTTGGTGGGTTTCCTCCGGGTACTCCGGTTTCCTCCCACAGTCCAAAGATATGCAGGTTAGGCTAATTGGCGTTCCCAAATTGCCCGTAGTGTGTGATTGGGTGTGTGAGTGTGTGTATGTGTGTGTGCCCTGCGATGGATTGGCACCCTGTCCAGGGTGTACCCCGCCTAGTGCCCGAAGTCTCCTGGGATAGGCTCCAGGCCCCCCGCGACCCTGAACACAGGATTAAGCGATATAGAAGATGAATGAATGAATGAATGAATGAATTTTAAAAATGTGAATATCTATGGTTAAACAAATTCTTTGTGTATATTAAATAGTTTGTCACTGATTAACAGGTTTGTTGTTTACAGGTATACAACATGGCACGTGCGAACAAACTTTTTTGTAGATATTATCCTATATCTGGTAGTCTTTAGAATACATTGCAATATATAGAAAATACAATATATACATATATATTGCACAACCTCCATTTTCAGCAAATTCTTTCTGTATTTTGTATATTGTGTGCATACTTTAGTTTCTGCAAGAGATCTTTACAGTATCTTTACATAGCCTTAATTGTTTATGCATTCACACATTTCCTTTCTTTCTCCTTTGTAGCGCAAAGTTGATAGAAAATGGCCAACACATCTGAGCAGTTTGTAACTCCAATTTAGATTTTATATTTTCACCAACATTTGTGGATTGTACAAAAGTAAAGTATTTTGGAATTAATTTTAGCTATGTGACCACAATACTTTGCTTCTTGCTTGGAACTCCAGCCAATTTGCTCTGTCTTTGGATCTATTTTTGTGCTGAACATAAAATCAAAGAAACTCATGTGTTTCTTCTCAATCACACAATTATGGAGATCATCTACTGCCTGGAATGTGGTATAGACACATTGATCACATTTATTTTTGTCATGTAAGTTTTTTCTGTCTTGGTTTGTCCTGGGCTGGAAGACCAGTGATACAAACCTGCATTTGCATTGAACAATACTTGGCAGTGTGTCATCCAGTAACATTGTTGAGATATAAAGATATAAAGTACAGAATTGCAGGAGCAGTAGTAGCTTGGGTGATCGACCTGTGGATATGGTATATATATGAGATTGATAAAATGATTTTCTTATTCTTATTCTTACTTTTGCATTCATCATAACATTGGCTGTGATTTCATTTTGCGGTGTGTCTGTGTTGTGTGCTCTAAAACACCCAGGACCAGGAGATTCTCATATCGCATCGCAGACCACCAGAGATGGGGGAAACCAACAGAAGAGAAATGCCTTTAATGCTATATTTTCAGTGTTGCTTCTAATCCTGTTTACCTACATTCCTCAGGCATTACTAATTGTTTTTACTGGAATTGAAGAACATTCGACTTGATTTTGGTGTAGTTATTACACCACTGCTGAAACTGTACAAGAAAGGTCATTTTAAATTGTCTAAACTATTAAATCCATCCATCCGTCCATCCATCCATCCATTTTCTTCCGCTTATCTGAGGTCGGGTCACGGGGGCAGCAGCTTCAGCAGGGATGCCCAGACTTCCCTCTCCCTGGCCACTCTAAGGGAGAGCCCAGACACCCTGCGGAGGAAACTCATTTTGGCCGCGATCCTGTTCTTTCGGTCACTACCCACAGCTCATGACCATAGGTGAGGGAAGGAACGTAGATCGACCGGTAAATTGAGAGCTTTGCCTTTTGGCTCAGCTCCTTCTTCACCACGACGGACCGATACAGAGCCCGCATAACCCGTTGCGGTAAAAAGCCGTTCCATTTTACCCTCGCTCGTGAACAAGACCCCGAGATACTTAAACTCCTCCACTTGGTGCAGGATCTCACTCCCAACCCTGAGAGGGCACTCCACCCTTTTCCGGCTGAGGACCATGGCCTCAGATTTGGAGGTGCTGATTCTCATTCCAGCCGCTTCACACTCGGCTGCGAGTGAGAGCTGTAGGTCGCAGGATGATGAGGCCAACAGAACAACGTCATCTGCAAAAAGCAGTGACCCAATCCTGGGGCCACCAAACTGTACCCCCTCAACGCCCTGGCTACGCCTAGAAATCCTGTCCATAAAAATTATGAACAGGATCGGTGACAAAGGGCAGCCCTGTCGGAGTCCTACTCTCACCGGAAACAGGTCCGACTTATTACCAGCAATGCGGACCAAGCTTTGACACCGGTTGTACAGGGACCGGACAGCCCTTAACAGGGAATCCGATATCCCATACTCCCGGAGTACCGCCCACAGGACTCCCCGAGGGACACGGTCGAATGCCTTCTCCAAGTCCACAAAGCACATGTAGACTGGTTGGGCAAACTCCCATGCCCCCTCCAGGACCCTGCTAAGGGTGTAGAGCTGGTCCACTGTTCCGCGACCTGGACGAAAACCACACTGCTCCTCCTGAATCCGAGGTTCGACTATCCGACGGACCCTCCTTTCCAGGACCCCTGAATAGACTTTCCCGAGGAGGCTGAGGAGTGTGATCCCTCTGTAGTTGGAACACACTCTCCGGTCCCCCTTCTTGAAGAGAAGAGAAGAGAAGTTTGCCACCCCGGTTTGCCAGTCCAGAGGCACTGTCCCCGATGTCCATGCAATGTTGCAGAGACGTGTCAACCATGACAGCCCTACAACATCCAGAGCCCCTTGAGGAAGCACTCCTCCCACCGACCCACAACGTCCCGAGTCGAGGTCAGCAGCGCACCATCCCTACTATACACTGTGTTGACCGTGCACTGCTTTCCCCTCCTGAGACGCCGGATGGTGGACCAGAATCTCTTCGAAGCCGTCTTGAAGCCATTCTCCATGGCCTCCCCAAACTCCTCCCACGCCCAGGTTTTTGCCTCAGCAACCACCGAAGCTGCATTCCGCTTGGCCTGCCGGTACCTATCAGATGCCTCCGGAGTGCCACCAGCCAAAAAGGCCCGGTAAGACTCCTTCTTCAGCTTGATGGCATCCCTCACCGCCGGTGTCCACCAACGGGTTCTTGGGTTGCCACCGCGACAGGCACTGACCACCTTGCGGCCACAGCTCCAGTCGGCCGACTCGACAATGGAGGCGCGGAACATAGTCCATTCGGACTCAATGTCTCCCACCTCCCCCAGGACGTGGTTGAAGATTTGCTGGAGGTGGGAGTTGAAGCTCGTCCTGACAGGGGACTCTGCCAGACGTTCCCAGCAGGCCCTCACAATACATTTGGGTCTACCAGGCCTGACCGGCATCCTACCCCTCCAACGAAGCCAACTCACCACCAGGTGGTGATCAGTTGACAGGTCCGCCCCTCTCTTTACCCGAGTGTCCAAGACATGTGGCCGCAAGTCCGACGACACGACCACAAAGTCGATCATCGAACTGCGGCCTAGGGTGTCCTGGTGCCAGGTGCACATATGGACACCCTTATGCCTGAACATGGTGTTCGTTATGGACAATCCATGACGAGCACAGAAGTCCAATAACAAAACACCGCTCTGGTTCAGATCAAGGGGGGCCGTTCATCCCAATCATGCCCTTCCAGGCCTCACTGTCATTGCCCACATGAGCACTGAAGTCCCCCAACAGAACGATGGAGTCCCCAGGAGGGACGTTCTCTAGGGCCCCCTCCAGAGACCCCAAAAAGGGCGGGTACTCCAAACTGCTGTTCGGCGCATAAGCGCAAACAACAGTAAGGATCCATCCCCCCACCTGAAGGCGGAGGGAGGCCACCCTCTCGTCCACTGCGGTGAACCCTAATGTACAGGCCCCGAGCAGGGGGGCAATAAGTATGCCCACACCTGCTCGTCGCCTCTCACCGGTGGCAACTCCAGAGTAGAAGAGAGTCCAGCCCCTCTCAAGGAGACCGGTTCCAGAGTCCAAGCTGTGTGTCGAGGTGAGTCCAACTATATCTAGCTGGAACTTCTCAACCTCACGCACTAGCTCAGGCTCCTTCCCCGGCAGAGAGGCGACACATACATATATCCAGGTCTGGCTCCAGAGGGAGGCCCCGGTGACCCACGTCCGGATGAGGGAAAACATTTTCCAATGTTTTTACTCATCATAAGAGGTCTTTTGAACCACTCTTTGTCTGTTCCCTCACCATGGACCAGATTGCCATGGGTGACCCTGCCAGGGGCATGAAGCCCCCGACAACATAGCTCCCAGGATCATTGGGACACGCAAACCCCTCCACCACGATAAGGTGGTGGTTCAAGGAGGGGTAAACTATTAAAAGGAAATTAAATGGACCAAATCTGCTTGAAATTTTGTGAAGACTCTGCATGTTTGGAGTTATCACATCAATGTTTAAACTGTTTGATTATATAATTAATTTTGACCAGTTCTAATCCAATATGATTGCATTTACTGTAGGATCTGTAACAACACAAAATTATTCCCAAATTCCTGAAACTGTCAAGGGGTATGGAGAGATATTAATGTGTTGTAGTAGTTATTGGTGTTTTATTCATTTATGGGGGTTTTTGTAATTGTTTATTTGCATTCGCCGCTTTTTGTGTTCTGAATCTAATTGCATGTTGGCATTCATTCATTCATTAATTCATTAATTCCTTCGTCTTTGTTAAGCAATTGATTCTGGTCAGGGTGACTGTGGGGCTGTCCCAGGAATAATGAAAATACACCCTGTAAAACAATGCTCTACCTAAAATTTTTTAAATTTATATATAATAATAATAGGTTTGATTTAAAGTATCTCTTATTGCACAGGCTATTCTTGTAGTCACTCATTGTGGTGAAAAGACCAAACAATTCCGGAGGGATGCAAGGAAAACAGTATATCCACTTTAAAATATTTAAATAAGTAATGTTTATAAATTCCTCCAGGTACTCCGGTTTCCTCCCACAGTCCAAAGACATGCAGATTAGGCTAATTGGCATTCCCAAATTGACCATAGTGTGTGAATGAGTGTGTGTGTGTGTGTGTGTGTGTGTGTGTGTGTGTGTGTGTGTGTGTGTGTGCTCTGCAATGGATTGGCACGCTGTCCAGGGTGTACCCTGCCACATGCCCTGAGTCTCCTGAGATAGGCTCCAGGTCCCCGCGACCCTAAATACAGGATAAAACGGTATAGAAGATGAATGAAGATGTTTATAAATGTGAGCTCCCACACTGATGATGACGGTTCATCCTCCTCGGGCATTTAAGGGAAAATGACGTTAAATACAAGGTCTGTATACACATGTTCACTCACCTAAGTCAAATATGACTGAAAAATTATTACTATATGTAACATGTATTACTGTTACCGTGTTAAGGTTACACACAAACTTTCCGGCTGGTCTGAGGTACTGGATGATAATTTAGCTGAGAATAGCTGCTAGTTAGCCAAAGAACCCCACCTGTGTAAGAAAAAAACGGCTAAGATGTCTGAGCTTTTTAGCTTTCTCTGTAGAATGTTTGCAGGGTTACGAAGATGGTGAAGTGATGAATGAATGCTAAACTGTTAACTGTAGTGCTAGCATGACGCAGGCATTTAGTTAGTTTGCTAGCGTTAGCAACCACTTTAGAACTTTATTAATCTCACTGCTTGAGACAATAAAATGTTGGGGTGTTGCAAAACACTGACCCTCTCACAAATATACAGACCTGCTAATCCTCCCATTTTTCACTAGCTAGTAATTTACTCTGCGGTCAAATTTCTCCTGCGTTTCTCCCGAGTTAACAATATTTTACACCTTTCCCCCTTTGGCAAGTATGCAAATGTATCACCAGTAATTGCATGTAAGCTAACCAGGTAGCCCTCTTTAACCAAAGTTAAATTAACTATCAGTCAGCGCGCCAACTACAGGAAAAAGTACCACGTACTTTTTTGACACGAAGTGTCAAGGCCGTACCACTACATCCTGACGTTGGGAGATAATGACCAGCACTGCTCTCAGTAATGTTGTAATGTTGCCATGAAATAGCGAGGCCTACCTGAAAAGTCATAGACAGTGTTTGTATGTTAAAATGAGACCAGGGCTGGATAGTTTTGTTCTGCAGAAAAGATATCTGAAGTCACAGAGAGATCCTGCTCTGTAGAAGCTGCCTTAGGCTGAATCCCATTTCTATTTTCTACCCCTTCCCCTACCCCTTCCCCTACCCCTTGCCCTTCCCCTTGTCCCTTGAAACGAAGTGGAAAGGGGAAGGGTTTAAATTTTTCCCCTAAGAAATGGGACACCACTACAACCCTGTTATACGTCATCATACGTCGTCGCTAGTTCCTAATGTCACGTCAGAGGACATGCGCCGATGTTTATCACACATTACAAGATGTCGCCGTCAGTCATAGCAATGTGGATTGCAGCGATTTTTATGCATTTGTCTTCAGCAAATTTTGTGAGACGAAGGAGACGACGATATCTCCGCCACTTAAGATTGCTGGTGGATCGGGCTGGGGTGAGTATGATGACTGCAAAAATGTTTTGTTGAATAACATAGGCAACTGCAAAGCTCGCTAATGTTAACTGCTAACGGTTACCTGGACATGTACGTTAAATAAAATAATGTTTTCGTGTTGTATGTGCACGTTTACATACATTTGTTAATTACATATAACAAAAGACAACCGTTGTTTGATGGTTACATGGTAGCATATTGTTTTCATACGTTTGTACCCTATTAGGTATTAACTTTACTCTGTAAATTGTTTACAATCGTACATGGTAGCCTTTTGCAGATTAGCTTTTTTACTTTGTTTTGGGGCAATAAATGACATGTCAGTGCAATGCAGATTAACGAGGGGAACTTCTTTGTTACAGGCTGATGGTCCAGTATCATACTGCAGGCTAAACCATAACGTGCCAATTCTGCGGTTGTGGTTTGATGAGGAGCTTGAGTTGAAGCAGAATTTTCGCCTGAGCAGAAGAGCCATGAATGCTTTACAGGGACTCTTGCACAGAGAACATGATCATGGCTGGGGTAATCAGCTGGAAACTCTTATCTATGTTTACTGGCTGGCTCATGGACTATCATACCGGGTAGTGTCCAGTGTTTTCAGTGTCCCAAAAGCAACAGTCCACCGTGTAATCCACAAAGTGGCACAAAACATATGGGTCAAATTAAAGAATGTCATCTTCTTTCCACGAGCAGAGGAGCTGCAGGCAGTGGGACAAGGATTTTTTGAACTGTCAAGAACCCCTGCATTTAAAAATGTTGTTGGTGCAATAGATGGCACGCACATCAGGATCAAACCCCCACGGCAGCACCAAATAGACTATTTAAACTACAAGGGCTTTTATTCCATCAGCATGCAAGCAATATGTGATTCCTGTGGACGGTTCCTAGATATATTTGTTGGCTATCCAGGGTCAGTTCATGACACACGTGTACTGAAAAACAGTTCATTTTATAGGGCACAACGGTATCCCCCTACAGGGTACATTATACTGGGTGATGGGGGCTATCCATGTTTAGACACCCCAGTCTGCTTGATTACACCCTACAAAGAGCCAGTGAATGGACAAATCCAGGGGCGCTTCAATTACCACCACTCAAGGGGACGCAGCATAATTGAAAGGGCTTTTGGCATAATGAAGACAAGATGGAGGTCTACACTTTTTAAAGCTTTGGAAGTCAAACCAACATTTGCACCCCAGGTAATTGCTTCCTGTGCCTTTTTGCACAATGTGTGTTTGGACAATGGGGACCTGCTAGAACCTGATGATGACATTTCAAGGGAAATGTTTGACTCTGAACCTCCCCGGGAAGCTATGGCACACACCGAAACATCTGGGAATGGTACAAGAGACAGATTGGCTGCCCTAGTTTCAGGCATTGTGCAGGACCCATGAAAATGAGTTACATGTGTGTAAACAGTAGATTTTACATTTGTTCGTACAGTTCACATCTTTTTTTTTATGTATACAGTATATACTATATATCATTCTCTTTAATAGGAAGGTGTGTCCAAATCTTTGACTGGTAGTGTATATTTTAACACGTTGCTACGCTAATAACTTTTTCATGCCTTTTATCCATTTATGTATAATAAAATGTTTTCATACATATTAATAGGGGGAATTGTGTATTTCTTTATGGTGCTTTGTATCATTAATGTTGCCCAGACACACTTTTTTTTATAGTCAATATTGCTTTTTATTGCCTCAAATATATAAAACTTTAATATAAATAGGTATGTAAATGCCCTTCAGATTACTTAAATATTGCACTGCAATGTATATAAACATAAAGAAAATAAAATATAAAATGGCATAATAACAAAAAATGGCATTTAAATGACTAACAACAAATAACTAGAATTGTAAACTTGGAAACAATAGTGCAGCTTGAAGAAAATATATGAAACACAACTACATTTTATCAACCATTCTTTCAAAAAGATTAAGGAACCTCTCAGTCTTGGCCTCACTCTCTTCGTGGCGTTTTTGCTCCTTCCGGGACTCCGCAACTAAGAAGTCCAAAATGGGATTCGTTTTTTTTCTTTTTCTGGGTGAAGGAGTTAAGGGGCTTGCTATGGCTGTGGGGGCTGCTGCGCTGGCTCCAGACGTACTGGGCAAAGGTGAGGTTTCTGTAGTGTTTGTTGCAGTGGCAGTACTGGGTTCAACAATCTTCTAGAAGATCAAAACAAGTACTTTAGTCCAAAAATGCGTAATATGGTCATATATCATGTGCGATACATTCCTTCTGTAAAACAGCTACATTCTGCCCTCAAAACAACAAATCACAGACTATAAAAACATTGTATTTAAAACATTACCATGACGATTGCTGTTGGTTCCTCATCAGTGAGTGATGCAACCACCACAGGAGGGTCCACAGAAGGCCTGGCACCCAACACCTCATGCATGTCTTCAAAATATTGCCATGTAGCAACTGTTACCTCTCCAGCATCTGTTTCTGAACCAGTTGTAGGTGTTCTTAAATCCTGAAAAGACACAAGCACAATATTTATATTTTTACTGTCTCCTCTCATTGCAATGCATGTTTTACATTAGTGTGTGTGTGTAGATGGGTGGGTGTGTGTACACACAAATAATGTAAAACATTGACTGCAAAGAATTTAATTGCTATAGTTGTCATAACACCACATTACTTACCTTATATTTCTTCTTTAAATTCTCCCATTTTTTTGATGCCTGTTGGCCCGTCACTATTCCCTCCAACCCCAGGTCTTTTACTAATGTCCTGTTATATATAAACAGCAATAAAATGCATATATCCAATGGAACAGAAAAAAAAGCACTGTAGCATGTAGAGATTACTCACTCCCAAAGTTTTTTTGCGCCGTATTTTGATTTTAAAAAAAGTTTCTAATTTTCTCCACGAAAATGGATGAGCCTTCGGGTTTCCTCAGCTGTCCCTATACAGAATATAATACAGAATAAATTACAAAACTGTGGTCACGTTGCAATAAGAATAGTGTAAGCACCGTTCATTTACATGTACACATATGGCCGTAAGCAAAACAAACAATGCGTTATCAAATGCTCGGCAAACTGCCGTGCTACTGAACTTTCATATTTGTTTGTAGCATGCATTAAAGTGTATGTGACATAAAAATATATATTTGTAATATCGTGCAATCGGTGCTATCCGCTAGCAAACTTTAGCGATTTTTTTTGCAAACGTTTCTTTACAGAACATCACCATAAACACAAACACAAGACTAGAGGTAATATACATATAATGAAAACTTGTCATAAAAATCTTTATTAATGGCAAAAAATTACTTACATTTATGGGTCTGTTTGCAGCATTGCAGCATGAGTGAGCAGCCATGTTGAAATTTCGCTTAGCCCTTCGTTTGAAGTGAGGTCCTGAAAAATCTTCGTTTGGAGGGCTATCTGGCCCTTCCCCTTCCCCCTCCCCCTCCAACCAAAAGAGAAATGAGACACCCCTACCCCTTCACGTGAACGCGCCAAACGGAGGGGTAGGGCTATGTGAAGGGGTAAGGGGTAGAAATGGGATTCAGCCTTAGTCTACTTGTGCAATTACTCCATTCTGCCCTTGTCAGTAATAGTATAGTAATGATGTCACTGTTGATTATCTGTTCTTGTGCTTTTGAAAAATAAATGTTTTTTCTAAGAACATTGAATAGTATGTTGTTTATTGCATATATCTATGTTTTTTTGGAATAGACCAGTATATCAAAGTAATTTAACTTGTATAATAGTGTTTTTTTTTTTTTTTTTTTTTTTACAGATTCACTGTAAAACATGAAAATAATAATAACCTATTCGTGAGGTAGAATTAGCCCAACATTCCAGTTAAAACGAACCAACAAACCCCAGACATATGGGTAGAACATTTGACCAATTTATGTATGTGGTAGAATTAACCCAGCATTATAGTTAAATATGACGTAGCATTTGGGTTGAATATTTAACCCATCTTGTTGGGTTAAACCTGTCACGAACTAACCGGGATGACCAGAATGATGATCGTGCTATCTGTCACGAACTAACCGGGATGAACAGATAGCCTTAGCAGTTAGCCCTGTAGCGTGAATGGTAAACCCAAACGCGGATAAACACGAGCAGGCAGGATAATCACACGATTTACTATAAGGACTCTCACACTCAATGAGCACAGGAAAGACACAATCTAACCCTAGTCCTATAAACACACACTCAGTCTGAAAAGATAGCCAAGAAAGTGAGTACTCACATATACTGGAGCGATTCCGAAAAGACATGGGCTTAACTCAATGATAGAGCGATGTGCGGCGCCATCTTGTTTCCTTTTATGCTTTCAGCTTCGCGACCGTCTTACTTCCGGGTCCTAGTGCCGTTCGCGACTGAGTGTGCATGACAAAACCAGTGGTTCTCAAAGTGTGGGGCGCGCCCCACTAGTGGGGAATACAGACATGACAGGTGGGGCACAGTGAACAGGAGGAAATTAGTGGAAAATAATAGTAAAGTACCTATTCTAATTCATGCTTTTCTTTATTGATAATGAAGAGCGTACGCTCAAAACAATCACACACAAATAAATGGATCATTAATACAAGTAAATTGCATTGAAACCTGCGCGACCCACTGGGCAGCGCTGCGCGACTCTGACAGAAATAGACTGCGCCGACCATCAAAGTACATTTTACCCCGCTGGGATGCGCACGTACAAACCAGGCATGGCAAGGCGGAAACAATATTAAACAGTCCTGACATTTTAAATAAAAAACAGTGGGTCGCGCAGGTTTGTGATTCGAGCAGCGCTGCTGAAGTTAATCCGCGCTGCGCGATCCACCGGGCTGCACAAATAAACCAGATCAATTCTGCGCTATCCAGATAGTCACGCTGCGCTGTATTTGCGCAGATATTTGGTTCAATCGGGTGCCGCGGTTTCGTCCCACTTTTGATGTGTTTGGCTTCCCATACACTTCGACAATGGAAGAAGACGGTGCAGCAGCAGTGAGTTTGCTTACATGTGACAAAACCAACAATGAGAAGATTGTAAAGAAAAAAGGTGCATCGACTGTGGTGTGGAATTGGTTTGGGTATAAAAGTGATACGAATGAGATGAACGTGATTTGCAGTGCACTGTTTTAACAAGTGGTGGAAACACGTCAAACCTTTTCTATCATCTGAAATCCAAATATCCAAATATATATAATATAACGAATATGGCCAAAGTTTTAAAAAAAATGCGGCAAACCCCAGCAATTCACAGTTTAAATAAAATTACATTATGTAAAACAGTTTCTTTGTGTTTGAGTTTTTATTCATGCATTTTCAGATACAAATTGCTATATTGTGATATATTGTTATCGATGTAGAAAATAACTTCTACCGTGATAGATTTTGGTTATATCACCCACCCCTAATGAAGCCTATCTTGAGCTTGGATTCATGGTGGGGATGGTGGGGGCAGAAGAGAGACCCGTGTGTGTTTTGTGTCTTATACCGCTGGCAGCAGACCGCATGAGACCCAACAAATTAGAGACAACACACTCCAGTCATGTTAATAAGCCATTCGACTTCTTTCAAAGAAAGCTGGCAGAATACAGACAGCAGGATAATTGCATGGTAAAATCTGAATCAGTGGACAGCAAAGCACAAATGGCTTCATTCAAAGTTGCATACAGAATTGTGCAGTGCAAAAAAACTACAAATGATTGCTGAGCAGCTAATAAACATGGGGTCAATTATGCAAAGATAAGTGACAAAGTAAGCCTTTTATAACAATTGCACGTGTATTTTACCTGTTTTTAACTTGGTGTTGTTTGATCTTATTGGTTTAGAAATTGATATTTCAATAAACAGTAAACTTGGCCGATTTCGTTATTATTTTGTTGACAAGTGGGGCTTGAAAATTCGCTCACCACCTTAAGTGGGGAATGACAGAAAAAGTTTGAGAACCACTGGGTTAAACAAATAACCCATCATGCTGGGTTAAATTAACCCAGCATTTAGTTAGTCCTATATTTACCCAGCAGCTGGGTTGTTTTTAACCCAGCATTTTTTAGGGTGCAGGTAATATGGTCTATATGCTGAACACACATTTCTCAAAGTTCATTTGGCACCATTTCTGTGGACAATTAAATCTCAGAGCATGTTTTATTTAAAATAAAATAAAAGCTTTCAGAATAATGAATGTTGAATTCATATTGTTAAGTTAAACTAGATTTGGAGAACTTTGTCAGCCTTAGACAGCTTCAAATTCAGATAATCGTTTCTTTATTAAAAACAGCGTATGTATACACATCCAAAATGTATTACAGGATCATAAACAGGCAGGAGGTTGGTCAATGAGCAAACAGGGTATTACAGCCAGAAACAACAAACAAAGTAGGGTCAAATATCCAACACTAATGCTTGGTAAAGTAAGACGGGAGCAACTGAGCTAATACGTGACAAAAACAGTTCAGAGTCTGTTTCAATAAAGTGTAGCTGATTAATACCAGGTGTGTATGATTGTGTAGCCCGCTACAGGATAGGGTAGGGTAGGTTAAAGTAAAAGGGAGAGAATGGGCCAATAGCTAGGTTCGTAGGAGGGATAAAGTGAGTTGCATGGAGAAGAATGACTGGATCCACAGGTAAAAATTGCTTTGAATTGTATTGAATTGTGTAACACGAGTAAACAACTCTTCATAAACAGGAATGAAGATATTAAATAGAAAACAAAAACAACAGCAGCAATAATAATATCCCCAATCCTATCTGAGCTCAGATATGTCAGTCCTGCTGGCTTAATAGTCAGTGTTCAGTCAAGTCAAATCAAGAGGGTCAAAAGTCTGTGATTGGTGCGATTTCGTCCTACCGCACTGTTGTAATTGTTCGTGAGAGAAGAGCAACTTGCCCTTCCGGGCCAACTCGGAATGGCTGTGGTTCGATTCAAAGGGAAAGGCTCGCCATCTTCCTCGTCAGGAAGAAATCCAGGTTTCACGATCCCACAAAAAACCTAGCCTGTAAACAACAGGACTATTACAATTCAGTTCACACACTCTATAGTGAGGTATATGGCCATATGTGTAAATAATGCAAATGCTTTAACAAACAAGCACAAAACATTAATTCTAATTTATAACTACAGTATAAACAGTGCATAATAATCATGAATGCAATCTTTAAATCACTATCAGCTTATTTTATCATTAAGGTGCACATTTCTATCAGAAATCATAAATGAACCATGAACTATGGTAGGTAATTTCTTACAGTAATGCCCCTTTAACTGAATAACCGGAGCATTGCTTTACATTGCATAGCAATGAAGCAATATGTTAATTACATTCAATGTGCAAAATAAATTTACCAAAAATATACAAAATCCCACAGGCTGTAGTTTTACAGTTTGTGTTAAGGCAGCAGCACCATATGAATATGCATAGACATCAATACAGTGCCTCTCCAACATCAATTGTAACAAGAAAATAAAATAGTTTCATAAACTTTAATATCAAAATTAACATCAACTCATCATCTTATCTTAGTGCATTTAATAGTCACAAATAATACTAAAGCCTCCTCAGCACATAAGATGAGTGCTCAGGGTAGTTAAACTTCGTGAAAAGAACTGTGTGCTCTCCCACAGTAAAAGCATGGTCAGCTCTAGCTACAGCTATGAGCATTAGGCTAGTTAGCTTTTCCTTTAGCCTGATTTGCCCAGTCCCAGTTTAACTCACCAGCACGCTTCAAATGTTCACTCTCATAGAATCTTGTTCGCTTCATCCACACCCGTGCAGATCTACAACATTGAAATTGGGCCATTATATTCCCCGTTAACTTCTTGCTAACTTTTTAGTTTCAAGTTTAGCTTAACAGCTTCCGACTCACCGCGATGGTTCCGAAGCCCAAAATGAATCAGGTTCGTTCCTCCAAGGTCCTTGCAGATCCCCGGTATGAATATTTGCTCAGTTTATCGTGTTTATAGTTGTTGTTTTTTTCAGCAATAAGCTCGCGGTTAAAATCAGCAATGGTCTCGTGCACATCCGTCTCTCTCTGTGTCGGAGCACATGCGACGCTACAGAGCAGGGGAAGGCGGGGCCTGTCCCTCCTTAACCAGTGGAAGTCTTACATTTACTCATTGGTGTTTTATTCTTATATTTATGTCATTTATCTTTTAGTTTGAGTTTACTTTAGCTCAATTCAGTGATGAACAGAGTAATGGTGAATTACAATTTAACAATAACAACGTTGTAGTGCATTACTGAGTCATGTAAAACCAATTGGGGTTACATCCTCCCCTCTTAAATCTCATGCACGTCCCCGTGCATGGCTCTAGTGGGATAGGCTACATCATGAACAAGGGAGTCGATGAGGGCTTTGTTCAATCCTTGAAAGAGTGATTTAACCACTGTTACTAGTGGGTTACCTAGCTGAGGATAAGTGAGTCTTTGGGACGGTTTGCGAATTCTTTCAGATCTTCTGACCTGTGTTTCTGTTTGGAAAGTTTCGGGTTCATCATCACTTTCAACTTGTCATTCAGGTGGAAGTTGATTAGTTGAGTCCTCTGACAATGGTGAATCTGACAACTGGTCAACAAAACATTTTTCTTTTTGAGTATCTGTTTCAGTCTCACTTGGTCTGTTGTTTTGTAGGCTTGTGTCACGTTCACTTCGTGGTAAGTTTGCTTCGCCTTCACGTTCTGTCTGAGGTAAATTGGTATCAGTTGAACTTCCAGTTTCACCTTCAGGTAAGTATGCCTCAGTTTCATTCTCAGTTTCCTGCTCAGGTAAGTATGGTTCAGTTTCATTCTCAGTTTCCTGCTAAGGTAAGTATGGTTCAGTTTCGTTTTCAGTTTCCTTTCCAGGTAAGTCTATCATTTCCGGTAATGTATTAAGTCATTCATTATCATTTACAGGATCTTTGTCTTGTTTGAATCCTTGCGTTGGTTGCATGGCACATACTTGGTAGAAATGTCTGTCTTTCACTTGTGGGGGTTCAGGGTAATAAAACTCATCTTCCTCCTCCTCAAGTGTTTGGTCTGTGTCAGTTTCTCGAGCTGAACTTTGTCTTGTGCGTGGTCTGTTTGGTTTGGTGACTCGCTCGGGTTCATGGTCTGTTGGTGAGAGAAATCCGCAGGGGAGTAACAGATCTCTGTGGAGGGTTCTGTTGGGTCCCTCTCCCTTTTCCGGTTTTACAGTATATACAGGTAAGCTTTCCTTTTGTTTGGTAACAATATACACTGTTTGCTCCCATTTGTCTGCTAATTTGTGCTTCTCCCTCAAGCGAAGATTCCTAACCAAGACTCAGTCTCCCACATTTAGTGTGGATTCACGGATGATTTTGTCAAATCGTTTCTTGTTTTTGTCAGCCACTTTCTGGGAGTTTTTGATGGCTATTTCATAGCTCTGTTCGAGGTAGCTTTTCAACTGCTTGATGTACTGAGAGTGAGTCAAGTATGGCTTGTTTGGTTGTGTCAGGCCAAAGGCAATATCAATGGGCAAGCGGGGTTGTCTGCCAAACATTAATTCGTAAGGAGAGTATCCTGTTACGTCATTTTTCGTACAGTTATAGGCATGAGTAAGTGGTTTTACGAAGTCACGCCAGTGATGCTTCTCTGTGTCTTTCAGGGTACCGAGCATACTGAGTAACGTGCGATTGTATCGCTCAACAGGGTTGCCACGAGGATGATACGGGCTTGTTCGGACTTTGCGGATACCGAGCAGAGAGCACAGTTCTTTGATTGTACGCGATTCAAAGTCTCTCCCTTGATCGCTATGAAGTCGCTCTGGAAAGCCATAATGAACTAGGAAGTTATCCCATAAGTTCTTTGCAACGGTGGTGGCTTTCTGATCTCTGGTTGGAATGGACACAGCATACTTCGTAAAATGATCCATGATCACTAGGACATCTTTAGTGTTTTTACTGTCTGGCTCTATTGAGAGGAAGTCCATGCAGACTAGCTCCATAGGCCTGGAAGTTGTAATATTTACCAGAGGAGCAGCCTTGTCTGGCAGGGCTTTCCTACGGACACATCTCTCGCAAGCTTTCACTTTCTTTTCAACATCGATCGCCATTTTTGGCCATTAGAAACGAGACCGAATGAGTTCCAGCATGCGCTCGACCCCTAAATGCCCCATGTTGTCATGAAGATTGCACATAACTTCTTTTAACACATGCCAGTTGGGATCTCTGGCCCCAACTGGCATTTTCGGTACAATAAGTCATTTTGAAACTCAAGACGTTTCCACTCCCTTAAAAATAAGAGCACATCGCGAGACTCAGACTTAATATTGACTGGCGGTCTGGAGTCAGCTGCCAGCAGCTTGATGACTTCACTAATGGCTGGGTCTTTTCTTTGCAGGGTGACAAGATCAGCATGGGTGTATCGGGGTAAGGCTAGGAGGTTGTTATCATTGCCTTCTTCTTGGAACAGGTCTGGAATGGCAACTGCAGACATGGCAATTGATTGGACTAGAGCACAAGAGGGTTCACTTTGGCCCAAGGCCATATGTCTTTGACAGACTGCCATCACGGTATCGGATTGGAGTTGGAGCTCGACATCTTTGACTGAGGACAAGAGATGGGATCTGAACTTATCAATGTGTTGACATTCCTCAGTAAAAACTGGATCGTCCTCAGGTTCGTCATGTGGTTTCCTAGATAGTCCATCTGCATCCAGATTTTGTTTTCCAGCTCTGTACTTAATGTCAAAGTTGTAGGTGGACAACGCAGCCAACCAGCGATAACTCGTTGCGTCAAGCTTTGCTGTGGTTAGAAGGTAAGTCAATGGGTTATTGTCGGTGATGACTGTGAATGTGGTCCCATATAAATAGTCATGAAATTTGTCGGTTATGGCCCATTTTAGAGCTAGGAATTCTAGCTTATGAGCAGGGTATCTAGCCTCACTACGGGATAGACCACGGCTTGCATAGGCTATAACCTGTGTAGTTCCATTTTGCACCTGATAAAGAGCTGCCCCAAGTCCGGTGGTACTAGCATCTGTGTGCACCAGATAAGGGCGTTTTGCATCGGCATACCCAAGGACTGGGGAGGTGGTGAGTTTTTCGATAATAGTGTGAAACGATTTCTGGCATTCTGGTCCCCAGCGATCACCAAAAGGTTCTTTGGGGTTCAGATACTTTGGATCACTGGGTGGGTTTTTACAATGCTTTCGTTTCGGAGGATAGCCAGCTGTGAGGGAGGTTAGGGGCTTGACAATTTTGGAATAGTCTTTAACAAATCTCCGGTAATAACCGGTAAAACCTAGAAATGATTGAAGTTCTTTTAAGGTTTGGGGTCTTGGCCAGGTTTTGAGTGCTTCAACTTTTTCGGGGTCGGTCTTTACGCCGTCTCTAGATACAACGTGACCTAGATAACGGACTGATGTTTGGAAGAAACGACATTTGTTGGGCGAGAGTTTGAGCCCGTACTCTCGGAGTCGCTCAAGAACATGAATGAGTCGGGTCTCGTGATCTTCAAGGGAACTAGAAAAGACTATCAAATCATCTAAAAAGACTAACACTTCTTTCAGATTGATGTCTTTCATACACTTTTCCATAAGCCTTTGGAAAGTACTCGGTGCATTTGTTATTCCCTGGGGCATACGGTGAAATTCATAGAACCCAAAGGGGCACACGAAGGCTGTCTTTGGCTTATCCTTTTCACACATCTCTATGTGATAGTACCCTGACTTTAGGTCCATCACAGAGAACCACTGAGATCCCGCAAGAGCGGAAAATGACTCCTCTAAGTGTGGCAGGGCATATGCATCGCGGATGGTCTGCAAGTTAAGCTTCCTAAAATCTATGCATAACCGCACATCACCATTCTTTTTTCGGACCACCACGATCGGTGATGAGAATGGAGATTCGGATTCTCTGATTATGCCTGCATCTAAGAGGGCTTGTAGGTGCTTTTTAACTGCCTCGTAGTCATTAGGATGAATCGGCCGAGACCTCTGTTTGAAGGGGGTCTCGTCTTTTAAGTTGATGTGATGTTTTATATGTGTGGCGTGTCCAAAATCAAGATCGTTTTGTGAAAAAACATCGGAGAAAGTGTTTAGCTCTTTAGTTATCTTCTCCTTCCACTCTTCTGATAGAGGTGATTCACCAAAGTCGAAACTGAGAGGAGGTTTTGAGTTTGAGGTCTGCTGCAGAGAGTTACACGTTGCAGACACCTTTTGGTCATCCTTCTCAGGCTCAGGACATGGCATGGTACAGTCAGGGGCAACTAACTCAGCAATTATACAGTTAATGGGCAATGTAATGTCATGGTTAGTCTCGTTTCTTAGCAACACAGGGACTTTATAAGGACCGTGATTTGGCAGAGATATAAAGCAACAATCTACAAACACACCCCCAGGTAGGGAGCTGCTGGTGGGCTGTTCAATAATTGCACACTGTTCAGGTTTAGCGTGGCTAGCATGCATAAAACCTTCAACTAGTAGCTTTTGATTAGCAGGTAGCACTTCTTGAGTTCTACTCCGAAGTTTTACCAAGCCAATCTTTCCACTGTCAGTTTGTCTTTTTCTGGATGCTAATGTTTTCAGCACTTGTTGGTATCCATAAGGGAGTACCTTAAAGTCAGGTAAAGTGCTCTCACAAAGATGCTCATATAAGGGATCAAGTGTATTTGTGCCAATTAGTAGAGGTGTGTCTGAGTTTGAACGAATGTCAGGGACAACTAAGGTGAGAGTAGGTAGTTCAAGCTCTGACTGATCGAGATCTTTGGGGAAAATGATACTCGTCTCGATGTATCCCAAGTAGGGGACTGTCTGACCATTTGCACATTCAACCTCTAGGAGATCACTGATGGGTTTTATAGGGTGATCAAGTAAGTGTTCTTGATAGAAGGATTGGGCAATAGTGGTCACTTGAGAGCCTGTGTCAAGCAAGCAACTACATTCAACGCCATTGATAACGAACCTGGCTGTGCACTTTCTACCCACAAGTTTTTTGGGTTGAGTGAACATTAGCTGTTTCACATTGGGCTTGTGTTGTTCTTGTCTTAGTGGGACTTGGATCAGATTTAGCACCCATCTGTCCCATGACAGGGGCTCCTTCTAGTTTAAATTAAAGGACTCACCGACTGGTCTTGATATTTCCCATTCTCGCTGCTTGTGTCTGAGGGCATTCCTTTTAGCGTGTCATACACACTCAATCTGCGCCCGGCACTAGGACCCGGAAGTAAGACGGGCGCAAAACCAGGAAGTATAAAAGAGGTAAACAAACGATGGCTTACCGCTCAGTCATTGAGTTCGGCCCATGTCAGCTCCAGCTGTCGTTTCAGCAAACCGTGAGTACTCACATGTTGGTTCCGTTTGTCTTTGCTATTGTGTGTGTATTTTTAGGACGCGGGTTAAATTTGTGTTTTTCCCTTGCTCCGCTTTTGTGAGAGTCCTTAAACTAAATCGCGTGGTTATCCTGCCTGCTCGCTTCTTTCCGCGTTTGGGTTTATCCTCCACGCTACGTTGGGCTAACCGCTAAAGCTACGTCTTCTGGTCACCTCAGGTTAGTCCATCTTGACAGAATGACTGAGCCCTCCACGGTAAACCCAGCGGATTATGCGAGTCTCTGCGACGTTGTAGATCAGCATGCGGAGCTAATCAATCAGCTAACCGGGGATCTCGCTTCTCTCCGCCGCGAGGTCGCTGAGCTCCGGCGGGAGAATACGGATCTCCGCACAGCTGTTGATGGCGTCACTGCTCGGCGCCGCATCCCCCCCCCCCTCCTTCTGATGTATTTCTTGCTTTACCAGAGAAGTGGAACGGCACGGACGGGAAGTGCAGCGTTTTTCTGACAGCTCTCGATCTGGTGTTTGAGTTTAATGCCACCAAGTACTCCACCGATCGCCTTCGCATTGCTCTTCTCGTCTCGTTGCTAAAAGGGCAGGCAGCAGAGTGGGCCACGGCAGTTTTACAGGCTGATACAGACACCGCCCACTCTTATAATGAGTTCACCCACCAACTCAAACTCACTTTTGAACACCCAGCGGGCGAGGTGGAGACCGACACCAGACTTTATCACCTGAGGCAGGGAGAATTGCCCGTGAGCCGCTATACGGCCGAGTTTCGCACTCTCGCCGTCCAAACAACGTGGGGCGATGCAGCACTCCGGACATCCTACTACGAGGGACTGGCTTCCCGAATTAAGGACGAACTAGCCGGGCGAGAGCTTCCTGCGACCCTAGAGGGCCTGATCCAACTCGCTCTCCGGATCGACCAGCGCCTTCTCTCTCGCCCGAGGCCAGCCCCTCGCACCCTGCCACCTGCACCCACCTTCGCTGTCACCACTTCACGACCCGCACCCGCCTTCACCGTCACCACTCCACGCCCCGCAGACTCCGCCACCTACGCCACCCCGGGACATGTCGGTTCTCCACCTCCTGCCGTGGTTGACACCGGAGCCGGGGAACCCATGCAATTAGGACGCGCCTCCTTGACCGCTGCAGAACGGGAGAGATGCTTCCGTGAAGGGATCTGTGCCTATTGCGGGTCAGCTACACATCACAGGGCAACCTGCCCTTTCAGACCGGGAAATGCCCAGGCCCGGTGAGAGGAGAGAGATACTCGCCGGGTCACCTTCGTCTCTCTGCCATCACCACCAACTCCTCCCGTCTCACGGTTCAGGTACACCTCCAGGTTGGCCACAAACGGGTCCGAAGTGCTGCATTCATCGACTCCGGGGCAGCAGGTAACTTCATTGACTCTGCATATGCCAAAACCCTGGGGGTAAAACTTGAGGCGTTATCCCAGCCCGTTCGCATCACCTCTGTCGACGGTCGCCCCCTCTCCACCGGCCCAATCAGCACCCGAACCGAACCCATCACCGTCTCCATCAACCAACACCATGAACAGTTAAAATTCTTCGTCACCTCCATCTCTTCACCACCCATCATCCTTGGTCATCCCTGGCTGCTCCAGCATGACCCTCTAATCTCCTGGACCCAGAATCGGATCCTTCAGTGGGGCGCGACCTGCAACGAACTACGCCTACGGGCAGTGGCTGGGACGTGCTCTAGGGAGTCCGAGGCCCCCGACGTCGACACCAACTCCATCCCCGAGCCGTATCGAGACCTATCGGAGGTTTTCTGCAGGCGACGAGCCACCCATCTTCCTCCTCATCGCCCATACGACCTCGCCATAGACCTCCAACCCGGTACGATCCCCCTCCGCGGCCATCTCTACTCACTCACACCCACCGAGACCCAGGTGATGGAGGAATATGTAAACAATGCCCTGCGCCAAGGCACCATCAGGCCCTCCTCCTCACCTGCCGCCGCGGGGTTCTTCTTCGTGAAGAAGAGGGGCGGTGAACTTGTGTCGACTATCGGGGGCTCAACCATCTCACCATCAAAAACCGACATCCTCTGCCTCTTACCAACTCAGCCCTGGACGCCCTCTCTGGCGCCACCGTCTTCACGAAGTTGGACCTCCGGAGCGCCTACAACTTGGTGCGCATCAGAGAGGGCGATGAGTGGAAGACGGCGTTCATCACCCCCACTGGACATTATGAAACCCTCGTCATCCCATTCGGACTGTGCAATGCCCCCGCCGCATTCCAACACTTCATTAATGACGTCCTTCGGGACATGCTCGGTCAGTGGGCATTCGCTTACCTGGACGATATTTTAATTTATTCACACACCATGGAAGAACACACCCAGCACGTCAGGGCGGTTCTAAAGAGATTACTCGCCCACCAACTGTACTGTAAGTTGGAAAAGTGCGCTTTTCACGAGCGCTCCACCACGTTCCTGGGTTTTGTCATCTCGCCCCAGGGTGTGGCCATGGACCCGCAGAAGCTAGAGGTTGTGCGTCATTGGCCCCTACCCAAGACCCTCAAACAGCTTCAACGGTTTCTCGGGTTTGCGAACTTCTATCGTCGCTTTATCCGGGACTACAGTACAGTTGCCGCCCCCCTAACCGCTCTGACCCGTCCCTCCTCTTTCCCTTTTCACCTCAACCCGGGAGCTATCTCCGCTTTTCGATCACTTTGTCACCGCTTCACCACTGCACCGATTCTTCACCACCCAGATGTCAATAAATCATTCGTTGTAGAGGTGGATGCTTCAGATGTGGGCGCTGGAGCTATCCTCTCACAGCAAGGTCCAGACCAAAAACTACACCCATGTGGTTTTTTCTCCAGAAAATTTGACTCCACTCAGCAGCGATACGGGGTAGGGGACCGCGAACTGCTGGCCATAAAGTGGGCTCTGGAGGAGTGGCGTCACTGGCTCCAGGGCGTCAGTGAGCCATTCATAGTCTGGACGGACCACCAAAATCTAATTACCATCAGAAATATCAAACAGTTAAATCCACGACAGGCGCGGTGGGCATTATTCTTTGAGAATTACAACTTTCACCTCTCATACCGCCCGGGGTCCAAGAACACCAAAGCGGACGCCCTCTCCCGACAACTAGAGATGGACCCTCCCCGGGCGGACCCCGCGTCTGTCCTCCCTTCTTCCAAGATCATCGCACCCCTGCAACTGGACCTGGAAACGAGAGTGCGCCAGGCACGAGGTACAGAGAACGAACCGGCAGGTGTGCCACCTGGACGACTCTTCGTGCCTGAAGGGATGAGACCAGAGGTTCTCCACTGGGGACACTCCTCCCCAATTTCGGGCCATCCAGGCACCCGACGATCCCTCCAATTTATACAGCGAGACTTCTGGTGGCCGTCCATGACGAGGGACATCCAAGAGTTCGTTCAGGCATGCCCAGTGTGCGCCAGCGCAAAAGACACCAACCAACCCTCTCCAGGAGAACTGCAACCCCTTCCAGTCCCTCGACGGCCCTGGACGCACATTGCCGTGGACTTCATCACGGGCCTGCCGGCCTCCGACGGAAAAGACACCATCCTCACGATCGTGGATTGGTTCTCTAAGACTGGTGGCTCTCGCCGGACTCCCGTCAGCAAAAGAAACAGCAGAGCTGATTTTAGAGCACGTAGTCCGTCTGCATGGGTTCCCCAAGGATATCGTCTCGGACAGAGGGCCCCAGTTCACAGCCCGGTTCTGGAAGGCCTTCTGCCGTCTGATCGACTCCACCTGCAGTCTGTCCTCCGGATACCACCCACAGACTAACGGTCAGACGGAGCGGACCAACCAACAACTGGAGCGCTACCTGAGATGTTTCGTAGCGGACCGCCAGCGCTCCTGGGCACGCTACCTCATCTGGGCGGAACTATCACACAACCTCCACATCTCCTTTGCCACTAATCTAAGCCCATTTGAGGTATGCCACGGTTTCCAACCCTCCGTGTTCAACCACCCAGAGCCGGGGGTTGATGTACCGTCAGCCCAACAGTTGGTCCGCAGATGTCGGCGGCTCTGGATTACGACCAACCAGGCCATCCAACGTGCCAATGCCCGCTACACCCACCAACATCGCCGCCGACATCCTCCGGGACGACTATACCACGTAGGTGACAAGGTATGGCTGTCCACAAAAAACCTCCACCTCCACACCGATTCAAAGAAGCTTTCCCCCAGATTCATCGGACCATACCACATCACTCACAGAATTAACCCTGTCACCTACCGGCTCCAGCTGCCTGCGGCGCTCCGGATTCACCCAGTATTTCACCTATCCCAATTCAAGCCTTTCATCACATCACCCATGATTCCACCCACCCCCCCAGCTCCTCCTCCCCGGATCATCGACGGCGGTCCCGCCTACACCGTGCGCCGAATCCTTGACTCGCGCCCTCGGGGCAAAGGTACGCAATACCTGGTGGACTGGGAGCAATCTTGGATCCCGGCCCGGTTCATTCTCGACCCTCAACTAATTCGGGACTACCGTCACAGGGTATCCTCCATCCCAGGACCGTCAGGAGCCAGTCCTGGACAGGGGGGTACTGTCATACACACTCAATCTGCGCCCGGCACTAGGACCCGGAAGTAAGACGGGTGCAAAACCAGGAAGTATAAAAGAGGTAAACAAACGATGGCTTACCGCTCAGTCATTGAGTTCGGCCCATGTCAGCTCCAGCTGTCGTTTCAGCAAACCGTGAGTACTCACATGTTGGTTCCGTTTGTCTTTGCTATTGTGTGTGTATTTTTAGGACGCGGGTTAAATTTGTGTTTTTCCCTTGCTCCGCTTTTGTGAGAGTCCTTAAACTAAATCGCGTGGTTATCCTGCCTGCTCGCTTCTTTCCGCGTTTGGGTTTATCCTCCACGCTACATTGGGCTAACCGCTAAAGCTACGTCTTCTGGTCACCTCAGGTTAGTCCATCTTGACATAGCGGCTACTAATGCTGGGTTTGCCTCATTTCTACAGTTGGAAGCAATATGTCCATCTTCCCCACACTTAAAACAGTATCCAGGTTTGGGTTTGGCTGACACTGCAGCGATTTGTGGTATCTGTTCGGACTTGTCATGAGTTTTGGTACTTGTGTTCTTTTTTGCTTCCCTTGGAGGTTTCTTTGATCTTTTCTCTGTCTTGTCAGCTCTGAGTTGTGCGATTTGAGTCCTGAGGTCAGCAATTTGCTTCTGGAGATCGGCAGAATTGTTGTCCATTCCATCCTCATAATCATTCCTACTGTACCTTGAGGACATGTAGTTTGCATGCTAGAATACACACGAGTCTTTTGGATCCCCAAATGTTGTTTCATGCGGTTTGCTTTGCTTGCCTGTTTGTCCTCCTCGGTGCGTAATTGGAGAAGTAGCTCTGCAAAATGAGGTGGATCGTCTTTCTTTTGTTCGAGTTGAAGGTTTGCAATCAATGAGCTGTCCCAACACCCTCTGCAAAATTGTCTCAGGAGCTGCTTATTGACATCACTAGACGCAATTCCGTCTCTCTTTATGACTAGGTTTAACACTGTGTGCAATCTTTGCAGGTAATGTGAGGGTTTTTCGCCCCCATCTTGATTTGTGTTTAAAAAGCGAGCAAAGAGTTCGTCACCGTCCTCTACAGTTGCATAGGCCGAATCAAGATGTTCAAGGTAAGTTTTGGGGTTTGCTCTTGGACCAAGAGCTTTTACCAGGTCTGCTGCAGGAGGTGAAAGACATTCGACAATTTTTCGCACAACTTGAGTTTCAGTGAATGCGGGATCGGTCAAGCAAAACTCTACGCTGCTGCGCCAAGTGTCATAGTCAGTTTCGAAATGAGGATGTGGAACTCTCCCTGAAAATGGCTTCAGTCTGTATTGCGAGTTTGGTGGGGAAGCAACGTCACTGCTTTTAACAATATGCTCTACAATAACTCGCTGCACTTCAGGGGTGCTTAAAAGGCTGGTGGGAATCTGAGGGGTTTGTTTCTCAGCCTCTACAGGGGGTTGAGCGTCATTCCCGGAGCTTAAACGGTCACTATTGGCTGTTAAAGGAGGAGAAGGTAGGGCCTCATCACTGTGGTACACTGGCTCTTGTTCAGTGGAAGGTCCAGCTGTTTGGACCTCTCCTCCCAATGACTCTCCAATTTTAGCTAGCTCATCCATCAAAAGGTCCTTAAATGATCGGTTGCTTCGTGCTGCCACATCTTTAAGCTGTGACAGGTAAGTTACAGTAGCTGATGCGCTGGTTTCAATGCTGTATGCACTGGCTAGGTCTCGAATGTGATAGACGACTTCTGGTCTCACAGTACAAGGTCTGTCATAAGGCAAATATCTTTTCTCTAGTTCTTTAGCAGTAGCCTCATGTTGAAACTCCACAATAATCTGACCACCTGTTGGTAGCTTGATGTGCCTACTGACAGGACCGAAAGCTTCTAAGAACTCAATTATTTCATTATCAATGTCTGTGTTAGTTAAACCACTGACCAAAACAGCATTTCGGACTTTAACATTCTCTGTTTTCACTACATCCATTGTTAAGACACGTAAAAGCACCAGTAGTTGGGAAAAAAACAAATCACTGTGAAGCTCCAGGCACTCTTAAATGTTGTATGAAATCTTGGATGGGTTAACAACTCTGCAACCCTCCTGGCTGGCTCGCCACTTTCTGTAGCCCGCTACAGAATAGGCTAGGGTAGGTTAAAGTAAAAGGGAGAGAATGGGCCAATAGCTAGGTTCGTAGGAGGGATAAAGTGAGTTGCATGGAGAAGAATGACTGGAGTCACAGGTAAAAATTGCTTTGAATAGTATTGAATTGTGTAACACGAGTAAACAACTCTTCATAAACAGGAATGAAGATATTAAATAGAAAACAAAAACAACAGCAGCAATAATAATATCCCCAATCCTATCTGAGCTCAGATATGTCAGTCCTGCCGGCTTAATAGTAAGTGTTCAGTCAAGTCAAATCAAGAGGGTCAAAAGTCTGTGATTGGTGCGATTTCATCCTACCGCACTGTTGTAATTGTTCGTGAGAGAAGAGCAACTTGCGCTTCCGGGCCAACTCGGAATGGCTGTGGTTCGATTCAAAGGGAAAGGCTCGCCATCTTCCTCGTCAGGAAGAAATCCAGGTTTCACGATCCCACAAAAAACCTAGCCTGTAAACAACAGGACTATTACAATTCAGTTCACACACTCTATAGTGAGGTATATGGCCATATGTGTAAATAATGCAAATGCTTTAACAAACAAGCACAAAACATTAATTCTAATTTATAACTACAGTATAAACAGTGCATAATAATCATGAATGCAATCTTTAAATCACAATCAGCTTATTTTATCATTAAGGTGCACATTTCTATCAGAAATCATAAATGAACCATGAACTATGGTAGGTAATTTCTGATTTAATTCAGAATTTAATTTAATTTAATTTCAGAATCTAATTTAATTCTGATTCTAATTAACTGAATTACCGGAGCATTACTTTACATTGCATAGCAATGAAGCAATATGTTAATTACATTCAATGTGCAAAATAAATTTAACAAAAATATACAAAATCCCACAGGCTGTAGTTTTACAGTTTGTGTTAAGGCAGCAGCACCATATGAATATGCATAGACATCAATACAGTGCCTCTCCAACATCAATTGTAACAAGAAAATAAAATTGCATCATAAACTTTAATATCAAAATTAACATCAACTCATCATCTTATCTTAGTGCATTTAATAGTCCCAAATAATACTAAAACCTCCTCAGCACATAAGATGAGTGCTCAGGGTAGTTAAACTTCGTGAAAAGAACTGTGTGCTCTCCCACAGTAAAAGCATGGTCAGCTCTAGCTACAGCTATGAGCATTAGGCTACTTAGCTTTTCCTTTAGCCTGATTCGCCCAGTCCCAGTTTAACTCACCAGCACACGCTTCAAATGTTCACTCTCATAGAATCTTGTTCGCTTCATCCACACCCGTGCAGATCTACAACATTGAAATTGAGCCATTATATTCCACGTTAACTTCTTGCTAACTTTTTAGCTTCAAGTTTAGCTTAACAGCTTCCGACTCACTGCGATGGTTCCGAAGCCCAAAATGAATCAGGATCGTTCCTCCAAGGTCCTTGTAGATCTCCGGTATGAATATTTGCTCAGTTTATCGCATTTTTTTTTCAGCAATAAGCTCGCGGTTAAAATCGGCAATGGTCTCGTGCACATCTGTCTCTCTCTGTGTCGAAGCACATGCGACGCTACAGAGCAGGGGAAGGCGGGGCCTGTCCCTCCTTAACCAGTGGAAGTCTTACATTTACTCATTGGTGTTTTATTCTTATATTTATGTCATTTATCTTTTAGTTTGAGTTTACTTTAGCTCAATTCAGTGATGAACAGAGTAATGGTGAATTACAATTTAACAATGACAATGTTGTAGTGCATTACTGAGTCATGTAAAACCAATTGGGGTTACAATTGGAATTCAGGAGACCAGGAGCGTGACTATGTAATACAGTGTTCGGAATTGTAGTCCATGGTGGCCATTGCTGTAGCCTGAGGCTCATACTTTATGTGATTAAATGTGACAGCAGTAAAGGCAATTCACTATCAACACTGACAATTCACTATTTGCTTCAAAATCACACTTTTTTTGCGGAAAATAGAAAGCCTGCATGTTTTTCAAGGCTTCAAAATCTGGACATAACCGTGGTGGAGTTTGAGCTTCATAAGCATAAGTGCAAATTACTGTAATACTTCTTCTGATAGTCTTTCCTTATTTTATAATGAAACATTCCTATCACAGTGGACTTGATCTCTTCCAGGATGACTCCACCCCATCCACAGGTCACAACAGCTCCCTGAATGGTTTGATGAGAATGAAAAATATATATTTAAGTCATATGACAGCCTTGACGGCCACCAGATCTCAACCCCATTAAGCATAAAAAAAATAAAGGAACTCAAATTTTTCTGCACAAAGAAATGCACCAGGATTTGTTTCAAGGAATTTACATTAATGGCATCTGATTTAACTTTAAAGAAAATATTCTTCATGCTATAATTCAGAACATATTGCATCAGTCCACAGGTAAAACTATTTTTATATATATTTTTGAAGCGTTTATGATGCTAAATGTGAATAGTTAGGGCTATTAAAATACTTAAAATAAAAATAGTGTGTTTTATTTATTCTGCACAGATTTTAGAAAGATGTTTACATTCCTATTTTATACAGTAGTTTATTTTCTGTACATGCTGACTTTTAAAAATATTAATTCATGTAAATATATGGCACAGAAAACTTGTTATATCTTTTTGGTTTCTGTTGTTTTCTTCTAGGTTATGTTTATACTGTATTTATACTTGCCTGATGTGTTTTATGTAAGAACCTCATTTTCAGTATGCCTTTGCATACAAAAAGATGTAAAGATTTACACATATCCTTGTTTTTTGTTCGCAGCATGGCTAACACCTCTGAAAACATCTTAAACTCCACTCTAGATTTCTCATATCCAGACTGTTTAAAGGATAAACATTTTGCATTTATGTTCAGTTATGTGATCAATGCAATTTGCTTCTTATTTGGAACTCCAGCCCACTTGATCTGTCTTTGGATTTATATCTGTACTGAACAGAAAATGAAAGAATCTCAGGTGTTTCTTCTGAATTACACAATTATGGAGCTCTTGTTCTCTCTGGAGTGTGGTATGGATACATTGAACATGTTTATTTTTGAAAATGACATATTGTGGTATGTGTCCTATTTCTTTTTTGGTCTCTCCTGGACTGGAAGGCCATTGTTACAAACCTGCATTTGTGTTGAACAATATTTGGCAGTGCTTCATCCAGTAACATTCATGAGATTTAAGCATATAAAGTACAGAAATGGAGCAGCAGTACTCACTTGGCTGATAGCCTTTGGATATGGTGTCTACGAGATCATGGCACTTCTCTTCCCTGACATGTTTTATACTTTGGTATTCATGATAGCATTGACTGTGATTTCGTTCTGCTGTGTGTCTGTGTTGTGTGTTCTGAGACAGCCAGCGCCGGGAGATACTCATAACACAAAGCAGACCACTAGAGATGGAGGAAACCAACAGAAGAGAAATGCCTTTAAAATTATATTTTCAGCAATGCTTCTAATTCTGTTTACCTACCTTCCTCAGGCATTACTTATCCTATTTAATCCTGATGGAGAACAACAGGTACTGTTTGATTGTACTATTTCCCCTTTAATGACTTCTTTACTTGTTTTGGGTGTGATTATTTCACCATTGCTGAAACTGTACAATGAATTCAGTCGAATTGTGAGAACCGCTTAAATGTGAGACTTGAATGTTCTATAGTGATGATTAGCTTTAGTTGTGACCATGTTCATTTACATATTTGATTATCTAATTAACATCACATGATCCTTTTGAAATACATTAACTGTTAAACATACTCGGGTATAACCAATTAAACAGCACAACAGAACAATCTAATACAAGCAACTGTCAGGACAAATGGAGCAGTATCTATGTGTTGTTGCTGTTTTTGTTGAATCCTAGTATTATATTCCATTTTAAAAGTATATAATATGTGGTTGTACTGTGGTGTTAGAGCAGCCTGTTAAAATCTTCTAAATGTTTAAACCAATACTTGACAATGTGTATGTACCTGTATAAACTATACTGTATGTGCTAAAAAAATCTGAATAAAAGTTTCTTTAAAATTATTATTTTTTAACTGACTGTATACTACGTTGTGCACTAAACATACACCAATTATAGTTTTCTCGCCCAATTACGATTCCTGATTTATATCTTGTGCTTCCCCCTTTGAACTGATGTTCACGCACCATAAGGGAACAAAAGGAAAGTGCCACACGGTGGATTTCCATGATAGGACAGTTCAAGTATGCCCCCATACTTCCTGAAAGCACAGCCAATCTGGTTCCTTCACACCCAGCTTTGGATGGCTATAGATATGCCAGGATTTGAAATCCTCCAAAGATAGAATGACTGATTCCAGTTGCTGGCTGATTTGGATTGTGCAATTATGAATGTTTTAAACTCCAATGCATGATACAAATTCATCATGCTTAAACTACATATTTTGCCTCTTGCATTTGAGCATGTCATGGAGCAAACCGCCCGAGACATAACGGGCAGATTGCCAGCTTGTCTCCCAGCTTCGAAAGAGCAACCTGGAAACATGTACAGTATGATGTATATGTATGGCAACATTGCCAGTGCTTCTGCAACATCACGTTCAGCAAGCATGGCCTTTACCATTGCTGGTGGAATTGTAGTGCTAATTTAGATTCAGTATATCTTGTATTTAATGACTTTTGTTTTGTTTCATTATAAAACAGTATTGCACAATTTTATATCCCCTTCAAATACCCATGTATGTATTAAGAAAAGTCAATGGATTGTTTGAACATTTAAACGTTTTGCTTATGATTTCACTGATCGTTAAGTAAAATATTGCTTTTGTTTAGTGGTGAACTAAGCACACATGATGGTCTGCTATAACCAAATAATAATTTGCCTTTAGTGTACTCTGTATGAGGAGCATCAAATGCACCTGTTCACAATAAAAACAAATTAATCATCTTTATTTGAAAAGCAAATGTGATGCATTTGCCCTTGCTGCTTGGAAATTATCAGTATTTTACAGAAATACTCAGATCTATGCAGCACATTCATACTGACACTTACAGTGGCTTGCAAAAGTATTCTTTTATTAGATTCTATAATCTAAATTTATGTTGTAATTTATGTTAGTCTATCTGTGTGTACTAACTGTATATGCTTGAAATGACAATAAAGCCTTTGAACTTGAACCTGAACCACATAACGGACTTTATTTCACTTTATCATGTTGGTTTGTATCCTTGTGGGCACTCCAGCTCGTTTGTGATTTCTGGTTATATCTTAATTTTGATAGAAAACATTAATTAATTAATAAATAGCCGTAGCAGCACATTCTTTAGGTCCTGTAAGTTAAGAGGTAGGGACTTGGATTGAACTTGCACATTATATGTACTTGATCGGATTAAGATCTAGGGAATTTGAAAGCCAAGTCAATAACTTGAACTCCATGTCAGTTCCTCAAATCCTTGTCTTCTTCCCAAAGTGCACCTGCTTCCAGTATTAAGAAAAGTATTTGTATTGGTGTATTGGTGCCATCTCCTCCCCAGGTAAGTGTTGTACATGCACCAAGTCATCCATATAGTATGATGTAGAATTTATGATTCATCAGACCAAGCCATCTTTTTCCATTGGTCCAATGTCCAGTTCTAATGCTCACTTAACCAGTTTTAGATGGTGGTCATGGGTAGGCATGGGAACTCTTTACAGGTCTGCACCTGTACAACCCCATATGCAACAAGCTGTGATGCACTGCAATGGCCTTTTCCAGCTTTTTGTGGAATTGAACCAAACAAGTTAGCACTCAATCTCCATATGCATTTATTGAGATTAGGTTGTCCATGATCCTGTTGCTGCTTTACTGAATGTCATCCATGTTAGTAACCATTGCATTCTAGGAACACCTCACAGAACCTGCCTGATTCAGTTGTCTAACCATATACAGTATATATACCATTCAACCATAACTTTAAAATGCTAAATATTATGTCCAGTATTGTGTAGGCCCCCTTGTGCAGCTCTTGTTTGTCCAGCACATTCAATGAGTCCTCAATCAGAGTGTGTTTTGGGGAGTTTGGAGACAGGGTCAACAGGGCCCTGGGCCCTGTCATGTGATGCACTGGATGTTCTAGTGTCTTTTTATTGTAGTAAGCATTGACCTTTTTTGAGCGATTTGTGCTAAATTGACCTTTCATGTAGTCACTGTGGGCATGGGTGGGCCTTGGGTGCCCATGATCCTGTCACCTGTTTACAGGTATATAATTGACAATGAATGCAGCAATTTGGCATTGCATTTAATCATATTAAGTAGTGAGGTGAATCCAGTTTTCTTCCTGTAGAAGACAGTGACAGGTTTTGGTTAGTGTCTTCTTACATTTTCCCAAGACAATGTTTAATTTCCCAGGTTTCCCTCGCTCTTTGTTTCCTGTGAGTTCTTCCTCATTCCTTGTAGGGCAACAATTCCTATGGGTCAATGCCAGGTTTTTGTAATATGATTCCTCCCTTTTCTTCCCCAGATTTCATTGGAACATGTGGATGACCTTTGATAGACTCAGCAAATGAAACAGGACTTAAATATCTCTCTTTTTTCTGCAAATGAGTGCGAGTGTGCTTTTCCCCAGTCAGCAAACATGTCAAAGCCAACCAGTAAGTGAATTGAGGTGAAGTGGATAAGCGATTTCTCCCTCAGGTTTTTACCTTAACAGGCAGTTTAGCAAAAGTCACTTTGCATGTGAATTTGTACAGGAGCAGGGGGTAAAAGACCAGGGCCCGGTTTCTCGAAAGCTTCTTATCGCTAAGTAGTTCTTAAGTTGTACCTTAACCTCTCTCTTAACTTTATGGCACATTTCCCGAAACGTTCTTACGCTAAGTATCTCTTAGCTAAGTCACACGTTCGTAAGGTTGGTCTGGACCAACCTTAACTCATACTTAGCGTAGTTTCAGCTCAAGACACTAGTCGCCGCCACTGAGCAGCAGTCTTTATAAATCAGCGGTGTATGGAAGCACATTATGGCACATTATCAAAGTCGTATTAATGATGGAATATACTGTAGACCTGTTTAATAATTTTATTTTATTTGATATCAGAACTAATAGAGTGACTTTTAATTAGCCTATTTCATAATGTGACTAATGCATTAAAATTGCCAATCACAATTAATATTAAACAGGTGGCGAACAATTTGGCAGCGAGCGTGGTGTTGTGTTAAACTGAAGACGGCGCCGTCCGTGGAGCCGTGTGAGTCATGTACATTTTTCCTTTAGACAAAACTTCAGCCCTTTTCATATTTTCCCCGTGGTCATTATTAAAAAAAATATTTAACTAAAAGTTTTGCCTTCCTAGGCAACAGATTATGGAGCTTCTTGAGCTGCTCAGACCTGCGCGTGCCAGACCAACGCATCGTACTTACACTCTCCGTCCCGATGTCCAGCTGCTCGCTGCTTTTTGTTTAAAATATGTTTCATTGATCATTAGCCATTATCCATAACTTTATGGGTTTTTCTTTTGACACGTTTTATTTTTATGAAATTTGATTTAGTTAAATGAGAAAATAACATTGGGAGTTTCAAACCCCGCATCCATTCATTTTTCTGGGTGATTGTAATGTTTAATACCCCTACAGTATTCACTTATGCGGTTTGACTCGCTGTGAGATGCGGTGTTACCCCTATCTCACCTGCACGGTCTCGCGCTGTGGCCGTAGGCTTGATCATGATTCACCCCGAGTTTTTGCGCTGTGATTACGTTTCTATCTTTCTGCGTGAAAAATTCAACGTTTAATTTTTTGCTGGTCCTCGCGGAAGCTTGCAGAACTTCGCGGAACGTTAAAGGAACGTCGCGGGCAATCGCGGCAGCTCACGGAGATGAGTCAGGCCACACAGGTGAGAGAGGGGTATTAGACACCGTGATTTGCCTCGAGTGACCGGCGCCCGACGGTCTGCGAAGATCTACAAGGTCCGCGAGCTTCCACATGTTAAACATGCTTATTTTTTTTTGCGTGGTAAGATGGAAACGTAATAACAGAACCAAAACTCGCGCCGAATCATAATGAACCGCACTTACGACCCCGCGTGTGAGATAGGGGTATTAAACCTCCACTCTGTCATCTCATCGTATTCATTCCATAAGTGCGCTACAACCCCAACAACTGACACTTCACATTGTTTCTGAAGCTGGTGAAGAGTGTTATCAGCTGTTTGTCAATCAACTATGATTGTAAACAATTGTGATTGTTCGTTTCACGGCCACATGTTACATGAAAATATTATATATTATATTATTATATTAATTAATATTAATTTATATATTTGGCTGTTATGACATGTTATTATTAAGTTAACCCATGTCGAAATAAACGTTATTAAAAGAATTTAATGCAATGTTTAATTTGCATAGAAAGTGCCGTCTTTCTTAACGCTGTCATGAAAAAGGAGTCAAAAATCGATTCCTGAGCAACTGATGTCCGCTAATTCAAGACCTTCACTGTAGACAGCGCCTTGTAACGTCGGATGTAAGAGGCAGCGACTTAAGAAGACTCCTAAGAGACAGTTCGAGAAATACACTTAGAAAAGTTATCACTTAACGTAAGATATACAGTATCTTAAGAGTCTACTTAGCGCGCGAATAGTGTGCGTTATCAAGAAACCGGGCCCAGATCTGTACAGGTGTAATTTCTTCTGCTTTCTCTCTGAAGTTTTAAATGATCGTTGATTGCTGTGCAGTACATAATAATAGCCAAATGTGAGGGGCTGATTTTTGTATAGTCCCCACAGAACTGGACAAACCCATCAACATTGATTACCAGGACAACTGATGCTCCAATCAATGTGGGGTTCCTCTATTATCCACATAATAGGCACTGCCTTGAATTCATGCCAAACCACAATATTCTTGTGTTTGTGTAACTCATATGGACAGCTGCGTAAAACTGCACGTGGAGAAGTCTCAATGTCCCCTCGCAACTTGAGTTCTCTGAGACAATGAGAGGTGGCTTCCACATGGGACCATGGTGAATTGGGCCACACTTTTTAGACTTACCTCTACTCTAACATCCAACCTCCCAGGACCTGCTATCATGAGAGACAGAGGCACCACCTCGGTCTACAGGTTAGGAATCTGTTCGTCAATGCTTGTAGTTCAACTCAACACTCTGACTAGCTGTGTGATCTCAATGGGTGATTGCCATTTTGCAAGTAAAATAGAGACAACTCTATTTACCAATGCAAATTTCTATAGTTATACAACCATGTTATACTGCTTAAATTGGTGTTTTGGTGTCTGTAACAAATACTTCTGTTTGCTCTGACAATTTATTCAAATGGGGAAAACCCCTTGAAGCCCTTACATGACTTCTTATACTTTGAATAATGGAGTTTGAGTCATTAAGCATCAACAAGAAGAAACTTGTGAATTTAGTTTTTAAGCATTTGATTACATCATTCAACCACATCGTCCATTTACAGGTGCTAAACGCTGGGACAAATTGATTTAATCCCTAATGATTCCCTAGCTCCATGGTGCTTGAAGGAATTATCTATTTTTTAAATGACTAGAACTGATTTCGATTAAGCTTTGTAAATAATAACTTAAAAGTTGCCCAAGACATGGCAATTTCTCAGGCATACTGCAAAGTCCCTGGGACATACATCAAGCAGCTAGACAACAATAACTGAAATAGAACTGACTGACCTTAATGAGGAACATACAGTATGAAGACATCTGTAATGAAGAATATGCAGTGATTTCTCAAGAAGGTGAATTCTTATTTTTGTTTTATTACATGTTTTTCCCCAATTGCTTAACCACCCGTCGACCCTTCCTCAGTCTAGAGGGGGAAAAAAGCAAAAAAGAATTTAATGAAAAGCTACTGTAAAACAACTTAAAATGGACATGTTTAGTCAAGTTTAGTCAGTATTGGCAGTAATTGTCATTGGTTAAGCCCAATAATCCACAATAAACAATGTAAAACAAAAACTGCAAAACAAAACAACATGTGCAAAAAATGTGAATACATTTTGAGGCAGAATATAGTATGTGCAAAGATTGCAAATTGTAAAAAAAAAAAAAAAAAAAAGTCTCTGTATTAAAACTCAGAAAAGAATTTTGTGCAAACCTGTTGGCATTTCAGATCAAAAGAACCAGGATATGCAGCACTCTCTAACAACAATTACGAGTTATTTAATGATTTTTTTTTGTGAGGAAAAAAAAGACCTAGAAATATGAGCTGCACTGGGTGGGAGGAGTTATAGGGCATTTCATTTCTCTTTTTTATGTACATGGATTGAAAATTGTTAATACAATGTTGTTGGCAGCCCCTGATTTTAGAGATCACTTAATGCACTGAGAAAATTAGTATTTTCACCCAAGGCAAATGTATCACCACACACAAACATGGATTATGATACATGTTGGTGTTAGGTGGTGTAAGTACTGTACAGTTAATACAGTAAATATCATCAGCCAGTGAGCATGATGAAATATCTCAGTTATTTATAAATATAAGTATTTTGGGCTCAAATTAGGTAAAGGTAATGCTCTAGATTTTTTTTCATCCTACTGTGTATCCACTTACCTGAAGTTACAATATTAGCCAACTTCAGTTAGGAACTACCAAACCTTCATTGCTGAAATCTGCTCTTCCTCTTGAAATATCATGTTGGTTTATTTATGTATTCATCTTCAGTAGCCACTTTTTCTTGGTCACAATAAGGTGGGATGAAATGGCAAGACTACCCCTATATACCCAAAGAAAGTTAATTCCACTGAAATATCTCCTGTTATTTTCTTGTTCACTAACTTTTCTTGTTCGTAATGTTCTACAGGTACTATTAAGGTTTTGTCACCTGGATTAGGATGCCATCTATTGGACACACACAGCAGCATGCCTACAGTAATTCCCTGACATTATGATAAATGATTAATCAAAAATGATGCTCTTTCCACATTTTAAGATATTGTGGGGTGATGAATTATCCCTGTTTAAAACAATGGTCTGATACAAACAGCAGTTTGAATATCAAATTAACTTCGCATATATAACTGTGGTAACTCTATATTGTTCACAAGCTTTCATGAAGTCTAGAAATTGACAATTTTCCACAGGTAAAGATGGATTTTTTAAGTTTGAAAAATATAATTACATATTATTTGTTATATACAGTTTAATCAGTACCATACTGTACCAGTGATAACCCAAAATTAACATTAAATGTTTTTTGTTTGTGCGTTTGTTTTGTTTAAGAGTTTATTATTTACACAATACAACAGACCCCTGGAGAATTATTGGCACCCTTAATGAAAATGAACCTAAATTCTTGCAACAAGTAATATTTTAAACTTTTTCAGTGGTGCAGGTGATCTGTCCAGCTACCTGAATGGATTACGACGTCATCCTGATATGCAGTGGCATATGGGTGGTGGTGACATAATGCTCATGAGTCTCCAGATATGCGGCGGCATATGGGTGGTGGTGATGTAATTCCTATTCGTATGTTTCAAATGAAGACTTACAGTATGTTTAGTATCTGTAAGAGAGCATTAACTTTTCCCTATTTTTTTTTCTTTGCAGCACAATATACTGTAAAATGGCTAACACTTCTGAAGAATTTAGCAACTTCACTCTAGATTTTAGATCTTCATTTATATCTGCAGACTGTTTAAAAGGAAATTATTTTGGATTTATTTTCTGCTACTGTGTGCCACATTGATTCCAGCCCATTTGTGGTGTCTCTGGTTCTATTGGTTTACTGAACAAAAAATCAAAGAAACACAGTTTTTTTTTTCTGAGCTACTCTATTATGGAGCTTATCTTCTGTCTTGAATGTGGTATGAAAACACTGAGTGTAACACTTTTTGATGATAAATTATGCTGGCATTTGATTTCATTTTTGTTTGGTCTGTCATGGACTGGAAGGCCGTTGTTACAAACCTGCATTTGTATTGAACAATACTTGGCTGTGCTTCATCCAGTAACATTCTTGAAATATAAGAATCAGAATCAGAATCAGAATCAGAAAGAGTTTTATTGCCAAGTACGCTTGCACGTACAAGGAATTTGTTTTAGTGACGGAGCTTCCAGAACAAAAAATACAAATGACAAGACAAAAACAGCATGACGCAAAAAAAAAAAAAAAAAAAAAAAATTTTTTTAAATGGTTGACATCAAATGGAGTACGATGTGAGATACTTTTAAATAAGTTACATCAATATCTGAAGTCTGTGGTATTATACAGTATATTGCACAGTGGTGTTGTACACAATATTGCACATATATTTATTGACCGTTTGAATGATGTTTATCTGTTAAGGAGGTAGATTGCCTGGGGGAAAAAACTGTTCTTATGCCTGACTGTCCTGGTGTTCGGTGCTCTGTAGCGTCGACCCGATGGCAAAAGTTCAAAAAGAAGGTAGCTTGGGTGTGAGGGGTCCAAAGTGATACTCCGTGCCCTTTTCTTCACTCTGGATATATACAGTTCTTGCAGCGTGGGCAGGGGAGTGCCAATAATTCTTTCAGCAGTCCGAACCGTCCTTTGTAGTCTTCTGATGTCTGCTTTCGTAGCTGAGCCAAACCAGACAGTTATTGAAGTGCACAGGACGGATTCAATGACGGCTGAGTAGAACTGTGTGAGCAGCTCCTGTGGCAGGTTGAATTTCTTCAGCTGGCGAAGGAAATACAACCTCTGGTGGGCCTTTTTAACAATGGAGTCAATGTGAATGTCCCACTTCAGGTCCTGAGAGATGGTCGTGCCCAGGAACCGGAATGACTCAACTGCCGTCACAGTGCTGTTCATGATGGTGAGTGGGGGAAGTGCAGGTGGGTTTCTCCTGAAGTCCACGATCATCTCCACTGTTTTGAGCGTGTTTAGCTCCAGGTTGTTGTGACTGCACCAGACAGCCAACTGCTTGACCTCCCTTCTGTATGCAGACTCGTCACCGTCCTGGATGAGGCCGATGATTGTAGTGTCATCTGCAAATTTCAGGAGCTTGACAGTGGGGTCTGTGGAGGTGCAGTCGTTGGTGTAGATGGAGAAGAGCAGTGGGGAGAGAACGCATCCCTGAGGGGCTCCAGTATTGGTGGTGTGACTGTTGGATATGAATTTTCCCAGTTTCACTAGCTGCTGCCTGTCTGTCAGAAAGCTGGTGATCCAGTGACAGATAGAGCTAGGAACAGAGAGCTGGCTTAATTTGGTCTGAAGCAGTGCTGGGATGATCGTATTAAAAGCTGATGAAAAGTCTATGAACAAGACCCTTGCATAAGCCCCTGGTTTGTCCAGATGTTGAAGGATGAAGTGCAGTCCCATATTAACTGCATCATCAACAGACCTGTTTGCTCTATAAGCAAACTGCAGGGGGTCCAGTAAGGGTCCTGTGATGTCCCTCAGATAGGCCAACACCAGTCTTTCAAATGACTTCATGACCACAGATGTTAGGGCGACTGGTCTGTAGTCATTAAGTCCTGTGATTTTAGTTTTTTTTGGAATGGGGATGATTGTGGAACGTTTAAAGCACAAAGGCACTTCACATTGTTCCAGTGATCTGTTGAAGATCTGTGTGAAAATGGGCGCCAGCTGGTCAGCACAGGATTTCAGACAGGCTGGTGTCACGCCATCTGGGCCTGGAGCTTTCCTTCTCTTTTGTTTCAGAAAGATCTGGCGAACATCCTTTTCACAGACCTGGAGTGCAGGGGGGGAAGAGAGGGTGGTTGTCAGAGGTGATAATGGTGGTGTAGAAAGAGGGTTAGGACAGGAGTGTGGTGTGAGACTGGGAGTTTCAAATCTACAATAGAACTCATTCAGGTCATCAACCAGTTGTTGATTCCCTACAGAGTTGGGGGATGGCGTCTTGTAGTTAGTGATGGTTTTCAGGCCTTTCCACACTGAAGCAGGGTCGTTTGCCGAAAACTGGTTTTCCAGTTTTTTAGAGTAGCTCCTCTTAGCTGCTCTGATCGCCCTTGTTAGTGTGTACCTTATAAGGCTATAAGGTACAGAATTGTAGGCGCTGGAGTCGCTTGGCTAATTGCCTTTGCCTATGATGTATATGACAAGCTAACCGGAGAGCTCGCTACTCTTCGCTGGAGCGTCCGCAACGTCGCGGCCTTGCGCCGTGAGGTGGCGGAACTTCGGCAGGAGAACGCAGCCCTTCGCGAGGTTGACGCTGACCCCCTCTCTCCTCCAACTTCTGATGTTTTTCTTTCATTACCAGACAAATGGGATGGCACAGACGGGAGATGCAGTGTTTTTCTAACTGCATTAGTGTTTGAGTGTTTGTTTTGCCACCAAATACTCCACCGATCAATTGCGCATTGCTCTCCTCGTTTCGCTGCTATCAGGGCAGGCAGCAGAGTGTTCAACTTTTGAACACCCTGCAGGCAAGGTGGAGATCGACACAAAATTGTACCATCTGCAGACAATTTCCACCTTTCATACTGCACGGGATCGAAAAACAGTCGAGAGGCAGACGCCCTCTCCCATCAACATGACCAAGACGTTCCCCGGGCGGACCCCGCGCCTGTTCTACCACCATCCAAGATCATCGCACCACTTCAGTTAGACCTGGAGACGAGGGTTCGCCAGGCACAGGCCACAGAAACCGAACTGGCAGGTGTGCCGCTGGGACGAATCTACATGCCCAACACTATGAGAGCTAAAGTCCTTCAGTGGGGCCACTCGTCTCCCATCTCGGGACATCCGGGCACGCGACGGACCCTCCAATTCCTTCTACGCGATTTCTGGTGGCCATCCATCGCGAGGGACTTCAATGAGTTCGTCCAGGCATGCTCAGTGTGTGCCAGGGCCAAGACTATCAACCAACACACATCTAGAGAACTTCAACCGCTTCCGGTTCCTCACCGGCCCTGGACACACATTGCCGTCGGCTTCATCACGGGCATGCCGGCCTCTGAGGGAAAGGACAAGGGAAAGGACACCATTCTAACTATCATAGATCGGTTATCCAAGGCTGTGCACCTGGTGGCCCTCACCGGACTCCCCTCAGCCAAAAATACAGCTGAGCTGATATTAGTGCACGTAGTCCATCTGCATGGGTTCCCAAGGGACATCGTCTCGGACAGAGGGCCCCAGTTCACTGCCCAGTTCTGGAAGGCCTTCTGCCATCTGATCAACTCCACCTGCAGCCTAACATCTGGATACCACCCCCAGACTAATGGTCAGACGGAGCGGGCCAACCAACAACTGGAGTGCTATCTAAGATGTTTCGTCGCCGATCGTCAGCGCTCCTGGGCTCGCTACCTCACCTGGTCGGAACTCTCACACAACCTCCATGTCTCGTCCGCCACGAAGCTAAGCCCATTTGAGGTATGCCACGGTTTCCAACCTTCGATGATCAATCACCAAGAACTGGAGGTTGATGTATCGTCAGCCCAACAGTTGGTCTGCAGGTGTCGACAGCTGTGGAACCAAGCTAACCGGGCAATCCAACAAGCCAACACCCGCTACACCACTCAACATAGTCGTCGACACCCCCCGGGACGATTGTACCACATAGGTGACAAGGTATGGCTCTACACAAAAAATCTTCACCTTCATACCGCGTCACGGAAATTATCACCCAGATTCATTGGACCTTACCGCATCACCCTCCGGATAAACCCAGTCACCTACCGGCTCCAACTGCCTGCGGCGCTCCGCATCGATCTGGTATTTCACATATCACAACTCAAACCCTTCACCGTCTCGTGGTGTCTAATGTCTTCATCAACAGGCCTTTGCACTAAAACAATAAACACTGCCTTGTGCAAAGTGAAAGTAAGTTGCGCGCTGCGTGACGCTCTCTCTCTCACTTGCCGGTGTCTTAAGCAAGGCCGGTTCTACGGGGGGCAAGATGGGGCCTCAAATAAAACATTGGGAAAGCCTCGCGCGCCGGGGCTACCCAGAATTCGAGCCCGATAAGAAGGAAGAGCTAGCTCGTCGCGCATTTCTCCAAGGACTCTGACCGCCGTGGCTCCGCGTGCACATCAGGTTAGTAGCACCGGTTTCCCTTGCCGAAGCACTACGCGAGGCAGAGCGCGCTGAACCCATAATGGCGGGACATCACGGCGAAAGACCCGAGTGACCTCCCGCAGCTAGGGGCGCTCGGTAGGTGAACCTAGCCGGGGACAGGGCTACCCGTCATGATTAGGCAACGAACAAGCCCCCGAGGCTTCGCGGCGAGACTGAGGCCCGGGACCTCAGGACTACCATTGCAACGTTATCCGGCCTGAGGACAGCGTACCCCAGCAGCCATTAAACTAGCGCCGGGGGGCGCCAAGGGGAAACCACCTCCCACAACCGTCTTAACTTCCCCAAACATTGGATTCAACTTTCGGTCAGGGCGTTTAGGAAATCGCGTGGGAATCTACGTGAACTGTGTGCTGGGCGACGTCTTACTACGGGCCCTTGTGGACACCGGCTCCACTGTTTCGCTGTTGCGCTGTGGATTATTGGGACCAAGCGAGCGCATTTGCAGACTGCCTGATCCAGCCTTCAATGTTCGCACCGTTTCGGGGAGCTACGTGGAGATACGGGCGTGTCGCATGGTGCGAGTGAAAATAGGTGAAAATATCTTCGCGGTAGATGAGCTCGAGTGCACCCATACCAACCTAGTGCAGCACACGATCGATACGGGTAGCGCAGCCCCTGTTCGGCTACATCCGAGACGCCTTCCATTAGCTAAACAAGCTATCGCCGAACAGAAGCTGCGTGAGATGGCCGATTTGGGCGTTATTGAACCGGCGTCCGGACCGTGATCTTCACCGGTTGTGCTCGTGCGGAAAAAAGAAAACTATACTTGCCGTTTTTTTGTCGATTATCGGCGGTTAAACGAGGTGACGCGTAAGGACTCTTATCCGTTACCGCGGATAGATGATGCCCTAGAACATGTTGCGGGCTCGGCTTGGTTTAGCTCCCTGGATCTGCGTAGCGGGTACTGGCAGGTAGAACTCACCCCGGAAGCACGTCGATCGGACAGGGACTATGGCAATTTCGGCGTATGCCTTTCGGCCTATGTAACGCTCCAGCCACTTTTGAACGGTTGATGGAGAAAGTACTTGCCGATATTCCTTGCACCCGTTGTGTAGTTTACTTAGACAATTTACTGGTGCACGGAAAATAGTTTGAGTGCGCACTAGCCAATTTAAAGGAAGACTTTCTGGCTATCCGGTGGGCGAATCTGCGGCTTAACCCCAAAAAGTGCCAGCTGTTGAGGCAAAAGGCGATTTTTCTTATCATAACATGCATTGTATTGTTATTAATCACTCTATACTGTTTTAATTACTTTACAATGTTTTAATTTTAGGTTTGATTAAAAATAAATAAACAAACCAAATAAAATTATTCCATTTGTATTTACCCTTGTAAAATGAAGGGTTGTGTAAGGCATGTTATGATAAGGAAACTTTCTATCTCTTCCATTCCAGTGATTAAAAACTTTTAAAATTTTGATTTTGGAATCCATAGACGCTTAGTGGTCCGAGCACAACGTAATAATCTTTGTATGATAAAATGACTCGTGGCATTAATCTACACGAAGTGCTTCAGTTTCAAATAATCATTCAACGCTGAACTTAAACAGCAAAAGAACATGATAATAATAATCAAAAGAATAATAATGTTCTTTTTGCTATTTATGTCTACCATTTAATAATTAATTAATTATCAATAATTAAAGCTGCTCACATCGCGCTCACAAAAAGACCTACATGCGTAGCTTTTCTAATTACACATGATAAAATCTAAAGGCTCACTGTGTTAATGTTTACTTTGCTTAAATTCGATCCTAATAAGATTTAATTTAATTTAAATTCTACATTTGTACTGTAATTTTTGTAATATTTATCGATAAAACTACAGACATGAAATGCAACAAACACAAAAATAATATTAGTACTGAAGTAGTACACTAAAAAATACTGGGTTTCACATCGTTGGGTTGTTTATGCTGGGTCAAAAAAAATTGTGGTATTTAATAGCATTCACTGGTTTTAATAATATATAGTAGTTATTCAGTTACTGATTTTTCTACTGACTTTATTTGTCATACTGACTTTATTTACTTTATTTTCAAATAAATAGAGTTACTGCATTATGTTTTAAGACATCCTTAATTTACATTTTTCTCCTAATTATATGTCCACAAATACTTTGACAACATACACTTATCAACATACACTTATCAACAAGTATCAAGAATGTGCATTTCATATGACTGTCCATATGAATGTCAAATATGAGACGCGCACACTAACACACACAAACTCTCACCATGCATACACATGACACACACAAACTCTCCATGCACGGACACACAATCTACGCACAAACAACGCGAGTAGCCTATTTACAGTACAGGTCCTTCTCAAAAAATTAGCATATTGTGATAAAGTTCATTATTTTCTGTAATGTACTGATAAACATTAGACTTTCATATATTTTAGATTCATTACACACAACTGAAGTAGTTCAAGCCTTTTATTGTTTTAATATTGATGATTGTGGCATACAGCTCATGAAAACCCAAAATTCCTATCTCAAAAAACTAGCATATCATGAAAAGGTTCTCTAAACTAGCTATTAACCTAATCATCTGAATCAACTAATTAACTCTAAACACCTGCAAAAGATTCCTGAGGCTTTTAAAACCTCCCAGCCTGGTTCATTACTCAAAACCGCAATCATGGGTAAGACTGCCGACCTGACTGCTGTCCAGAAGGCCATCATTGACACCCTCAAGCAAGAGAAAGAAATTTCTGAACGAATAGGCTGTTCCCAGAATGCTGTATCAAGGCACCTCAGTGGGAAGTCCGTGGGAAGGAAAAAGTGTGGCAGAAAACGCTGCACAACGAGAAGAGTTGACCGGGCCCTGAGGAAGATTGTGGAGAAGGACCGATTCCAGACCTTGGGGGACCTACGGAAGCAGTGGACTGAGTCTGGAGTAGAAACATCCAGAGCCACCGTGTACAGGCGTGTGCAGGAAATGGGCTACAGGTTGCAAATTTTACATGTCATTCGGAAATCAAGGTGCCAGAGTCTGGACGAAGACTAGGGAGAGGGAAATGCTAAAATGCTTGAAGTCCAGTGTCAAGTACCCACAGTCAGTGATGGTGTGGGGTGCCATGTCAGCTGCTGGTGTTGGTCCACTGTGTTTTATCAAGGGCAGCAGTGGTGGTTTTAGGGTAGGGTGAAGTGGGCATTTTTTTTATGTCACGTGGGGGGCGGCACACGAACCTGGAGTAAAAAATAATTATCTGTGCCGCTAAGCGGATTTCTATTATCTGTGATACCTGCGCCCGCACCGCCCCTGAATGAGCCGCACAGAAGCTGAGCGAGCGGAGAGGACCGGGAGGGGGCGGGGGGGGGGGTGTTTGAGCGGAGAGGAGAGGGGATGACGGGGGGGCTCGCAGTGAACAGTTCACCTCTCCCAAATGAAGCGGACAAGAAGGGGACTAAATGATGTCTACCTGACTTTTCTTACAAATAACGCACATTTCATTCAAAATATTATAAACACACACCAGTAATTTGCACTTTTTTTCATAATAAAAGCGATTATGCTGTGGATGTGAACTGGTTTAGTCTTGACTTCTGGTCGTGAGTGACAGCGTTGGGGGAAATCTGCTGATTGTCGAATCGTCGATTATAAAGTAAACACAGCGATGGAGAGAAAAAGGCCAAATCAGGGGCCCAATTTAGAAAAAAAAAGAAAAGAAGATGAGGAGAAACGGGGAAAAGATAAAGGTATTCACCAATGTTCTCTCTGTATGATTAAGTTATTCATGTCATCATATTAGTGGTAGAACGTTAACTCTTAGGTTGGTTAGCCTTCTTCCTTATGATGCTCTATGCTTACCTTGCTAAAAAACACACAAAATAAAATTTACAAACCATCAAAGTAATTCTAATGGTTTCTATTAAATACCACAAAATGTAACCACAAAATTATGCTTTGCAGCAAGACTGTTGCAAGTACAGTTATTTATTTCCATTGTTTATTATGTTAATGTTGGCTATAGCCAATATATTTACGATATATTTACAGTACACTGTAAATAGCCAGTTTAATTTACATATGTGTAGATAGTTTAAAATACATTTTCCATTTGCTAACTCCGTTATGTGACAAAGCATATAATTTGAGGCAGTAAATTAACCAAGGAGCTAATTGTTCCTCCCTTAGATTAGATTATATTAGATTAATAAAGTGTCTAATGACTGCCATCAAAAACCATGAGCCCCTTTGAGCTTATCACTTTTATGCATGATAAGGATCTATCTGAGATCTACCCCAACTTTTGGACTGCTCTCAGGATTGCACTTACATTACCAATGACTGTAGCTCAAGCGGAGAGGAGCTTTTCCAAACTCAGGTTAATCAAGACATAGCTGAGGTCAACCATGTCTCAGGAACGGCTCACTGGCCTTGCTGTCATAAGCATTAATCATGCAATAGGGGAGCAGATCTCATATGATGCTATTATTGATGACTTTGCATCTAGAAAGGCCAGAAAAGTCAGATTTTAGTTTCAGTTTGTGGTTTTTGTTCTGCAGTGAAGTAAATAAGTTATTTTTCTTTAGTGTGATTTGTTCTATATTAATTCTATATTTATATAATATTTGTTTGTACACAGTATATTTATTTAAGTTATGAGTAGTTTAATAAAACGTGTGGTGTGTACCAAATGTGCATTTTTTTTATTTTATTTTTTGGGGGGGAGGGGGGTGGGCGCCGGGAAGGAGTCTCGCCCAGGGCGCAATTCAGTGTAGAACCACCACTGAAGGGCAGGGTCAATGCAGCTAGCTATCAGGAGAGTTTGGAGCACTTCATGCTTCCATCTGCTGAAAAGCTTTATGGAGATGAAGATTTCACTTTTCAGCACGACCTGGCACCTGCTCACCGTGCCAAAACCACTGGTAAATGGTTTACTGACCATGGTATTACTGTGCTCAATTGGCCTGCCAACTCTCCTGACCTTAACCCCATAGAGAATCTGTGGGATATTGTGAAGAGAAAGTTGAGAGACACAAGACACAAGAATCTGCAAAAGGATTCCCGACCAAGTATTGAGTGCATAACTGAACATAATTATTTGAAGGTTGACTTTTTTTGTATTAAAAAAACTTTTCTTTTATTGGTCGGATGAAATATGCTAATTTTTTGAGATAGGGATTTTGGGTTTTCATGAGCTGTATGCCACAATCATCAATATTAAAACAATAAAAGGCTTCAACTACTTCAGTTTGTGTGTAATGAATCTAAAATATATGAAAGTCTAATGTTTATCAGTACATTACAGAAAATAATGAACTTTATCACAATATGCTAATTTTTTGAGAAGGACCTGTACATGTATCTAACTTTCAATTGATTCTGGTACTACTGCAGTACTACTGCTTTTATTTATTACTTTTATCTACTTCATGCTCTGGGATTCCCACAGCAGCATACTATGGAAACTTGCTGACACTGTGGAAATTAAAAATAAAAGGTAATTGTGTGGTTTTTATCTCATAATTCTATGGAAATCCAAATCGCTACTTATCTCACAATTTACTATATATTGTAATCAGAATTGGAAGATTAAATCATCTTGGCACATGTGGTTTGTAAAGGCCTGTTGATGAAGACGTTCACACTCAAAGCACCACCCGCTGTCGAAGACATCTAACAGCAGATGGCTTCTTGTATCGGTAATCTACTGCTTTTCCTGCAGTTCCCGGATGTACCCTCATATTTGATGTGTCGTACTTGAACCACTGAATTCTCGGAAGCGAATTTGTGAAGTGTAATAAAAATACCTATCTAATATAATATTTGATAGCAATTATACATACATGTATATACGGCTTGCCATAATATATATATATATATATATATATATATATATATATATAATTGATATCAAATAATATATTAGAACATAAATTCATAGGTTTTTTTATTATTATATTAAATTCTATGTGCATATTATGTTCTAATATAATGTTTGATAGCGATTATGTGTGTGTGTGGGGTGGGGATCCATGGCAGGGGAGCATTTCAGCGCATAACACATGGGGGGGCATTTCAACGCATAACAGGTGTTACAAAACAACTGAGCTTGTTCTTTTGTCATTTCAAAGGGCTTGTGATCAGTGTTCTCTTTCAAGCATACGTTTTGGTGTCTCACTATGGGATACGCCCCTTCCGCGTATTCTTCAGAAGCCCTATTACATTACGCCAGCCCCAATTGGCTGGCAGATGTGACGTCACTTCGCTATTCAAAAACCTCTTCTCGCTTCACACCAGAAGCCTATTTTTATACTATGGCTGCAGCAATGCAGACGGCTACGGCTAGGGAAGGAGGAGACGCGCGACTCTGCGTTTGCGGGAACAAAATCTCGGGCAAGGACTCACACCAGGTCTGCTCGGCTTGTCTTGGTCTGAAACACGCCCAACTGGCGGTCGACAACCCCGGTGCCTGCGAGCACTGCGCGCGCTTCACGAGGAAGAGTCTTCGTCGCAGGCTAGCGCGCCAAGCTAGCCTGTCAGGCCTCGACCCGCTTCTTTCGCCTAGCCCCACTCCAGCTACCACCCCACAGGTATCCATCCCTGTAGAGCTGCCCACCACGGCAGCTTTATCGTGGGGCGAACAGCTCGACGCATGCGCTCCTCTGCCCGGTGTGCTCAGCACTGATGAGGAGGAAGGCGAGCTCGAGTTTGAGGAAGATGGCCAGTCCAACTTTCTCCTATCGGAGGAGGAGGAGGAGTTCGAGGACTCCCCTTTCCTCCCACCCGTGCACTCGGAGCAACTTCTTGCCACGACGGGAGCCGCTGGAGCTATGGACGGGGCACCATCCCTGGTCCTTAGCGTCGACCTACAAGACGTGTGCAAACGCGCCGCGGAGAAGCTCGACATCCAGTGGCCAAACGTGGTAGCGGAGACTGCAAAGTCTCGCTACGAGGGCAAGAGGCTGCCGAGAGCGAAACGGGCGGCACGGCAGCTCCTTCCAGTCTTCCCAGAGCTCTTGGAGGAGCTCGCGGTGACGTGGAAGGATAAACCTTTCACTAGCAAGGTGCCAGTGCAGGGAGGGTCTGCATTGGACGTGGACGGGATGGAAAAGGCAGGACTTTTCAGGATGCCCCCCATGGAACAGCTAGTGGCCGCGCACCTGCTCCCGAGACACGCGGCGGCTGTAAATCCGTCGCTGCCATCGAAGGCAGAGCGCTTTCAGTCAAGCATGACTGAACGCGCATACAAGGCAGTCGCGCTCTGTGCCAGAGCCCTAAATGCAACCTCCCTGCTGACCGCTTACCAGGCGGAGCTGCAGGACGAAGCCTCGACCACACCAGGTCAGACACATTGGGAGGAGATCTGTGTCGTTACGGATCTCTCCCTGAGGCTTCAGAGGTGTGCGGTGCAAGCCGCGGGGAAGGCTATGGCCACTATGGTCATCCAGGAACGAGGACGGTGGCTCAATCTGACAAATCTCTCTGACAGAGAGAAAGAGTCAATCCTGGATGCACCGGTGGTGGCAGAAGGCATCTTCGGCTCGGCTTTAAGCCGCATGCAGAAGAGATGCGAGGAGAAGAAGCGGGATGACGAAGCGCTACAGCTCTGCATGCCCAGGAAGACGCAAGCAGCACCCCCCCCGCCGTTTCGTCAGTCCTTTGCGCAGGTCACAGCCCGCCCTCCCCCCAGCTATCGCATTCCAAAACGGCAGAGACCGACTACGAGTGCAGCTGGCCAAACCGGGGTCGTGGAGCAGAGAGCTCCCTGGCAGAGAAAGAGCTATCAGCCAGCGGCAGCTCAAACGACCCAGCCTGCGCCTCAGCCTCACCCTCAACCCCAACTTCAGGGAGTGAGGAGGAAGAAGAAGGCTGTTTGACGGGGTCTTTCGTCAGGGAGGGAACCAACAGCACCACAGTTCGCTAGTTCCCGACCCTCACAAAGTTCTAAGGACAAGTTCCAGAGTCCGCAATTGTTCTGTGTGGCGGGGAGAGCCCGGCAGGGCAAAGGGAAGAGTGGCAGTGAAGAGGAAATGGGACAGTGCAGCTGTGTGCACGCAGCAATGTGTCACAAGCACAGGCTACACTCAAAACCAAATAAAGTTTTCACTGTACCCCCCAAAAAATATGTTACAAAAAATATCTCCCCAAAAAATGTTGAAAAACATGTCAATAAAGCACAATATAACATCGCCTCGGGGAGCTTTCGCTCTCACAGAGGCGATGGGGCGCACAGACACTGTCACAGCGCTAAGTGCTCGCGCATGCGCAGTACAGGCCACGGAACAGTTCAAGATTCAGCCGCACGATGGCGCCAAAACACTGCAGATAAGCAGTTGGCGCAAATGCACACAGTCCCGCTGGGTATTGAAAACAATACAATTCGGGTACAGACTGCAATTCGCGGTTTCCCCCCCAGCCTTCAGAGGGATAATCCATTCCCAGGTGCGAGGGGAACTGAAACAGGTCCTTCAAGAGGAAATTTCCTCTCTGTTGAACAAAAGGGCAATAAGAGTGGTTCCACCAGAAGAGAGCCACAGCGGGTTTTACTCGAGATACTTTCTCGTTCCAAAGAAAGGGACTCAAACCCTCCGCCCGATACTAGATCTGCGCGCGCTGAATGTATACCTAAAGAAATACAAGTTCAGAATGCTCACTCACTCTACACTCCTGAAAATAGTGCGCCAGGGAGATTGGTTTACATCGATCGACCTGAAGGACGCATATTTTCACATAAACATATACCCACCCCACAGGAAGTTTCTGAGATTTGCCTTCCTTGGTGTGGTATACGAATATCTGGTGCTACCATTCGGCTTGTCCCTCAGTCCCAGAGTATTTGTGAAATGCGCAGAAGCGGCACTGACTCCGCTCAGAGAAAAAGGCATTCGTCTCGCTACTTACATAGACGACTGGCTCGTAACAGCCCGCTCGGAACAGGAAGCGAGAGAACACACAGCTATGCTTATGGAACACATACAGGAGCTGGGGCTAAGATTAAACACAGAAAAGAGTGTTTTGATTCCCACACAATCCATAACGTATCTGGGACTGGCGCTGGACTCAGTGAAGTTCAGAGCACGACTCTCCACAGACAGGGTGAAAAGATTCACCTCCTGCATGACACAATTTCAGAGAGGACACAAAGTTTGCTTTCGCACATGCCTCAGACTACTAGGACTGATGGCATCAGCCCTGATGGTTATTCCCCTAGGCAGACTGCATATGAGGGAATTTCAATGCTGGGTGGCGTCTCAGGGGCTGGACCCAGCACGTCACTCACGGAGAAGGGTAAGAGTGACGCCAGAGGCGGTTCTAGCACTACGCCAGTGGAGACACCCGAATTTCCTGATCGAAGGGGTTGCCATGGGCGTGGTCCGACACAGAAAGATGATAACAACGGATGCGTCATTATCCGGTTGGGGGGGCATTCACGAGGGCAGAATAGTGAATGGGAGATGGGGTCAGCACATGACCAATCTTCACATAAACTATCTGGAAATGCTAGCTGTCTTTCTGACACTAAAACATTTTCTTCCTTTTCTAAGAGGAAATCATGTTCTTGTGAGAACGGACAACACTACAGTTGTAGCGTACATAAATCGTCAGGGGGGTCTCAGATCACTTCTGCTGCACACGCTAGCACGCAGACTGATTTTATGGGGCAGTGTCAACCTTTTATCCCTGAGAGCGACACACGTACAGGGTGTGATGAATCGGGGCGCAGATCTGCTGTCCAGGGGAAATCCCTCCTATGGGGAGTGGAAACTGAACAGCGAAGTGATCGTCCAAAGACAACGCCCAATGTCACCTGTTTTTTTCCCTGAAGGACCGGAGCGCGCCCCTGGGAGTAGATGCGTTAGCACACGAGTGGCCTCGCACTCTCCTATACGCGTTCCCGCCAATAGCGCTGATAGTACCAACTCTCTGCAGAGTAAGAGAGGAAGGTCTGAAAATAATACTAATAGCTCCGAGATGGCCAGGGAAACACTGGCTTGCGGAGATCATGCATATGCTAGACGGCGAACCGTGGTCTCTCCCGCAGCGCAGAGACCTCCTGTCACAGGAGGGGGGGGAGATCTTCCACCCTCACCCGGAACGACTGGCACTATGGGCCTGGCCGGTGAGTGGTCCAATTTAAGTAAGACTGGCCTGCCTGACAGTGTCATCAAGACTATACAGAACGCCAGAGCAGCATCGACTAGGTCTCTCTACGACTGCAAATGGAATGTGTTTGAGCGCTGGTGCACAGCTAGGCACGAGATTCCCTTTCAGTGTTCAGTGGCAGTGATTCTCTCATTTCTGCAGGAAATGATAGAGAAAGGCAGAGCGTTCTCAACCATAAAAGTGTTTCTGGCTGCTATATCTGCGTGCCACATCGGTTGGGATAATAAAACGGTGGGCCAACATCCTTTGATATGCAGATTCATGAAGGGCGCACGCCGCGCACTGCCGGTGTCAAAACCACTTACCCCATCATGGGACCTGGGATTGGTGCTTGATGCATTATCCACGTCCCCATTTGAACCGCTAGACATGATTGATTTCAAGGCACTGTCCTTCAAGACTGCGCTATTGATTGCCTTGGTCTCAGCGAAGCGCGTGAGTGAGATTCATGCGTTTTCCGTGCATCCAGCATGTTTACAGTTCATGTCTGGAGATGCAGGAGTAGTTATGAAACCTAATCCCGCATTCATGCCTAAGGTCATTAATGCTATAAGCCCTCTTGAGCTGAGGGCCTTCCATCCTCCCCCTTTTGCATCATCAGAGCAGCAAAAGTTGAATACACTGTGCCCAGTGCGCGCTTTACGCATCTATACAGAGCGAACCAGAGGTTTAAGGGAGAGCGATCAGCTGTTCGTTTCTTGGGTGAAACCTCGCACGGGGAAGCCGATCACTAAGCAACGTTTATCGCATTGGATAGTGGAGGCTATTTCGCTGGCATACTCCAGTAAGGGTCTCGAACCCCCAACTGGTTTACGCGCGCACTCAACAAGGGGAATGTCAAGTTCATGGGCTCTATTTAAAGGAGTCACATTACAGGATATCTGTGAAGCGGCGAACTGGTCATCGCCGCACACATTCGCCAGATTTTATAAATTAGATGTTACAGCTCAGACTCTAGCTCACGCAGTACTGAGTGTAAGCACAGAATCTACAAACTAAATTTGTTCAGCCCTGAATGTGTTGGTTATGGTTGGCAGACTTCAAGACAGGCTATCTGACAATACGGGAGTTAGGATATCCCATAGTGAGACACCGAAACGTATGCTTGAAAGAGAACAATAGGTTACTTGCGTAACCCCGGTTCTCTGATAGCATTAAGTGAGGTGTCTCATCAGATCACCCTCCTTGCTGTGTGAAGCGAGGAAGAGGTTGCTTGTTTTGAATAGCGAAGTGACGTCGTGCTGCCCCCTTTATACGGGGGGGGAAAGGCCACGCCAGGACACAACATCACATCTGCCAGCCAATTGGGGCTGGCGTAATGTAATAGGGCTTCTGAAGAATACGCGGAAGGGGCGTATCCCATAGTGAGACACCTCACTTAATGCTATCAGAGAACCGGGGTTACGCAAGTAACCTATTGTTTCTACTGTCGATGCATATCGCCTTTTAAACCAACGCACGAACGCGCAATAATCCTAGACAACTCAATCCGGCCATACTAATCATCAACAACAGGGGGCTGTTCCATAAACCAAGATTAGAGTATAAGCCAGGCTTATTTCGTTTAGTCAGGCTTATTTTTGGTAGATTCGGTTCCATAAATCAAACTTAAAAAAGTTCAAACTCAGTTACCCCGGCAACTTATGCTGGCAAATTAACCTGGTCCGGGGCAGGCTAACTGTCTCGCTTATTTAAGCGGTGTCTCAAAGAATCTCCGACGTGTGGGAACATATTCCCTAAAGATCGTTCCGTCAGTTTAATTTCCGCGCTCTCACTAATCATGTCGTGTAATAAAAAAATATTAAGCCTATAAAAATCATGGAATTATCCCCAAAATAATTTAAATAAAATCGTAAGCATATTAAAAAAGGTCAAACATGAAATGCAATGACAGAAAACTGAAAATCAGAAATTAATAAATTCATAAATTCATATGAACAGTTACACAAAAAAGCCTTATTACATTTACAATAATAATAATAATAATAATAATAATAATAATAAAAAACGAGATGTCAGCTTAATTGCCTAATGAAGGTCAGGCCTATTTAAGCAGTACTGAGTGAGACCAACACCTGCATGGAGATTCAGAACGAAAGAGAAACAGAGAAGCCCCAGTACGTAATTATGGCCTGTCCATTTATTGAAGACCCTGTGGATGAGGGTGCACGGATATTAGAAAGAGCTTTCAGACCACGAGCCCCAAGGGTCTTTAGGGACAGAGTAAACCCTCTTGCCTTCCCAGATGACTATCTGTGGAAGAGATACCGGTTCAGCAGACCCAGCATAGTCTACCTACAGTATGAGCTGTTGGAACCACACCTCAGCAAACCCACCTTCACCTTGAACTCTTCTGTCACACCTACGGCACATCTCACCACTGTCTTAGCGCTCTCAGACATGTCCTGCACGACTCTAACATCATTCTCTGCCACTCCAGCATAGTCTACCTATATGAGCTGCTGGAACCACACCTCAGCAAACCCACACAGCGAAGGCAATGCCTGACCACAGTGCAATCTGTCTTTGTTGCACTGCGACCCCAGCTGGACCAACTGAGGCAGACTATTGAACAGGAAATCTTTCCATAGCCTCAATGTACAGGTATGGAGATTGGCAATAACTCCATACATTGCCAGTGATTTAGCTTTGAATTTGACATTGTTCATCAATTCATATATTGAGCAATCTTAAATTAATGCTCTGCCAGACAAAATATGCTATATCACTAAATCCACTCTCTGTGTTCAGATGATCTGTGACAGCAACTGCCTAATTACTAATGTTGAGGCAAAATGGACAGGCTCTGTCCATGTCTCCAGGATCTTTCGAGCATCCTAGAGAAGAAGACAAGAGAACATTTCAAGCAAGGGTTTTTACTTCACAAGCATTTTTCATGGAAACTAGTGATCATAATTTTAAAAGATAAATGGTTGTAACAGGTTAGCACTGTCGCCTTGCACCTCCAGGGTCTGGGTTCGATTCCCCGGCCAGGCTCGATTCCCGTCTCTGTGTGCATGGAGTTTGCATGTTCTCCCCGTGCTTGGTGGGTTTCCTCCGGGTACTCCGGTTTCCTCCCACAGTCCAAAGATATGTAGGTTAGGCTAATTGGCGTTCCCAAATTGACCATAGTGTGTGATTGGGTGTGTGAGTGTGTGTACGTGTGTGTGCCCTGCGATGGATTGGCACCCTGTCCAGGGTGTACCCTGCCTAGTGCCCGAAGTCTCCTGGGATAGGCTCCAGGTCCCCCGCGACCCTGAACACAGGATAAAGCGGTATAGAAAATGAATGAATGAATGAATGAATGGTTGTAACAGTCAGTAGGCACACATAACTTTATAAGTCTTCATATATATATATATATATATATATATATATATATATATATATATATATATATAGTCTTGAACTGGAGTGTCACACCATATGTAATTGATACCTTCTTTTGCAGGGGAGTTTAATGGAGTTCTGCTTGGGGACAGGGGTTATGCCTGCATGCTCAAAATGGACACTATTTCCTTTATTCACATTGTCCAGAACAGATGGCATTTCAGAACTAGAGATGGTCTAATTAGTAACTTTTTTTTAAAACATTAACATAACATCTTTTCATGTAAAATACACTTTCCCAATAAATAAATAAAAAAACTATACAGTAATTTGAACAAGTTGGAATACTTTATTCAAGGTGCAAAAATATGTCCGTGTATTAAATCACCATGCGCAGCGTTTGCTCAGCAACGGAGACAAAAACTGCCCGTGTTTTACCTGTCTGGCTCATTTCGGATCTATGTTTCGTTCATCCATTCATATGGGCTTTTTAAATATCGCGGGCGCGCGCACAAAGTGAGACTATGCAAGCCTGCCTTGAATAAGCCTCGGTTAGTTACAGCTGAGCTCCGTTTGTGGAACCACATGAGGCTTAATTTGGAGATGCCGCTAACTTGAGTCTCACTTTTGCGCGGAAGTCTCGCTTTATTTAGCTACTTCATGGAACAGCCCCCAGGTGTGCTCGAAGAACCGATTTAGCCAGAGCGTACAGTAATTAGCCCGATGATCTCATCTTAGATGTGTCAATTCATCCCGGATGTTTCAAGCGACATACGAAGAATACCCCCCAGTACCAGTTGTTGTTGTTGTTTTTGTTGGTGGTGGTGGTGTTTTCTTATCTTATATCTAAAGAATAAATTTGCCGATGTCTTCCGATTTAAACCTGCACTATTATTGATTTTACATTTTTTCTGCTCTGCTCTGCAGCACAATCCCACAAATTCCACAAATCTTTTTTCTTTTGTGAATTTATGAATTCATGAGTGAAAGTGTGCGCAATGTGAGCAGCTTTATTTCAGTCTTAATATAATTGTGAACTTTGGTTTTTGCTTATCTTCTTCAGTAGTTTTCATAACTAGAATCACTTTAAGTTTGACTGCACAGTTAAATGCGTGTATAAATTTTTTTATCTATTTATTTCTGTTTTTATTTTGTGGCTTGTTTCTGTACTTTGGCAATACGAGTATATACTGGAGCCATCACACATTACACATAATATTGTGTGTGTTTTGTAGGATTCTCTTTTTCCTTGAATGTTGCTGTGAATATAGTCATGAACTATTTTGTGTATGATTAAACTCGATGCAGATATTGTAATTTATTCTGTTCTAATAGTGTGTACAGAATCTGAGCTATGTAAGGTAAGGTGTATGATGTGTGTGTGTGTGTGTGTGTGTGTGAGGTGTTTGGTGTGTGGCCAAACCATGGCCTTATTTTCAAAATCTCAAAAGTTGGCAGCTATATTTTACATATTTTAGGAAAAAAAATTATATGGTAAGTTTGTGTTCTCCCGGTGCTTGGTGGGTTTCCTCCGGGTACTCCGGTTTCCTCCCACTGTCCAAAGATATGCAGGTTAGGCTAATTGGCATTCCTAAATTGCCCGTAGTGTGTGATTGGGTGTGTGAGTGTGTTTACAGTATGTGTGTGTGCCCTGCGATGGATTGGCACCCTGTCCAGGGTGTACCCCACCTAGTGCCCGAAGTCTCCTGGGGTAGGCTCCAGGTCCCCCGCGACCCTGAACACAGGATTAAGCGGTATAGAAAATGAATGAATAATAATAATAATAATAATAATAATAATAAACTAACCTGGGGGCTGTTCCATAAACCAAGATTAGAGTATAAGCCAGGTTTATTTCGGTTAGTCAGGCTTATTTTTGGTAGATTCGGTTTCATAAATCAAACTTAAAAAAGTTCAAACTCAATTACCCCGGCAACTTATGCTGGCAAATTAACCTGGTCCGGGGCAGGCTAACTGTCTCGCTTATTTAAGCGGTGTCTCAAAGAATCTCATAGGGAACATATTCCCTAAAGATCGTTCCGTCAGTTTAATTTCCGCGCTCTCACTAATCATGTCGTGTAATAAAAAAATATTAAGCCTATAAAAATCATGGAATTATCCCCAAAATAATTTAAATAAAATCGTAAGCATATTAAAAAAGGTCAAACATGAAATGCAATGACAGAAAACTGAAAATCAGAAATTAATAAATTCATAAATTCATATGAACAGTTACACAAAAAAGCCTTATTACATTTACAATAATAATAATAATAATAATAATAATAATAAAAAACGAGATGTCAGCTTAATTGCCTAATGAAGGTCAGGCCTATTTAAGCAGTACTGAGTGAGACCAACACCTGCATGGAGATTCAGAACGAAAGAGAAACAGAGAAGCCCCAGTACGTAATTATGGCCTGTCCATTTATTGAAGACCCTGTGGATGAGGGTGCACGGATATTAGAAAGAGCTTTCAGACCACCAGCCCCAAGGGTCTTTAGGGACAGAGTAAACCCTCTTGCCTTCCCAGATGACTATCTGTGGGAGAGATACCGGTTCAGCAGACCCAGCATAGTCTACCTATGAGCTATTACCACACCTCAGCAAACCCACACGGCGAAGGCAATGCCTGACCACAGTGCAATCTGTCTTTATTGCACTGCGTTTCTTCGCCAGTGGGACATTCCTCTACAGTGTTGATGATGCTGAGCATTTAAAGCAACCGTATGCCGTGAAATAAGGATGGTCTACCTTTCTCTGAGGCAATATTTAAATATTTATATCACCTTTCCTGGCCATCTACCAACACATAGGATCAAGGAGAACTTTTATGCAATAGCAGGTATGTGACAGTTAAAGTAGACTTTAAAATGTATATACCTGTATTAAGCTAAATTTGTTCCTCGGGTTTTCCCAATGTCTTGGGTGCTGTGGATGGCACCCACAACAGGAAATCTTTCTACTGTAGCATCAATGTACATGTATGTAGATTGGCAATAACTCCATACATTGCCAGTTATTTAGCTCTGAATTTGACATTGTTCATCAATTCATATTGAGCAATCTTAAATTAATGCTCTGCCAGACAAAATATGCTATATCACTAAATCCACTCTCTGTGTTCAGATGATCTGTGACAGCAACTGCCTAATTACTAATGTTGAGGCAAAATGGACAGGCTCTGTCCATGACTCCAGGATCTTTCGAGCATCCTCACTGGCACAGAGAAGAAGGCAAGAGAACATTTCAAGCAAGGGTTTTTACTTCACAAGCATTTTTCATGAAAACTAGTGATCATAATTTTAAAAGATAAATAGTTGTAACAGTCAGTAGGCACACATAACTTTATAAGACTTCATATATACACACAGTCTTGAAGTGTAGGAGTGTCACAGCATATGTAATTGATACCTTCTTTTGCAGGGGAGTTTAATGGAGTTCTGCTTGGGGACAGGGGTTATGCCTGCATGCTCAAAATGGACACTATTTCCTTTATTCACATTGTCCAGAACAGATGGCATTTCAGAACTAGAGATGGTCTAATTAGTAACTTTTTTTTTTTTTTTTAACATTAATATAACATCTTTTCAGGTAAAATACACTTTCCGAATAAATAAAAATAACAAAACAATAATTTGAACAAGTTGGAATACTTTATCCAAGGTGCAAAAATATGTCCGTGTATTAAATCACCATGAGCAGCGTTTGCTCAGCAGGGGAGAAAAAAAACTGCCCGTGTTTTACCTGTCTGGCTCATTTCGGATCTATGTTTCGTTCATCCATTCATATGGGCTTTTAAAATATCGTGGGCGCGCGCACAAAGTGAGACTATGCAAGCCTGCCTTGAATAAGCCTCGGTTAGTTACAGCTGAGCTCCGTTTGTGGAACCACATGAGGCTTAATTTGGAGATGCCGCTAATTTGAGTCTCACTTTTGCGCGGAAGTCTCGCTTTATTTAGCTACTTTCATGGAACAGCCCCATGGATGTTCTACTGTAATTCTCAAAAACGTTGAAAAACAATTCTCAAAAAAGTGAAGTTGTTCAGCTGTTTAGTGTCACTATGTCATAAACAGAGAAACATAAATAAATAAAACAAAATAAAATATCCTTAATCCAGATTTTATCAATCAACGACATAACATTTATCTTAGCTGGATGTTCTAATTCTCAAAAACGTTTAACCTAAAGTAAGACTTGTCACACTGTAACTAGAATATTTACAAAACTGAAAACCTGTCTTGTGAATAAATAAAAAACTAAGTTAAAGGAGATGGGCTATAGAACAGATCATATTATGTTTTTTTTTTATCGTAAATGAACAGCTCTAAGTAGATGGATATAGTCAAATTTACTATAAGCTTGTACTATAAGGGATTCCTGTCAACAGGACAAGAACTTAAAAATGTAAAGCTTAGCTTAGATTTGGTTTATGATAATCTTATAGTAGAAAACACAAGGTAAATTTGACTATATTCATTTACTTAGGCGTTTACTGTAGGCTTTACGTAGGGGTCTGTCAGACAATGGTAATTTGTCTTCAGTCTGTCGAATTCAGCGGACGTGGACTCATCGCTGTGCTTGTTGTAACTGAAAAAAGGGGAGGTGTGTGTGCGCGCGCGCACACGTACTTCTTGTACTGTTATAAAAATTCTAAATGTAAGCAAACAAAATAAAGCTTTTTTTTTTTCTCAGAGGTGAACGGAAAAGTGACCCCCGTTCCCGCTGATTAGGCGCGTGGTCCGTTGCCTAGCAATACTGAATGAAACGAGGCATAATCGTGGTGTTTGCTTCCGTTATGACATACCATAGTTTATTATATGCTGTGGTAGATCTGATTTATTTTATTTAATTCAGAGTAGTTCACGGCAGGATAAGAGTCTTTAGCTTAATTAGCCGATAGGGCTACAGTAGGATAGCGTTTACGGTAATCTCGGGTAGTAACCCGGCCAATGACTAACTTCACCTCTCCTTCTTTCGTGAGGAACAAAGAATGACCTGGAGTTCAAACTGGGAACCAATGATGGCCGACCACAACCCACACACCACAGCAACACGGAGCTCCACGCTCCTAGACGAAGACAGGAACGCTTCTGAAAGCAGACGTATCAGGTAAGTAAACAGGTAAGTATTAATCTCCTTACTTGGGAGACAGAAGTTGAGTCCACACTCATGGATTCGAGCTCAGACGTCGACTGAAGCGTGGTGTGTGGTCTTTATGCGCATGTGCTGATTACTGACAGGTGATGGTGATTAGTACTCGGGTGATAAGGGGCCGGATTGGTGTCGGATTGAATTCGGAGCCTGGCCTGACTGTGACATTTAGTGTATGTACAGTATGGTTTGTAGCATAAGATTGCTTATACTGTATGAACAAATGTGAGTGTGTTTATGCTTGTGCCCTCCACTGGGTTGGCACCCTATCCACAGTGTACCTCTACAGGGTTCTTCAGGCCACCTGCTACCCGAAACAGATTAAGTTGTATTAATGATGGAGAGATGGTTTCTGGAATCATTTTCACACATGAATTAGCCATTGCATGCTGTAATCAAGGTTAAAGGCATGAAACCAAATCTGAGAGTCAGAAACTTCTTTGGCCAGGCAGAGTATAAGACAGACACAGAGCATACTGTATACAGTATGTGCCAAAGTAACAACAGTTTGTTTGTCACATGGTTTGTTACATTGAATAAGATGCAACCTATTGGAAATACACAGTAGCATGCCTACACCAATTCAGACATAACAATAAACTAGTAATCATTTCTCCCCCTACAATTTAGATTATTGTGTGGTCACGGATTATATTATTAATGTTCCCAACAAAAACAATGGTCAGGTTTAAACAAATGAGCAAATGAGCTTTAGATGTATATCTCTGATAGTTCTGTACTGCACACAAGCTTTTAGTAGTCTGGAGACACCCATACAATATTCCACAGGTAAAAATGCATTTTGAAATTATTTTAAAAATATATATTTTTAAAGAATAATAAAATGTAAATGAATGAATAAATTTTAAAAAAGTGCCCATAGACACTGATTCATTGTGGGAAAATTAGGCAATGGGTTTTATAATTACACAATACTACAGTGAATTATTGGCACCCTTAATGAAAATTAGCTACTGTAAGTGAGAAAGTGCAGCTAGTAATACGGTCACCTTACTTTAAACAATCGGCTAAAGTTAAACATGATTTTGTAAAGCATTCATTATTTCTATTTTTCACACATTCTATTTTTCTTATATTTCATAATGCTTGGATAGCGTATCATGCATTTGTTTTTATTTGCTCTTGTTCCTGTCAATTTTGCCTTGCATATGCTCATTGACTTTTGTAAAGTTCCTATATAGTAGTATCCTATATGTATAGTTTGAAGTAAGTTTAGTAAGTTGCTGTTGATGGACTGAGGCAAACTCAGATCAAGGATAAAAAAAAAACCCTCATCCATATGTCTATAAACAATTGGCAGTGGCATCAAAGGATGAAAACTGTTTGTCAGTAACAGAAGGCATGGTCCACTTTGGGAGTGATTAGTTTCATTTTTTTAGATTGCAGGTTCACAATTGTTGATCATTATATCTTGGACAAATCAGGTTTATTCACAAACTTCTCATGTTCTTCAAGCTCCTTCAATGTTTTTTTTTTTTTTTTTTACAGATTCAACATTTTTCTTTGCGTCATAATAGCATTAATGTGTTCAGAGCTGCATCAACCTCAGTTTGCCAAATGGCACGAATCACACCGGTTTCCTGTTGCCTCTTGATTACCATCATTTAAGTTCTGGTTTGGGGTTGCCAATATTGGTTTTAGTTACTCAAATACCATAGACCAGTTCTGTTATATCCTAATTTATATTTAAACTACTAATATATTTCAATGGGTATATAATGTAATTATATATATTTTTTAAACTGTTATTTCACCCTTTTACATAAACATTTACCTTTATGAGCCAGAACAAATCTTCGCCACACATGCAACATTAGAGATCCGCTCTTGGTGTAAATCTGGCCTTAGGCACACAATGATTGTTAAACCTGATTTCTGAAATAGATGATAATAGAGATGATATCCTGTAATAGCGAGGAGCATACAGTACTGTAAGTACTAAGCATGATTATGACAAATAGAACACACCTGTGGAACCGAAACTGAAGCATATTGCAGTTTACAAAAATGGCCACACAGCACTCTCCATGGGACAAGCGTGGTCCTGGTTCTTTTTTTACCTAAACAAGGTATTTTTTAAGTTTTAAATGAAGACTTATATTTAGTATCTGTAAGAGAGCCTTAGCAAAAAGTTATTCATATACTGTACTATTTTTGTACAATTTCATGCTTTTCCCTTTTTTTTCCTTTGCAGATGAATACAGAATGGCTATCACATCTGAAAAATTCAGTAACTCCACTCTAGATTTCTTATCCTTATTTAGATCTGGACAATGTTTAAATAGAAATTATTTTGGATTCATTTTCTGCTACTGTATGTTGCCACTTTGCTTTCTACTTGGGATTCCAGCCCATTTGTGGTGTCTCTGGTTATATTTTTGTACTGAGCAGAAAATCAAAGAAACACATTATTTTTTCCTGACCCACACAATTATGGAACTCATCTACTGTCTGGAGTGTGGTGTGCAAACACTGAGTATACTTATTTTTAACAATAAATTATGCTGGGCCTTGATTTCATTTTTGTTTGGTCTATCCTGGACTGGAAGGCCATTGTTACAAACATGCATTTGTATTGAACAATACTTGGCTGTGCTTCATCCAGTGAAATTTTTAAAATATAAGGGTATAAGGTATAGGATTGCAGGAGCTGGAATAGCTTGGCTCATAGCCTCTGCATATGGTGTATATGAGACCTACATGGTGATTTTTCCAGATTTCTTTTTTACTTTTTTACTCATCATAGCAATGTCTGTGATTTCATTTTGCTGTGTGTCTGTATTGTGTGCTCTGAAAAACCCAGGGCCAGGAGAATCACATATTACAAAGCATACTGGTAGAGATGGAGGAAACCAACAAAAGAGAAAGGCCTTTAATATTATATTTTCAGCATTTCTTCTAAACTTTTTTACCTACCTTCCTCTGGTATTACTTCTTATTGTTTCTGGTCAATTTCAAGATGATATCTCATTGCTTTATTGTTCTATTGTTCCGTTTATGGCATCCTTAAATGTTTTTGGTGTGATAATCACACCATTGCTGAAAATATACAAGGAAAACCATCATAAATGTCTACATTGTCAATAGGAAATTAAAAAAGAACACCATCATTGGAACAGTGAGATCCACTTAAATGTGAGATTTGAATGTCCTATGAAGATAGGTAGGTTTGAGAGTGATCATATTGGTCACATACCAGGCATGTTGGAAAATATTAGGAGTTAAACATACAGTACTGTACTTGATGATGACCAATAAATCAGCTCAAGAAAAAATTTGAATACAAGCACCTGGCAGGGAAATGGAGCAGTAACTATGTGTTGTTGTTGATGGTGGTGGTAGTAGTGGTGGTGGTGATATGATGATGGTGGTATTAGTGTGTGTGTGTGTGGGGGTGGGGGGCATATCTTACAAAATTATTATTGTTATATTTACTTCATGTCTTCCTTAACCGCTTATTAACACATTGTAAAAGTGAATCAGTTGGCCTAAAATGTAACCTACAGCATTGTATTTACTCTTGAGTGAGTTACATAACATGTGGTTGTACAATGGTTTTAGAGCAGCTTGATATACCCTAATTAATGTTTAATGTAATATCTGAAAGCATATATGTTAAAAAAATGCATTATGAATAATTCAGAATGAATATATATGCTTAATAAAACATCAATATGTGTAAAATAAAGTCAGAATGAAAACTTTTTTTTCCTGGCTGTGCACTTGTGTGTTTATTTGTAATTGACATTCATAGTTCTTCAAAACCCCTAGCATGTCCTTACGCAAATGATCTCTTTCACTGTGGTTGGTACAGTACATCAAAGCATAGTAATTACAAATATTTACAATATAAAACTATCTGTACAATAAGAGGACACTGAAGAAGACATCATGTTAATTGGTGACATTGTTTATGTCGAGAAGTGGATTTTTAATAAAGAACAATTATAATCTACACATACTTAAAGTCAGCCATCAGCATAGCTGTTTCTTAGAAAGAGATAAAACAACATACTTTCTGGTGAACAAAACTTCAGAAAGAATAGCAATAAAAATGTATTAATTAATTAATCAATCAATTATTATTAATAATAATAATCATAATCATAATAATGTTATTATTATTATTATTATTATTATTATTATTATTATTATTATTATTATTATTATTATGGATGGTTTCTGGAATCATATTCACACATGACTTGGCCATTGTGCGCTGTAATCAAAGCTAAAGGCAGTCAAACAAAATCACAACTTCTTTGGCCAGGCAGAATATGACTGACAAAGAGCATATCCTTATATACTGTGGTGGTATATACAATTCCAGTGCACATATGGCACTGATGAGTCTCAGTAAGATTATTCAGTAAATTGTGGGAAAGTTTTCTACAGGAAAATATAAAAAATATATAATTCTACAAAATGATATTAGTAGAAAATGTAACATCTGGACCACCACGGCCTCAGAGAAGATCCGGTTCCCCGGACTACTGAGCCGCCGCTTTTGTCTCCCCCTAGTGTGTCTGTGTGTATATGTCAGTCTTGATTACCTGTAGGTAGTATCACCTGTGTCTCCCCTTTGTGTGCACCTATATAAACCGGCCGACCCCGGAGCCACCCGTTCGTCCACCGTCGTGAATGCTAGTAGTCTGTTTGTCTGTGTTGCTCCTGAAAAAGCTGACAAAGCCTGCTTATCTTTCCAGGACTGATTCATGAGGCAGGAGAGGGGTCATAACCCCGGGACAAAGCATCCGTGTGAACGCACAAGAAACGGCACTGAGTGGGGAGTTATTGTTGGGATTTCTGTTCTTGGGTTTTGTTTGTGTAAATAAAGACACTGTCATTTTCACCTGCACTTGCGTCCGCCTCTTTCAAGAAGGAAACATGACAGAAAATCGCTATTAGCAAAATAAGTCACAGTACAAAATCAAATACTGATAATTTAATTTCAATTCAATTGTATTTGTCTGGCCTATTTAAATATGGTCATTGTTGCAAAGCAGCATAGAGCTGGAAAATTGGGGAAATAAATTAGAAAAATTATGGTACAAAGTATAAATACTGTAAGATATAAACCACTCTGCACACCCCCGAGATGAAATTATTTAGTCTTGAATCTTAAGTCATTCAGTGCCTAGTTTAGAAGAAGACATGAAAGAATAAAAGAAGAAAGGGGAAAAAGACACCATATGTTTGAATAAAACATTAGACAAAGGTTGGAGCAGAAGGATCCTTTTTTTAAATGGTGGGACACTGAAGAGAATTTCAGATGCAGATGACCGAATCACATAAGCCATCTTAAACATGAACTCAAAAGTCAGTCTAATTACATTCATACATTCATTCATTCATCTTCTATACCGCTTTATGCTGTATTAGGGTCGCGGGGACATGGAGACTATCCCAGGAGACTGGCCACAAGGCAGGGTACACCCTGGACAGCGTGCCAATCCATCGCAGAGCACACACACACTCATTCACACACTCTGGTCAATTTGGGAACGCCAATTAGCCTAATCTGCATGTCTTTGGATTGTGGGAGGAAACCGGAGTACTCGGAGGAAACCCACCAAGCACGGGGAGAACATGCAAACTCCATGCACACAGAGACGGGAATCGAGCCTGGCCGGGAATCGAACCCGGACCCTGGAGGTGCAAGGCGACAGTGATAACCACTACACCACCGTGCCGCCAGTCTAATTACAGTACTTAATGAATAAAAAGTCTAATAAGAACCACATTCAGTGACTTATAAAGTGGAAGAGTAGACTAGGTGCTTATAAAACCAAGATGCGTGAAGGTTTCATGCCACTCTTTATTAGTACTTTATTAGTAAACGTTAACACAAGTTAATGCTCTTTTATTTGATGTTATGTCAGCCTCCAAGTAATTAACTGACATAGTAAAAGGATGGAAGGTGATTGGATTTAAAATCAGTGTTCCATTCCAAGCACTGATTAGTACTTTGCAGATAAAACTTTATAGAAGAATACTATTGTTACTTTTAAAATTGAACCTTTTCTTTTTTTAAATTATAGGGTTAATAGTAAATGACCAGATGGCATACTAGTAATTTGCATTTCAAGCCTTTAGTGTACTTCATATGAAAAGCATTTAGCACACTTATTCATCATAGAAGCAAACTGAACCGCATTATTTGATAATCAAATGTAGTCTATCCTTATTGATTGAAATTCATCTGTATTTTACAGAATTGCTCATCCATAGTGCCAGCTATACTGTAGGTAAGATAGCTTTCTTTTAAAATGTCTTTATTACACAATTTTCAACTATGATTTGTTTTATAGCATGGATTCATCTTCTATAACAGCAGCCGTATAACAGTAGTTCTGAGTAAAAGTCTAATCACAAATATTATCCAGAGACTTCAAAAAAAGGTACAAAAAACACATGTAACTGCTTTTCAATGACCTGGTAAAGTTGCTGGCAAACGAGAGTTAGCATTTTGGAAACAAGACTGTAGACTTTAATGTCACAGCTGTAACTTTAAGCTGTCAGACATGGAAACGTATTCAGTTAGCAAGACAAGCCACGGTGTTAGGCTTATTAAAATCAAATTTGATAGACAGTTCTTTATAATTTGAATAATTTGAAACAATTCTTTATAAATAACCATTATGGCATTATCTTGCTTCATTAGCCTTCTACAACATTAAATTTTACTATAAATTGTTAACTCATACGACATGTTATTATTGTCAAATATACAGTGTATATATATATATATACAGTATATAGGAATGTATTATCCATATAATGTATGTGTATTATACGAGCATAATTTGTTCCGGAAACAGGCTCTTATTCCAAAACACTCGTACACCAAATTGAATTTTCCCATAAGAAATAATGGAAATGTGTGTGTCTCTCACTGGTATAAACAACATCCGTGCACGCGCGTTCTTTTGCACTGTGAACACGTGTGTGAGTAAAACATATTATTTTGTGTCTGTATGCGTATGTGTAAAGCGCGCGTGATAAATAATCTCATTAGAGAGGTTAAAAATCCATTTTCTCTCTCTGTATCAGCCTGCTCTTTGTGTTTGTGTGCATGCATTATTGCAGTGGTTTACAAACTGGAGGTTTTCCCAAGAGAGAATAATTTCAAGGGGTCGCAAGAGGGATTAATTTTTTTTTGTGATTATAATACACACTTTTCAGTATTACAATTAAATGCTATAAATAAATATTTTCTGATTTGTAAAGATATTACTGATTGAGTGTGAGTGTTTAAATTGAGTGTAACAGTAAAAAAAAAATTGAGACTCAAAGATATGACATCACTGTGCATCGACTGCCTCACTAGTTATTGCTACAGCGCTCAACTGCACGTGAAAACTGCAACTGCCAAGATGGATAAATGTTAAGGAAATTGTTTGCCTGTGTCATCGGAACCATGTACATCAACCAAGCAAAAGAGCAAGACCCCGTCAGACCAAAGAAGGAAACGTCGGAAATATGAGGAAGAATTCATAAAGTGCAGTATCAGTATTCACTAAGTTGCGGTAGCAACCGAATACACGAGTTGTCCCGTGCAGCAATGGATGTACTGCTTCAATTTGGATCTACATATTTGTGTGAGCAGTCTTTTTCCGCTGTTACATATATAAAAAATAAATACAATTCACGTCATGATGTGGAAGATGATATGCGGGTAGCTGTATCCACCATCAGGCCACGAATGAAGCTTTTGTGCTGCCAAAAACAAGTACACCCTTCCCATTGAAAGGTAAGCCAAAATTATTTTGATTTATAGTAAATGTAGTCAAAATACTGTGAACAGCTTGTTATGTTTATTGCTTGTTTTTGATAGTGGTGGTCGTGAGATCTTGTCGATCTTCAATTAGGGGTCGCTGGCTTGAAAGTTTGAGAAGCACTGCATTATTGAACCCCGTGACACATGCACACACACAGACCCCTCCTACTTTCACCTTCACAGACATACACACACACTTTCTCTCTGCTCTACACAGAAACACTGCTCTGTCGTGATTCTTTTCAAAGGTAAAATTTTTTTATTTTTACTTTACAGCAGTGATTGTCATGCACACCCAATCTGCGGCCGGCACTAGGACCCGGAAGAAAGACGGTCGCCTACCAGGAAGTATAAGAGGATTAAACAAACGGTGACTTACCACTCAGTCATTGAGTTCGGCTCATGTCGGTTCAGGTTGGCTTTCATCAAACCGTGAGTACTCATTGTATTTTGGTTGTTGCTTCCTACCGTTGTGTGTGTATTTATAGGACGCAGGTTAAATTTGCGTTTTTCCCTTGCTCCCCTTTCGTGAGAGTCCTTAAACTAAATCGCGTGGTTATCCTGCCTACTCACTGTTACTCCGCGTTTGGGTTTACCATCCACGCTACATCGGGCTAACCGCTAAAGCTACGTCTTCTGGTCACCTCAGGTTAGGTCATCTCTGACAGTGATTCGGTTAGGGTGTCGCTCAATTGAGAGTCATTAGAGAGATTTCTTGTTTAGTTTTCCGATAAAACAGTGTTTCCGTTGTGTGCACGCATGTGTGTGAAAAGAGTGGAGGAAGGGTAACTGTGTAAGATGAGAAGGGGGAGAGGGGAGCTTTCTTTTGATTCTCACACACACTCACATATACAGCGCCTGCACACACAAACGGAAATACAGTGGTGTGAAAAACTATTTGCCCCACTCCTGAGTTCTTATTCTTTTGCATGTTTGTCACACAAAATGTTTCTGATCATCAAACACATTTAACTATTAGTCAAAGATAACACAAGTAAACACAAAATGCAGTTTTTAAATTAGGGGTTTTATTACTTAGGGAGAAAAAAAAAACAAACCTACATGGCCCTGTGTGAAAAAGTAATTGCCCCCTGAACCTAATAACTGGTTGGGCCACCCTTAGCAGCAATAACTGCAATCAAGCATTTGCGATAACTTGCAACGAGTCTTTTACAGTGCTCTGGAGGAATTTTGGCCCACTCATCTTTGCAGAATTGTTGTAATTCAGCTTTATTTGAGGGTTTTCTAGCATGAACCGCCTTTTTAAGGTCATGCCACAACATCTCAATAGGATTCAGGTCAGGACGTTGACTAGGCCACTCCAAAGTCTTCATTTTGTTTTTCTTCAGCCATTCAGAGGTGGATTTGCTGGTGTGTTTTGGGTCATTGTCCTGCTGCAGCACCCAAGATCGCTTCAGCTTGAGTTGACGAACAGATGGCCGGACATTCTTCTTCAGGATTTTTTGGTAGACAGTAGAATTCATGGTTCCATCTATCACAGCAAGCCTTCCAGGTCCTGAAGCAGCAAAACAACCCCAGACCATCACACTACCACCACCATATTTTACTGTGGGTATGATGTTCTTTTTCTGAAATGCTGTGTTACTTTTACGCCAGATGTAACGGGACACACACCTTCCAAAAAGTTAAACTTTTGTCTCGTCGGTCCACAAGGCATTTTCCCAAAAGTCTTGGCAATCATTGAGATGTTTTTTAGCCAAATTGAGACGAGCCTTAATGTTCTTTTTGCTCAAAAGTGGTTTGCGCCTTGGAAATCTGCCATGCAGGCCGTTTTTGCCCAGTCTCTTTCTTATGGTGGAGTCGTGAACACTGACCTTAATTGAGGCAAGTGAGGCCTGCAGGTCTTTAGATGTTGTCCTGGGGTCTTTTGTGGTCTCTCGGATGAGTTGTCTCTGCGCTCTTGGGGTAATTTTGGTCGGCCAGCCACTCCTGGGAAGTTTCACCACTGTTCACTATCCACCATTTGTGGATAATGGCTCTCACTGTGGTTTGCTGGAGTCCCAAAGCTTTAGAAATGGCTTTATAACCTTAAATTAAACCTCAATTACTTTTGTTCTCATTTGTTCCTGAATTTCTTTGGATCTTGGCATGATGTCTAGCTTTTGAGGTGCTTTTGGTCTACTTCTCTGTGTCAGGTAGCTCCTATTTAAGTGATTTCTTGATTGAAACAGGTGTGGCAGTAATCAGGACTGGGGGTGACTACAGAAATTGAACTCAGGTGTGATAAACCACAGTTAAGTTATTTTTTAACAAGGGGGGCAATCACTTTTTCACACAGGGCCATGTATATTTGGATTTTTTTTTCTCCCTTAATAACGTAAACCTTCATTTAAAAACTGCATTTGTGTTCAATTATGTTATCTTTGACTAATAGTTAACGGTTTTTGATGAGCAGAAACATTTAAGTGTGACAAACATGCAAAAGAATAAGAAATCAGGAAGGGGGCAAATAGTTTTTCACACCACTGTACTTATCTGTCAGGATTTATTTTTACTTTTTTTTAAAGGTAAAGTGCAGGTTAATTTGTTTTATTTTTAGTTGCTATTTTGTGTAATTTTAATAATTTGAGTTTCCATTATTTCTTATGGGACAATTTGATTTGGTTTACGAGTGTTTTGGAATACAAGCCCGCTTCCGGAATGAATTATGCTCGTAATCCAAGGTTCCACTGTATATACAGTGGTGTGAAAAACTATTTGCCCCCTCCTGATTTCTTATTCTTTTGCATGTTTGTCACACAAATTGTTTCTGATCAGCAAACACATTTAACTATTAGTTAAAGATAACACAAGTAAACACAAAATGCAGTTTTTAAATGAGGGGTTTTATTATTTAGGGAGAAAAAAAATCCAAACCTACATGGCCCTGTGTGAAAAAGTAATTGCCCCCTGAACCTAATAACTGGTTGGGCCACCCTTAGCAGCAATAACTGCAATCAAGCGTTTGCGATAACTTGCAACGAGTCTTTGACAGCGCTCTGGAGGAATTTTGGCCCACTCATCTTTGCAGAATTGTTGTAATTCAGCTTTATTTGAGGGTTTTCAAGCATGAACCGCCTTTTTAAGGTCATGCCACAACATCTCAATAGGATTCAGGTCAGGACTTTGACTAGGCCACTCCAAAGTCTTCATCTTGTTTTCTTCAGCCATTCAGAGGTGGATTTGCTGGTGTGTTTTGGGTCAGTGTCCTGCTGCAGCACCCAAGATCGCTTCAGCTTGAGTTGACGAACAGATGGCCGGACATTCTTCTTCAGGATTTTTTGGTAGACAGTAGAATTCATGGTTCCATCTATCACAGCAAGCCTTCCAGGTCCTGAAGCAGCAAAACAACCCCAGACCATCACACTACCACCACCATATTTTACTGTTGGTATGATGTTCTTTTTCTGACATGCTGTGTTACTTTTACGCCAGATGTAACGGGACACGCACCTTCCAAAAAATTCAACTTTTGTCGCGTCGGTCCACAAGGTATTTTCCCAAAAGTCTTGGCAATCATTGAGACGTTTATTAGCAAAATTGAGACAAGCCTTAATGTTCTTTTTGCTTAAAAGTGGTTTGCGCCTTGGAAATCTGCCATGCAGGCCGTTTTTGCCCAGTCTCTTTCTTATGGTGGAGTCGTGAACACTGACCTTAATTGAGGCAAGTGAGGCCTGCAGGTCTTTAGATGTTGTCCTGGGGTCTTTTGTGGCCTCTCGGATGAGTCGTCTCTGCGCTCTTGGGGTAATTTTGGTCGGCCAGCCACTCCTGGGAAGGTTCACCACTGTTCCATGTTTCTGCCATTTGTGGATAATGGCTCTCACTGTGGTTCGCTGGAGTCCCAAAGCTTTAGAAATGGCTTTATAACCTTTACCAGACTGATAGATCTCAATTACTTTTGTTCTCATTTGTTCCTGAATTTCTTTGGATCTTGGCATGATGTCTAGCTTTTGAGGTGCTTTTGGTCTACTTCTCTGTGTCAGGTAGCTCCTATTTAAGTGATTTCTTGATTGAAACAGGTGTGGCAGTAATCAGGCCTGGGGGTGACTACAGAAATTGAACTCAGGTGTGATAAACCACAGTTAAGTTATTTTTTAACAAGGGGGGCAATCACTTTTTCACACAGGGCCATGTAGATTTGGAGTTTTTTTTCTCCCTTAATAACGTAAACCTTCATTTAAAAACTGCATTTTGTGTTCAATTATGTTAACTTTGACTAATAGTTAACGGTTTTTGATGAGCAGAAACATTTAAGTGTGACAAACATGCAAAAGAATAAGAAATCAGGAAGGGGGCAAATAGTTTTTCACACCACTGTATATATATATATATATATATCATGGAATTAGAAACTGTGTCCAAACCATTTCACTGGTACTGTACTGTATATTCACTGTACATCTTCTAAGATTTGTTCTCTCTGCAGGACAGAAATGAACAGGATGGCCAACATATCTACGGAAATCACAAATTTCACTTCAGTTGTCCTATTCGGAGCAGCTTCATGTTTCACTAAACCAGATTATGGACTGATTTTCTGCTACTTTGTCATGTCAGTTTGTGCCCTTGTGGGAATACCAGCTCATTTGTGGTCTCTCTGGCAGTATCTTAGTTTTTGTGGCAAATTCAAGCAAAATATTTTTTTTCTCCTAAATCAGACCATAATGGAGCTTCTTGCCTGCATAGAATGTGCTACTGAAACACTGAATCAGTTTATATTCATGAATAACAATTTGTTTCTAGTGACTTGCTTCATTTTTGGTCTGTCCTGGACTGGAAGGGCGCTGATACAAATCTGCATTTGTTTTGAGCAATATTTTGCAGTGCTTCACCCAATAACATTCTTGAAATATAAAAGCATAAAGTGCAGAATTACAGCAGTTGCAGCAGCTTGGCTATTGGCTTTTGGATACGGTTTGTCTGAGGTCTATTTACCAATCCCATTTTTCACCAAACCCATTTTTATCTCTATATTCACTGTGGCAGTCACCGTGATTACATTCTGCTGTGTGTCTGTGCTACGTGCTCTAAAACATCCAGGGCCAGGAGATAGAGGTAAAGATGTCAGAAACCAACAAAAGAAGAATGCATTTTATATAATCTTTTCAATTTTGCTTCTAATTTTATTTACCTATGTTCCTCTGGTAGTCCTCAGCATTTTTACTATACTACAAATACACTGGGTGTTACTTTATTGTAATATGGCTCCCTTGTTGTCTTCCCTAAGCATGTTTAATGTGGTACAATATTTTAATAAATATTTATTTTAATAAATACCTAAACAAGGGTAATTTACCACATGAGAAAATCTGTAGGATTCATAAACTTATTGTCGAGGTCAATTGACTACTCTGGTTAGATCAATCCAACAGTCCACAAGGTTATAACAAAATTATTAACTTACTTTCTTATCAAACAGGAAAATTAGGCAATTCTCAAAAAGAACTTAGTATCAAATAAAATGTTAGACTGAAAATAGTATACTGTTACGTGCGGGTGTGTGTGTGTGTGTGTGTGTGTGAGTGTGTAGTGCGCATGCGCGACGGCTGGTGGCGGCGCGAGCGCGATCTCTCCCCCTTTTTCTCTCTCTCGCTCTCCTTCTCACAGGTGGCCCCGCCCCGATTGGACATGCTGCTGACGTGCGTCGGGATTGGCCGGCCTTGGATCTGCGCGTCCTTTTAAGCTCGCAGAGGAAAGCCGGAAGGGAAATCAAGATATTGATTGCTGGATTATTGTGTGATTGTTTGGTTGTTTGATTGATTGATTGAGTGATTGATTGTGTGGTAGTGATTGTTTGTTTAGAGAGAGAGAGACTGTTGTGTCGCGCCCTGCGCTCTTTCCTTTTCTTTTGTTGATTTCTTTTTTTGTACGCGTGGATGGAAGTGTTCCTCCCGCGATTGTATATAGTTTCTTTTTTTGTAAATATTGTAAATATCTTTTCTTGTCTTTTTTTTTGTATATAGTTCAAGGAAGTAGTAGGGGTTGGGTGCCATTTTTGATGTTCCCTGTTTTCTCCTGTTTTTTTTTGTGTTAGTTACAGTAGGTAGTTAGGTTAGTCTTTGTATTTTGATTTATATTCTTTTAATAGTTTAGTTAGCTTTAAGGGAGGAGATAGGGGTGGGGTTTTGTTTATTGTTTTGGCCTTGGCTCAGCCTTGAAGCCTAGAGCTTCCTGTTTGTGTGTGTGTGTGCGTGTGTGTGTAAAGAAATAAAAGACCATGCACAGTATCTTGGTTGCAAGATTTATTATTTATTTATTATTTTCTTTGTTGCGTCCCTCGACCCTAGACCGGGGGTCGTAACAATACTAAGTGTAATAATAAAGCTAACAAACTAACAAAGTGACTAACAAAAAAGGTCTATTAAAAGCATTTCAGCATTTGCAATTTCAGCATTTGCAGTGTTAGCTTTTGCTCTTATGATTACTGGTTTATGTTTCAAGTTTTAATGAAATTCTTCCTTTGCAGTCCCCCTAACGAATGCCGCTAAAAAAGTAGAAAATAAGCATAAAAATAGAATAAAAATAGTTTAAAAAAATAATAATAAAAATTAAATTAATTAATTATTAAATATAAATGAATATAATATCACTCAATATAATGCCACACAGAAAGTTATTAATCATTTTTCAGTGTAAGTTTAAGGCATTATTACGGCTGACCTGTTTGAGATATCAAAAATACCTCTACAATTTTGCATCCTCTATGTCTTTAGATCACATCGACTGAGTTTGGTGGCGATCATATAAATTCCATTTTTCCGAACGACCAAAAATAACCGGCCTCCTGTTGAGTTGAGCCCAGGACATGCAGTGCGAAAGTTGTTTGGCTCAATGAGCTCTAAATGTGTACTGAGTTTCGTGTGCCTATGTGAAAGTGTGTATGAGCTATGCAGCAAAATCTCTTGTGAGGGCCCCTGAGGGTCATGAGCTACGCCTGTGGCCCAGATTCTCTCCCTCTCTGTGTCAGCCTGAACTTTGTATCTCTGTGTGCGCATGTGCGTCATTGGACACCGTGCCCCTTCACACACACTTATTTTTACTTTTTTTAAAGTTAAAGTGCTGGTTAATTTGTTTTATTTTTACTTCATATTTTGTGTTAATTATTTTTATGCATTTAATTTTTTGGCTGTGAAACAAATTATTTGAGTTTCCACTATTTCTTATGGTAAAATATGAGTCCACTTCCCGCTTCATGATAAGGGTGCCTGCTTAATTAGAACACAGCCTGTTTCTGTGAATGGAAAAATCACATTTTAAATTGCATATACGGACAAAAGTATTTGGCCAAAACTGTTAATTACTGTATTCAGGTGTTTCAATCAGGCCCCTTATCCCCAGTGAACACTGTAAAAAATGAATCATGAGGCTTGTAATTTTCATTAAAAAAAATTTATGTAATAATTAAAAATAAGGTGCATATTTCATTAAAAAAATTATTTTCTGTGTTTTTTACAATATATTGAGAACATTTCACTAATAAAATTAAGAAATAAATTTTACCTATTTTTTTAAGGAAATGAGTGCAATTTTTAGGCTTAATTTGAGGAACCATTTAGTAAAAAAATTTGAGGAAAAAAGGGTTCATATTTATTTTAAGAGAATTGGCTCAATTATCCGGGTTTTATTAAGTCACCTTCATTTGAATCTCAACAACATCAGACGCCATTTTGAAGGAACAGGTGAACAGTGTAAAATGTTAAGAAGTAAGTTAAGCCCCTTACTAATTTTTATACTTTATTTAGATTTCTTAAATAAGCTCCTTTATTGCATTAGTGTCAGCAATATAAATGAAATAAATTAAACATTGTGAACATTTCTGAAAACATCCTGTCCGCCATTAGCATACTTGAGTTTGTTGTTGTGTCTCCACAGTTCACTGAAACAAGTTTTGGGGAGTGCACCTACAGTATGCGGTTTGGCGCGGTGGCCGTAAGTACGGTTCATTATGATTCACTGCGAGTTTTTGGCGCTGTGAGTACGTTTCCATCTTTCCGCGCCGGTCCTCGCGAAAGCTTGCGGACCTTACAGAACTCCGTGAAGCGCCAGCTGACACCGCATCTGAGTCAAACCGCATAGGGGAAATATGGTTTTATTAAGTCGCTCTGCATAAGAGCGTCTGCCAAATGCCTAAATGTACATGTAAATAGGGTAATGTTACAAAGATATGAACCTAGAAATGGTTTACTGTACAAGTTCTCTCAGGTTTTAGTACAGAATGTGACTATACCCACAAGAAAAGATGCTAGCATATAATGCTAAACAGTTGATTTCAATGTTGATTTCAATAGAAATTGTCAGTTACAAACTGTTTTACAAATTGTTTTACAGATCTTAAATCTGCTGTAAACGTTATATACACTATTTTACACAGTGTTTCATATTTTAATACCAGTGAAACATGAAATAAAAGCATGTTTAACACCAAAATGCATTGTGTATTCATTTCATTCTAAAATGTTTTTTAAATTATTAAGTAATTTTCCTCAATACATATGAGTACCTTTTGTTTTATCTGCTTAAACTAAAAAAAGATTATTCCACTAATAATGTTAAAATCATCATGTACTGTATCTGGCTAACTAATTTAGGATGTTTTACATGATTTATTTAAGTAAATTCTGCTAGGGGATAAAATCAAGCAGTAAATACTTAAAAAATAATATGTGTCTGGCTAAATAATTTAGTTTTTTTTTTTTTACAAGATTTATTCACGTAAATTCCACAAAAAAAATCAAGCCTTAAAAACTGCTTAAAAATAATACGTGCAATTTGGTTACCATATTTTTTTAAAGTAGATAGTACATAACATTTTTTACAGTGAATGGCACTGTATGCTTAATGTTTCAGCATACCAATACATCTCGGACAATGTTATGCAGAGCCCTGAGCCCTGCATTCTTGTGGACAGCCTTCCAAGTTCAATTCTCATAATTGAATAGCTAAAAACCTATTTATTTAGGCAAGCATTTTTATAAATAGATTTGCCTTAGGCGAAGGAGCAGATGTAGAGTATTATGGTGAACTGATATGTTTAGATGCTGTCTTCCTCACTCTCATTTGATCACTCAGTTTTGTTGAGGTGAGGTGATTGTTTGCTTTACATCTCAGAGAGCCCTCATGTTTGTGTTAGCTTCTGGCTCTCCCCTTCAGTTATGCTGTCATAGTTAGTCCTGCCAGAGTCTCTGCTTGCACTTTACAGTAAATATACATTCACATTATACATTATGTGACTGTGACCATACATAACTGCCATCTCTCCTCTTCTTCTCTTTCCTCTCTCCCCCTGTCTCCTCCTTTCACTCTTTCTCTCTCTCTGTCGAGCTACACATGTCATTCCTGAGCTGCCAGTGACCAAGACTCCCTCTGCCCTCCGGGCCTGTCTGACCCATCCTGGTGCCCCGCTTCTGGTTGGAGATCTCATCACATGGATGCCCTGTGTGTCTCTTTGGGATGCATCTGGTGTCTGGGGATGATTCTCTCTACCTAGGAAACAGTTCTGGCCTCGAGTGGTGTTTAGCAGATGTTTCTCTGAGGACTTGACAATTCGATAGTTCAGGACTGGAACTTTCTACAAGTCTACCTGAGTCTCCAATAACTACCTGGACTCCATTTTAACATAAATTAGTATAGCTGAACTGCCTGCCACCGAACACACTGTATAAATGCAGATCATTTCCTGCTATCTGTTTCACCCAGATGAGGATGGGTTCCCTGTTGAGTCTGGTTCCTCTCAAGGTTTCTTCCTATTACCATCTCAGGGAGTTTTTCCTTGCCACTGTCGCCCGCGGCTTGCTCACCAGGGACTATCTGACCATTTTGATTCATACACATTCACATTCCATACAAACTTAAATAATGCTTTTGATTGTGTAAAGCTGTTTTGAGACAATGTCAATTGTTAAAATTATATACAGTAGGTATTCAGGGACAGGCATTAAAATGGTTTAGATCATACCTGTCTGATCGATACCATTTTGTAAATCTAAATGGAGAACCGTCTGGTGTAATGCCAGTGAAATATGGGGTCCCACAAGGGTCAGTTTTAGGACCTCTGCTGTTCTCAATATACATGCTTCCCTTGGGTAACATCATTAGAAGACATGGGATTAGTTTCCATTGTTATGCTGATGATACCCAATTATATATCTCAACAAAACCAGACGAAATACCTAAGTTGTCTAGATTAGCTGAGTGTGTCCAGGACATAAAATATTGGATGACCAATAACTTTCTTTTATTAAATTCAGACAAGACAGATATATTACTTATTGGCCCAAAAACCAGCACACAACAGCTTTCACAATTCAGCCTGCGCTTAGAAGGATGTACTGTTACTACCAGCTCAGCAGTAAAAGACCTGGGGCGTAATATTAGACAGTAACTTGTCTTTTGAAAATCACATTTCAAATATCACAAAAACAGCCTTTTTCCATCTTAGAAATATTGCCAAACTTAGGAACATCTTATCCGTATCTGATGCAGAAAAGCTAGTTCATGCATTCATGACCTCCAGACTGGACTATTGTAATGCATTGCTAGGTGGTTGTCCTGCATCCTCAATAAACAAGCTTCAGTTAGTCCAAAATGCAGCCGCCAGGGTTCTCACTAGATCCAGAAAATATGATCAGATAACCCCAATATTATCATCCCTGCACTGGCTACCTGTTCAGTTTAGAATAAATTACAAAATAGTATTACTTACATACAGTATAAGGCCTTAAATGGTTTTCTGATACACTACAATCCACCACGCGCCTTAAGATCACAAAGCTCCGGACTTCTGGTAGTTGCCAGAATTTCAAAATCTACAAAAGGGATTAGGGCATTTTCATATTTAGCTCCAAAGCTTTGGAATAGCCTTCCAGACAGTGTTTGGGGCGCAGACACGGTTTTCCAGTTCAAAAGTAGACTCAAGACGCATCTTTTTAATCTGGCATACACATAACTCATCCCATGACCTCATACTCCAGTACACCTATCCCGAATGGCAACTACGCTAATTCTCCCCATCAGTTCTGTATTTCTCTACCCATCCCGAGGCATCGGGAGATTGTGCCAGCTTCAGTAGACAAAGGCCGACCCTGCGAGGTTCCTGAGGCATCCAGAGAAGGACCAGCTCCAGCTGGATTCAGCTTTATGATGGTTGGAGCTACACATGCTGCTCCTGTGCTTCCAGTGATCCAGACCTCATCTGCCCTCTGCACCTACTGACTCGTCCCTATGCTGAACTGGTCTTCATGTCAATTTAATTTCTGTCATATTGAATTTTCACCTGCACAACACACAAGATGTTATATCCTTTCTATCTGTTATCACCCAAATGAAATGGGTTCCCTGTTGAGTCTGGTTCCTCTCAAGGTTTCTTCCTAATGCCATCTCAGGGAGTTTTTCCTTGCCACCGTCGCCGTCACTCTTGACTTGCTCATCAGAGACATTTCATTCATTCGTCTCATTATTATCTAGACACATTTTTCTTACACATACACACTTCCAATTATTTTCTTTTCTAAAATTTTTTCATTTTTTGTAAATTTTCTTTCATTTTTGTGAAGCTGCTTTGAGACAATGACCATTGTTAAAAGCGCTATATAAATAAAATTGAATTGAATTGAAATTGAATTGATCTTGCTAAACATAGCGTAACAGGTACAAGTAAAAGTTGATAGATAAGCAATGTTGGGTTAAAAATAAAAGCAAAATGCTTTGTATCATTGCTTTATTTTGTTTTTGCCATTTAGACCACAGAACCCTCTTCTTGTATTTTATGGGTTTTTTTTATGTGCATGTTACGTGCAGAAGTAATGCACGTATGTGTGTGTGGGTAGCGCGGGTAAGTGCGCATGCGCGACGGCGGCGCATGCGCGATCTCTCCCCCCTTTCTCTCTCCCGCTCTCCTTTTCGCAGGAAGCCCCGCCCCGATGGAACGTGCCGTGACGTGCGCCGTGATTGGCTGACGGTGGATCTGCGTGGCTTCTTAAGCCGGCGAGTGGAAGCAGGAAGTGCGCGACTTATACCTTGTGTGTGACTTCCGTGCTCCGTTGTTGATTGGTTAATTGGTGAATTGTTGGATTGTGATTGTGTGGTTGTTGGATTGTGTGATTGAGTGATTGATGTATGTTGAAGTGTTGGTGTGTGACTGAGTATTTGTTTGTTATTTTGTATTTGTTTTGAGCGTGTGTGTGTTTTTGGTTTGTTTGGTTGGAGAGAGAGCCTGTGTGTCGCGCCTTGCCTCTCTCCTTCCCTTTTGTTGTTTTTGGGTTTTCTTTTGTTTATTTGTGTTAGCGTGGATGGAAGTGTTCCTCCCGCTTTTGTATATAGTTTTCTTTACTGTAAATATTGTGTATATATATTTTGTTCTTTTCTTGTTTGTACATAGTTGCAAGGAAGCAGTAGGGGTTGGGTGCCATTTTTGTTGTCCCCTGTTTTCTCCTGTTTTTTTTGTAAGTAGTTAGGAAGCTAGTTTAGTTTTTGTATTTTGATTTCAGTTTTTCTTTTTGGTAGTTTAGCTAGCTTGAGGGAGGAGTTAGAGGGGGGGGTTTTGTTTATTGTTTTGGCCTTGGCCCAATCCTGAAGCCCAGAGCTTCCTGTATGTGTATGTGTGTGTTAAAATAAAAACCATGCACAAAATTTTGGTTGCAAGAATATTTATTTATCCTAAATTTATTATTTTCTTTGTTGCGTCCCTTGACCCTAGACCGGGGGTCGTAACAAGTGGGGGCTCGTTCGTTGCCAGTCACTGGTTAAAAAGTGGGAACTCGTCCATTGCCAGTTACTGGCTAACAAGTGGTGGCTTGTCTATTGTGGAAGATATTCGCCCTTTTTGTTTGTTTGGCTGTCTTCTTAGGTTGGACAGTAGTGACAGAACAATGGCGTTTGACTTAATTGCCTTTACACTGGCTCCTAGCCGAGAGCAGTTTGACCAGTGTCGTAAGGACGATTTGTTCAGCATTGCTGACTTTTTTGAAGTTGAGGTACCAAGAAGAGGTCTTAAAAGAGAAGTTAAAAAAATGTTGCTTGACAAATTAATTGAACAGCAGATTTTGCCTGGAGAGCCTGGAGAGTGTGCTGAGGACAAGGACGCTTCAACGCCGACGGAGGTCGACGGTAGGCCGGTAGTGCTGTTCTGTGAATAACTTCTCCCTCCTTGTCATGATAGTAATGGAGGTAAACAAATGCAATTGCAGATCAGTGTTGGTTTATTTAATAATAACATATAATCCAACACATGAGACTGTATCAATGTCAAAAACATGCAAGAGTCAAAATCAAAGGATCATAGGCAAAACAAAGGCTTGTAGATGATGATAGAGATGATACACAGTGAAAACCAGAAGCATAAATACTAAGCATAATTATGACAAAAAGACATCTGTGGAACAGTTATTGAAGCATGAGTGTGCAAATTTCCCTTTGGGATTAATAAAGTTCTTTGAATCTTGAATCTTGAATCAAACATGGGCACACAGCACTCTCTATGGGACAACCATGTTACACCAACAGCACCTTTTTATACATTTTGTGGTGCTGGTACTTTTTTATGTACAGTACCTAAACAACGTATTTTATGTTACAAATGAACTAAAGACTTATATTTAGTATCTGTAAGAGAGCCTTAGCAGAAAAGCTTTTCAGATACTATTTTCAGATACTTCAATGGACCCTTAGATTGCGAGTAACCCAGATCACAAACATTTCGCGACATGAGCAAAAATTTTAAATACATGTTGACTTGAAAAACGAGCAAGTCTTGGTTAACGAGTACCGAGTATCATGTATCACACATGCGCTTCTTGTTTTGATGCCGAGCATCACGTGATCACAACTGAGCCAATGGATTTTCTCTCTCTTGCGCTGCAGAATTGTGGGTAATCGTTTCCTCTGCTGGGTCTTAGTGCATCTCACTTACTGGTATAATCAGCATCTGTGCATATGTGTTTTCAAGTCAAATAAATTTTGACTTGAAAAATGAGCAAGTCTTGGTTTATAATATATAATGTATCACGCATGTGGTTCTTGTTTTGACGGCGAGCATCACATGATCACAACTGAGCCAGTGGTTTTTCTCTCGCGTGCACTGCGAAATTGTGGGTAATGGTCTTCCCTGCTGGGTCTTAGTGTGCATCTCTCACTTTACTTTACCTTTATTTTTACTTATATATATATGTATATATATATATATATATACATCAGTGGCGACTGCTCTAAGACTACAAGGGAAGCTCAGCTCCCCCTACTATGTCAGAAAATAAATGCTCATATACAGTATGCACTGCCATATTTATATTGGTTTTAAGTGTGCTAGAACACGTTCAACTTCATGACTAGCTCGTTCAGAATCAGGTATTTATTGTAGATTGAACAGGACGCTGGGCTGCTGCATGATGATTGGAGGAGCTGTTTAAACGGCGGAACCCCTTTTTGATTGACAGCATGTCTTAAGTATACATCAGCTCTACAGACAGTGCGTCGCTAGGCCATTTTTAGGGGGGTTTTTCCGATAAATTGTGTTACGACCCGCTCGTTTGAGGTCACAACATAAAATGAGGGATCAAAGCAAAATATATAATCAATAAAGATTATTTATTTATTTGTACGAGTTCAACAGCAAAAATAATAAACATAAAGTCTAGGGATAAATAAGCAGCAATCACAACCAAACTTAATCTACATGTTATGAAAATGCACAAGAGAAACAAGTTTAAAGAGTCAGCAGAAGGTTACATATTACACACAACAGAACCACTCCTGAGACTCCCTCCCCACAGAGTCGAACCCCAATTAACACCCAGAGTCTTATATAGGCTACCAATTAGCAATTAATTATAGAATAGGCCAATCAGGATCAGCCACACTCTCGCCAGTAGGGTCTGGAGAAACCTCAGGGTCGTCACAATTGTTATTTCTGCGTCAGTCCAGTCCTTTCTCATAAATACATTTTACAAAATGTCATGAGGGATTAATTAGTTAAATCTTCGCTGTGTTCACCCTCATCACGCCAGCTGTTTTCTCTAGTGAACATGAAGCCCTTAATACAGACTCTACGAACCTACTGTATAGTCTACTTTATAAAATAATCATGCCGCTGCTGTTTTAATATTTATATTTAACTGTAGATGGAAGGTTTTTCAAGTCACATGAAAAAAAAGATGTTCTATTCTTCAGGCCTGCTGCTCATTTGGAGACTCCCATCTGACTTGAAAAACCTTCCATCTACAGTTCTCTGTTCAGTTCTACAGTTCAGTTCTCTGAAAGGGCAGCCTCTCAGGCACATTAACACTGTGTTCCCAACATTGATTGAAGTCATTGCATCAGAAACTATTTTTCAAATTTTTTATGTCTGCCTGTTTCCAACAAAAAGCAGTAGTACTGTCAAAGAATGAACAGATAAATGTTTGACACTATTGGCACTCACACAGTTTATTCCATTGTCCAGCCTCATAGGTGTGTTGTTTATATTGCTAATCAATGTAAGTTTAAAGTTATATGCTGTTTTCTGGTTATATTTTTTTTATTGTACCTGTACATAGAAAAAGTTTTATACGGTAAACAGCATGTGTGATCATGAAGACTCATTTGAGTACTGATTCTGTGTTAAACATCTATGGGGCTGAGCCCCCCTTACCAGAAAATCCTAGAAACGACCCTCAATCCGCATGGGACTGAACTCCAATCTCTGTAGCCTCAGAATCTGAGTTCAGTCCCATGCGGATTTTCAGGTGATTTTTTATGATGAAAAATGTAATTATAATAAAAAAAATTATGATGAAGGCCTAATATAAGCTTCCCCTGTTTCAAAAGCTAGCAGCCGCCACTATATATATATATATATATATATATATATATATATATATATATATATATATATATATTTTTTTTTTTTTTTTTTTTTTTTTTAATCCTTATTGAAATCTGTGAAAATATTTAGGACTCATTTTCTGCTACAGTGTGCTGCCACTTTGCTTTTTACTTGGGATTCCCGCCCATTTGTGGTGTTTGATTCTATTTTTGTACTGTCTCTTTGTAATCAAAAGACAGTTTTTTTTCTGACCCACACAATTATGGAATTTATATACTATCTGGAATGTGAGCAGGCTAATGTTTAGCAATGAATTATGCTAGCATTTCATTTATTTTAGTTTGGTCTGTCCTGGACAGGAAGGCCGTTGTTACAAACCTGCATTTGTATTGAACAATACTTGGCTGTGTTTTATCCAGTAACATTCTTAAAATATAAGGAAGTTACAAAGCACACTGGTAGAGATGGAGGAAAACAACAAAATAGAAAGACCTTTAATATTATATTTTCAGCATTTTTTCTAAAATATTTTACCTACCTTCCTCAGGGGTTACTTATCATTGTTAATGGAAAACTTCAAGATAATCCCTTATGGTAAATATGTTCAATTATTCATTTTATGATGTCTTTAAATATTATTTTAATCATGGCAATATACAAGGAAAGTCATCAGAAATGTCTAAATTGTCAATAGGAAATTAAAAAGGAATACCAAGATTAGACCTGTGTGATTCACTTAAATGTGAGATTTGAATGTTCTATGAAAATAAGTAGGTTTGAGGGTGATCATATTGGTTTTAAATGATTGATGAGAGAATTTGTATATATGCATTTGGCAGGGGGGAAATTGAGCAGTACCAGTTGTTGTTGGTGTTTTCTTTTATTATTGCTTAGGTGTTATATTCACTTCATGTCTTCTTTAACAGTTTATCAATACAGTGACTCTGTTGGCCCAAATGTAACCTACAGTACAGCATTGTATTTACAATTTTGAGTGACCTAGATTATATGTGGTTGTACAGTGGTTTTAGAGCAGCCTGTTATACCCTAATAAATGTTTAATGTAATACTTGAAAGCATGTATGTTCCAAAAAAGTGACTCAGAAGAACGAGTAGTCTCAGAGAGTCATTCGTTCGTTTTCTACTGGGCATGCATGTGCAAAGCATCGCAAAACCTCCGTAGGTTATGTACAGTACAGGAAACATAAATGAGTAGTTATCTCAGAATCGTTCGTTCTTTAGTCACGTGACTCCCATAGACACTATGCAGTGCAGTATACAGGAAAAAGAATTGAACGCTTCTTCACAATGAATCTTCGAGACCGAGTTGTTCATTCTTTTGTCATGTAACTCCCATAGACGCTATACAGGTCAAGAGATTCAAAAAATTAATGACTCAGACTGAAAGATATGAGAGGTGAGCTGCTCATTCAGTTTATTATAATATGTCCTTCGCTGCATTGTAATATTTACATTACTGAACCTATAGCCAAAATTTGTGTATGTAGACGTGTTGGGTGTCTGTTTATTGAAAATGTATCATTTTATTTTTAAGAACGAAATGAACGAAATGACTCAAAAAGATTAATTAAATTTGATGAACAAGATTCAAAGAACCAAGTCACTAAAATGATTCAACCTTCCCATCACTTCTGTCTACTGAGGCTATTTTCTAAATTCTACAACTATACTGGGGATTTCAAAACTATAAAATTAACACATATGGAATTGGGTAATTACGTAACAACAAAAACAACAGTTAGTTGTTATTTTAATACACAGAGGTCAGCCTTTCTGTAATAGTTCTTACAAGAACAGTATTGTCAAGTGCATTTGCAAAATCCATCAAGCACCATAATGAAACTGGCTCTCTTTTAGAGTTGAATCAGCCTGAAAAATTACCAATTAACAGCACCTAAGATTAGAGGCGTTATGAAGTCTTTACAGAGCATAAGTACAGTAGCAGACATCTCAATATCAACTGTTCAAAGGAAATTAATGCATTTTTTTGGACACCGTCAGCAATTCTTTTACAGTGTAGAAAGAAATAAACTGTAACTCCCATAGACGCTATACAGGTCAAGAGATTCAAAAAATGAATGATTCAGACTGAAAATTATGAGAGGTGAGCTGCTCATTCAGTTTATTATAATATGTCCTTCGCTGCATTGTAATATTTACATTACTGAATCTATAGCCAAAGTGGGTGGTGGAGAAATGGCGTCAGTAACTGGAGGGAAAGGCTTTTACTATTATTACGGACCATGCTGCTCTGACCTGGGTTTTTAACCATCCAAACCCCTCCTCACGCCTTACACGATGGGTGCTACAAGTGTTTGAATTTGTAGTCCAATACCGAAAGGGGCAATGCAATATCGTTCCTGATTCCCTGTCATGACGCTGGGATAAGGAAACCATGGACGCCCCCCTGGCCGTGCACAGAGGCAATGATCTACAGTGGGGTCTGCCCTGTGATTGGGAGGAACTGGAGAAGGGCCAAAAGGCGGACGAGACGCTTCAGACACTTTGGAAAGAGGCAAGGTTAGATCCTGACGTGGAAAAAATACATTATTGTATGATAAATCAGTTCCTGTATCATCAGATCCCCAAACAGGCTGGGCGTAGTCTCCTTCAGCTGGTCATCCCAACATCTCTGCATCCTCAGTACTTGCAGTACGCCCACGACAACCCTCTCAGTGGTCATCTAGGGCGGATGAAAACCCTACGGAGACTGCTGGAAGTTGCCTACTGGCCTGAGATACGTTGGGATGTCTGGGAACATTGTAAGAACTGCGCCACCTGTCAGAAGTACAAACCTCGCATAAGTAAGCTGGCAGGGCTACTACAAAGCACACTCGTGGTGGAACCTGGTTTTATGTTGGGAGTGGATCTCATGGGTCCTTTTCCACGGTCATCTCGGCTCAATGAGTATCTGCTGGTAGTCGTAGATTACTGCAGCAAATGGGTCGAGATGTTTCCTATAAGAACAGCGAAGGCTCATAACATAGTCAATATTTTAATCAAGGAGATTTTCACAAGCTTACCTGGTGTCTGATAGGGGTCCGCAGTTCACCTCCCAGCTGCTCAACACCATCTGCCAACAATGGGACGTTACCCAGAAGCTCACCACCGCATATCATCCCCAAACCAACATCACGGAACGTACTAACCGGACATTAAAATTCATGATGGCAGCATTCATCAAGGAAAACCACAAACAGTGGGACCAATGGCTTTCTGAGTTCCGGTTTGCCATCAACACAGCCTGGCAGGAAAGCACTGATCATACTCCTGCTGAGATAGCACTGGGACGTAAACTGAAGGGACCACTGGAAAGAATGCGGCATCAAAACATTTCACCTGACCATCCGGCCTATTCCACCATGGAGCGGCAAGAAGCTCTGTTCCAGGCTGTCCGGAGCAATGTGGCCCGTGCCCAAGAAAGGCAGGCGAAGTACTATAACCTCAGACGACAGGCTGTCATATACCATGAGACGGCCTTGTCTGGGTTCGTGCTTTTCCTTAGTCTCGGGCAGAGGATTCTTACATGGCCAAGCTAGCTCCAAAATGGAAGGGGCCTGCCAAGGTCATCAAAGTCCTCAGTAAGATGAATTGCCGGGTGAAAATGATTAATCAGACCGAGACATTCACGGTCCATGTGACCAATATGAAACCCTTTTATGGCGACGTCACGCCTTCTTCCGAGGGGGAGGGGGTGTAACAGACGGTTGCCTAGTTACGGGCTCCAGGCCATTGGGGGCGCTGTGGGGGCTAATTATATGTTTAGAGGAAGAGAGGCTGGGCCAGGTAACAGCAGCCATTTTCTCTTTGAATATAACATCTGTTTCTCTGGTGGTCCTTATCCTACTCTGTGATTCTGATAACGGCTAGTTATTGTTTTGGTAACAGTAGCGAGTTTGTTACAATGTGGTTATTGTTATTGTGGCTGATTGGTTAAGCACTGTGACGTGGTACAGTAGATCCTCCGGCTGCGTTTCTCTAGAATGTTTGCTCATTTCTGTATAATAAATGGTTAGAAACGTAACAAGTCAAGTGTAGCCGAATGTAGCAGAGTAAGAGTAGCATTTCTTCTTCACAAATCTACTCAAGTAAAAAGTATGGTGCAGTAAAACTACTCATAGAAGAAATTTTCTTTTAATAAAAATACTCAAGTAAATGTAACAGAGTAAATGTACAGTAACTCGTTACTACCCACCTCTGGTTAACATCCTATCCACAGTGTACCCCACCTTTCTTGGGATATTCAGGCCACTTGCTACCTGAAACATTCATTCCTTCATCCTCTATACCGCTTTATCCTGTATTAGGGTCGCGGGGACCTGGAGTCTATCCCAGTAGACTCTTGGCACAAGGCAGGGTATACCCTGGACAGCGTGCCAATCCATCGCCGAGCACACACACACACACACACACTCATTCACACATTATGGTCAAATTGGGAACGCCAATTAGCCTAATCTGCATGTCTTTGGACTGTGGGAGGAAACCGGAGTACCCGGAGGAAACCCACCAAGCACGGGGAGAACATGCAAACTCCATGCACACAGAGACGGGAATCGAGCCTGGCCGGGAATCAAACCCGGACCCTGGAGGTGCAAGGCGACAGTGCTAACTACTACACTACCGTGCCGCCCTTACCTGAAACATGTTAAGTATTAATTATGTGTATTAATGATGGATAGATGGCAATTGCATGCTATAATCAAGGTTAAAGGCAGACAAACAAGGTCTAAAAGTCAGCAACTTCTTTGGCCAGGCTGAATACAAGACTGACACAGAGCATATACTTTACAGAAGAAATCCTTATATACTGTGGTAATTCCTTTGGGAGGAAAAGAAGTGAAGGTGTGCACGTGCAGGTCCGGAGGCAGTGTCCAGTCTGGCATGTGGGCACACGGCTGTCGAAAGGCGGTGGTGTGGCAGACTGGAGTACGCGGAGTTAGCGCTTTTACAGTATAATGCGGACCTCCCGACCTCACGCACCTGCAGAAGGGGGGTCTGCCTGCATAGACGGGAGTGAGCGAGGAGCGATAATAGATTTAGGCACATATAGATCAGGTGCACGCCGTGACATGTACTTACTATGAAAAGCATTTAGTGCACTTGGTCATCATAAAAGCAAACTGAACAGCATTATTTGATAATCAAATTAGGTCTATCCTTATTGCTTACAATTCATCTGTATTTTACAGAAATGCTCCATAGTGCCAGCTGTACTGTAGGTAAGACAGTTTTATTTTAAAATATCTTTATTACGCAAAAGCCCTGTTAAATTTTCAAGTATGATTTGTGTTATAGTGTAGATAAATTTTCTATAACAGCAGCAGTATAACAGTAGTTCTGAGTGAAATTCTAATCACAAATATTAATGCACTTGGTTAAAATGCATCTACTATCAACATAACCAGAGACTTGTATGGTTGAAGGGACAAATAAATGAAACAAAAAAAAAAAGACATGGCACTGTTTTTCAATGATCTGGTAAAGCACTATGATATTGCATATTTAGATGCCTTCAACCTTTTGACTGGTACAGTATACACTACCGTTTGGGGTCACTTTCAAATTTCTTTTGTTTTTGTTTAGTGATTTATTTTGTACATTCTACAACTATACTGGGGATTTCAAAACTATAAATTAACATATATGTAACAAGAAAAACAACAGTTAGTTGTTATTTTAATACACAGAGGTCAGCCTTTCTGTAATAGTTCTTGCAAAAACAGTATTGTCAAGTGCATTTGCAAAATCCGTCATGGCTCTCTTTTAGAGTTATCAGCCTGAAAAATTACCAATTAACAGCACCTCAGATTAGAGGTGTTATGAAGTCTTTACAGAGCATAAGTACTGTACAGTAGCAGACACATCTCAATATCAACTGTTCAAAGGAAATTGATGCATTTTTTGGACACCTTCAGCATTCCTTTACAATGTAGAAAGAAATAAAAATCAGGAACGATCATGGAGTTAGAAAGTGACCTCAAACTCTTGAACGGTAGTGTATATATATTCCTTGTACTGTACATCTTTTTGGATTTTCTCTCTGCAGAACAGAAATGACACAGGATGACCAACTCATCTAAGGAAATCACAAATTCCACTTTGGTTGTCCCCTTCAGAGCAGCTTCATGTTTCACTAAACCAGATTATGGACTGATTTTCTGCTACTTTGTCATGACACTGTGTGCCCTTGTGGGAATACCAGCTCATTTGTGGTGTCTTTGCCTATATCTTAGTTTTTGTGGCAAATTCAAGCAACATAATTTTTTTCTCCTCAATCAGACTATAATGGAGCTTCTTTGTTGCATAGAAGGTGCTATTGAAACACTGAACGAGTTTATTTTCATGAATAACAATTTGTTTCTAGTGACGTGCTGCATTTTTGGTCTGTCCTGGACTGGAAGGGCGCTGATACAAACCTGCATTTGTATTGAACAATATTTTGCAGTACTTCACCCAATAACATTCTTAAAATATAAAAGCATAAAGTACAGAATTTCAGCAGTTGCAGCAGCTTGGCTATTGGCTTTTGGATACGGTTTGTATGAGTCCTATTTCCAGACTTTCACCAATCCCATTTTTAACTCTGTATTCATTGTGACAGTGGCCGTTATTACATTCTGCTGTGTGTCTGTGCTTCGTGCTCTGAAGCATCCAGGGCCAGGAGATAGAGGTAGAGATGTCAGAAACCAACAAAAGGAGAATGCATTTAATATGATCTTTTCAATTTTACTTATAATTGTGTTTACCTATGTTCCTCTGGCCGCTTTTAGCATTTTTAGTGTGGTACAAATGCAATGGGTTTTATTTTATTGTAATGTGGCTCCCTTGTTTTTTTCCTTAAGCTTCCTTAGTTTGATTATAACACCACTGCTGAAAATGTACAAAGAGGGTTATTTAATTAAATACCAAAACCAGAGAAATTTGTAAAACCTGAGTAGACTGCATGAGAAAAATCTGCAGAACTCAAACTTTTCATATATTCATGTGGGAAAACTTGACTGGCCCACACAGTACCCTGGCCTGTAAGACATCGAGCACCTTTGGGAAAAACTGGAATTAAGATTGCTAGCCAGGCCTTCTCGTCCAGCATCAGTACCTGACCTCATAAATGCTCTACAAAATGAATGGGCACAAATTCCCCCAGAAACACTCCAAAATCTTGTGGACAGCTTTCCAAGAAAAGTGGATGTTATTATAGCTGCAAAAGGGGGATTGACTCCATATTGAAGTATATGTATACTTCAATGTCACTGCACCAAATACTTTTGTCCATATAGTGTATATAAATATACCAAACATTACTGTGACTACCTTTCTCTGTCTGCAACTCCTTTAAAAAAAAAAAAACAATCTTGAGTGTTTTTTATCCTGAAAATAGATCCTATAGAACAAGCCGGCTAAACCATTAATACTGAATGTCACCCCTGCAGATTTGCACTAACCTCATTTTAATAAAAAATATTAATAGTTTATTATCACAATCATACAGTACCTGTATACATGTTTTGTATGGCAAATAAATTTTCATGTATTTGCTTCTAAAACATTTTATAATCCAGCTTTAGTCATTTTATGGAGTTTTTGATGTATTGTTGGTTTCTGCTATTATCTTTCCTATTGCCTTCATTATGCTTTGAATCTTTCAATGCTTATCTGTGTAAATGCTTCCTGAATGTGAGAATATACTGTAGCTGTTTATGGTTGTTGTTATGCTACGGTAATTGTGAGTGTGTAAAATATAATCTACTAATAAAAGTTGTAATTTTTTTCAACAATACAATTTTACTCTGTTAAGGTTGATTTACTAAATTGAGGTCAATATATAATCTTGACCTTGCAGAGTAAAATTATTACTACTGCAAAAATGAGCAGTGTTTGGTTAAACATGCAAAAAAAATGCTTAGTACCTCTGAACCTTCTTCTGAAATGTTTCTAAACTGACTTTAATATGTTGTTGTTTTTGCGCAGGCTAATGCTGTACTGTGAACAGCTTCTCCCTCCATAACTGTGGATCTTTATGGATCTTTCTGACTTTCCCTTGGCCTGGTTGTCTATGACTATTGCACTTATTTATTTATTTATTTATTCATCTCATTTATAAGTTGCACAACGCACATTACTCATTTTTTGGTTAGATTAGATTTGCATGTCATGACAGTTCACATTCGTAAGTACAATTGAGTTTTATTTGATTCTAACATAAATGGGTCTTTCCTCTGAAACTGAAACACAAATGCATACATGAATACATTTGTACTTGTGCCATAGGTTATTGTAAGAATTTCTTGTTTTTGCTAGACCCCGTCTAGTCAGTGCTCAGCCTGTATTTTGCTTCCCGCCTGGTACCAGGGAACCCCTCAATAATACACAAGTCCGTGCTCAGTGAGACGTTCCAAGTTTATTGTGGAAGACAGGAGTATATATACGCACACACACGCAAAGAACCAAAGAAAGGGTGGGTGCAGGAGTGTTTGCATCTGGTCAGGAATGTTTAGAAAAGATAAGGTAAAGAAGAACATAAAATTGGGAGTAGCTCTGCATTTACGAGCGTTTAACAGTTTTACGACCTTTAACATAAACTACTATAGGATGTGTTTATTGAAAGTGCAGCTTGTGTCGAGGTAAGAGAAAGAAGTAACATTCTGTTCTCACGCACACAGAATATCATAAAACATACTAAAAATCAAATATTCTCTACAGTTCCCCCTTTTTATTCATAAGAAACATCGTTGAATAAAACTCAGAGCTTTCAAGAAGTCGCCGGCGGATAATAGGTCATCGGACACGGCGCAGGAACATAACCTGAAACATACTTATACAAAAGATTTTGCACACAGCGAAGAATGCATGGACCTAAAATACACAACAGGTCTGAATCATTGGTATATCGCTTAGCGGTCCAATTAGCGAATCGCCAAAAAACATTATCATGTGGATGAGGTTGCACTATGTACAACAATCTCTCATTCAAGATTAAGAGGACAAAAAGAACCTTCATTCTGAGGCAGGAGAGGTTACCACCATACTCCAAGTGCTGTTCTATAAACTCTACAGAATGAAGTGTGACCAAAAGAATACACAGAGATATAACAGGTTGAGTGTAAACCTGTGTGTGTGAAAAATCTTGTTCGCAATGTCAAACATATAAATAACTACTAGTGGTGAACTATTGCCTTTCTTGACGCTACAGTGCTCAGAGTGCGGGCACGCCCAATTTGCACTCGTCCCACCTTACGAGGCGCTAAGACACCACCAGGAATGGTAAACTAATAGCAATAGTGAAGTCGTCCCGTGGCAACCCAAGACAATCCCTCTGTGTCACGTCACGGGTTGGTCATCACTGCAGCACGTCTTCAGTCTAGGAAACAAAAAAAATCACAGAGAAAGAAAGATAATAATACACAAACATTTATTCATCCTTTGATCTCACGCCGACAGGACATCTCTTCAGCCTAGTAGCATGGATCCACTGTGGAAAAAGATCAGTTAGGACAGCAGTACGAGTAATTGCGATTATTTCTGCTGGTCCGTCATATTTAAAATCTCCCAGTTTTCTGGGGTTCAAAGATTTTACCAGAACAGTGTCTCCCACATTAAAAGGATGTGTGGGTTTTGTTGAGGGTATTGGAGTCACATTAGCAATTTGTTCATAATGTTTGTTCAGAGTATCTATTAGAGCAGCAGAATATTCAGCAATATGTACATCAAGATCAGTTGTTCCTATCGCGGGTTTACCTTTCCTCCATGGCACGGGAAAAGGTCTGCCAAATATAATTTCATGTGGTGACATGTGCACATCTTTTCTTGGTGTCATTCTCATTTCAGCTAGAACAGCAGGTAACAGATCAACCCAGGTTTTACTCCCCATAGTTTGCATTGCTTTAGTCAGTTTTTCTTTCAGTGTCCTATTTGTTCTTTCTACTATACCTGATGACTGTGGGTGATAAGGAATGTGAAAATGCCAGGACAGTGAAAGATATTTACACAAATTCTGTGTTACCTGTGATGTAAAAGGTGTTCCTTTATCCGAGTCAATAGCATGAGGAACGCCATAACGAGGTATTATTTCTTTCGCTAAGACTCGGGTCACCACCTTTGCAAGCTTCCACCCACCTTGAAAACTTGACTACCAAAACCAGAAGATATTTGAATGGGCCACATGCAGGCATATGTGTAAAATCAATTTGCCACTCTGCAAACGGAGCAGTAGGTAACAGAAGACTTTCGTGTTTATCTAAACCCTTTGTCACATTATTCTGAGCACATACCAAACATCTAGATATTAATAAATCTATTGTTCCAAGCATTTAGCTATGCAAAAGAGTTTTTTCATATCTTCCTTAAGCCCCCTTCGTGCACGATGTGTAACACCGTGGAACTCGCGCACAAGGAACGGAAGACAATGAGAGGGCAGGCACAAACGGCCATCAGCACAATACCATAAACCATCAGAAGCAACGTAGGCACCCTGAGCTTGCCAAAAAGAGGAATCATTCGGCATGGCTGAAGCTTGCAAAGACAATAAATCTACATCGGGAATCAAAGAGCTAGCAAGAAAAGATGTATTGATCAAATCAGAATCAAGAAAGAAAATCTGTTTTTGAGCTGCTTTTTTAGCAATACGATCAGCTAGCGAATTCCCTCACATTTCCATAGAATCACCAGAAGAATGAGCCTTAGTTTTTACAATAGCAAGAGTACCAGGTAGATGGCATGCGTCTATTAAATCCTGAACAAGGGAAGAATGAGAAATTAGCTTACCCTCAGCAGAACGAAAACCCTTGGATTGCCAGATGCGGCCAAAGTCGTGAGCGATACCAAAAGCGTAACGAGAATCAGTGTATATACTGTAGTGACATCTTTTCCTTCAGAAAGAACACACGCACGAGTTAGAGCAAAAAGTTCAGCTGCCTGAGCAGATGAGAAAGGGAGAGAGTAAGCTTCAATTTTTATATCTGGCAGTGCACACACAGAATAACCACAGAGAAATTTCCCATCATATGGTTTTGAACAGGAACCATCTACAAACAAAGTGTCACCAGTTGTTAATGCGGTAGAAGATAGATCAGGACGTATACTAGTGGAGTGAATAATCTCTGAACAACAGTCATGATCTGTGTCTATTAGCGTGTCGTCCTGTGCATTGATCAAGCATGCCAGAGCATATCCGAGGGTGTCAAAAGAAGAGGTGGTTTTTATCTCTAAGTTACTTGTAGAACACAGGATAATCTCATACCCAGACCGTCTCTGAGCCGTCATGTGTTGTTTTTGAATGTTCTGCAGCACTTGTTTAACCTGATGTGGAGAATACAAAATTAAAGGATTAGAGAGAACAATCTTTTCAGCATCTTGTACCATCACCGCACAGGCGGCCACAGCCCTGAGACAGGCAGGCAAACCTTGTGCCACAGCATCTAAAGTTTTAGATAAGAAAGCACATCAGGCACAACAGGTGCTACAGGGATAATTATGTCATTTATTTTTCTCAAATCTTGTGTAAATCTCCACGTACCATCAGGTTTCAGTACTGGATTAACAGGTGTGTTATAAGAACTTACACATGGTTTAATAACACCCTGCTTGAGCAATGAGCTTAAAATTTCATCTATTCCTGAGGCCTTGGCCTCGGAGAGTGGATATTGTTTGATGTACACAGGTTGCAAATGTTTTAATTTAGCTTCATAAGGAACACAGTGTACTAACCCCACCTCATCCTTATGTTCAGCCCACAGACTGCTCGGCACACATTCAAGGGCAGCAGGAATAGAGCTGTTCTGTGAAGAAAGGAAACAATTATTTACACGCATATTTGTGAGGTGGGAAAAAGGAACTGAATCAGGCACTTCAACAGTGAGTTTTGCGCCAGAAAAAGTCAAGGACATGTGTAATCTGCTCATTAAATCGCGTCCTAGCAGATTAAAAGGACAATCAGGCATACAGACAAAACGATGAGAGAGATGAATTCCCTTATCTAAAGGACATGTTACAGTTACCTGAGGAGTGAAATAATTTCGTTGAGCAACCCCTTCAATTCCCACAGAGCTGATACCTTTATTCGAGAGCGGTCCCTCATAATCACGACCTAAAGACGACATTGTAGCTCCCGTATCCACCAAAAAAGAGAATACAGAACCATCTATACACAATTCTATAAAGGGCAACTCGAAAGTACAAAGTAACATCGCGGGGCTGGAACTCTGCGGGCATCCCTATGCATCATATGCTCCTACCTGCATCCCTGAGAAGGGATTGGGTCTATATTGCTGCTGCTGTTGTTGTGGTTGTACTCGCTGTGGTGGCTGCTGTGAAGGATTAGGAGAAAACACCTTATTAGCATCATGCCACTGATCATCATTCAATCGATTGTACACATTCTGTCCACTACGTCCCTCATCAAGGGCCTTCGTGCGACATTCACGAGCCCAATGACCTTCTTTATAACAATAATAACAATAACCAGATCTACGGGGTGCACTCTGACCCTGCAGACCTCCTCTACCTCTTCCACGGCCTCCTCAGCCTCCTCTACCCCCCTTTTTTTCCACCTCTGTGTCCTTCACTCTCCACAAACAAACATGCCACTTGTCTGTTTTCTAAAATACCGTCTCCTTCCAGTGTTCTCACACGCTCACCTAATTTTTTAATAGTCGTTGTAGAACGGTCTGACAATTGAAACTTTAAAATCTTCATGATTTCTGGTCGACAATTATTCAAGAAGGTGGTAAGGAAAAGTGGGTTAGGGTTTTCTTCAGGGAGGGGCATACCACCCAAAAGGGTCCAGGTCTCTCGAAACCTCTCGAGAAACCTGGATGTGGTCTCACTCTTTTCTTGTTTACAATTAGTTACCTGTGACAGATCCTGACTAGCTTGTTGACGTGCAAGAAGATAAGTAGTTAGCTCATATTTTAAAAGTTTCATAGCCTCATTAGAATTACCCCAAAGAAAATCATATTCCTTCTTTTTTCGTCTCCCCCCTCCCTCTACGTCTTCATGTTTCACCACTACAGTCCATCTGTCTTTTTCAGGATCTAAACATTTTACCGTCTTTATCTAATCAGCCGCATCGTACCCATCTCCCAAAACCGGTTGCAAAATAAAGCGATAATCCTCACCCATGAGCTGACAGTGCCTGGAAGCCTTTATCAGCATATCAACAAAATGCAAAGGTTTGTTGGGAGAAGGGAGCATCTTAATAATGTCCTTCAGCGTGCTTACGGATGGTGGAAGGATTTTTGGACCCTTTGGTCCCATAGAGAAAACAAGCGCAGTGTTTTCTTGTCGAGGTTTGAGGCAAGACCTCTCATCCGGACCTTCATCGTCCGAGTTATCAAAATCCTCACCATCAGTATCCTCGGGATCATCCGAAAGAGGGCTGTCAGGAGTTCGTCCTGACACCTTCTTGGGAGTCTTTCCCTTTCCTGAGGCACACACTTCCGACGAAGGTGAGCACGGTTTTGTGGGTACGGGAGAGACAGGCACAGATGGGCAGCTCACAAAAGGATTAGTGGGATTCAAATTAGGATAAATTTTCTCAATTATTTGTTGGTTAGATGCTGATGTTACTATATCAACATGATATGGAGGATGGATCGGAAAGGTTGAATGAACGGGCGGCTTGAATTTAGTTTCGGATGTGACCTTTGGAATCTTTTCCTTCTGTATTTTAGTTTCTTTTATGTCTAAGTATTTATCCCAAAGAGCTTTCATTTCTACCCATTTTTGATAACATGAACCCATGTAAGGATAATCCCATCCTGGGTCACCCATACCCTCATATATCTGAGAGTAAGCAGAGGCTAGATATTCAGGCTTAAAAGTACCTCCGCGTGGATAGGTTAAAAATTGAAATTGTGGTTCAGTCCACCCTGATAAATTATTAAGCCAAGGTGTGGTAAAATAAGTGAGTCCACACCTATTCATCCAGTCGCGCGGAACCTCTTCTGGGTCCGGCTTTGGATAAGTAGTTGTGTTCTTATTACCCATTTTATAAATGTGAATTAACCCGCGACAGAAAGAACCAATATCTTCAACAAAAAACACACAATACAACAACAAAAGACAACAAAAAGAGCTCAACAAAGACAAAAAAAAAAAAAGAAGAGCGGGCAACAGAATACAGCTTCCACACTATGCTTCAGTTCAAGGAACTTTTCAGAAGCGAGCGCGCGCTATACTGGCGTAAAAGCCACAAGACAATCCTCCCCCGTACTATATATGGTCCAGATACCAAAAACCAGGGAGCGTGCTTGCTCTATCCTTATAGAGAAAAATAAAAAAGCAGCACTCACCTGATTAGAGGTATCCCGGACAGAGCCCCCAAATTGTAAGGATTTCTTGTTTTTGCTAGACCCCATCTAGTCAGTGCTCAGCCTGTATTTTGCTTCCCGCCTGGTACCAGGGAACCCCTCAATAATACACAAGTCCGTGCTCAATGAGACGTTCCAAGTTTATTGTGGAAGACAGGAGTATATATACGCACACATACGCAAAGAACCAAAGAAAGGGTGGGTGCAGGAGTGTTTGCATCTGGTCAGGAATGTTTAGAAAAGATAAGGTAAAGAAGAACATAAAATTGGGAGTAGCTCTGCATTTACGAGCGTTTAACAGTTTTACGACCTTTAACATAAACTACTATAGGATGTGTTTATTGAAAGTGCAGCTTGTGTCGAAGTAAGAGAAAGAAGTAACATTCTGTTCTCACGCACACAGAATATCATAAAACATACTAAAAATCAAATATTCCCTACAGTTATAATCCATCACATGTTTGTGCAATCACTCATTTTCAAACAATGGATGTGATTTTAGCAAAAAATATCAAATTCATATGGATTACAATCAGTATGTGTATTGATACATACTTATTGTAATTCATATGAATTTTATATTTTTATATTTTATCATTTTGGTACCTAAATACATGGAACAAACTATTGAGATTCAATCTTATTGCTTGGAAATCGAGGCTATTTTACAGAAACTCAAAATAATGTTTTATTACAGCCACTTACGGTATCAGATTGTATAGGCATACTGTATGTCCTCTTATCTTTCACACTGTACGAGATCCTTAACTGTTTCTCTGCAAATCAGAAATTATAAATAATAGATACATTTTCCTATTTTATCATGTTCCAGCGCATAGAATTTGTCATTGGAGTACTTAAAAAGGCAGTTTAAAAGTTTGAATCAAACTAACCTCAGTTGTGACTGTGGTTATGTTAAGTTGAATTTATTTATTCATCCATTCATTCATCTTTAATAGCACCTTTTGCATAATTAAGGTGAGGTGGTGTGATATGGCAATGCTTCACTTGCTATCCGGAGTTCACACTTCCACTGAAGTTAATTAATTGACATAAAATATCTCCTGTTTTACTTCCCTGTTAAGAAAAGTATAATGTTGGTTAAAGATTTTGAACTGAAGGTACCATATGTATTGTTTTGTTGCCAGTGGTGTCAAAAGTATTCATATTCATTACTTGAGTAGAAGTATAGATACTAGGGTTCAAAAAAACTTGAAGTATCAACCCAAGCTTTTTACTTAAGTAAAAGTTTAAAAGTACTGGTTTCAAAACTACTTAAAGTATAAAAGTAAAAGTACCGTGAGGGGCGACAAAAGCATTAAGGTCTCGCTTTCTGATCATGCAACGGGGGGGGGGGGGGGGGGGGGGGGGTCGTTGTGCGTGTTCTGATCATGTGACGAGGGGGGGGGCGTTGTGCGCGTTCTGATCATGTGACATGGGGGGGGGGGGGGTTGTGCATGTTCTGATCATGTGGCGGGGGGGGGGGGGGGGAGGGGGCTATGTGCGCGTTCTTATCATGCGACCAGAGGGGTTGCGCGTTCTGATCATAAAAATAGAGTAACGAGGCTGTTTTTAAAATGTAAGGAGTAGAAAGTACAGATAATTGCTTAAAAATTTAAGGAGTAGAAGTAAAAAGTCGGCTGAAAAATAATTACTCCAGTAAAGTATAGATACCCAGAATTTCTACTTAAGTAAGGTAACGAAGTATTTGTACTTCGTTACTTGACACCTCTGTTTGTTGCACAGATAAGGATGCCATCTATTGGACATATTCATTAGCATGTCTACACCAAATCATTTGCATGAGAAAAATACATTAGAAAATACTGTATTGTTTTTTCAAAGGCAACATTAATTATTTCAGTTTTTCCATTCATAATTCTTGAAACCTATACTGTACATAAAAAAGCACTTGAGCACATCCGGACCAAATCTGACATAATCAGAACAAGAATGGATTACACATACAATACACTGTCCAAGAACTATGCATGGAAAAACAGGAATAATAAATGTTATTCAAACATGTTTAGCATTAACTATTTGTTTAAGGCCAAAGCATAGTTTATTTCACTCTATTGCACACATCATTTACAACTTGTCACACCTGGTCCACCTCAGCCTTGGGGAATAAGATCTGCCTCGCCGGATTACTGAGCCGCTGCTTTGTCTCCCCCTATACTGTGTGACTTTAGCACCAAATCAAGTTCACCTGTGTCTACCTCGTGTGTCTCCCTATATATTCCGGTCGAACCCATAGCCCTTTGTCTGTTCACTGCCGTGCACCATTGTGTTTTCTCGTGTTTTACTGATCTCATGTGTGTATGTTATTCCAGGACTGATCTGTGTCTGCAGGGACGGGTACATCGTGGGGGTTAAAAGGAGCCGTCATCAAGGTCAAGGCTGAGTGAGACTCAGCCCGAGGGGTCCCGATCCCGACTAGGTTATTAATTCTGTTATTTGTTTATTTTCTTGCCATTGTCTAAACCCAACCTGCCTGCAGTCCCAAACTCAGTATCTTTTGTTTTCTTTTTTTTTGTTTTTGTGTGGACTGTGAGTGGATAATAAAACCACTAATACTTTATCCTGCACTTGAAATAATGGAAACTCAAATTATTCGTTCCACAGCCCAAAAAAATAACACAAAATATAAAGTAAAAATAAAACAACTTAATCTGCACTTGACTTTTTTTTTTTTTAAGTACAAAGAAATCCTGACAGATAAGTGTTTCCGTTTAAGCGTTTCACGGTCTCTCTCTGTGTGTGTGTGTGTGTGTGTGTGTGTGTGTGTGTGTGTGTGTGTGTGTGTGTGTGTGTGGCCCCTCCCGTCCAGAGAGAGTATATGATACCAAGTGTATCAACGCGCGCGCACACACACAATAGAAGCTGAGGGAGAAAATGGATTTTCAACCTTCTAGTAAACCTTTATTACACAGTAAACCTGTCTTATTTGATTTTCACATAAACACACATTAACGGAAAGACTGTTTTGTCTAAAAAAATTAACAAGGAACATCGCTAAGACACTTTTGTGAGCGCTTAATAACGAAATCACTACTGTAAAGTAAAACAAACAAACAAATGTTACCTTTGAAAAGAGCAGAGTTTCTGTGTGTTTGTGTCTGTTTCACACACACACACACACACACTCTAAACGCGCGCTCGAGAGAGAGAGAGTGTGTGCGTGTGTGTGCACAAAATTTCCGCCAGCGGGCCTCAGGGGAGGCTCCAGTTCCGCCAGCGCGCCTCTGGGGAGGCTCCAGTTCCGCCAGCGCGCCTCAGGGGAGGCTCCAGTTCCGCCAGCGCGCCTCAGGGGAGGCTCCAGTTCCGCCAGCGCGCCTCAGGGGAGGCTCCAGTTCCGCCAGCGCGCCTCAGGGGAGACTCCATGTCCCCAGAGCCCAGCCAGGACCTCGCCAGGGAAAACCCTCACCACGCTCTTTAGCTTCGTTCGCAGCGGTGACAGCGAACCGCCACCGTCGGACTTCGAGAGCGTGCTTCCATCGCCACCCGGTGTCAAAGGAGGCCACATTACTGCAGAGGCCGCCCGGCGTGAGGACAACACAGTGCTGCATCGGCCGCCCGACTTGGAGGGCGACTCAGTGCTGCAGGCATCGCTCCACCTGCAAGAGCGACACAGCACATGCCCGGCCTACACCAGCGATCCAGCACTGTCTCCGCCGCCCGGCCTGCGGCATCGGCCCAGTGCTGCCTCCGCCACCCGACGACGTTGTGAGCTCACTGCCGCTCAGCACCGAGGACGAGCTGTTGCTGCCTCCGCCACCCAGCCTCGGGTGCAGGCCGCTGCTGCGTCCGGCGCCTGGCTTCGGCGGCAATTCAAGCTCGCCCACCCTCCCACCCACCTTGGGGAGTCTGCTCGTCGCAGTCGGGTGGAATGACCCGGGACATGGGGAAGGGTACCCAGGACCTCCGTTAGCGCTCCGTAGGAGCGTTTTTAAGGGGGGGGGGGGGGGTACTGTGAGGGTTGCCCACTAGAGGGCAGTGTTTTTAGTTTGTAGTTTTGTTCCTAGACTCAGTTTCCCGGAAGGCTCCTCAGTCAGGTGACGTGGATGCTCACCTGAACTGAGGAGGCTCATTAGCATTGCTATAAATACCTGTTTGTATTTAAGTATTAAAGTAATATAATTTCTGTTCTGTTATGTGGGTTTTGTTTTCTTGTTTTAGTTTGGTTTGATTATAGTTGGCATTTAGTTTCTGGAGCTCTTTAAGTTTGTATTTGATTTGATTTAGTTTATGCCTCTTTGTCTCTGTGTCTCCTAGCAGGATTAGCCTCAAGGAGAATTAGCCCTTTGTGTGTACCCTTTTGTGTAAGTAACCCCCATTGCATGTTTAGTTATTAGTCTGTTTAAATACTAATGAGGGTCATACTAACATGTTTAAGATCTTAATCTGTCTAGTCTTCGTGTCTGTCTAGTCTCATCGTCTGATTAGCTCTTAGTCTGTTTAGGTACTAACATCTTTAGCCACTAACCTTTAGAGTTCTTAGTCTGTTTCATACCTAGTCTGCTGTGTACCTTGTCTGTTCATTCCCTTGGGTCTCAGGCTACTAGCCTGTTTAGCCATTAGTCTGATTAGTTACTAGTTAGCTTAGCAGCTAATGTGCAGAACAGGTGGTAGGCCTAGCCAAGCCTGTCTTGTGTTTGTTTATCCCTTACAGGTATAGTCCCTAGTGTTTAGTCCGCTAGTCTGTTTAGTGTGTCTAGTCTCGTCCAGTTTGTTTCCCATGTCTGTATTGTGTATCAATGTATGTAATCCCTAGGCTTATGTCTAAGTGTTTATGAGTTCTGTTTATAGCTTGCTCCAAAGTTTAAGCCAACTTCCTTAGTTCATGTTTTGTTCATGTTTGGTTTTTATTATTATTAAAGACTCTTGTTTCACTGCATGCCCTCTGCGTCTATGCCTCCACACCAAGCCCACAGTCCAACATCATAGCAGAAACGTGACAACCCTGTGGTGTGCCCTTTTCCATGCCCCCTGTTTCCAGCCCATGTGTACACCAGATGACCATACGACTGCACCATCAACCTGTTTCTAGGCACCTACTGTACACTCCCTGTCGCCTAAGGAACGCAAAGCTATGAACCAATACATTGCAGTGTTCCTTGCGACAGGGATCATTCTACCTTGCTCTTCTCCTGTAGGGGCCGGTTTCTGCTTCGTGGGCAACAAAGATGGTTTCCTTCATCCCTGCATAGATTATAGGGGCCTGAACAAGATCACTGTGAAGAACCAGTTCGCCATTCCGCTAATGGCAACCATCTTTGAACTTCTCCAGGGAGCCAAGATCTTTACCAAGCTAAATTTACGCAACGCATTCCACCTCGTCCGCTATGGAGCGATATCGCGGACAATATTCAAATGCAATTGCAAATTGCATTTGCAATTGCGTTTCCCAGATGTGGACGCACAAAGTGTGCCATAATTGCAAACTTTGCATTACCGTTTGCTGATTCGCCTTTGCGAGCGCACCTTGACTGCCAAATTTCAAATGAAAAAACAAAGTCCATTTGCATTTGTATTTCCCAGGTCTTACACGTCATGAACCTGTCATATTTAAATATCAAAATCAATCACCACATTTGCTTTTTCACTTTCTATGCGCCGCGCGTCAAGCCAGCCAAAATTCAAACGCAATCGCTAATCCATTTGCAATTGCATTTCCAACACGTTACACAGAAACCTGTCAATCAGCGTCAGGGGCGGGTCTATACTGTGGGGCGGGGTTGTATGGGGAGTGACGTCATTCGCAGTCGCCGACCAAGAGGGGGATATTTGAGCAATGGAGGTGAACCGAGATTATCTCATTTGTTTATCAAGAAATAAAGACACAAAAATGACAAATCGCATATTTTCTTGCTCTAGAGTGGACAGAGAAGTTTTTACAAATAAATATATTTTTAGATCTTCTCCTGTTACAGCCTGCTGGAGCTAAATCTTTCAGAAACGCTGCGTACCGGCGCTTTATTCCGATGGAGTCACTAAGGGACCGTCTAAAAAGTGCATGACCAAGACCCAAGCGTTTATTTACAGAAGAATACACAAGATTACAGAGGAATACCTCACAGGACATCAAACATATTACACTGTTAGGCTACAGTATGGATTATTTGTTTATTTATTTTTGTTTGTTTAATTGATTTATAATTATTTTAATGTACATTTTCAAATAAATGATTACACAGACAATTCTTGTGGCAATAAAACAGAATTTGTTAAATGAGAGTCGGGGTGTTTTTTATTATTAAAATAATAATTGTAGAGATAAAAAAAAAGACAATTAAATCAACAAAATCCAAAAAAAAAATTTCCTATAGAAATTTCAAATGCAAAACCAACTGTACTATAATACACTCTACCCTTGCTCATAACTACAACCCTTCCCTTTACAATATTCAGTTTGATATTAATTCAGTTGTAAATTTTTTTATAAATGTTTTGCAAAAAGAAAAGAAAAATGAAATCAAACTTAATGAGAAAAATGTTGTAGTTATTAGCAGTGATAGAGTGGATTATAGTACAACTGGTTTTACATGTGTAATCCACATAATGAAAAAGCTATTGATTTTTTTTGTTACTGTATGTTATGCACTAAAATGCCTCCCTGCCAGGGATTTGGTCTTGTTAGCAATTTTTCAGGCCCTCATCAGCAGAGGTGTCGAGTAACGAAGTACAAATACTTCGTTACCTTACTTAAGTAGACATTTTGTGTATCTATACTGGAGTAATTATTTTTCAGTCGACTTTTTACTTTTACTTCTTACATTTTCACGCAATTATCTGTACTTTCTACTCCTTACATTTTAAAAATAGCCTCATTATTCCCATTTTATTTCAGCTTGTCATTCAAAAAAACAAACAAACAAATTGCACAATTTGATGAATCGCGCCATCCGGATGGAGCGAATTTGATTGTTGTTGGATGAGAAGTATAAACATACCATTCCGACACCCTATCGGTTGGTACGCGATCCATTGCACCTGCACATGACGTCACGTCACACACACCAGCAAGTACGTTTGAATAAATGAGCATTTTCGGTTGATAACGTTGTGATAAGTACACTGTAACAAATTGATGTAAATTTACAGGACTTTTTTTTATAGTTTCCGACTGTTTTTTCAAAATACTGCACATTACTATAAAAGAAACAGCATTATTGTTATTTACAATATTTAACTGTAAATATTGTATGTACCGTTTAATACACTACTGTACAGTATACAGTATTTAACTGTAAATTAGATAATCAACACACTTTAATGAAAACTTCAGTAAGTGCAAGTACTTTTGCTGATTTTGTGGGCCTCCGAGTGGTGCAGTAGGTTAAAGCGCTCACCCCGGGTGATGTTCAATTGGACACGACTAGATTGGGGAGAAAATCGGGGGGAAAGAGTTGGGCAGGACTAAAAATATATATATATTTTTTAAATGTTGTTAAAAATACAAGCTGTCCGAATAATTATTTACCACTAAAATACAGTAAACAGTAAAAAATCACAGTAATAAACTGTATATCAAAACACAGCAATTTACTGTAGTCTATTTCTACAGTACAAATACTGTAATAAAACAGCATTTTACTGGCAAAACTGCTGCCAGTAATTTACTGTAATTTTACATGAATTTTTTTTTACAGTGTAGATGAAGATGTCTGTGACAGAGACTCAAGATTCGAGGAAAATGTCACAACCAAGCACCAGCAAGGAGGTTGGTAGCCAGGAAGCCCATCCAACTCTTATACATCCCTGGCCATACCTAAATAATTTTTCAAAATGGTTGGATGCAAAAACAGCTCCTTTCGAATGCGCTGCAAGCTCTGTGCACCCAAGTACCACGAACTAATGGCTTTCAAAAACTCGCCGTCTAATTTGAAAAAGCATATTGAGGTAGGTTGGAACAACACATTTTTCTTTTTTCTTTTTTTATGAGGTGTTAGTCCAGTATATAGGACCGTGGCACAGCCTAAGCTTTTATCCTTAATGCTTTTTTCCCCCTTATGTTACTTTTACTTTTATACTTTAAGTAGTTTTGAAACCACACTTTTACTTGAGTAAAAGCTTGAGTTGATACTTCAACTTCTAAAGAAGTCTTTTTAAACCCTAGTATCTATACTTCTACCCAAGTAATGAATGTGAATACTTTTGACACCACTGCTCCAAGCCATTTTCAAGCTGGCCTACTCCCACCTCACGACAGGAACAAAGGTTTACAGCGCTATCGCTGCCCTCCTAACAACTCTCACCTCTCCCACGACCCGTTTCTGCTGGACTCTGGAAACCGAGAGAGCCTTCTCTGAGCTGAAGCAGCGGTTCACATTCGCCCCTATCCTCACCATTCCGGACGCATCATGCCAGTTTGTTGTGGAGATCTCCAGCATGTGGGTAGGGGGCGTCTTTCCCAGAGGACCATGCATGTTAACAAACTGCACCACACGCCCTTAAGTACAGGGTGGGGCACAGAGTCTTGCTCTTTACTCGAGACATCCGGGTTACATTGGGCCCTTCGCCATCATTAAGATAGTTGACCCATGCGCTGTTAAGCTCTTGCTCCCCTCAACTATGCAATGGATTAACCCCATGTTTCATGTGTCCCAGTTATGCCTTCTTTCCTCATGCCCACGTGTTTTATCTTCTTAGTTGTGCTTAACATTATAGCTTGTTATTAGCACCATGGTTTCGGGACACATGAGATAAACTGGTTTTACACTCCCCACAGGAAAAATAAACATACATTGATCTGTCCATTCATCTTTGAGAGTTCAGTTCCAGCTTTAAAAGTCTGCTTTCCTTTTTTTTTAAATAAGCCATGCTGTGTTGCGCTTTTCATTTTTGTTTGTTGAAGGTTTTGGCATCTTGTAGGTGCATTACTGTCATTTTTGTGTCTTCTATACAAGGTAAACTATCATATTGATGGGCTCTGTTGAGTGACGCGTATAGCCACATCCACTTTGGGAGAAAAAGCACTAAATTTGTACAAAAAAAGTGCTAGATGCTGTGAAATAATCTGGCACATAACTGCTCATAACTTCTATGCAACATTTTGATTTAATTTATGATGTTAAACTTCAGGCATATATCTAAGTACTCCCACAGTTTCATTAAATTCTGTCCAACTAGTTTTATGTAATCCAGTGACAAAATCTGCCAGAACACTGAAACTGACTTTCATCCTCCAGTACATCCAAGTATTAAATATAAAGATATCAGTAAAAGAGCGAGTTCCGACCAATTTATAGACAAACATTTATTTTATTTATATAGATAAATGGATGGTTTCTGAAGCAATTTTTACACATGAATTGGCCATTGCACATTTTAATCGAAGCTGAAGGCATCTGAGAGTTAGCATCTTCTTTGGCCATGCAGAGTATATATATATATAGGACAGGCTTCTGGTGTTCTGGTAAATGTAGTTAGGCAACAATGACACATGACACTGATGAGTCTCAGTAAGGTTGTTTGTCAAAACGGAAGATTAAAAAAGGAAGTTCTGCAACTTAACATTTCTGGGTAATACATTTCTGAACTAATGCATGAGATTCCAACTGTAAGGTGCCATCAGTTGGCCACAAACAGAACTTAAAGGATTAGCTTAACAAATAAGCTCTAAGCCTAATTTAATAAGCTAAAAGCGAAGAACCTTGTATAGTAGTGTGTGAATATTTAGTCTAATATTTATTCTACCTTACCAGTGGGTTATTCTAAATCGTCTGAAATGTAAATAAGGCACTCTTTTGTATTCAGTATTACTGAATTTAACAGAACTTGATTCAATTAAATACACATTAATAAAGAAAAGAATGTTAGAATATTTAGTGCATGAAAAAGTGAAGCTAATTGTTCAGTTCAGCTAAAATAAGGCAGCAAGTCTAACAAATCACTTTGTAATGTACACTTTCTAGTAAGACAAGTGAATTAAACACTTTTAACAACATTTTTTAAAAATCTACATGCAGCTCGCATTTGGAACAGTGTTTTTTACAGTGAGAAAAACAATTAAATATCAGGTTTACACATTTCAAATTTAACACAAGTTATTGCTGTTTTATGCAATGTAATGTCAGCCTCCAAGTAGTTAATTAAAAATGTGGAAAGTGATTGAATTTAAAATAAGTGTTCCATTACAATCACTGATGTAAGGAATCATCACTAGAGGGTACTGCTTAGTTTTTGTAGTTTTAGTTTGGCAGACTCAGTTTCCCAGAAGACACCTCGGTTAGGTGATGCGGGAGCTCACCTGAACCGAGGCAGGTCATTAAATCTTCCATAAATAGCTAGTTAGTCTGGGAAACTGGTTCGAGCATTGAATGTTTGTTAGTATGAGACTGTCATCTATGTGGGCACTTTGTTTTGTATTTAGGTTTATTAATATTTTGGTTTGTTTTATATTGGTTTTCTTGATTTAGCTTGTACCTGTTAGAATTATTTTAGATATAAAGGAGTTATTTCTACTCTCTTGCTCTCTTCCTCATAGATTTGATATTAACGTGTTTAATCTTTCCTGCTGCTATCTTCCTGTCTCCTCTTGCATCTATTCTTAAAGGTGTGAATGCTCCCACGCTCACCTTCCCATACTCTGTCTCTCTCTCCCTCTCTCGCTATCTCCCTCTGTCTCCTTCCCCCTAACTTGAGCCAACATCTTGTGATCTGTCTCTGCACGGACACCTCTCTATCTTCCTCTCCTTTGATTCTTCAGGATCTCACCAGGACATTTACAATGGTTCATGCTCTTTGTAGTAAAGTATGTCAATGGCACAGGCGTTTGGTCAAACATATATAAACACCATCCTTTGCTGTTAATAAACAGAGACCTTTCTGACGGGCAACGTGTTTGACTAAGTCTCTCCTGGCGCCAGAAAAACTTACCGAAACACAGCGGACAGACCGAGCAACTCACCTCTTCTACTACGCAACTTTAGAAAAACTTTACAGTACTTTAACCTAGAAACATGTCCCAAGGCACTAGTTGTGATAGATTAGTCTTTTGTGTTTAAATGTGTGTGGAGCTGACTCGATTTTGTGCAGTCTTATGTATCTCCAGGTTGTGTAAGTCTCTCTGTGTCTGTGGTCTCCCTAGTTTCCCTGTCTCTAGCCTCTGTGTCTCTAGCCTCCCTAGTTCCCTCCCCCCCTGTCTCTAGCCTCCCTAGTTTCCCGCCCTCTCTCTAGCCTCCCTAGAAGGGCAGAGGGAGTCTCGATCACTGGCAGCTCAGGAATGACATGTGTAGCTCGACAGAGAGAGAGAAAGAGTGAAAGGAAGAAAGAGGGGGAGAAAGAGAAGAAGAGAGATGGCAGTTAGATATGGTCACAGTCACAAATGTATAATGTGAATGTATATTTACTGTAGAGTGCAAGCAGGGACTCCGGCAGGACTAACTATGACAGCATAACTAAAAGGGAGAGCCAGAAGGAAACACAAACATGAGGGCTCCCTGAGATGAAAAGCAAACAATCACCTGACCGTCAACAAACCTAAGTGATCAAATGAGAGTGAGGAAGACAGCATCTAAACATACCAGTTCACCATAATACTCTACGTCCATGAGTCCCCTAGATCTGCTCCTTTACCTAAGACAAATCTATTTATAGAAATGCTTGGCTAAATAAATAGGTTTTTAGCCTAGACTTAAACACTGAGACTGTGTCTGAGTCCCGAACACTATTTGGAAGACTATTCCATAATTTTGGGGCTTTGTAAGAAAAAGCTCTGCCCCCAGCTGGAGTTTTCATATTACGCGGTACTGACAAGCAGCCTGCATCCTTTGATCGAAGTAGGCGTGGCGAATCGTAAGACACCAGCAGTTCGCTCAGATACGGCGGCGCGAGACCATTTAATGCTTTATAGGTCAAGAGTAGTATTTTAAAATCAATGCGAAATTTCACGGGGAGCCAATGTAGTGAAGATAGGATAGGGGTGATGTGCTCATATCTTCTGGTTCTAGTGAGGACTCTCGCTGCTGCATTCTGGACTAGCTGAAGCTTGTTTATGGACCTAACTGAACAACCAGACAGTAAGGCATTACAATAGTCCAACCTAGAGGTGATAAAAGCATGAACTAGTTTTTCTGCATCATTTAGCAACAATATATTTCTTATCTTGGCAATATTTCTGAGGTGAAAGAATGCTATCCTGGTGATATTATCTACATGAGCTTCAAATGAATGGCTGGAATCTATAATCACGCCGAGGTCTTTTACTGTTGCACTTGATGGAACAGAAAGGCCATCTAAAGTTACGGTGTGATCTAAGATTTTACTCCTAGCTGTATGCGGTCCTATGACTAGAACTTCTGTCTTATCCGGATTAAGCAGAAGGAAGTTAATTAGCATCCAATTTCTTATGTCCTGCACACATTGCTCAACTTTAGTAAGATGGTTTTTCTCATCAGGTTTTGCTGAGACGTATAACTGTGTGTCGTCAGCATAACAATAAAAACTAATACCATGCTTACGGATTATGTTGCCCAGAGGAAGCATGTAAAGGGAAAAAGCAGTGGGCCTAAAACTAAACCCTGCAGAACGCCAAACTCCACTAGAAAACATGCAGAATAATCACCATTTAAGTCTACATACTGACAACGATCGGTCAAATAGGATCTGAGCCAGGAGAGGGCTGTACGCTTAATTCCTACTACATTTTCTAATCTGTGAAGAAGAACAGCATGATCAATGGTGTCAAAAGCTGCACTGAGGTCGAGTAATGCAAGCATAGTTACACAACCCTGATCAGAGGCCAATAGGAGGTCATTTACTACTTTAACGAGTGCTGTTTCTGTGCTGTGATAAGGCCTAAATCCTGACTGATACAGTTCATGTATGCCTTTTCTATGTAGATATGAGCATAGCTGCCCTGCTACTATCTTTTCTAGAATCTTAGCGATAAATGGCAGGTTTGATATTGGCCTGTAATTGGACAGCTGACAGGGGTTGAGGTCAGGTTTCTTAATTATAGGTTTGATAACTCCTAATTTAAAAGATTTTGGAACATAACCAATGCTGAGTGAGGAATTAATCATTCTCAACAGCGGTTCTGTTATTACTGGTACTATCTGTTTAAGAAAATGTTTCGGAATAGGATCTAATATACAGGTTGATGAATTTGCAGAAGAGATGAGTGAAATTAGTTCATTCTCTTCAAGGGGAGTAAAGTATTCTAGGTTTGAATCTGACATGGCTAGGTTAACATCTGTATCAATTACATTGTTCGGTTTCAAAGCCTCAATTTTATGCCTGATATTTATAATTTTATTATTAAAAAAGTTCATGAAGTCCTCACTATTGCATGATGTTGTTGTGGAGATTTCTGTAGTGGTCTTATTTCTGGTTAATTTGGCTACGGTATTAAATAAAAATCTAGGATTATTTTTATTTTCTTCTATAAGAGTGGAGAGATACGTTGATCTAGCTACACTAAGAGCTTTCCTATAGTTCAGGATGCTCTCTTTCCATGCTATTTGAAATACTAACAATTTAGTTTGACGCCATTTACACTCTAATTTCCGAGCAGTCTGTTTTAAAGTGCGCGTGTGATCGTTATACCAGGGAGCGAGTTTCTTATCTCTAATAATTTTTCTTTTAGCTGGAGCTACATTATCTAAGGTGCAATGAAATGCCGACTCTAAACATTCAGTCGCCTGATCGAGTTCTGTGGGATCAGACGGTGATCTAATCAAAGTTGGTAACTCTGGGAGATTACTGATAAAACTCTGTGTGGTAGTTGATGTGAATGTACGTTTAATACGGTAGTGCGGTGCTGTGCGTACATTATCACTGTGACACACTTGAATGGAGACAAGATAGTGATCTGAGATAATTTCAGACAGTGGAATTGTGAATACATTTCTTATACTTAATCCGAAGAATATTATTAAATCTATTATTAAATTTTCTGAGGCATTGTTTTCTGTACGTCATTAAAACTGCGACTTCTTCGCGGTTTAATGACGTAATGTTATTCTCCAGTGGAAGAGCGTGTTGAATTACAACATCGCAGGTGACATGGAAAAGGAAAAGAACAAGACCCCCCCCCCCTCCAACACACACATGCCTTGTGTTAATGCTTATTTGGGCTAAATAACATTAAATCAGTATTTGATGAATAAAGCATATGTGCAGGCTGCAATTATGCCGTTTTTTTTTTTCTCCTCCTCCATTTTAAAACCATGGTGCGCGAACTTTGCATATATAGCAGAGATAGCGTTAAGCATATTTCACCTTCATCTTTCTTGGCTAATGTGTAGCGCAAGAACGTCCCTTAACAAGACCCCCCCCCCCTCCAACACACACATGCCTTGTGTTAATGCTTATTTGGGCTAAATAACATTAAATCAGTATTTGATGAATAAAGCATATGTGCAGGCTGCAATTATGCCGTTTTTTTTTTTCTCCTCCTCCATTTTAAAACCATGGTGCGCGAACTTTGCATATATAGCAGAGATAGCGTTAAGCATATTTCACCTTCATCTTTCTTGGCTAATGTGTAGCGCAAGAACGTCCCTTTAAGTATGCACGAAGCCGAATAGTATGAAGATTTAAAACCTAGTTGCTATTAATATTATTATTGTATAAATGAACAAGCTATGTAATTTAAATGCTGATACAAAACGTTCCCCCTGCCTGTCTCTAGCCTCCCTAGTTTCCCCACCCCCCTGTCTTTAGCCTCCCTAGTCCCCCCCCCCCGCCCCCCCCCCCCCCGTCTCTAGCCTCGCTAGTCTCCTAACCCCCCCCCCCCCCCCCCCCCCCCATGGCCTATGGTGATAGCATTTGGGTTTGTGTGTTTGCTGGCTTTTAGCGCTGAGTGGTGCTATATAACTATAGACTGACGCCTCAGGCATCAGTTCGATCTCTCCAGGCTTAATGAGGCGCAGGTCGTCCACAGCCGCACTTCGTTGCAGATAAAATAAAGTGAAACATTGTAATTAAACAAATTCATAATCATAGTAGTAACATTATAGTACAAATTTATAATAAAAATTTAATTCAGTTTTTTTAGGATCGAATTTAAGCAACGTAAACGTTAACATACTGAGTCTTTAGATTTTATTATGTGTGATTTGAAAAGCTACACGTGTAGGGTCTTGTGTCATCTTATATTTTGTGTTCTTTAAATTTGTAGCTTTTATAAGACTCTACTTTTATTTAGGTTAGTGACGAAAAAACAATGACGAAAAAACTTTATGATGTTGTTAAAATAAAGAAGGTAAACGGGGTTCTGTATTGTTTTTGGTGAACTTGAGCTCGTCAGAAAATGAACTGATACTCCGTGTATACTCGCCTCACAGACGTGAAAAATATATACTTATAGAAAGCGAAATATCTGCTTTTATATAAACTAATAAAAAAAAACATATTAGATTACGTAATTCGTATGAAAAGTGAATTATAGGCGCGCTCCCTGCTGCGAAGACGACGAGATGACATGATCACAATCAGCACAGCCAAAACCAAAGGAATCACTAATTTATCAATGAATTATTAAAATGGTCAGAGTGAGTTTCCTGGCTGTTTTAACAAATATTTGAAGTAGATAACAGTACCCCACATTTATAAAAGCATTTTTATTTAGACTATAAAAAATAATCCTGCATTTATTTTTAGGTGTGCCCGCTGCCACAGTTCTTATATGGCTTTTTATCGGAGTAAATTCAGTAACAAACCTGTAAAACAGGTACATCTGTATGAATAAATTGTTTAAATGTGATCAGTGATTTATGTAAACGACTCAGTTTAGATGTAAGTAAATGCTCCTTGCTGCGCTGTTTGGGGGAGGGACGCGGTAATGACGATTTGGTCTGCTGTGTGGAGGCTCGCCCGTGAGAGGTTGCGTGCGCGCGGTCCACTACACAGCAAAAATATGTTGCGGCTCACATTCTCATTTTTAATGATATTTTACAAAGGGTAAATACACATGGAATAATTTTATTTGGTTTGTTTATTTATAAGTAAAATCTAAAATTAAAACATTGTAGAGTAATTAAAAACAGTGTAGAGTGGGCGCTAGAGGGACCTCGTCGAAGATGGCCGCATAATTTGCTAGCTCCGCACCAGTTCCCTTTTTTCTAATTTATCTTTCAGCTAATTCGACGCAAACTTGAAGTCTATCGCTCTTACATTAAACACCAATGTCCGAGATTAAAGAAACACGAGACTTTCCGCTCTTCGCGTCCTCTCGGCCTCCCAGAGCTGCAAAGAAAAAAACAGGCCGCGGCGGAGGAGGCCTCGTCAGACCAATCGGATGCCATGCTGACAGAAATCCGCTCGTTGGGAGCCAGCCTGGGTAACATTGATGGCAGACTGAGTGCAATTGACAGCCGCTTGGACAATATTTCTACATCAGTTGTCGCAATACAGGAATCCCTTTCTAATTTAACTGGTAGAGTGGCGTTGAGTGAGTCGCGACTAACCGAGGCAGAAGCAAGAATTTCAGCCGCCGAAGACAGCATGCTAACACAGGAAAGGAGAATCACATCTCGGGACAAAGAACTATCATTACTTCGAGCCAAAATAGACGATTTGGAGAACCGAGGCAGGCGGAAAAACCTGAGGATCGTCGGCCTCCCTGAGAAAGCGGAAGGATCTGACCCTATCGCGCAATATCTAACAAGGATGTTGCCAAAATGGCTGGACCTTACTCCTGAAACACGCTTGGAGATTGAAAGAGCTCACAGGTCTCTCGGCCCGGTGCCGGGAGCAAACCATGCTCCACGAAGTGTTTTGGTGCGTTTTATACGCTATGTGGACAAGGAGTTGATACTGCAAGCAGCGCGGAAAAAACAGTACATCAGCCATGAAGGGATCCAACTGCGCTTCTTCCAAGACGTATCCGCCGAGGTGCTGAAGAAACGCCGGGAGTTCGACGATCTCAGAAAAAAACTGACTGCTCGTGACATGTTCAGAGGCTTTGCTTATCCTGCCAAACTTCGTTGCCTTCACGGAACTCGGATACATCTTTTTTCCTCCCCAGCCGAAGGCATGGAGTTTACCAGAAGGGTACAATAGATACAAAGATATCAAACTGAAAGTTGTTGGTTCTTTTATAGACTTTTCTTTATGATGTTGACTTTTAACAATGATCCGAGGACAATTTATTTGGAAAATGGGTACGTGGCCAGGATATAGATCATTTCACTATTTTTTATTTTATTTTATTTTTTTTTATGACTCTCTTTCTCTTTGATTTTTATATTATAACCGTTGTGAAAGAAAAGGGATCCTTTTTTTGTGGATCGATCGCTGGTCAAACGTTTAATCCTCGGATATTGGGTTTTCGCGAAGGGAACTGGTCGGTAGCGCTTGTGCGCCCCCTTTGGGTATAGCTCTGTATTACTACTTGTTATGGGCTGTTGCTATCTTATGCTCGGTGCCGGTCGGGTACAGTAACCTAAGTTTTGTTTTCTGGGGTGTGCCTCGTCATTTGGGGACGAGGCCAGAGGGTAGGGGGAGGGGGGGTTTGGGTTCAATATGTTATGTTGTGTGTTCTAAAATACAAGAATTTTTCTTGTCGGTTTTATATATGTCTCAGGTATGATGCAGTCTTAAACTTGCAGCTTCTTTGGTTTTTACTTCTCTCTGTTTCATGACTACGAACAATACGACCAGGGTTATTACATGGAATGTTAAAGGGCAGGCACATGTGATTAAGAGGAAAAAAATATTAACCTATTTGAAAAAACAAAGAACTACTATCGCTATGCTACAGGAAACACACTTATCTGACTCTGAACATTTAAAATTAAAACGGGATTGGTTGGACAGATATTCTTCTCATCGTGTAAAGCAAACACCAGGAAGAGAGGTACAATTATTCTAATTAGTAAGCATTTCCCTTTAATTCTAGAACATCAGATTAATGACCCAGATGGAAGATATGTGTTAATTACAGGTACAGTATATGGGCAACCTATCACTATACTTAATGTTTACGCTCCAAACGAGGATTCCCCTGAATTTATATCCAAAGTTATACTTTTGTTTAATCAGTACCGCAAGGGCTTGGGACTGTGTGCTGGTGACTTTAACTGCGTCATGGATAAAAAAATGGATAAATCCACTTCAGGAACACTCACTCACCGTAGAGCATCCCTGGTCCTCAAGGAACTTTGTAATGAGTCTGGAATCTCTGATGTTTGGAGAGAACTTAATGGGGGAAGTAAAGAATATACTTTTTACTCTAATCCTCATAGCTCGTATTCTAGACTAGACTACATTTTGATCCCCATTCAATACCTTCATGCAGTATCTGCATGCCAAATTGGCTCAATTGTTTTGTCCGATCATGCTCCAGTCTCCATAGACATGACCCTAAACGTACACAAGACCACAAGGGTCTGGAGATTTAATTCTTCCATGTTGAATGATCCATCGTTTTGTGATTCAATTTGGGAAGGGCTAAAAAATTATTGGACAGATAATGAAAATTCGCCAGTATCATCGGCAACTATTTGGGATGCTGCTAAAGCTACAATTAGAGGCCATATCATATCTTATACCTCTACATACAAACGAATTTGGTCTAGAAAAAGGCAGGAGTTAGAAAATGAAGTAAAGACATTGGAATGCTTACATAGTACAGCTCCTACTCAAACAAACTGGGCTCAACTATGTCGAGCCAGGGCGGAACTTAATCTGGACCACACAAACCACATTAAAAAACTTATTTTTCTTTCAAAACAAGCGTACCATGAGTACGCAAATAAACCTAATAGATTATTGGCCCATCTAATTAAAAAAACACAGAATGAGAGAATAATTAAATCAAATCATGAAGACTCCAGATGCGTCAATTACGTATGATGCTGCTTCAATTAACAAATTATTTAAAAAAAAATTTACGAAATATTATATAAATCACAAGTTACTGCTGGACAATCTGATATTACTGAATTCTTAGATAGAATTCCTCTTTCAGCTATTTCTGATAAAGATAGGACATTTTTAGATTCACCTTTGTCGCCAGAAGAAATTTTTAATGCAATCCATTCTATGTCGTCAAATAAATTTCCAGGCCCGGACGGGTTCCCTTGTGAATTTTATAAAAAATTCTGGCCAGAACTCTATCCTATTTTACTACCCGCCCTCCAAAATGGATTGGATTGCGGAGTGGCCCCTGAATCATGGAAAACAGCATGTATTTGTTTAATCCCTAAAAAAGACAAAGATCTGCAAGATTGTGCCTCTTACAGACCAATAAGTCTCCTGAATACTGATTATAAAATACTTGCCAAAACACTTGCCCGTAGACTTGAAACCATGTTACCACAGGTTATTAAGCCAGACCAGACAGGATTCATAAAATCACGTTTTGGCGCAGACAACATTCGTCGACTTTTAAACGTCATAAATTCAATACAAGCTGGTAAAACGCCATCCCTTATTGTTTCCCTTGACACAGAGAAAGCCTTCGATCGAGTCGAATGGAAGTTTCTTTTTGCCACCCTTAAGAGATTTAATCTAGGTCCCAAATTCATTGACCTGATAAAATTGCTTTATGCCAACCCTCAGGCTACTGTGACTACGTTGATCTGATCTCAAAGCCTTTTGAAATAGAAAGAGGTACAAGACAGGGGTGCCCTCTCTCGCCCCTGCTCTTTGCCCTTGTAATTGAGCCACTGGCTGAATCTATAAGGCAATGGCAACATTTTTTTGGAATAACTGTAGGGGATGAAGAACACCGGATTTCTTTATATGCAGACGATGTGCTGCTGTATATTTCTGAACCAGATAGGTCAGTCCCAGCATTATTAAAATGTATTTCAGATTATAGTATTTTATCCAGATATAAAATTAATCTGTCAAAATCCATGGCACTCTCTTTTCATATCCCTAATCTACATGATCTTTCATCCCTTTCACCCTTTAAAATTACTTCGGTTGGTTTTAAATATCTTGGCTGCCCTGTACCACTGCCGGCAAAACCTTCTGCAGATGATCAATATATTTACTGCACGCAGTTTTGGTCCTTCCAGAAAGTCACAATGGCCTGAAGAAGCTCATCTTTGTTCTGTGGCTTAGCCTCACGTCTGACGAACTCCTTCAGCACGTGCCAAACCATCTCTATTGGGTTGAGATCAGGAGACCTGCATGTAAGGAATACAAGTTAGAGGAAATTTTCATGTGAACATTTCATAAACAAACGAATCTAAAATAATGGAACACAGGGCGTAAGAAACATACACGGCTGGTGTTTTCACCCAGTTGATCCCCGCCTCAGCAATACACTGTCTCGCTGCTGTATGCTTTGGGTCGTTGTCTATAGCGTACATGAAAGAAACGTTATAAAACACATTGATGAATTATAAACACTATAAAACATATATTCCACTAACAGAAATTACAAAATATCACAAGCTCATTATTTTCTTTACCCTGGAAGAAACAATGAGGTCCTTTAAAATGTTGTTGAATGTATGGCACCAGATCAGATTTTATTATGCTTTCTTCATAATAATGCCGGTCCATAATTCCTGTAAATTGATAGAAAGTCGAAATTCAGTAATATTAATCAACTATACAGCTACTGTAACTCATCAAGTAATAATGTGGTGTACATTATATACTGTAGAACTTACCTTCAAATACAACTATTGGTCCTGGTCCCTGACGGGATATGGCCCCCCAAACGTGAAGTTTTACAGGATGTTTGGCCTTAGGTTTCGCTACGTGCTGACCCTTTTTTTTGTAGCACATCAACGCAAAGCGCTCCAAAGCCACAGTTGTTTCGTCAGCAAAGATTACATTGTCAAAGGTCTCTTTGACAGCCATCCACTGCTGCGCTTGGCTAAGACGCAGGGCTTTGTTGGTGTCCCAAATCATAGGGTCTGTGCTAAACAAACAAACAAACAAACCAAAAAACACGAACAAGTAAATATATAGATGTATTAAATACAAAATATAATGTATAGTCACTAAAATTATTATAGATGCTTACCGGGCTTTGCCAAAAGTCCATTTAAGTTTCTTTATTGACCTCCTTACGGTGCGAAGTGATAATTTCAATTGCATTCGGATCTGAAGCTGGTTTTGAATATGTTTAGCAGACCGTTCATCATCCTCGTCCAGCATTTCATCAATACACTGAAGTACAGCACTATACAAATAAAAACTGCATTTTATTCGATGTCAGATTAATGTAAAATTTTTGATTTTATACGAAACATATACTTCCCATGGGCTCACCACCTGTAGGAGGGTCCAAAGAGGACGGGTGCAGTGTGAGCTGGGCGGTGGCAGAGGACAGGGGCCTTGGCGGTCTGATCCTCGGCTGCAGAAGCTGGCTCTAGGGACGTGGAATGTCACCTCTCTGGCGGGGAAGGAGCCTGAGCTAGTGTGTGAGGTTGAGAAGTTCCGGCTAGATATAGTTGGACTCACCTCGACGCACAGCTTGGACTCTGGAACCAGTCTCCTTGAGAGGGGCTGGACTCTCTTCTACTCTGGAGTTGCCACCGGTGAGAGGCGACGAGCAGATGTGGGCATACTTATTGCCCCCCGGCTCGGGGCCTGTACATTGGGGTTCACCGCTGTGGACGAGAGGGTGGTCTCCCTCCGCCTTCGGGTGGGGGGACGGATCCTTACTGTTGTTTGCGCTTATGCGCCGAACAGCAGTTTGGAGTACCCGCCCTTTTTGGGGTCTCTGGAGAGCGCTAGAGAGCGTCCCTCCTGGGGACTCCATCGTCCTGTTGGGAGACTTCAATGCTCACGTGGGCAATGACAGTGAGACCTGGAAGGGTGTGATTGGGATGAACGGCCCCCCCGATCTGAACCAGAGCGGTGTTTTGTTATTGGACTTCTGTGCTCGTCACGGATTGTCCATAACGAACACCATGTTCAGGCATAAGGGTGTCCATATGTGCACCTGGCACCAGGACACCCTAGGCCGCAGTTCGATGATCGACACTCGGGTGAAGAGAGGGACGGAGCTGTCAACTGATCACCACCTGGTGGTGAGTTGGCTTCGTTGGCAGGGTAGGATGCCGGTCAGGCCTGGTAGACCCAAACGTATTGTGAGGGTCTGCTGGGAACGTCTGGCAGAGTCCCCTGTCAGGACGAGCTTCAACTCCCACCTCCGGCAAAGCTTCAACCACGTCCTGGGGGAGGTGGGGGACATTGAGTCCGAATGGACTATGTTCCGCGCCTCCATTGTCGAGGCAGCCGACCGGAGCTGTGGCCGTAAGGTGGTCGGTGCCTGTCGCGGTGGCAACCCAAGAACCCGTTGATGGACACCGGCGGTGAGGAATGCCATCAAGCTGAAGAAGGAGTCTTACCGGGCCTTTTTGGCTGGTGGCACTCCGGAGGCAGCTGATAGGTACCGGCAGGCCAAGCGGAATGCAGCTTCGGTGGTTGCTGTGGCAAAAACCCGGGCGTGGGAGGAGTTTGGGGAGGCCATGGAGAATGACTTCCAGACGGCTTCGAAGAAATTCTGGTCCACCATCCGGCGTCTCAGGAGGGGAAAGCAGTGCACGGTCAACACAGTGTATAGTGAGGATGGTGCGCTGCTGACCTCGACTCGGGACGTTGTGGGTCGGTGGGAGGAGTACTTCGAAGACGTCCTTAATTCCACCAACATGCCTTCCGATGAGGAAGCAGAGTCTGGGGACATAGAGGTGGACTCTTCCATCTCTGGGGCCGAGGTCGCCGAGGTGATCAAAAAGATCCGTGGTGGCGGGGCCCCGGGGGTGGATGAGATACACCCGGAGTTCCTCAAGGCTCTGGATGTTGTAGGGCTGTCATGGTTGACACGTCTCTGCAACATTGCATGGACATCGGGGACAGTGCCTCTGGACTGGCAAACTGGGGTGGTGGTCCCCCTCTTCAAGAAGGGGGACCGGAGAGTGTGTTCCAACTACAGAGGGATCACACTCCTCAGCCTCCCCGGGAAAGTCTATTCAGGGGTCCTGGAAAGGAGGGTCCGTCGGATAGTCGAACCTCGGATTCAGGAGGAGCAGTGTGGTTTTCGTCCAGGTCACGGAACAGTGGACACGCTCTACACCCTTAGGAGGGTCCTGGATGGGGCATGGGAGTTTGCCCAACCAATCTACATGTGCTTTGTGGACTTGGAGAAGGCATTCGACTGTGTCCCTCAGGGAGTCCTGTGGGGGGTACTCCGGGAGTATGGGATATCGGATTCCCTGTTAAGGGCTGTCCGGTCCCTGTATGACCGGTGTCGGAGCTTGGTCCGCATTGCCGGTAGTAAGTCGGACCTGTTTCCGGTGAGAGTAGGACTCCGACAGGGCTGCCCTTTGTCACCGATCCTGTTCATAATTTTTATGGACAGGATTTCTAGGCACAGCCAGGTCGTTGAGGGGGTACAGTTTGGTGGGCTCAGGATTGGGTCACTGCTTTTTGCAGATGATGTTGTTCTGTTGGCCTCATCATCCTGCGACCTACAGCTCTCACTGGATCGGTTCGCAGCCGAGTGTGAAGCGGCTAGGATTGGAGAATCAGCACCTCCAAATCTGAGGCCATGGTCCTCAGCCGGAAAAGGGTGGAGTGCCCTCTCAGGGTTGGGAGTGAGATCCTGCCCCAAGTGGAGGAGTTTAAGTATCTCGGGGTCTTGTTCACGAGTGAGGGTAAAATGGTGCGGGAGGTCGACAGGCGGATCGGGGCAGCGTCTGCAGTGATGCGGGCTCTGTATCGGTCCGTCGTGGTGAAGAAGGAGCTGAGCCAAAAGGCAAAGCTCTCAATTTACCGGTCGATCTATGTTCCTACCCTCACCTATGGTCATGAGCTGTGGGTAGTGACCGAAAGAACAAGATCGCGAGTACAAGCGGCCGAAATGAGTTTCCTCCGCAGGGTGTCTGGGCTCTCCCTTAGAGATAGGGTGAGAAGCTCAGTCATCCGGGAGGGGCTCAGAGTAGAGCCGCTGCTCCTCCGCATCGAGAGGAGCCAGATGAGGTGGCTTGCGCATCTATTTAGGATGCCCCCTGGACGCCTCCCTTGTGAGGTGTTCCGGACACGCCCCACCGGAAAGAGACCCCGGGGAAGACCCAGGACACGCTGGAGGGACTATGTCTCTCGGCTGGCCTGGGAACGCCTTGGGATCCCCCCGGAAGAGCTGGAAGAAGTGGCCAGGGAGAGGGAAGTCTGGGCATCCCTGCTGAAGCTGCTGCCCCCGCGACCCGACCTCGGATAAGCGGAAGAAAATGGATGGATGGATGGACGAAACATATACTAACATACACTCCCACGGCCCGGTTTCTCGATAACGCACACTATTCGCGCGCTAAGAAGACTCTTAAGATATATCTTACGTTAAGTGATAACTTTTCTAAGTGTATTTCTCGAACTGTCTCTTAGGAGTCTTCTTAAGTCGCTGCCTCTTACGTCCGACATTGCAAGGCGCTGTCTACAGTGAAGGTCCTGAATTAGTGGACATCGGTTGCTCAGGAATAAATTTTTTACTCCTTTTGCATCACAGCGTTAAGAAAGACGGCACTTTCTATGCAAATTACACATTGCACTAAATTCTTTTAATAGCGTTTATTTCGACATGGGTTAACTTATCAATAGCATGCCATAATAGACAAATATAAATATAATAATATAACATACAGATGTCGCCTTTAAGACTGCGCGTGTTTTCCCGCGGGATGCCGCAATTTAGCGCGCGGCTTGCTGCGACTTGCCGGAGGCAACATTCGGGAATTTAAAATAAATGTGTTGTGCTTCACTGAATATCCGCCAGATGGCGCATAGAAGGACTTTATCTAAAAGCCGGTGGTCCGGGAAAGTCAGTTTCCCTATGTTTCCCCGGTGGCGCGCAGATTCAAATCATGACGTCACTCGCTACCTAACGCTGAGAAGGCGAACGAGGATTTTAACAGTTTTTCTCTCGTTTTAAAGTGTTTTTATGAACTTTTTGAATTAAACAAATAACCTATGCATAATAATCGAGTGTCTTTTCGCTTTTTTTTTTGTATATTTTAAGATAATTCATACGTTTTAAGCCGCTGCAAAAGGCTGGTTTGCTGGGCGAGTACTGACATCACGACTACTTTTATTACACCTACATTTGTTTATTTGTATATGTATGTTATTAATATTAATTTTTTTGAGATTGTGTGTGCGTGCACGGAGAGGTTGTGTTGATAAGTGTATGTGGATAAGTTGATAAGTGTATCAAAAAGCATTAAAATGTTCATTTGAATTAAAATGAGACACACACGTCTGTATATACAGTATATCAATTACATATATATCAATTTCATTAGTTCGTTCATTCTATTTGAAGCTTCGGATGTTTTTTTTTTTTTTGGTTTGTTTAGATTAGTTCTGAACTCGCTTCCGTGAAACTATCGCTAAAACAATGTACTGAGCCCTCCTGAGGATATAAAGCTTTATTATTGTATTTGAATAAATAATCAGATCTACCACAGCAGATAATAAACTATGGTGTGTCATAACCGAAGCAAACACCACGATTATGCCTGGTTTCGTTCGACGGGAACGTGGTTCACTTGGCCGCGGTGTATTATAAACCTGTGGGATGTTTCACTGTTTATTCTCACATAAGAGGAATAAAAGCGAGTGAAATGTGGAAATGATGTGTGGCAACTCAATGAGGACTAAACCAAAGATTTCGGTAACTCCACTGAGTGTAACATCTGCATAGTGACACTGAACATCTTCACTTTTCCGTTTACCTCTGAAAAAAAAAGCTGTATTTTGTTTGTTTATATTTAGAGTTTTTATAACAGTAGAACAAGTACCCGCGCGCACGCACACACATAGACACACACACACACACACTCCCCTGAGCCCTCGGGAAACATCCAATCACCGTCGGTATACAAATGAGTCAAGCCTAACGTGGTGTCGTGTCGGATTTCAGCGGCCACGGAGTGGGAAGACTTTGAAGAAGCTGCAGTGACAGTAAACAGCTGAACAACTTCACTTTTCCGTTTACCTCTGAGGAAAAAAAGCTGTATTTTGTTTGTTTATATTTAGAATTTTTATAGTAGTAAGAGAAAGTTATAGTTTGGTCTGTATTGTAGTTCGCACCCTTGTAGAGAATAAATAAATGAATAATACCTTCATATCCCCTCTCAAGAGTGTCATAGTCCATTGTTAGTTTTAATGATCTGGCTGAAACTAATTATCACTACATAAGTACCCTAACACCATTGATCATGAGTCTCAGCTGAACCTAATTCTATACTTGTAACAGAAAATGTAGATGCAGATTCCAAATGTGTATTTATATAGTGTGTGTATTTATATAGTGTGTGTATTTATATAGTGTGTGCGTGCGTGCGTGCGTGCGTGCGTGTGTGCCAGGGGTAGCTCAGTGGTTAAGGCATTGGACTATGGTTCGGAAGATCCCAGGTTCAAACCCCACAACCACCAAGTTGCCACTATTGGGCCCTTGAGCAAGGCCCTCAACTGCTCAGATGTGTAATGAGATAAAAATGTAAGTCGCTCTGGATAAGAGCGTCTGCCAAATGCCTAAATGTAAATGTAAATGTGTAGGCTCTATGCAGGGGCAAGAGAGGGCAGCGCACCCTTAAATGTCTGCACATGTTAATATATTCCTAAAATGTATATATTACAAGTTGATAAACTGATCTGCGGTAGCAGAAAAATCCGCTGAAAATAGGACAGGCTGCAGCGCACGCGCACACACACACACACACCTCCCTTGAGCCCTGCGTCTGTCGGATTTCAGCGGTCACGGGGTGGAAAGACTTTGAAGCAGTTTATATATGAATCTAAGCTTGAACTTATCAGCATTGTAAATATATAATACTTTTCAAATAAAATCGCTATTACTTTGACCCTGAAGTTTAGTATAGCACACACAAAAAACAGTCATTTCTGGTAAATCAACGGAATGTGTAGTTTATTTACAGTAATTCATTAAAAAATGAATATACATTGTACAGTACACGGTAAACACGGGAAAGATTACAAAATGAAAAAACAAACAGTGTCTACTTTATAAACAGCTTAGTATGTGCGTCGAGATGCTGAAATCCCTTGCATGTTTTTGCTTCCAAGTGGAGAGATATTTGACCGATAGCCTAGAACAAAAGATCTATAGGTGTGATCACAACCCCCTCCGACCGACCGTGCCATCAATCACTGACCACCTCAGAAGTTCCCTCCAATGTATGGCTGCAATACTTGTTTTGCAAGTATTTTTAACACCATTTTTAACACCATTCAATTTATATATTACAAGTTGATAAACTGATCTGCGGTAGCGGAAAAATCCGCTGAAAAAAGGACAGGCTACAGCGCACGCGCACACACACACAGACACACACAGACACACCTCCCTTGAGCCCTCGGTAAACATCCAAGCACTGAGGCATGCAAATCCCCTGACCACAATAAGGTGGCAATCCCTCAGGGGGGAAGATGAAAAATACAGATTAAATAAATAAAACAAAATAAAATATCCTTAATCCAGATTTTATCAATCAACGACATAATATTGATCTTAGCTGGATGGTCTAATTCTCAAAACCGTTTAACCTAAAGAAAAACTTACACTATAAACACACTATAACTAGAATATTTACAAAACTGAAAGGTTGTCTTATGTATAATAAAAAAACCTCATAACTCAAAAAGATCATATGTTTTTATATATATTTTTTTAGATTTTTTTTTATAGTAACTGAACAGCTCTCTTCTCTCCAATCCACTCCTAAACCACAGTCTCCTATTTCTCTGTGCGTGCTCTGGAGCCTGTGAATGAATACACGCAGCGGAAGTTTTGTAAACTGTAGAGATACAATAATTTTACTGCTGGAAAATCAGCATTTTATCTAATTTGAAATCTAAACCTAATATTATCTGTTACTTAATATATTTTCTTTAAAAACAGTGTTTTTTTATATCATAAATATAATAATCCATAATTATGTGGGTATCCATATTAGATGGCTTTTAGTGAATGAAAACTGTAACTTAACAGACTGTAACAAACTGTAACAGACCCCACTGTAACCCCCTTACCCAGTTAGCTAGCAGTTAATGACCACCACTACTTGTGCAGTTCATAAAAGGACAGGTAATGTTTGTCGCGCTGTTGCACAAACAGCACGCTCATTTATTTAAGAGAGAGTTTATGAGTGTGCTGCTTTGATGTGCTGGGTATGGCGGGGCGTCGACGGCTGATCAGTGTAAAGTAGCGTACTTTACACACACTGATCAGCAGTTGACGCCCCGCCATACCCAGCAGATCAAAGGGGCAGTTATCGGCTATGACACGTTGAAGGAGAACTTAATAGTTCTCAAAAATAGTGTAAATGTCTGCAACAATCACTAACCATTCAAATGTTTTTTTTTGTAATTAAACACGAAAATATTAATTATATTTCCATATATACACACACACACACACACACACACACACACACACACAAGGGCGTAGGTTTGCTACCTATGACTCCAACTAATACCCCATCCCCCAATCCCCTTTTCCACCCACCAACCCCCAACCCCCTGCCCCATCCACCTACCAACCTCCCACCCCAACTATGTCCACTGAATACATGTTTTTCTTAATATGGTGCGAAATCACTTTACATTAATACTAGCAATGCTTCGATTGATATTAATCCACTCGAAATGCAATTCATTAAGTTAAATTAAGGAATAGTGTAAAGTTAAAGGAATGTTTCATAACTGACAAAAAGATAGTCTTTAATAAAATAAAAACTATTCTTTATTGAGCCCTAGTGCAAATGAAACATCTCAATCATCTGTATATATATAAAAGTAGATTACATCTAAACATGAACTACTAGGTAGAGTACCACACAACAGCTCAATGCCTATTGCTCCTATATGAAGGAGACAAAAACATGCCTTCGCCTCTCGTTAACAAAAATAAACTGCTGGCATATTTGTTTGACATCAATATTGTCCAGGCTGTTCTTTTTTTCTTCTGATAAACACTAAAAATGATATTTTGTAGAATGCTGAAAACCTGTAATCATTGATTTACATAGTATTTGTTTTTCCTGCTACGGAAGTCAATGTTTTCAGCTTTTCCCCCCAATATCTTATTTTGTATTCAACAAAATAAAGAAAATCATTAAAGTTTGGAACCACTTAAGGAGTAAATAGTGAGTAAAGTTTTTTTGGGGGTGAACAATGGCTTTGACCCTAACTCTTCCCCTCTGACTGCACTAGGCCCGGACAGCATTGCCACCTGATGAAATAGCGTGACAAAAAAGTGAAATGTCAGTTCAAAACTTTTGCCAAAAACACTAATGAATCACTTACATCCTCAGCCTATCACTCCTCATAATGCTAAATATTAGTATAATCAACATGTATAATACACGCACACATATTATATGTTATATACTGTATAATCAACATTCAGATTGACCTCCTGTGAACTCGCCTCTTCACCTGAACTACAACATGGCTGATCTGCTTCTGTCCCCTAATTGAAAAACATTGAGGGATTCCTTATGAGCATGGACAGAGAATGCCTCAGCCTATTATTGGTAACAATGTTAAATCTCAGGACAACTACAGTGGCTTGCAAAAGTATTCGCCTCCCCGTGAACTTTTCCACATTTTGTCACATTACAGCCACAAACATGAATCAATTTTATTGGAATTCCACGTGAAAGACCAATACAAAGTGGTGTACACGCGAGAAGTGGAACGAAAATCATACATGATTTCAAACATTTTTTTTTTACAAATAAATAACTGAAAAGTGGGGTGTGTGTAATTATTCAGCCCCCTTTGGTCTGAGTGCAGTCAGTTGGCCATAGACATTGCCTGATGAGTGCTAATGACTAGAGAGCACCTGTGTGTAATCTACACTCTCTCCATCGCTGTCTGATATACAGCACAGGTGTTTAGGTTCTGTTACCTGACAAAACAGGATAAACACATGCCATTTAAACAGCAATCATTTTATTTCACTTTTTCTGGGTCTTAGTGTGCAAACCTCGAATCAAATCATTAATGTTCGCCAAGTAAGTGAATGTATTTTAAAAACTATTTTTCTGAAGTGGATTGTCTATTGGTGTCAACAAAATTCTAGCCATATGGCAATATTAGTATATTAGTTTATCAATTTCTTTCACAATACTGATTTCTGACAAACAGTCACTAGATTAGGAGACTGACAGGGATCATATTTATACTTTTACATTTAGCTGTTTAATCTGCTGTTAGTTTTACATCCGTATTCACAGACTATATCCTGGCCTGCTGTACTGAATGTGAGTCCACTGCATTTGGCGCTGCTTGTGTCTGAACGCAGCCAATCGTCTATCACATGATGGCAGGGAAAGGCACAGCCAATCAAAATGTTCATATGTGTTTTGGGGGCGGGAGGACTCAAGGAGAGAACGTGATTTATCCCTTTCTGCGTGTCTAGGTTAATGTTGACAGAACGATTAAAAAAAAAGTGGATTAAATTATTGGTGGGGACATTTCAATGGTCGGAGGATATTGGTGGGGACACATCCCCTCCGTCCACCCTAAATCTACGCCCCTGTAAGTATATAATTTAAAACTATTTATTCATTTGTCTTTTATTTACTTACTTACTAGCGAATGCTTTTTTAGGGCTCTAAAAACTACGGCAGTATGAGTGACAATGGAATAGGACGTGAGTTGCACCGGTCTCACACACACACACACACACACACACACACACACACACAATAAATATATATATAATTAAATTCTTAAAACATCGTGTTCACCCATGCACTGAAAAAAATAACTTGTAAGATTTACTTGATAAAATCCTCATAACAATTTGGACACAGATTTTAAGTAAATTTTATTGCTTCAATATTAAGGCTGAATCCCATTTCTACCCCTTCCCTCTACCCTTCCATTTGACGCGTTCACGTGCAGGGGTAGTGGTGTCTCATTTCTCTTTTGGTTGGAGGTGTAGGGGGAGGGGGGAAGGGCCAGATAGCCCTCCAAACGAAGATTTTTCAGGACCTCACTTCAAACGAAGGGCTAAGCGAAGTTTTCAACATGGCTGCTCACTCGAGCAAGCAGACCCATAAATGTTAAGTCATTTTTGCCATTAATAAAGATTTTTATGACAAGTTTTCATTATATGTATATTACCTTTAGTCTTGTGTTTGTGTTTATGGTGATGTTCTGTAAAGAAACGTTTGCAAAAAAAATCGCTAAAGTTTGCTAGCGGATAGCACATATTGCACAATATTACAAATATATATTTTTATGTCACATACACTTTACTGCATGCTACAAACAAATATGAAAGTTCAGTAGCACGGCATTTTGCCGAGCATTTGATAACGCATTGTTTGTTTTGCTTACGGCCATACACTATTGTTTTGCTTACACTATTCTTACTTATTGCAACATGACCACAGTTTTGTAATTTATATTCTGTATATGGACGGCTGAGGAAACCCGAAGACTCATCCGTGTTCGTGGTGAAAATGAGCAACTTTTTTAAAAATCGAAATACGGCGCAAAAAACCTTTGGGAGTGAGTAATCTCTCTTATTGGAATGTGTGATAAACATCGGCGCATGTCCTCTGACGTAACATTAGGAACCAGCGACAACGTATGATGACATATAACAGTGTTGTCCCATTTCTTAGGGGAAATATTTATACCCTTTGCCTTTCCACTTCGTTTCAAGGGACAAGGGGAAGAAAATAGAATTGTGATTCAGCCTAAGTAAAACTCACCCGTAATTGTCGGGTAAAATTTACTTAATTAAATTAACAAAAGAAATCAAGTAAAAGTTACATAATTATATTTAATGCACAAATTAGATTTATTTAAAATAATCAAGTAAAGTTAATTCATTATTGTATCAGCAGGAACCTTAATTTTATGAAATTACTATCATTTTGTTTTGTGAGATTTTCCCTTAACTTGGTTTTATCAATTTATATTACTCCCTATAATAATGTAAACATTGCTAATTTATGTTTTGGAAAGAAACTTAAGTAATTATTTCATCTATATCTTTCATAAATCACACAACTAAAATATAATTAAACAGTTTATTCACCAACATTACCAAATATTTGTGACATTCACAGTCTAGATCCAAGTTGTCTTTTTAATAAAAGTGCATTCAGCTAAATTTTGCATCTATAGAAAAAAACTGCACGGCACCAGGGCCTGAAATACTTGTTTTAAACAAAATTGTGTAAAATAATAAATAAATAAAATACAGCATTCATTTAGAAATAAAATACAGCAGAAAATACATTAAACAAACTGTAGAATAAACGTTAAAACGTAATAGCCCTCGGAAGCAGTGAAGTTGCAACATTCAAATCAGCACTCTGGACTAGTGCACTTAAAAGTATGCCATTAACGCATTAAAACATTAAGCTGAACATGTAAACACAACATGTAAAGACTTGTAGTCAAGCCAAATCAAATGTTTTAAGATAACTTCATCTTTAAAGCTTGCACTTTTGGTGATAGCTTAATCCCATCAAGTTCTAGAAGAACTTTCTGAAAATAGCTCAAATGTGTAGCGCAGTGCTCGGAGCTATTGCCACATTCTTGCAAAATTTCCTCTCCTTCAAGGATTATGGATACACCAACCGGTTCTTCCCCTTCAACAGCACAGACGACAAGGATTTTAAGAAGGTGCATACTGGCATCACTTCGTCTGTCCCCCTGCATAAAATGTACAAGAAAATAAATAATTTCTTTTGAGAAACAAAAAAAAAAATCTGAATTGCTTCAACCTGTGCTGACTTCATTTCACAGAGAAAAAATAATAATAAAAATAATTGATAATAAAAAATGACCATCACTTCATATACTTCAGATTGTTAAACTTGGGTTAAATTGCTTTAGCAATAATCTTGCATCACTAAAACATTGTAAAACATGGCATGAGATGGCTACACTCCATAGATTACTCTGCACCTTTACAGTGTCAGGAAATCCTATGATGAATGCTGAGTTTGTATTTAAAGGGTTAGTCCAAACATGAAAATTCGTTCAATAATTACTCAGATTTATATATTCATTTGCATTTATATGCTTCTGTCCAATACAACAAACACTATATTCAAGGTATTAATAAATTGTATAATTAATAAGAAAACAATGCTTTACCAGGCAATCATCAAAGAGATCCTCTTCAGATTCACGTCTCATCTTTACGCTTTGTTTCTGTGAAAATATTTACATTGTATCATTACATAATCTTTTATTCATACAACTACATTTAGGCATTTCTTCATCTTTTGTAAGTTTGCCTTTATCCAAAGCAAATTACAAAAGAGGAAGGCATCAAGCATGTCAAGCAGTGCTACTAACACAAAGTTTCTGACACCGTTAGAAAAATACAAGATAGATCAGCGAGGGATTAAGGAAAAAGTGAGAAGCAAGAATCATGTGTGGAAAGATTAAGCATGCAGGGTCACAGGATGACTCGACTTATTTTTATTGTCTGCAATGCGATTTAGACAAATTAGAGCTGCTGTCAATACTGTATGAACATATGTACAGGTTCTTTACTCGTAACTCATTAATAAAGTTCGGCTTCAGAAAAAAAAAAGTTTATTGCTAGTGCTCTTTTACCATTTAATGCGTACTCACGACTCAGTTTGTTCAGAAATTGCATCTAACTGGCGAGCCTTTGTCTGAACACGCCGTTTTCACTCGGGGTGGGGGTAAGAAACACACACAAATCTCGGTGTATTAATCCGCGCGCTCGGTTCGTTATTATTTTATTTATTTATTTATTTATTTACCACAGGACCCCTGGGGGGCTCCGTAGGTTCAGGTTTTTACACGAAAACGGTGTTTTGTAAATCTCCACACTATTAAAAACTGAAATTGCTAATTGTACGTCCTGAGATTAAGATGAACATTAATTGGGAGTCATGAAAGCGAGAATCACATCCAAAAAAGAAAGCTAAACTTACCTCGAACACGACAAACTCCAGCTGCAGCCACGCCGTGTTGTAACCTCCGTGATGATCCACAACCGACTGATCCACAGCGCGGGCACAGCGTCTCCAAACACGCATGCGCAGTTTAATTTGCACACATTTTCGGCTTCAGTAGACACACAATACTTCAGACTGAAACACGACTGCCCCCTACAGGTAATGAAGGGCATGTTCACAGCTTCCCGCACGCAGCCGCGCAAAGCGCGGGATCCCTTTTCTCGAAACGCGCGTTTTTAATGGCGACATCTGTATATAAATGAAATCACCAAACTGTCGCTAATATTTTCATGTGACCTGTAGTGACGGTAAAACGAACCGGGTTTACAGTCATAGTTAATTGACAAACAGCTGATAACACTCTTCACCAGCTTCAGAAACAATGTGAAGTATGTCAGTTGTTGGGGTTGTATAGCGCACGTATGGAATGAATACGATGAGATGACAGAGTGGAGGTTTAATACCCCTATCTCACCTACGCAGTTTCGCGCTGGGGCCGTTTTCATCATGATTCAGCGTGAGTTTTGGTGCCGTGGTTACGTTTCCTTTTAAAATTAAACATATTTAACATGCGGAAGCTCGCGGACCTTGCAGATCTTCACGGACCGTTGGGCGTTCACTCGAGGCAGCTCACGGTGCCTAATACCCCTATCTCGCCTGTGCGGCTTGACTCACAGTGAGATGCGATGTTCCTGTAGGCACTGTGAGCTGCCGCATTTGCCCGCAACATTCCTTTAACGTTACACGAAGTTCTGCAAGGTCTGCAAGCTTCCGCGAGGACCGGCAAAAAATTAAACGTTAAATTTTTCACGTGGAAAGATGGAAACGCGCAAAAACTAGCGCAAAAACTAGTGGTGAATCATGATGAACCCTACTTACGGCCACTGTGCGATACCGTGAGATAGGGGTATAACACCGCATCTCACACCGAGTCAAACCGCGTAGGTGAGTAGGGGTATAAAAACATTACAATCAAAAATGAATAAATGCGGGGTTTGAATCTCCCAAGGTTATCTTCTCATTTAACTAAATCAAATTTCATAAAAATACAACGTGTCAAAAGAAAAGCCCATACAGTTATCCATAATGGCTAATGATCAATAAAACATATTTTAAACAAAAAGCAGCAAGCAGCTGGACATCGGGACGTACAGCGTAAGTACGACGCGTTGGCCTGGCACGCGCAGGTGTGAGCAGGTCAAGAAGCTCCAAAACCTTTTATTTTATTTCTTATAATGACCACGGGGAAAATATGAAAAGGGCTGAAGTTTTGTCTAAAGGAAAAATGTACATGACCCACACGGCTCCGTCTTCAGTTTAACACAACACCACGCTGTATCGCTCCCAAATTGTTCGCCACCTGTTTAATATTAAAAGTGATTGCCAATTTTAATGCATTAGTCACATTATGAAGTAGGCTTAAAAGTCACTCTATTAGTTCTGATATCAAATAAAATAAAGTTCTTAAACTGGCCTACAGTACAGTATATTCCATAATTAATACGACTTTGATAACGTGCCATAATGTGTTTCCATACACCGCTGATTTATAAAGACTGCTGCTCAGTGGCGGCGACTAGCGTCTTGAGCTGAAACTACGCTAAGAATGAGTTAAGGTTGGTCCAGACCAACCTTACAAACGTGTGACTTAGCTAAGAGATACTTAGCGTAAGAACGCTTCGGGAAATGCGCCATAACGTTAAGAGAGAGGTTAAGGTACAACTTAAGAACTACTTAGCGATAAGAAGCTTTCGAGAAACCAGGCCCTGGTCACTTTCAATGTAGTTGGTGTTTTAATTGCAGGAGTCAGGCGACGAGAACGACAATGTCGTTTGATTGTGTAGAACACCTGACTGTATCAAGAATGTCCTGATATCAGAGAAATGGTGTCCTGCTGTCCACAGAGACCTGATCTTGATGCTCATCTCAGAGGAAATCTTCGTTATGGTCTATAGAGTGGCAGAAAGCTCGAGCGCAGACAAAGTTATAGGCTAGCATTTAAAAAGAGACCACGCAGCATTTAAACGAATGCATGTGGGTTGGACAGGACCCACCCACTTTTTAAGACCAGTTATATTGGACCCACTCACCTTTAGCGTCTCTAATTTAGCGCGGACTGTACAGTATGTCTGTCATTCAAAATTAATAGTGTTTCAGAATGTGTTATTTTTGTACTTAAATGGTTGCGATGTCATTGCGCAAGCAATTGAACTTGAATAAAAAATAAACCTGAATCCAAAAAAAGAATAAAATACACGAGAGTGTCTCAATCAGTGGCGGTTCTACGCTGAATTGCTCCCCGGGCGAGACTATCTCCTTCAGCAGCAGGGGCGGCGCGGTCGCAACAGGTATCATAGATAATAGAAAACCGCTTAGCGGCACAGATTATTATTTTTCCTCTAGGTTCGTTTGCCGCCCGCCACGTGACATGAAAAAATGCTGCCCTAGGGTGCGTTTCCCGTACAACTATGTAGCTCTTTGCTTAACCACCATAGTACGATGCAACGTTGAGGAAACTAACTAACTAGTCACAAGTGTTTCCCAAAACCATAGTACCTGTGTCGTACTTCCATGGTTAGAACTATGTTGGTTTAAACTGTTGTTGTTCTTCTTCTTCGATACTATGGCGGAGTAGTGCAATAGGCACATATCGCCCCCTACTGTAAAGTGTGTTTATTTTTTTCTCTCTCTCTCTTCGGCTCACATTCAATGCGCTTTCGCAGTGACGTAACGTAGAAGTGGTGTAATAATGGCACAAACGCAACATATTGCGTTATTTTTCAATATTTCATTTGAACTCATTTTTTATTTGGTATTGATACATCAGTACAATTAAAATAAAAAGAAATGATGGGTTTTGAAAATGCTGGGATTGTGTTGTGAACACCTGTTACCTATTTTGCTCAATATTATTTCCTATATAAGTCCCTTTACATACAGCCATGGTTTAATGAGAGTTGACGTGAAAAAATGACATGAAAACCACAATTTACTAAAAAAAAAAAAAAAGAGCTTGCAGTTACAAATTCGGACAAAAAAATTGGAATGAAATCGCACAAAATATTAATGCTTCTGGGAATGGGTATGAGAGAAGCCCAGAGGAAGTCAGAAATAAGTGGAGGGACTTTACAAGTGTGACCAACTGATGGCTCAGCGGTAGCTGTTCCGCTTACCGTGTGGACGGCCCGGGTTCGATTCCCAGCCAGTGTCCAAACCCCAGTTTGTTGATTTATTTGGGTACATTCAGTTAATATATATTGAGTAATATTTTAAATAGGCTTACATATATTGAGTAATATTTTAAATAGGCTTACACTATGGTAGTGTATAAATTTTACAATTTCTTAGTGCTTAACACTTTGTGCACTGTATATGTTGACTACGTGAACAGTACAGATAACATTCATTATAAGTGAAAACCTCTAACATAATACTACAAATATTGTTATGAGACATTTCTCTTTGGGTCTGTTTAAAGATACTCACTTAAAAACTCACCTTTTCTTCGCACAAACGAAACCATGGCTGTGTTCCAACCGGCATAAATAATGCTTCTGTAGGGCACTTCGAAGGGAGAATAATTGCGATGGTACCGCTGTTATATCGTTTAAAGTGAATTTGTAATCAAAATAACTGAAAAATGAATAACCTAATATCTGAGCACCAAAACATTAAGTTTTCCAAATCGCTCAAAGTGGTTGGGAAATTTTTTAGAAACTAATAGGGAGTAGGGTCGTTAACTGTGAATAGAACACACCCAGCCGCGGCAAGGAACTATGCTTCTAACCACAGGTCGAAGGCTGTAGTTCCGACCATGTAAGTTTGCGACGCTGTTTGCGAATGTTCGTTTGAACTATGGTTTCGGGAAACACCTAGTTGTTGAACTATGTTGGTAATGACGGAACTTGCGACCATAGTTGGCTAACGATGCTTTTGGGAAACGCACCCCAGGGCGGCTGCCCAGTTCGCCCATGCCTAAAACCGCCACTGGTTAATTAAAAAAAAAGTAAAGATCACAGACGGGATCCACCGTTCATTTCAATGAACTTATTTGTGGTGGAGAGTAAAAACTCATCATACAGCATGTTACTTTTGTGCAGTTAACGTTAATCTTAAACAAAGCAGGCATCATGCTCAGTTGTGAGTGGGGCACTACAGAAAACAAAATACAGCTTAGCTTGAGTGGGACTTGGGTTAGTTTAAAGTGGGGGATGGCTCCTTATTTGCATTTGAATGTTGTCCGATATTGCAAAGCACAAAGAAACACTAAAACAACCAGTTAAGGTGCGAACGAATAATGAATTACTGAGAGGCCATGATGATACAGCATGATTATTATTATTTATGGAATGTTAAAATGAATGAATTACATGGTTTTTACATTGAGGCGGCTTGTTTTTTTTTTACAGTGCGAAGTCCAAACGAACAACAAATCTGCTTTTCTTCTTCTTCTTCATTTTCTTCTTAATGTTCTGAGACTGAGTTGTCTGAAGGATTGGTGTTGACATTAGGGCAATTAAACCCCGATAGAATTTATGGGGATTACAACGATTACAATACACTAATAAAAATATCCAACCTGGGGTGCGTTTCCCGTACAACTATGTAGCTCTTTGCTTAACCACCATAGTACGATGCAACGTTGAAGAAAATAACTAACTAGTCACAAGTGTTTCCCAAAACCATAGTACCTGCGTCGCACTTCCATGGTTAGAACTTTGTTGGTTTGAACCGTAGTTCTTCTTCTTCTTCGATACAATGGCGGAGTAGTGCAATAGGCACATATCGCCCCCTACTGTATAGTGTGTTTATTTTTTCTCTCTCTCTCTTCGGCTCGCATTCAATGCGCTTTCGCAGTGACGTAACGTAGAAGTGGTGTAATAATGTCACAAACGCAACATTTTTCATTTTTCAATATTTCATTTGAACTCATTTTTTATTTGGTATTGATACATCAGTACAATTAAAATAAAAAGAAATGATGGGTTTTGAAAACGCTGGGATTGTGTTGTGAACACCTGTTACCCATTTTGCTCAATATTATTTCCTATATAGGTCCCTTTACATACAGCCATGGTTTAATGAGAGTTGACGTGAAAAAAATTACACGAAAACCACAATTTACTAAAAAAAGAGCTTGCAGTTACAAATTCGGACAAAAAATTGGAATGAAATCGCACAAAAAATGTATGCTTCTGGGAATGGGTATGAGAGAAGCCCAGAGGAAGTCAGAAACAAGTGGAGGGACTTTGCAGGTGTGACCCACTTGTGGCTCAGCGGTAACTGTTCTGCTTACCGTGCGGACGGCCCGGGTTCGATTCCCAGCCAGTGCCCAAACCCCAGTTTGTTGATTTATTTGTGTACATTCATTGAATATATATTGAGTAATATTTTAAATAGGCTTACATATATTGAGTAATATTTTAAATAGGCTTACACTATGGTAGTGCATACATTTTACAATTTCTTAGTGCTTAACACTTTGTGCACTGTATAACATTCAGATAACATTCATTATAAGTGAAAACCTCTAACATAATACTACAAATATTGTTATGAGACATTTCTCTTTGGGTCTGTTTAAAGATACTCAGTTAAAAACTCACTTTTTCTTCGCACAAACGAAACCATGGCTGTGTTCCAACCGGCATAAATAATGCTTCTGTAGGGCACTTCGAAGGGAGAATAATTGCGATGGTACCGCTGTTATATCGTTTAAAGTGAATTTGTAATAAAAATAACCGAAAAATTAATAACCTAATATCTGAGCACCAAAACATTAAGTTTTCCAAATCGCTCAACGTGGTTGGGAATTTTTTTAGAAACTAATAGGGCGTAGGGTCATTAACTGTGAATAGAACACACACAGCCGCGGTGAGGAACTATGCTTCTAACCACAGGTCGAAGGCTGTAGTTCCAACCACGTAAGTTTGCGACGCTGTTTGCAAATGTTCGTTTGAACTATGGTTTCGGGAAACACCTAGTTGTTGAACTATGTTGGTAACGACGGAACTTGCGACCATAGTTGGCTAACGATGCTTTTGGGAAACGCACCCCTGATCTACTTAAAAAAATTAAGGTAACTTTTTGCATCAGATTATTATGTAGTTCAAGCAAGACTATTCTTTGTATTTACTACTTACATTTCTTTATGTAAAAAATATTTTTTGCTATTAATTATTATTATTTAGTATAAACGAAATCTCTGGATCCTTGATGAGACGGCATAAATATTTAATAGAACAAATTAAATATTTTGGTTTATATTTTGGTTTATATTATATGGTTAATGAATTTTGGTTTATGTTGCAAACGAATAACTAATCAAGAGCCTGTGATTATATTGCATAAATATTATTTTGTGCAGACAAATATCTGAAAAAAACAGATTTTTTTTTTACAACAAATCTCTCAAAAATCGTAAGATGTATTTTGGTTTATACTGCAAACGAAAAAAAGGAATCCAGAGCCTGTAATTATATTGCATAAATATTATTTTGCACAAATAAATCTCTGAAAAAAACAATGATATTTTATTCACAAATGTAAGACAATATATTTTGCTTCAGTGCCAGACGAAGTGCGAGCGAATAATGAAATGAGAGGCCCGGATTATACTGCATATATCTTTTTTATGGATTTATTTTTTTTATTATCTATTCTGGAAGTTTGCTCTATTTGTTTTAGTTATTTCTATATTTA